>CAOLHI010000522.1:0-602451 GCA_948474755.1 Ctenosaura bakeri | reverse complement strand
TCTGTGATATCGCCGAATTTTGGATACTGTGCGAATTTATGCTGTCCTTGCCATGTCAACACTCTGAGGGATTGTCATTCAGTAACACTGACTGTAGATTCAGCATTATTAAGGGAACATTTCCTCCCGCAACACATTATTTATATGGAATTCCACAAGTCATGGAGATGGCTGCTAGCTCTCAGAAGGAGTTGAAACAAATTCTTGGAGCTAGTCTCCCATAGCAGACCTTTTGGAAATGAGATGCTGAGCAGGAAGGCTTGTGTGTTAATTTTTACTTCAGACTACATGTATAAACTCATAGGGTTGAATCTACCCATATACAAAAAAAAAAATCCCACCACATACAAAGCTGTCATGTCTGATATAGAGAGGGCTTGGCCTTATTTTATCCCTGAACTTTCTAGCTGTTGATCTATATGAAGATCATTTGGGGGCTTTTTGCATTCTGTATAGAGAAACATTTCATTTATTGAGTCTCAGGTGGTACAGCCCTTTTACAGGTTTTGCACCTCAGTGAGACATAGACTGAGAACAGAAAAAAAATGCAGAGTGGTTGTGTACCTTCTTGTATCATGGATAATTCAGAAGTTCATCTGTAAACTGAGAGATCCTCAGATTTTGCTGTAGGAACCTCCTTAGTTTTTGCAGTTATCTTCTAAATGAATTTAAATGCATTTTTATTACATAATTTGGTTTGAAGTCTCTATTCTTCTGCTATATTTTTAATCACATTGAGATCAGTTTGTCAGGGAGATGCCTCTTTCTTTATAATGTTCCTCGCCAAAGTTGACTGTAGTGAGTCCCTTCTTTTCCCCATTGTCCTTTGTTTACTCAGCTCTCTCTGTAAATCAGAGCATGCAGAAGATTCTCATTCTTATTTCTCACCTGTTACAAAGAACAATGTGTCTCTTCCAGTGGCTTCTTTGGGATAAACAGAAACATCTATTTACATTTTTCAGCTCTCCCAGCTTCTGCAGAAACAATTCATGGCTGACTTACAGCATGGACCTACAGGAGTAAGAAGATAGTGTACAGTCAGTTTTATGAAATCTATGAAATTCATAGTTCTGATGCTTTTGGCCACAGAGCATCGTTTTTATCACTTCATGGAAAATGTTTATTCCAAGAGAGCTTTAAATACCCCGATGGTACCCTCAACAACTTGGAATTTGTTCTTCTGAGACCAGTCTGATGCTGCTATGAATGCCATCCAAATAGCTTAAGGTTTTGTTTTAATGTGCGGCCTACAATCAGAACCTTCACTTGTGGGCTTTCCATAGTGTAAGGTTTTCAATTTTGACTTCAATTAAGTTTGCTTCCTTTAGAGATTTCTTCATTGTTTATTTTACAGGTCACCACTTAAACCTCATTCCTGGTTTTAAAAACAGATCATGTATTGTCTTCACATTTTGATTTGTAAATGTTTTATTCTCTATTTAAAATGTGCCATTTTTTGCCATTTCCACCTTCATGCGTGCCCTATTTCAACTCTGTAATTAATTTCTCAGTCAAATTGCAATGTCAGTTACTGCCATACTGTTGTCAACATAAACATAAAGCTTAACTGTTTACTTTTTTCTCTCTGAAAAATGAAGGGTTAGGGATTTCAAGGTACTGGGCTCTTCCTCTGTTGGAATAGGGTGTGTACAGCAATAAGAAGGTATTCAGTTCCCAGTTAATTTTGTGTACAAATGTAATTATGTTCATTGTGTATATATTATACAATGAGCACAACCAATGTAAGTATAAGAAGCCACTTACTATTGTTCAAATGGAAATGTTCATATCTCATTTCTTTTATATCATGTTATAAATAAATGTTGATGTTCTTAAGCAATTGTGTGGATGTTGTTTCCTTGAACAGGGAAGGCTTTCACTAGCATTGGAAATGGGTTAGGATTTTTTGTTCCATTTCATAAAGTTCAAAGGAGAAGGCAGTAGCAAGAAAGCACAGCTCCAGTCCTCCTTCAGCTGAGAATAAAATCATGATAACCTAGAGATAAGGATCTGGCTGAATCAGAAGGCTACCCACCACCCAGCACCCCGTGACATTTTCCAGGTCCAAAAGTAGAAGTGTGACCTTATAATTAAGCTGTATCCATTTGAAGATTGCTACAGCCTTCCTGGGTAATAATTAAGTAGCTTATTCAGTTGTAATGTGCCTTCATTTCAGACCACATTCTCAAAGTCACTCTTCCCCTAATTAACAAATCCACAATAAACTGATTTTTCTGTTTCCACATTTTCACACAGAATAGAACTGCTATACCACAGCATGTTGTCAGAACACCGCACACTTTGAAATAGTTGTCCCTTAGTACAACATGAAACTTTGATTCTCATAGCCAGGTGATTTAAAGCTTGCAAATATTGGCCTTTTTCTGTGAAGAAGTTTGAATGTGCTTTGTGTAAAATCCATGGGAAATTGCATTGTCTGATTTGATATGCCAAGCACACTGTTGGCAAGGACAGGAGAACATCCAGAGCAGTTTTGTAGCACAAGGGACTACAGAGTCAAAGATTAAAGATGTCCTAGTTTCCGAAATTGAATATTCCTGGGGCCACACAACAAAACATGTGCCACATGTTAGATTGTCAAATCTCCAGGGAATGTCAAACCAGATGACTGATTACTTATATTTATATGCTGAATTGAAACAAATTGAATCACATATGTTAAATCTTTATGGGCTAATGGGAAAGTATCCTTTTTAAGAAATCATCCATCCATCCCTAACTATTTGGTTTAGATACATACTTTAGATACAGGAAGGTACATACTGGCTGAATTCTGGCTGCTTCAGTGAGACAGTCTGATCCCTTAAAGCACAGGTCAACAAGTTCTGTGGATCTGGGGAGCATTTCTCTCCAGAGCAAGCTTCAATAAGCGGAAAATTCAAACTGGATATGGCTAGAATCCCACTTCCAGATTTGTTTTGTGCAGAAGGCGGCATGGGTTGGTGGGGGCAGTCAAGACTTGAGAAAATAACGAAGGCCAGGCAATTCTTACTGTATAGCAAGAACAAATTATCTGGCAAGAACCAAGAGTGTTCTGAAGAATATCTCCATTGAGTAATGAAGCCCCTTACTGACTGGCTAAGGGTCACCAACCATAGCCTAATCCACCAAACAGATACGTTGTGGAGTAAAAATGGGAAAATGGGTGCGCCTTCCTGAGTTCCTTGAAGAAGGATGAGATAAAACAATAATAAAACAAAGTGGACTGGAGTTACCACATTGGAGGAGAGGTGAAAAACAGTTTACATACATTGAGTTGAGTGCCTGTAGGCCACTCTTCTCCCAACCCTGTTTGTGAGGAAGTGGCTCAGTGCTGTAGCATTTCTGTTGCTTTTCAGTATGTTCTTAAATTGCTTTTAACTCTGTTGATGGTTTTATATTTTAGGTTTGTGTGTGTTTTTACTGATGTGAGCTTCTATCTGTATCTGTTTAAATTTTAAACACCACCTTGAGTTCCAGGGCTGGAGAGGACGAATGGATGGATGGATGGATGGATGGATGGATGGATGGATGGATGGATGGATGGACGGACAGACAGAATGGTAGGCAGGAAGAAAGGCTGGCTGGCTGGCTGGCTGGCTGGCTGCAACAGTGCCCTCTCCATTGGCTCAGCTGGGAGAGCCACCTACAGCTCGGTTATTCCTCCAAGAATTGTCTTCCTCAGTGGCCATTCCACCTGGTAATTTCATGTAGAAGTGATAGCTGAAAGTACTTATTTTTATGTTGCCTTCTCTTTTTTTTATTGTTTGTATTGCACGCTAAACCTGGGGTAGAGGCCTTTAACTTTTTTTGTACAGTCAGCCCTCCACATTTGTGGGTTTCACTTTTGCGGATTTGATTATTCACAGATTATTTGCTGTCACCTCTGCTGCCTCCTTATGTCATTTTTAAAAGGAACTGCAAGCCTTGCAAGACTGAGAAACTGCGAACGAGGCTTGTAAGTCCCTATTTAAAATGTTGTGGGGCAGCGGTGGAGGTGGCAGTAAGCCCACCAACCACCCACTTCTGCCTTTTATAGGAACCCTGATGCCTCAAAGGAATCCATGGTGGGTTGAATATGGTGATCATACTTATTTGTATGTTAAATACAGGTTGGGAGGGCCTACAGTTATTCATAGTTTTTCCATTTTCATTAGGATTCTGTGTGCCTAACCCTAGCGAATGTGGAGGGATGACTGTATAGTATTAAGTCATTTTACCAGTGTCACAAACAAAGATAATGCAGTGAAAGTTGAAAAATAAGTGATATGATCCTAATGTTATGAATTTGAAAGTCCTAAATCCAGTTGTTAGTCCCAACCAAAGTAAACCCACTGAATCAATAGGAACTTGATAAATCAGTCATTCAGTAAGTCCCACTGATGCGATGGTTCTTCTTTTGTTGTGACTAACAGTTGTATTTAGGTCTGTATCTGTACTTCATAGTGCTTTTTAAATTCTCAGAATGCTTTAAATGCTTCAAAATGCAATCCTTACATGCAAGCTGGAGGAAGACTAGGCTTGTGCAAGGTCATAATTCCCAGGTGAAAAAGAGTGGTTGGGGGTCAACTTTGATGCTTAGCAATTGTCCCCTTGCCAGCTCTCCACACAGAAAAAAATGACAGGTGATGCATAATTCATTTTTTAGTAAAGCAATGTTATTATCCCAATGAAAAGCTGAGGCATAATTACAACTGCATCTGTTATTAGTACTGATTGCAGTTCTAATTGCCAGTCCTCAGGTAGTCAAAAGGGAACCACTCGTTCATGGGGAGGAGGCACCGGCAGATTGAAGGAATCCTCAACATTTACAGGAGTATCAAAGTGAAACTGAGTAAAGAGACCCCATAGGGACAAGGGGATCCTGCCAAAGCCCAGTAGGGATGCAGTGTAATCACTGGACATGGAATGTTGGCAGCCAGAGCAGGATAGGAAAAGAGGAATGGAGTGATAAGAGTACTTAAATGGGGCACTCTGCACTCCTAACAGGGACACGATTGATAAATTCCACTCAGCCAATTTTAAAGCAGTGGAGGGTTTGACTGTCTCTTGGGGGTGGTTCTGGATATTTGCTTTCAGCTATATCCAGTGGAGAGTCATGTTGATTAAATGAGTTGAGTCTGCCAGTTTTGGTTTGTTTGTTTGTTTGTTTGTTTTATGGGGATTTGTTTTGTTTTCTGTGTGTTTCTTTGGAGGGTTGTGATCTTAGGTTCAGCATGATTTGTGACATCCCAGTTACCTTTGCTTCTGGAAATGCAGTGTCCTTAAAAGTACCCTACGACTTCTGCCTTCCACAGACGTATGGCAGGATTGGTGAAAGTTAGTTCCCATTTTCATCCTCCCAAAAGTTTTTTCACTTCTTTTCTTTTGCCATGTCAAAAGTGGTCTCCTTCCTGTGTGCCAGAACATACTTACCACTGTTGAGTCAGATTTTTCAGAACGAAAAGGAGCTTTAAACATCTGATTTCTGAAACCTAGCCATCTGTAAATGAGATGTAAAAGAGAGACTGAATATCAGGTTCTGTTATAAGAAGGCTTTCTTCCTCAGACTAGCTCAAATGAAAGTCCTTTTATATGTATCTGACACTCAGTCTCTCTTTTATATCAAATTTACTGGATGTTTGCGGTTTCTCCTCCTCCAGGTTTAGGGTGCCCTTATCCATACAGTAAGTGACTGACCACTCTGTTGGTTTCTGCATGCAGTACACACCTGGAGGCAGGGGTATTCTTTTCCAGTGAGTGACCCACTAGGATAACGGGACACACACACTCTACAAGATATTCATGCTCTTCAAAATCAATTACATCTCCTTCCATCTGGACCCTTTGTTCTCAGAAAGCTGGCAAGTGTGTTCTTTTCATATCCTGTGGTAAGCAACGTCCCCTTCCCTCCCTCCCACCACTCATTAAAAAAAAAGACGGGGGGGAGAAGAACTCGTTCTGCATATGCTCAGGGATTATTCAGCTCCAGCGTGTTACTTAAGTTGCAAAATGTACAAGATTGCTTTCTGTTTTCTAACTTAAGTTGTCCTTGAGTTTGAGCATTATTTCATTGTCAGGTTGCAGAGCTGTTAACCCTTCCATGAACCTCAGGTGAGACTATGCCTGATCATTGCATGGTAGTATAGTAACTCTCTTTCTGCTTATTTGTTGGGTCTATGCCATGCTGTTAAAGAAATCTTAAGCTGGTTAGTGTATAGGTTTTCATTAAACCTGAATAAATTCAAAAATGAGACTATTTTTAAAAGCATACATGATTTTTTGGTGTTCTTTAAAAACACTTGATTTTTAGACAACTCACAGAAACACCTTTCAGATGATGTCACGGCAGGCATTCCCTTTGATGACATATTCCATGTGTTCATTCTCTCTCTCCAAATGGCAAGCCACTTATGATGATGCTCACCAATTTTTAGAAGTGCTTGTACTTTTTTAAAAACCTGCTGACTGATCAACAATAGTCTCAATTATAGGCCATTTCCACACTACATTATTCTACTTTCAACATCCTGTGGAATTCTGGGGTTTGTAGTTCACTGAGGCCAAGGAGCTCTCTGGTTGAGAATTTTAAATGCCCCTCCCTAAACTGCAAACCTCACAATTCCATAGAATGTTGAAAATGAAATAATAGCACTATAACAGTGTAGTGTGGAAATGGCCATAGTCTTCATAAAATATCAAACCAATCTTCTCTCACCCAGTGTCTTCTTGACATGTTGGACTCCCATCATTCCAAATGGCTCGTATTACAGCTGTGACTTTGCTTCAAGTCACGCAGAACAGCGTGTTTCATCCCATTTTATCTTCACCTAGTGAGGCAGAGAAGTGCAGTAGTTAAAGTGTGAGGTAAGGGGCCAAACTAGACATGGTATTGTACAAACCATTTCTCCTCGAGTGGCTTTAAGGGTAAAAAAAATATGCCGGTTTGAAGGAGAAACATGAATCAAGACTGCAGCTTGAAGGGCTAACTCTGCTCCAGTTCAAATTAGGACAGCACATTTGCTGTTTATAAAACTCATATCCACCCATTCCATCTCACCCTTCCCCACTGAAAAACTGCAAGACTAACAACATGAATAATGCTACATTTAGTCTGGCACTAGGATTGGGAAGACTTGGTACAAATCTCTGTACAGCAAGGAAGATGACCACGGGGCAATCGCTCTCATTCAACTTAAGCTACCTCACAGGGCTGCTGTTAAGGAGCATAGTGTAGCCAAGGATTGTCTCTCAAGCTCCTAGGGGAAAAGTTGAGACATAAAAACAATGAGTTTAGATGCCCTATTCGCAGGGAGAAGGAATGATGTCTACAGGCTACATGTGAATTAACCCAATTTAACTCCCATGTTAGGCACTGCACCACCCTACACTTTAATGATTTATTAAATCTGAGCGTTCAAATGTGTGTGCAAGGAATGGGATTAGAATTTCGAACATACCACTTAGAAGCAAAAGAGCCTGGAGATGTTCTTTGGGGTACTACAAATCCCAGAATCCCTGTGGTAGCATGGCCAGTGGGATAGGAAAGGAGATAATGGGAGTTACGTGATGTGAAAGAACTTTTCCAAGCTTAGCAAAACATTGTATTTAAACTGCTGCACTTTAGTATGAGTTACATCTTTATGAAAGAAGATGGAGTTGTGTGACAAAATAGCCAGCAGAATTGATGTTTCAAACCATTTGAGCTCCCCAGACAATACATCCAGAACCCCCTTCATTCTACACCTGGCCCTGGATGCTAATAGATTTTGCCATGTGTCTGATAAGATGCATTGTTAATGTTATTAATGTCACAACTGCCCCCTCTTTTAACTAATCCAGGAATAGGGAAACTGGCCCTTTGGTTGCCAAGCTGAATATGGCACAAGGCCCCCAGTATCTTTAAAAGTTAACAGATCCTGGAACAAGAAGATGTACCATAAAGTTCTGCCACATGGAACCACACAACATCACCAGCCAGTAAATAACCATGAAGAAGTGGGCAGTAAGGGCTGAACGAGTGGATGCCTAATGGTTCCACCTGACAGAACTTTACATCTTCCATCTTTAGGAACCGTTAATCATTGCAGATACAGGAGATCAGCCCTATAATCAGCTTGGCAACCTCCTCTCCTCATGTTTGGGAGTTTGGTTCCAAAAGCCCGAGCCACTATGCCCAATGGCTTGAGTTCATAGGAGCTGTACTTCAAAATATGTGGAATTCTCCAAACTGATCAAGCTACTCCTGAACCAGGATCTGTTAATTTTAATGGTATAGGTAAACTGTTCTGTTTTCAGCCTAGGAAACCTAGTGCACTCTAGTGCCATGGCAGTGTGCCATCTCTTCTAAATGACTGTGGCTCTCTGTGCTTTCAAGAAGACACTTTTTTAACCTCTGGGATTTTTTTTTAAGGGACTTGAATCTGGAACCCTCTGCATGCAAAGCATTTGCTCAGCTACTGAGGTATGATTTGCTCAACACTGAGCCTAAAGCCAGGGTGGTGAATTGTGTAGTCATCCAGTGGTTGGATTGCAACCCTTAATATTCTTCACCATTGTCTATGCTAGCTATGGCTACTAGACATTGCAGTCCAACAACTATAGAGCTGTGTGATTCCTACTTCTGTCTTGGGTCTCTGCTTTAAGTCCTCTGGGGGAAGATCAGGTTGTCAAAAAGGGTCATTTTTCCCAGCAGTGTTGTATCTGTCAGCAGTTTGCATGTAAAGGCACTGCATAAATAGTAGTGGAAGGCACTTCTGTCAACTTTGATTTCACAAACCTTGAGGAAACTTTGTTTATTGAGCAAGAAAACCAGAATCAACCTCCCCTCCCACCAAAAAAAACCCCCAGACATTAGATTTTGAAATCCTATAACTGCTTGTTTGAAAATAAGGGACAACACAGTGCAATCTTAAATCTAAGTGCTAGCTGTAGAAGGTTATGGTTAGGTACAAGCTGCACCTACTGTCAGATCACAGAGACTGTTGGCAGACTAGCTAGCAGAACGGCTCTGCTGGCTAAGATCTGCCATCAGAAAAGCCAAAAAAGAGAAGAGATAGGTGAGGGATGAGGTGAGCATTCCATGTCAAGATATAGCTACTGTGTCTGCATAAAGTTAGACCAAGGTGAAGGATAGACCTAAGTAACTCCTTAGACACCTAGCCTAGGAGGAGTTTTGGATTCAGCACAACTTCAGCTGACTCTTTGAGAATCCTGGCCAGCTAGAATTGTACTTTTCCTTCTGCATAGATACCAGGTTGTGTTGTTGTCGTTATTGTTGTTGTTGTGTGCCTTCAAGTCATTTCCAACTTATGGCAACCCAAAGGTGAGCCTATCATGGAGTTTATGGGGCTGAGAGTGTGTGATCGGCCCTGTGGATTTCCATAGCTGAGTGTAGAATCAAACCCCCTACACCACACTCAAACCATTACACCATGTTAGCTCTCCAGATTGTGCTGTGAAAAAACAGGTGTGCACATATGCAGAAAAGAAACCCTCAGAAAAATCCAGGGACTAGTGGAATGAATGAAAATGAAATTCCAGAATGAAATTAGAGATGGTAGCCTAAACAAACAATTTTATTTGCTGCCTCTAATAAGCACTACAGTTTTCCCTTTCCTTTTCAGAGCTGAAAAACCTTTCTTTCATTTGTCTGTGTAAAACCCCACTTCCCAGCCAGACTTACTGAATTCCCTGCACATAGATGTATTTAGAGAGGAGGAAGCAGCCGGCCTAGATTTGAGCTGGAATCACCACTGTTGTAAATCTACTTTTCCAGGAAACTGGGCCTCTCGCCTGTCTTACCTCTCTTGGAAACTCCTGCTTCCCTCCCTCCCAACCCAACTCACAAAGAGCCCAAATTCATCAGACTAAAAATGGGTAAGTTCTGTTTCTTTGAGACAGTCTCCAAGGATGGCCTGTTGACTGTCACACAGAAGCAGCTCCATCTCAATCCATTCCCAGTTTGTGCACCGAGGAGATGAATGGCAGAGGGTGAAAAACTATGACGGGGCTCTGGTTGATGTGGAGGGAGGGAGCGAGAGGAGTGGAGGCTGTAAGGAATACAAGTTGAAGGGGCCCTAAGGAATGAGGTTAGTTTCTATTTAAAAAAAAAAGCAACTGCAGCTGCTGCTTTCCAGCAGTTTGCCTCTCTCCCTCCTTCCTTCCCTCCCTGGGAGCTTTTGTCCTCCTGCTGTTTATCATTGTCCATCCAGTTTGGAGAATGAAAGCTGGTGTGTGCTGACGGCTGACAGGATGGCACCTTGCATAGGAATGCAGATTGGCTCCCAGGAGCTGTTGTTGCCACAGCCTGAAGAGACGGCACAATGGAGCTGGGATGACTGTCAGCCCCGGAGCAGCGTCAGGCCCCTGACAAAGCAGAGTGTGTTTTGTCACTCACTGCTAAAAAAAATTAAAGCAAAAATACCATTTCAACAGCCAGGGTTGGAGAAACAGGGAGAGGGAGAGTCCAACTGTGTCATCTGCAAATTGCCTTCTACCTGCATGAAAGGTCCTCTCTCACTCCCTCCTTTTTTCCTCTCCAAGCAAAAGTTTCTTCTGAATTTCCAAGACAAGTTTTACACCCAGACGTGTCACCAAAAAATTGCCCACGCAACCATCACTAAAATAAAATGCAGCTGAAGAGGTTGAATTGAGGATAAGCCCAGCAGCCCTACCATGCTGTTTGGGGCCAGAGTATGTTACTTTTTACTTGTGTTAGGTTAACAGTGGAAAAACCTAAAGCATTGCATTTCACTACATTGCTTTATCAGTAAAAGAGGCATAATGCCACCCTGCCTTGAAAGGCAAGCTGGAAAAAAAAATACACATGCCCATTTTTGCAAATGCTTTGTTCTACAGGAGGGAATCTGTCTACGCCCAAAGGTCACGTTCAGTTTCAGAGGAGTTCTCAAGCTGTTTGGTTGGCAGTCCAACGGTGGCTGGGGTCAAAGGCAAAAGGGTGGAATCCAAAATACCAGCATATTTTATCTGCGGGCTCTCATTGCTGCCATCAAAGGGCTTCTCCAGATTATCTAAAAGAGTTACAGCTATATATTTTTTTGCTTTTTCCTAATATCCTTTTGATGCTCTTCCTGTCCCAGTATTTTCCATATGAACTTTCAGTTTGCTGTTCTGTGCCTTCAAGTTGTTTCCAACTTATGTCAACACTCGAGTGTTCCTATCATGAGGTTTTCTTGGCAAGATTTGTTGAGAGAGGATTCACCTTTGCCTTCCTCTGAGGCTGCAAAAGTGTGACTTGAACAATGTCACCAACTGGGTTTCCATGGCCAAATGGGAACTCAAACCCAGCTCTCCCAGTGTCATAGTCCAAAACCCAAACCACTACACCACAGGGGTTTTTTTATTCCCACTGTAGGTTGTTTCTTTTCTGTCTGTCGCAGGAGTTTCCCATGCAGTCTGAGAAAAAAGACACACATTTGCATCTATTGTCTCATTTCCTCCCACTATATTTCCCACTGGTGACATTTCAGAAGAATCTGCACGTTGAGCTGTTTTAGCATCATAGTTTTCCTCGTGGTTCTGCACGTTTTCAACTCCAAGAATGGTTCACTGCAGTTCACTGTGATGCAAAACCGCTGTATGTGAAAACCAGAAAAACACCAATGTAAATCTCCCAAACTGATTCTGCTTCGGGTTTCGCCTACATGCAGAAGCGGAGCATTGATTCACACTGCAGAAGTGGCTGGCTATGGGCGTTCCCAGCTGTCCCTTCTGTCATTTCTGTCCCTATCTCTTTCTACCCATCAAAGGACGGGCTGCCGTCATTATTGTCTTCATGCATTAAACGGACAGCAGGAAGAGAGTGGATCTGGTAATGGACTATTAAAACGTATTTTTTTTCCACATATCAACAAACATACATTTCTACGCACAAACATAGCAGCACAGAAATGTGTTAAAAATGTGTGTGTATTTTTTAAAACACAGACCAATCAGCGATGACAGGGTGGGGTGAGGGAGGGGAACAGGAGTGGTCAGGGACTTGCTGTTGCAGATGCAGCAACTGCTGTTCTCTGCAGTAGTACAATGTAAAGGGGGGGGGGTGCAGACAACACGGTTTCTGAATTTCTGAATTCAGTTTCCGAACTGGGGTATAAAAACAGTGCTCTTGACACTCAGTGAACCGGTCCTCCCTCCTCGTGTGGAAATGGCTTATGACTTTTGCAACAGAGGTTTTCTGGCAACATTTATTTTCTCATTACATTTCCAGATACCAGGTGACTTCCCCCCCCCTTTCTTCTTAGGGTTAGAGCACTAAAGTAAATTGCCTAAATACAGCAACAGATACCATCTGAACTTGGGAGCTCAGCAGACTCAGCCCTGTTCAGTACTTGCATTGGAGACCGACAATGAATATCAGGTGCTGTAGGCAATATTTCAGAACTGGCAAAACCACCCAAGTATTACTTACCTAAGAAAACCCTATGAAATTCATTGGGTCACCATAAGTCGACAGGTGACTTGAAAACACAGACACACACACATTATTAAAATGGGATAAACATTTAAACAAAACAAAAAAATAAAAAATGGAAAGCAAATTGATGTGAGATGGAGAACATGGATATCTCCTGGTCACCAAACTGAAGGGGGGGCGCTTTTCTGTTTACAATTATAGAGCTAAAGTTATAGTGACTTAATATCAATTTAGTGTTATGACTATACAAAATCTATAACTAAAGAGATATGGAGAGAAGACGGGAGACCGCAAGCTCGGGGATAGTGATAGTGGAGAACCACCTCCATACCACTTCTCAATCACACTTGAAGAGAAAGAAAACAGTGGTTGAAAAGAAATGCGCAGATCAAGGATCATGCTACAACCAGCAACAAATCAGGGCCAACAACCTGGTATATGGAGGGCACAACTGGATTCAGGACCATAAACAACTATTACAAAGCATGAAATCCTGGAAGAAAATGTTCTAACGTTCCTCAGCACTATTGAGCAGTCTAGAGGAACCCTAAGCCTTATAAGGGGCGTTTCAATCTTTTATGAAAGGGAAAGACCCATAGGAAAGTTGGAACCCCACCAAATTTTGATGTAAGGGATGAATAAGGAACCATGGCTTTCTGGGGAATACCAGAGGGCTAGATTTGGGACTCAGGTGCATCAGATTCACATTCAGGACCTGACATACCCCCCTCTAGCTTAATTCCTTGCACTGTATATCTCCATCTTACCTATTTTATGATTTGTAACTTTTGGATCCTATTTTGTACTTGAAGATGGTGTCATTGGATGTCTGGCTACAGGACCACAGAAGGATACTTCCCAACCAGCCCAGACTTCCCCTTATCCAAAATTACACTTTCCTTCCAGAGCAGTGTCTGATGACTTCCTTGAACATTCTTAAAATCAGCTCCTAACAGCCACTAGCTAATTTCACTGATAAAGCAAGGTGCTGAGCCATTTTTCTACGTTTAGGGACTAATCCAAGTCTCTGGTCAGATACACCAGAGCAGCCTGCACTGATAGAAACCATCAGTCACAAAAATATTTACAAGTCAAAAATCTCTGAGTCAGTAGAGACTGCAAGTGGCTGCCCAACCCAACCCAACCCAACCTGCAATCCTATTGCAGTATTTTTGGAGCCATTCTGCAGTCTGAAAACAGGAACTGCCGTTGCTTTTCCAAACATTCCAGAAGCATCCACGCACACTAGAACTTCATGATCAGATCTTCATGACTAGGATTCCTTTCTTCTATGGTCCTCAAAGTGAGGGAAAGAATCTCAGGGCAAGAGTACTGCTCTCAAAGGAAAGCAGGTTTTTTTAAAACTGTGTGGTGGTGACCCCCATCCAGTAAAGCAGAGCTTTCCAAACTTTTCATGTTGGTGACACACTTTTTAGACATGCATCATTTTGCAACACAGTAATTCAGTAAGTAATTCAGTAAATGGAGGCAGCCCATCCACCTGAGCCTGGTTTGCTGCTGCCGCAGGCCCTCGCTGGAGTCTTCCTTGGCCAGAGGCGGCTGCGGTGGGAGAGACAGCCCTTCCACCTGGCCCACTGCCACCACCACCCTCAACAGGGTCTTCCTCAGAGCGGTGGCAGAGGCAGCTCCTTCACCTGGATCTGGCTGGTGACAGTGGCAGGAGAGACAGCCCCTCCACCCATTACGTTTGCACAACACACTTACACACTGGAGCTGACACACTAACGTGTCATGGCACACAGTTTGGAAAGCTCTGCAGTAAAGACTAACCAGCACCAACACTGCTTAGCTTCCAAAATAAGATGGCAGTGAATATATCCTGTTCTGTTTTAATCCCCTTCCCCCAAAAAAAGGATTTTAAAATGACACACTTTAGAATATCCATTTAATGAGAGAAAGATCTTACAGTGCAATTCTATTCAGTGGGTATATCTATATAGAAACTCTGCCTGAACTGTTATTAAAGATGGGTGTAGACTAGAAATAAAAAATATTGTGGTATGTGAATGTACTTTTTCTATATGACCTGTGTTATTTGCTGAGCTGACAGCATGGGTTTGTGTCTTGTTTCCCTTTGTTTGAGAAGATTTCATTCCACTCTGAACAGCTCCAAAACATTTGAGCAAAGTCTCCAGTCGCTCCCACTGTAATAGTTAAGGGTGGAAATCTATTATTTGCTTCTCCTTTTGGATAAAATGCAAACCAATCATGAGTTTTGCCCAGTAATCTGTGTAGACAGAGTCAAGCTTGCGTGATGGATAGGGTCACTGGCAGTTCAAGGCTGTGGACAGGGGCCAATTTCAACTGGCTGGGAGAAACCTGACACCATAAAGGGGCTATATGGGATCCAATTAACAGGCAAGGGTAACGGATAGAACCATGTGCAGCACAGAAGATTCTAGAAGGCCCCACAAAGAATGGTCTATTTGTGCTACAGTTAGCATGCAGCTGGGAAGGATTTCATTCATTGTTAGCCACAGAATCACAGAGTTCTACAGCTGGAAGGGACATTAGAGGTCAACGAACTCAATGCTGGTAATACCAGTCTAGATTGAATACGTTCTATTTATTGGGTTATGAGTGCATGCTACATTTGCTTCACAAAACAGACTATTGTGTAATATTGCCAGAGTGAAAACTGGAGAGGGCTCCTGTACCTTTAACAGTTGTGTACAACAGGGAACTTCAACAGGTATTGCTGGTTAGCTTGGTTGCATGACAACCTGTAATTCCCTCTTCTACCCAATCAATAAAGTTGCAGGAGTTTCTCCAGCTTTCAGTCTGGCAAGCCTGCCACTGAATGCAGATTCACCAGCCTAAACTAATGCACTGCATTGGCTGTTACTCGTGTTCTCAGGGCAGTGACCATATGGTTCTGACTTTTTCTGTATTTGTTATTTCACCCATACAGCAATAGTGCATCAGTGATGGGAAAGCTATAGGTGTGGTTTGGGGTTCAGGAGCAAGATGGCTGACACAATCTGGTCAAGTTTAGATTTTGTCTGAGTAATCTGGTTGGGCAACCTGTCCCCAAGAACAACAAGAACACTGATAATTGGATTGTTAAGATGAAACAGAAGGCCCAAGAGAATGTCCATACAATGTGAGTTTCTTGGTGTTTCCCTATATAGGAACACCCCAGTTAACAAAGCCTTTGACTAAGAGGTGGGGAAATTCTCCTTAGAATTCAGGGGAATTATAGCTCAAAAAGAGACCTGCAAGAGGATGTAATGGTAGGATATTTTCACCTATGTATACCAGTATTAACCGTAGAGAGCCCTCCAGTTTAAAGTTAAACAATGTATTTTATCTGGATTGACAAACACACAAGAAATCAGAATTTCAAGAACCATGCAAGAGCCCTGGTGGTGCAGTGGTTAAATGCTGGTACTGCAGCCACAAGGCTGTGAGTTCAATCCTGCTGGGTTCCAAGTTGACTCAGCCTTCCATCCTTCTGCAGGCTAGTAAAGTGAGTACTCAGCTTGTTGAGGGTAATTAGCTAACACATTGTAAACTGCTTAGAAAGCACTTAGCTGACAATCTCTTAATGTTTGGGCTGGTAGGGGGTACAGGGAAGATCTCCATAGGGTAAGATCAAAAGATGGCCCCTGATTGCTTTACCTGGGCAGTTCATCCTCCACTGTATTCGGGAGAGCACAGAGCCTAAGGTGTTGAAAGGATTAGCAAAAACCCATCAGTATTAAGGTTTCCCATCAAGTCCTCTCTGAACTTATGACCTGATCATGTCTTAGGTCAGCTTGACCCGGCAACAGGCTTTCCGGTCAGCATGCCCTCAATCATGTTTTTCAGCCATAAATATGTCCAGTTAGGAAAACAGCACATCCCACAGGATGGGAGCGTAAGATATGGTAACAGAAGCTCCTTTTTACCAATTCTTTTTACATCCCTACACTTGCTTCCTTGTCCTTCATCTGCCTCGGAGTATAGTGAAGTCTCCTTCCTTGGAGGTTTTTAAGCAGAGGCTTGATGGCCATCTGTCAGGAATGCTTTGAGGGTGTTCCTGCATGGCAGGGGGTTGGACTGGATGGCCTGTGTGATCTCTTCCAACTCTACATTTCTATGATTCTATGATCTAACTGGAAATTTTTTTAGCAGACTTCTGGTGTCAAGCTGCAGCAGCATGTCTGCAGTAAACAATGTCATAAAGCTTAAGCTGAGAAAAAGGAGGATTCTGCTCTAACCAATGCTACTGCAGCTAGGTATGCCTGCCTTACATTAGGTGAGATAAAGAGCAGCTGCCTCCAGGATATCTTACTGAGCATGCATGAACAACAAAACAGCTAAGCTTGCTTCAAAGTTCCTCCAGAAATATTAAAGAAACATAGCCCTGTAAGTCTCACCACCAAAAGAGAAATTATAAGAAAAGTTGAGACTGGAAAAAGGAAAAAAAAAAACTGGATGCATCTTGAGTGGTTTTGGAGTGGTCTGTAAAACCAATTGCGCTAGATCTGGTTGCTTCATTCCATGTGTGCCTATTGTTAAGTTTTGAATAAAAAGTTTCCTGAAACATGTGTGAACTGGTCTGCTTTTTGTGGAGTTGGAATCTATCCCTATTCTTTCCATGTTATTTCTGCCTTTGGTACCAAAGTTTCTTTTGAAGACGTAATGCCCAATAACACATCTACTTCATTAACTGAGGCATACAGTCTTCCAGCTTATGCCAGTTTTCTGACACTTGACTGACAGCTTTGCCAATTATGCTTGACTATATATTTTTCACTGTAGGAGAAAAACAGATATGATAGGACTTCAGCTTCAGATGACACTTGGTCATCTACTGGAGTGATGGGGGAGCCTGCTTTTTTGCTACTCCCAGAGGACAGTAGTTTGGAAATTTTGACTTAATATTAAGAAGAACTCCCTGATAGCAAGAACTGTTTGATAGTAGAATACACATCCTTAGAAGGTAGTTGTCTCTCTTCCATTGCAAGTTTTAAAGACGAGGTTAGATGTGCACCTCTTAGGGGTTCTTTACCAGTGGATTCTTGCATTAGCAAGGGATTGAACAAGTGCCCCCTTCCATGAGTCTATGAAAATTATAGCTTACTTTTCTTTCCAAGAAAAAGTAGGCTATCTTCTTTTGCAGCCATGTAGATATTTTTGAAGTATTCAAGATCTTTATTGTATTCTGGTTGCTACAGACCTTCTTCCACAGGCAGGTCTGCATTAGTGATGTCATTGCCACTGCAGCAAACTCCTATGCTATCTGGTTGCTGCAAGGCAGCTTCCCGCACTAAGGAGAACTTTGGCCATTGTGGAGCTCATTAGGTAGCGTAAAACTAACGTTGGTATCTCAGCCGCCCCTAATAATTGATTTTACTTGACATTCTTAAGAACCTAACTTCAATTTGACAATAAACATTCCATGGGGCGTTCTTAAAAATTACTGATTATAGTGTATAGCAGTGGTTCTCAACCTGGGGGTCGGGACCCCTTTGGGGGTCGAACGACCATTTCACAGGGGTCGCCGCTCCTCAATCCTGCCCCCCTTTTAAAAGAAGGTGGTTTCACAGCCAATGGGAGCAGTGCTTCTGAGACCCCTGCGCTGGGATTCAAACTGCAAACCCCAGGATTCCATAGGATGGTGAAAGTGGAATAATAGTACTATAACAGTCTAGTGCAGAAATAGCCAGGATGACTTTCTCCTCTCGCTTTTGTTGTGCGTGGACCCTTGGCGCTTGCCACATGCACGTGTTGTGTTCTTCGCCCTGACTGTCTTTGCATTCCTCACTTTTCGTATGTTCAGCGTCCGCACTCCCTGGGAGGGAGGGAGGGAGGGAAACAAAACGCATCTGCTTATGCCGCCGCCAGCTTTCCTCTCTCCCTGACCTTTCCTTCCTGCGCCTCGTGTAAAATGTGGGCTGTTTCGGCATTGCCTTTGGGAGTGACTGGCTTTTTGAACTGTGGAAACCCAACATTCAGAACTAGAACTACTGCCTTAATTCTGGCATTGATGGATGCTTTCTGTGCTTAAAAAAAGGGGGGAGGGTTACCAGCTTTTAGGCATTAGAAGTCTATCCAGAGCAGTGATTTAGGGCAGTGTTTCCAATCTATTTGATGTTGGAAATAACTAACTAGCTAGCTAAATAATAAATACAGAAAGAAATAAGTAATAACGAAAATGATTTTATGGTTGGGGGTCACCACAACATGAGGAACTGTATTAACGGGTCGTGGCATTAGGAAGGTTGAGAACCAGTGGTGTATAGATAGATAGATAGATAGATAGATAGATAGATAGATAGATAGACAGACAGACAGACAGACAGACAGACAGATAGTATATATACCATTATGTTATAGTATCTATTAACAGCAATCACAGTCTGTTCTAATAATTTTCCCCCTACCACCCAAACAGCTACTGACTCCAGAACATTTTCTAATCAAAAGAAAGAGAAAAGGTTGCAAAGAGGAAGACAAACAAAGATGAGGAGAAAACAACAGAAATGGAAAATTATTTGGCTGATGTTGGTAAAAGGATGGTTTCACATCTCAGTTGTTTCAAGATGAGTAAGATTATCTCCTTTTTAAAACCTTAGTTGTGTACTGACTCCCTCAGCCTACCAAAAACTTGTGCGTAGTCACTGTAATGGTGTCATAAGGTTCTCTGGAGGGTGAGCAAAATGAATGGTTGGAAACTCGTAGAATCAGAGTTGGAAGAGACCACAGGGGCCATCCAGTCCAACTCTCTGCCATGCAGGAACCCACATCAAATCACTCTCGACAAATGGCCATCCAGCCTCTGCTTAAAAACCTCCAAAGAAGGAGACTCCACCACATACTCCGAGGCAGTATATTCCACTGCTGGACAGCTCTGACCATTGGGGAATTGCATTGTTTTATGTCATTTACAACAGTGTTAAAAAAAAAAGATTGTGAACCCATTATTATCAACACATCTGCCCTGTAGTTTGTCTGGACACCTTGTACCTCACCAAATCAGTCCATAAAGCCTCTAAATCTGTTAGGTTTAGGAGATGAGGCATTGTTGCAATCAGTCCACAGGTGTCTGTGAACTGCTACAGTAGCTGCTATACCTCATGGGCTGAGACAGAAAAGTTAGTATAAAAGGGTTAATATATTTAATTGTTAATAAGCATCGCCCACTTTTCAACAACTTGTTTTTCAATGTTCCACTCTTTGGACCATTGTGAATTACAGACATGTACTGTTCTTTCTTTTTTCTTTTTAAATTATTTATTTGTATCCCGCCTCTCGATATGGATTGAGGCGACGAACAACTTACAAACAGCATGTATTTCTATACATGCCCCCAATAAGCTGGGTACTCCTTTTACCAACCTGCGGAAGGATGGAAGGCTGAGTCAACCTTGGAGCCCGGCAGGATCGAACTCACAACCTTGTGGCTTGCAGTACTGGCATTTAACCACTGCACCACCAGGGCTCCAGCTGGCCCCTCCCAAAACTGCAAACCCCAGGATTCCATAGGATGTTGAAAGTGGAATAATCACGCTATAAGAATGTAGTGCGGAAATGGCCCCAGATTATTATTTTTAGAAATGGCCTAGGGGTGTGGAAAATATGTTCCAACCTCAAATTCATCCCACTGGAAAATACCCTTAAGCAGTTTGAATCTTGTGATTTAAACATTGCCATTCCCCAGCCCCAAGAGACTAAGAAGAACAAGAAGTGGTTTTGAAGAAATGTAATAGAATCAAACTTTGGGTAAAGAACCATCAAGGAAATATAAAATGCGTTGACTCTTTAGCACTGCCTCTCAATTAATGTAAAAACAGAATGATGTAATATTGGAATTAAGTTCATGCTCAAGTTCCAGCTTAAGTCAATCACTTTCATTAAAAGATTAATTAAGTAAGCTCTTTCTGTGATGCAGCTAGATCGCCCTTACATTCTAATTAGTTTTAACTAGTTAGTTCCTACTTGAGGAGAGAAGATTAGACTGATTGAAAAGAAAGGACAAGGAATCACTAGCCTCTGCACACAAGGCCAGAAGAATCTGGAGTCAGTCATATCGTTGCTGTTATTGTGCTTTCAAAATGTTTCCAACTTTTGGCAATCCTAACTAAGATGAACTGATCATGGGGTTTCACAGTGAATTCTTCTTTTTGTGCATGACATTTTTTTGGGAGGAATAGTCCTATACCCCTATCAATCATGCACAGAAAGAAGAATTCACTGTGAAAATGGGGCTAAGTTCTACTGAAGGGCTGAGTAAGGAGACATCATGCAAGCAATAAGGAAAATGGTAAGTACCAGAGACAGGGTTGTTGTTTGAGATCCTTGCTCACTTAAGCATAAGCCAAAGTCTGTAGCTAAATATATATATATGGCTGGGTTTAAACAGTAACAGAAGAGAGGAAAGTAGCCATTCTGCTCTTTAAAAGCTCACATGCATGCAATGAGTTTACAGATACGTAAGCAAGAATACCACATAGAATCAAGGGACACATTGTTTGACTGAACCATAATCATGACTGAAAGTCTGCCAGCCCTGTTGCAAAACAGAGCAATTTAAGTTACATGTTCAATCGTCCTTGAGTGGCAGTCTTGATGGAAGCTGTAGAAATGGGAGTGGAAGCTTCAGATGTACTTTGTGACTGCAAAAAAAGATCCAATCATATTTTTTTTTCCTTTCAATTTAGCTGCTTAGAACCTGAGAACATGGCTGGCGAGAAAAACTCATAAACTAGATTTTTGTACTGTCCTGCTTTTCAGTCTTACCTTTGAGTAGGAATGGAATGAGGTGGTTGTGGAAGGAATGCGCATGTGTGAGAACAAGTGAGTTTTATAGCAATAGCAATAGCATTTATTTCTATACCGCTTATCAACCGAGTGTTATCTAAGCGGTTTACAATGTATTTTAGCTAATTGCCCCCAACAAGCTGGGTACTCATTTTACCGACCTATGGAAGGATGGAAGGCTGAGTCAACCTTGGAGCCCGGCAGGATCGAACTCACAACCTTGTGGTTGCAGTACTAGCATTTAACCACTGCGCCACCAGTATATATATACCCCACAATGGTTTGTTTGAGGAGCAGGGAAATGCGGATTCAAAGAAATACGTTTTGCGGATGCTCTGTGGACCAAAGACACCGCTCAGCCCTAAGCACTGTAGCCCTGAGATTAACGGTTTTTTACTTGCCTTCTCCTGTTATACTGTGGTAGACACAGTTTTGGGTCAGTCTAGATGACCTCTGGGTGTGAGAGAAAAGCAGTTAATTTCCTTTGCAATTGAAGTCCCTCTGTGTTAGAAGGAAAGACAAAGGAACCTTGTATAATGGAATGTTATCGGTTTAGTTTGACATGCTAGCTCTTGGCAGCATTACAGAAGATTTGCAACATTTTGTAGACAGTGGTGGGAACCCATCAGCTTCCTGTCTTAGACCATTTCCACACTAGACTGTTGTAGAGCTATTATTCCACTTTCAACATCCTATGGAATCCTGGGGTTTGCAGTTTAGGGAGGGGCATTTAGAATTCTCAGCCAGAGAGTTCTTTGGCCTCAGGAAACTACAAACCCCAGAATTCCACAGGATGTTGAAAGTGGAATAATAGCACTATAACAGTGTAGTGCAGAAATGGCCATAAACATGTGATGTATTTGCACTGGAGATGTATAAATTGCTGTGAATGTAAAGGGGCGGGGCTCAGTCTTTTGGGAATGATCCTACTGAGACAATAAACAATTTTCCTAAAACCGTGGGTCTCTCTCTTGGTTCTGCTACAATACTTGCTCTGCTTTTTACTTGCCCTCTCATGTTATACCTGACTTGTTGCTGTTGTAGCAGACAGGTAGGAGGGGACACCAATGCTCTAGAGCTTTGTGGGGATCAGACCCAAACTTTCACTTGCTGTCAAAGATCTTTCCGACAGGCCTTCCCAGACTAGCCTTTCCATCACCTCCCATCCATTGCCTTGCCGCTTTGCTAACAGTAATTGATGGATTGTTAATTGCTGTGTACTTTAAGGGGTTGGTTTAGGTGGGTTGGTGGGTGGGGAGGACTGGGTATGTTTTAAATGTCTTCTAATGTCTTTTAGCGTGTAATGTATTTCATGCTGTTCGCCGCCTCGATCCATGTGGAGAGGCGAGATACAAATAAATATTATTATTATTATTATTATTATTATTATTATTATTATTATTATTTCTCTGATTGCAAGTTGCCCTTGCTTTACTGAAGGCTTTGGTTTATCTCCCATTTTAGTAAGGGACAAACTGCTGCAGTGGAAATGAACTGCTTCTGTTCTCTAGGATTCCAGCTGGCTCTGCCGCTGATCTGTGGCCTCCGCCTGCAGGGATGCCTCTGCTCTGCTTCACCGGCTGCCACTTGTGAGAAGTAAAATATATTTTAGTTTCTGCAATATTATTAATAGTATTGGTAACATATTAGCTTATAGCTCATAACACATTTTTAAATATATTTACACACATATACTTTGGTGTGTGGGCTTTTGAAATACAATGGAGTCTGATGGAGGCTGGCGGCTGGGGGAGACCTTGGGGCGAAGAGAACCAGACACAGAGATAAGGATTCAACAGTGGGATGTATGTACTTTTGTTTGAAGGCACCTGCTTAGGCAGACTGAAGGTCAGCAAAAGCTGAAAGTGGGTAAGAAAAACTAGAGAAGAATTTGGCATTGTTTAGCAAAAATGGGAGGTTAGAATCTGGTTGATGGGCATTTTGAAATAGCAAATGAGAGTTAAGAAAGCACAAGGTTAAAGCTTGATTATGTGCATGATCATATATGCTGTAAATATGGGGAAGGGAGCATGTAACTTCTTAGGCGATTCTGATAGGGTTGTAACTTTTGGGTCCTGCCCAAGGGGAGGGAAGCTGGCGTAGGGGATAAAATGTGTGTTGTTTTGTGGGAGGGGGTCCTTCTCTCTAGAGAACACCCGTGTCTGCAGAAACGTATTTTTTTAAATAAATGCTTGATGCTTCAGCCGATCCTGTGTTAAATTGATTCATGAGTGTTAACAGCTATCTCCCACACCACTCAGGGAATTTTCTTAATAGAACTAAAAGGCCCATTTCTGCACTATACTGTCACAGTACTCTTATGCCACTGGAATTCTGGAATTTGTAGTTTATTGAAGCTAAAGAGCCCTCTGGCTGAGAATTCTCAATGCCCCCCCCTCCCCGAACTGCAAACCCCAGGATGCCACAGGAGGTTGAAAGTGGAATCATAGCACTGTAACAGTGGCCATTTCCGCACTAGCCTGTTATAGCGCGATGATTCCACTTTCAACCTCCTCTGGCATCCTGGGGTTTGCAGTTTCGGGAGGGGCCGGCCGGCCCCTCCCGAAACTGCAAACCCCAGGATGCCAGAGGAGGTTGAAAGTGGAATCATCGCGCTATAACAGGCTAGTGCGGAAAGCCCCTCGGATTCCAGCTGGCTCTGCTGCCGATTCCTCGCCTCCACCTCTCGTGAGGGCTCTGCCCCCTCTCACCAGCCTCAGTGGGCACCCGATGCTGCTCAGGGAAATGTGGTGAATAGACTGAAGCAAAATAAATAAATTGTTGCTACAGAGGTGACCAGAACGACTTGCATGGGGAAACTGCAGGAACATACAGGCTACCGTGGGCAAAGGAGAAAAAAAATACATTTTGCTTTTAGTACTTTTTTTAAAAGTGCGATGGAGCAGTTGGAAAACATTATTTTAAAAACTCTCTCTTCTAAAAAAAATATTTTAAAATATTATTCTAAAAAAAATATTTTAAAATATTATGTTAAAAAAACTCTCTTCTAAAAAAAATATTTTAAAATATTATTCTAAAAAAATATTTTAAAATATTATGTTAAAAACTCTCTCTTCTAAAAAAAAAATCTACACAGACGCAACCGCACATCTACATCCTCATAGCAACATTCGCTCGCTCTCTGGTCACTTCCGCACTAGCCTGTTATAGCGCTATTATTCCACTTTCAACATCCTATGGCATCCTGGGAGGCTCGTGAGGAAACGGCCTCCTCCCCTCCTCCCCCTCCCCGCCTACTGCAGTCTCCCCTTCACGTTTGTCCCCAGGCGGCTTCCATAAGGCGCGCGGCCGCGCACGCGCGTTGCTGCCCCCGTCGCTGTCGCCGCGCCGCCCGGCTCCGGACTGCAGCGGAGGCTCCTCCCCCGCCCCGCGCCACTGGCTGGATCCGGCCCGCGAGTCAATCCGTCAGTGGCGCCGCGGCGCGAGCCTGCGAGGGCGGCTCTGAGGCGAGGGAAAGGGAGGGGACGACGCGGCGACTCTGAGGCGCCATGGCGGCCGAGTTGAGCGGCATGGCGGAGCCGCCCCCGCCGCTCCCTTCCTCGTCGTCGTCGCCCGCCGCCGCCGCCGCCGCCGCCTCTTCCTCGTCTTCCTCAGGCGGCGGGACTGAGGAGGCGGCCGAGGCCGAGAGCGAAGCCGCCGCCGCCTCCTCCTCTTCCTCGCCGCCGCCGTCCTTGGCGGTCGGAATGGAGGCCGACCCGCCGCTGAGCGGGGAAGGGGCGGAGAGCATGTCGGAGCCGAGTCCGGAGAGCGCCAGCCAGGCCGGCGACGGGGACGACGAGGACGAGGACGACGACGAGGAGGAGGCGGACGAGGCGGACGGGGAAGGGGACGACGAGGAGGACGACGACGACGCCGAGGACGAGGAGGAGGAGGAGGAGGAGGCCGAGGCCCGCAGCAGCGCCGGCTCCTCCTCCAGCGGCTGCTGCAGCGACGAAACGCGCTCGCTCAGCCCCGGCGGCAGCGAGGCCGACGCCAAGGAGGAGGCCAAGGCCTGCCCCGGCGGCGCGGGAGGCGGCGGCGGCGGCGTTGTCGCTGGCGGCGGAGTCGGCGCCGGGCCTGGCGACGGAACGGGAGGAGCAGCAGTCGCCGGAGGAGGAGGGGGAGAAAGTGGCGGCGGCGGCGGCAAGAGCGGTGGCGGCGGCGCCGACGGCCCTGGCGGCGGAGGAAGCAGCAGCAGCAGCAGCAGCGTGTCCAGCAGCAGTAACAGCAGCGGCGGGGCGGGCGGCGGCGACGAGGGCTACAGCACCGGGAGCGGCGGCGGCGGCGGCGGAGGACGGGGCGGCGGCGGCGGCGGGGGCGGCGGCAGTACGTGCAGCGCCTCCTCGGGCGGCCGCAGGGGCAGCCTGGAAATCTCCTCCGACGGGGAGCCGCTCAGCCGCATGGACTCCGAAGACAGGTCCGTATGCGTGGCTGCTGCGCCTCGGTCCCTTT
Source organism: Ctenosaura bakeri (assembly GCA_948474755.1). Classification (NCBI taxonomy): domain Eukaryota; kingdom Metazoa; phylum Chordata; class Lepidosauria; order Squamata; family Iguanidae; genus Ctenosaura; species Ctenosaura bakeri. The sequence goes on along the minus strand of CAOLHI010000522.1, from coordinate 576,812 downwards.
CCCCCTTGCCTCAGTTTTAGCCTGGCCCTGCTTGCACCGAGGCCGTTTCCGCACTAGCCCGTTATAGCGCTGCTGTTCCACTTTCAACATCCCGTGTAATCCTGGGCGTTGCAGTCCAGAGAGGGAGCTCGCCCCTCCCTAAACGGCAAACCCTCGGATTCCACGGGAGGGTGGAAGTGGAATAATAGCACCGTAGCGGGCTAGTAGTGGGGAAATGGCCCAAGAGAGCGATCCGGGTTTTATTACTTCCCTTTCTGTGCCCCCCCCGCTTCTTACCTCCAGGGAACGCAGAACGCCGTACATAACCTCTCCTCCCTGGGTTTTGCAACCCCACAACAGTCCTGTGAGGTGGGGGAGGGTGGCAGAGACGGTATCCCCCTGCATGTGTGTGGCCCAAGGACTCCCCCCCCCGCCCACGTTTCACGGCTGGGAGGGAATTCAGAACAATCTGCTAAATTTCTGGAGGTTAGATCTCCTTTGATTTGGCCTCTCCCCATTGCCTCATCTTTATTCCAGATTTAGTCACTCTGGTGTCATTGGGGTGTAGTGGTTGGACTGGTAATCTGGGGGGCCCCTGTTCCCACTGAACTTTACTCCCCCCCCAGCCTGGCCCACTTCATAGTGTTGCTGTGGGGATAAAGTAGGAAGGAGGAGAGCCATATTTGTTGCCTTGAGAGCATTGGAGGAAGGGTCGGGTACAAAGGTACAGGCAAATAGAATACTTTTCCGAAAGTTGGGTTTCTGACATTCTACTCTGCAGAATTTTTAGTTCCCCTGAAAAATGACTGTTCCATTTAGTAGGGATGAAACTGCTTTCTCATCCTATCCCCCAGGGATTTAGAATCGTAGGTGCTGCAGTGACTCCTTGGTACCCAAGGTATGTCAAAGTGCAAAAGTTTTGCTATGAATCAGTTGATAAGATAGTCGCTTCCCTCTCCCAAACTATCCCAGCAACTGTAAAGAGCAAGAAAGGAGTTCCTTTCTTGGAGAATACTTGGGAGAGGTCTTGCTAGGCATAACTTTCCAAGTGGGCTGCTCTGAGCTCAGAAGTATTGTCTGGGAGAGGAACTAGGTTTTTCTAGTTAACAGGGTGGTTGGTTTGTTAATACAAGTAAAAAAAAAAATCCCCTTTGCTAACAGGCAGACCAAAAAGCAATCCTCTCCTGGCTCAGGAGTAATTGACATAGATACCCATCTCCTTGTATCCTCTTCATCTCTTCCCCCCTCAAGTCTGTTAGATCCTATCTTCTTTCCATATCCTCATTTGCAAAGGTAACTGCTTTATCTCCAAAGCATTTCACATTTTTATTGCCTTCCCAAGTGCTCTTTTAAAAGGCAGCTTAAAGGAAGGAGTCATTCTCCCTTCTCTTCTTTTCCAAGTGAAGGGGGGCAACAAATACTGTGTGTATGAGCCCTGTAACTAACAAGCATGGCTTGTAGAATTTGCCAACACAAGTGGGTTTATGCGGCTTCTGAAGACCCAGTTGTACTTCCAACAAAAGGCTATGTGTATAAGTCAAGCTTATGTGGCATGATAAACTTCTGGATGGCCATTGTTTCATAGCTGCTTCATTTGTGCAACAGTTGATTTTTTTTTTAAAAAAAATCTGATAGAATTCTGATTATTCCTTAATACTTGGAACATTTATTTATGTTCAAGTGCAGTTATATACTAGACTAACTGTTGCTGTATTATTTTAATTTGTAGCTGTTTTACATTTATTAGTCATGATAAGATAGCAAAACCCTATTAAAAGGACATTTTCTGACAAAAAAAAATGCAAATTGTTAGGTTGAGCCAGTATTGCTGTGATAGACCAATCCACTCCATAGGAGACAGTAGCTGAGTAGAGGGAAACTTGAAGTTTATGGATGAAAAGTAGATTTTTTTTATTGCTGTAAATTTTGACAATATTCATCATGGGTTTATTTAAAGCAAAAATGTAGTTCTGAAGTATAAAATATATCATGAAAATACTGGATTATTCCCTTGATGTTAGCAAAATTCTGCCTTGTAGAGTCCATTTAATCATGTAGAAAATCAATCAATGTGTAAGGGTGAATAAGGGAGAATTCAGCCATAAGGCAATAAAGTTCTGTTTTAAACAGTGTAGGAAAAAAATAGAAAAAACACTTTTTGTTGGCATTTTAAATCCCTGTTTTTCCTAAAATATAGTTTCCATTTTCCATGTAACTAGTGTGTGCTATTCACATCTTAGCTTTCTTTTTGTCTGGAGATTAAGGATAGGTATGATTGGCTGTGCAGAGTCTTTTATTCAGAGTATATGAGTATAAGCCAGGTGGCTTACTTGTGGCAGAAAAGTGTGTGATGTTGCCTTGCCAAATTTACTTTTCTCCACTACAGATATCTGTGCTGGGAAAGATTATTGTAATCCTGCCCTCTGTGTAAGTCAGCCATCCTTAGCCAGGTGCCCTCCAGATGTTTTAGACTACAACACCCATCATCACTAGCTGTTCCAAACATGTGGAAAGCATAAGGTTGGGGAAGGCTGGTCTGAATCATTATGAAGTGGCAGTAGCTCTATTATATGTTATTGTCTGTTCTTAATCATCCTATTTTCTGTTCAAATATGGGATCTTGTCTGTTTTTGCCACTTCTTTTGATCTCCATGGTAACTTTATAAACACATTCATTTGGGATTATTAAAGTTTTCAGCTTAATGTGGCTGAAGAAGTTCTGATCAGCAGAATTGTCTCAGAAATGGTTTTTCAATTATTGTAATATTCAAGAATTGTGTTACTGGTGACTGAAGATCGCATTATATTCTGTTAGTTGTTCTTATGAATGGTAATCCTAAACATCAGAAAATGAGACAACTTAAGTTTCACCATTATTCTTTCTAATTATTTTCATTTCAGTTAATGTTAATGTTGAAAATGGTTTACAAATCAGATTATAAATGTTGCATTCCCCCCTGGATGATATGGAGTCAGTAATTGCCTTCTGAACTACTTAATGCTGCACTTATCTAGATTCAGCCATCCGTTTTAAGGTAATTTTTTGTTTATGCACAGCAGCTACTAAATGGGCACTAAATTTATGGTAAATTAAAATGACTTGCTTGTTTAATGTGCTTAAGTCACACATTCAGAAGTTGATAAAGCTCTATAGAGGAAAGAACTACACAGTGATCTGGGCCAGTGCTGTCCCAGATCATGTGAATTGCTTTAGTCCATGTGGTGTATTTCAGGTTAGTAGATGTTATCTCATTTAGCTTCTAGGGGAGCAACAGAAAGATTGTTTGTTCGTTTTTTGCAGTCCTTTGCATCATTTGTTGTTCTGTGCCATTAAGTTGTTCCCACCTTAACAGCAATCCTACAGCAAATAGGGCTTTCTTGGCAAGATTGGTTCAGAGGAGCCTTTCCTCTGAGTCTGAGAGAGCGTGACTTGTCCAAGGTCACCCAGTGGGTTTTCATGGCTGAGTGGGAATTCAAATCCTGGTCTCCAGATTTATAGTCAATGCTCAAACCACCAGACCAGGCTGGCTCTAACTGTGCTGCTTGGTGTTTTCATTTTTTTGTATCTGCTTTGCTGTCATCTAACTACCTTTCACAGTGGACATACAAAAAAGTTGACTGAATGTTTTGCTATTTAAAGGTATAGCCTTCATTTGTTGTGTGCTGTTTTTCTTCTAGCTGTGCTTAATTAAATCAAAATAAAAAGAAGCCTTCTCTGGTTAATCTTGGGGAAGCTGAAGTTGTAGTTTAGCAAGGAGGTCAATAAATAGGTTCAGAATGCTTGAATAATAATAATGATAATAATTTAAGGATATTTGGATTGAAGTGATCCTGTGTATAGACACACTTTATCTCTGGGGTTTCACTGAAACTTCGTGATTTGACTTGGATGTCTCTTCTTGTACTGAACAGAAAAACATAACTGTGAAGAACCAAGCCTGAAGTGACTATAAGTTACCAGAACCATTTCCAAAAGATATTTTACTGTCAGTTTTGTAGCTGTGCTGAAAATGAGGTAGAGCCTGTATTCTTTTTCTCTCTACAGTAAGAATTGGTCATTTCTGTGGAGAAACTGGGAAGGACCTTCCACATCCAAGCACTTGTTTGATGGCAGTTGCTATTTTCAGGCCTCAGTGAAGGGAGACCTGGGGAGAATTGTCATAATGTTCCCTCCCACCCACCAGATATAGAAAAGACATGGACTTTCAAATGATTTGCCATTTATCTGACCTTTCATTTACTCTTATGCCAGGATTTACTTTCTGATGTGGGGAAAAAGGCAAGCCTGTCATATTTTTAAAATTCAGGAGACCCTTTAAAATTTGATCCTGCAATGTACTGTACTTCTGTAATGTGTTTAATAAATTACGGCTGCCTCTTCAGTTCTTAAGCTTTAAACCAAAAAAATTGCATCCTCAGGATATAATGACACTGATGTGTGAATTACACAAACTAATGGAGGATCATGGATGAAATCAGATATTGCACAAACAAGCATCCACGTATTTATTTGTCCGTTCCCCCTGAAAAAAGTCTTCCTAAAACTTACACAAAAGGCCTTTCCTTTTCTTATCTTTCCCCTTGCAGGATCCCATCCACCCACCCTAAACCAAGCATGCTTAAAATGATTCCCAGCATTTCAGTGTAGAGGTAGTGACTACACAGTGGGAGAATCCTTTCTGCTGACAGATATTACTCCATTTGTGGAGACAGGCCATTGAATACAGCCTGTGTGTTCCTCCAGAGTAAGAGGCAGTATGCTCTAAATATCATTTGCTGGTGAACAACAGTGAGAGATGAGTGTTGTTCTCATGTCCTGTTTGAGGACTTCTCATAGCCTACTATGGGGGACGTGATGCACTAGGCCAGCTTTCTATCTGATCATATTTATTTATTTAATTTATTTATTAAAGCATTTGTATTCCACTTTATATCCAGAGATCTCTGAACAGAGCACAATTCAACCAATTTAAACAGTTCAGAAGGATTTTAAACAATAAGAATAATTTAAACAGACTAAACTTATATTAAACAATTTGACAAGTTGGTTTAAGATAATTTAAAACCATCTGCACCTGCAGATTTGGATGTAATCAATCATGCCCCAAAGGCCATGTTTTTACTTGATGCCAGAATGATACCAACGTGGGCCTTTTAAGAGGATGAGAATATTCCTGAACTGGGTTGCCACAATCAAATGTTCCTTTCCTACATCTTCCCACAGTGTGTTGCTCCCACTGTTGAGACACAGAGGAGCACCCCTCAAAGAGACGTCAGTCTTTGGCAGTTTATACTCTTTATAAATTACTAATCTTTGTAGCATTGAAGGTCTCATTTTGAGTGACTAAAACAATCATTTTGAATGATTAAGAATGTGACAACAATCTGTAATACAAGGGAAATTGAAAGTGATGCATTTCACACTTATAGTGCATAGCTCTGTGTATGACCAGATGGTTAGAAATTTAGGGGCTTTTTGATGACAGATTTCTGAAACATGCATGAAGAGTACTACCCCGTGCCCAAAAAATTCCACCAAGTTCATGCTTTTTGAACAGCATGTGAAGCAAGCAAAAATGTATGTATTGTATAATGATAGTGCTGTGATGGACAGCTACAGAATATTGCTCAATACTTTAAAATTTCGTCAATAGAATCTTATAGTGCTGCTCTTAGTATCTTGCTTTGCCAGCCATTCTTTGTTTTAGAATTTTGGAGCTGTGTGAAAGGGGGAATAATTACCCTACATTATTAGGTCAGACTTTTAAATGGTTGTTTCCTTGACTTGCTCACTATTGGTGTGTTTTTTTTTTAGGGGGCGGGGTTAATGAATTGAGACTCAGATATTTTGACTCAGGGGTACATGCCCCATTCTATACATGGACAGATAGGCTTGTAGTCTTTTTCCCTGCTGAGAACATCTGTGGACTTGGATAGCAGTGTAAGTTACATATTTTAGGAATGTATTTATTAATGTGTGTGTATTCATCAAAAATGATTGGTTTGGGGAATTAGATTTGTGTATCATAGAGTGTACAAATAAATCTGACCATTTTAATCTAGTAGTACACAACAGTTGTTTACCATTCTGTCTTTTGTTAGTGCTAATGCTTATATTTGAATGTGACTTGTAGGAATAGGGAAAGATTCCCAGTGGATCACAAATCAGTTACCAAAGATGATACATTTTCTTCTGTCAGTTGTCTATGCTTTGAATTACCAGGCAGAGACAGCAAAACTTGGAGTTTGTGGTTAATTAAAAGGGAACTAGAAAAGGTGGAATCTTTCATATAATGGTCATTACTCAAGACCTTTGGTATCTACAGAGATCTTACAGCCTCCCTTTTTTCCTCATCTTCCTCTAGCTGGAGGTATGTTTTTTAGAAGCATTGGCCTGGGAGATTGATAGAGGGCTGGAGAAGCAGACTTTTGGTGTCAGGTTGCAGCACCATGCCTGTAGTAAACACTGTGATAAAGATTGATCTGGAAAAGAATGTGATTCTATTTTAGCCAGTCCTATTGGAGCTATGTGTGTGTGCCTGCATACAACAGACAAGGAGAACAGCAATTGGCTCCAGCATCCCATGCTAAGCATGCGTGAACAGTGAAACAAAGAGAAAAGGGGAATACAGATAAAGCAGTCACCATCTACCCCCAGATTTTTTTTAAAAAAATGATCTATAAGTTTGTCCATCAAAATGGAAATCAGAAGAATGGAGGCTGGTGAAAGGAATAGTAATAATCTCTGCATGCTTTCAGGTGCTTACTAGAAGATTCAGAATGTTTTATGTGTGCAAGGTGCCCCTGAACTAGTTGTTTTGTTTCACATGTATGTATTGGTAGTGGTGATAAAAAGTCTGACAAAACTTGTTGAAGTGGTGGGCTTTTTTGTGCTGTAGGAATCTTTCCCTGTTCCTTGCATGTTAGTTCTGTCTCTGGTTATAGAAGTAATGCCATGGAATGCATCTACTTTGTTAACTCTGGTACATTTAAGACATACCTCAGTGAACAAAGTATCTGACAAAGAAGCTCTTTTTTACAGTCTTTTAAAGTCTTTATCTCTTTGGATTGTTTAGCTGCATTGGCTTTGGGAGGCATTAGAATGGTGAAGGATGACTGGAGAAACACACTTTTTCAGTGCTGGATTGCAGCAACATATCTGCAGTAAACAATGCAATAAGTCTTGGGAAAGAATGGGGTTATATCCTAGCTATTCCTGCTGTGGCTGTGTGTTTCTGCTTATAACAGACATGTAAACAGCAGCTGCCTTCAGAATCCTTACTCCGGATGTTTCCACAGCAAAGTAGAGAGAAGAAAGCGGATAAAACTGACTCACCAGCAATCCTCCAGCATGTTCGAAAAGCTTTGTTGCTATTGTTGGATAGATCTATAAATTTGCCCACCAAAATGGAAATAGGGAAAGTTGAGGCTAGTGAAAGAAAAGTTGTATATGGATGAATTTTGCGAGAAGACTTCAAGTGGACCCTAGAACGTTCAAAATGTTTTTGTTTACTTGTGCAAAGCTTGCTTGGTCTGGTTGTTTCATTTTATATGTACATGTTGTTAGCTTTGGATAAAAAGTTCGCTGAAGCATGTTGAACTGCATTCTTTCCCTGTGATTTCTCCCTCTGGATACCAAAGTTTCTGTTAAAGAAGTAATGTCCAAGAGTGCATCTACTTCATTAACTGAGATATCCCCATATTCTAGATTAGTAACTGGCACTGGTGAACAGGATCATAACTTTCCAGTCCACAGACTATAATACTGGTTGCTAATCCATTTCTCTGGATAGTTTAAAGTGATCATTTGTACCTCAGAAGATCAAAATCTGAACTGGGCAAAATGTGCCTTGTGGATGTTGGATTGTAACTCCCATTAACCCATGTCAGCATTCAGGCAATGTAGAGGAATTCTAGAGGTTGCTGTCCAATAACAGTTGCAGAGTTACACTTTGCCCACTCTTCCTTAGGATGCTGTGGCGCTTTCTTTACCTGTGTGCATCATCTGCTCATATGTTATAGTCTTTTCCAGGGAGGTTGTCTGACATGTGTCTTCCTTTTGTTAAGGACAGGTTGGGACTGGAGTGAATGAAAACACCTAGGTCTTTGCAACAGTTCCAACATATGTTTTAATATATATTTTTATGTAATAAGTTTTTTTTCTTAGCTTCCTTGAATTCTACCTGGATGTAAGGCTATTATTTAGTACTGGAAGATCACCACTGAATATCACTGAATGCTGTAGTCTATATTTCAGAAGAAGGAACTGGAAAAACCACCTCTGAGTATTCCTTACTTAATACAGAACTTTCCAAACTGTGTGCCATGACATATTAGTGTGTCACTTGCAGTGTGCAGGTGTGTTGCGTGAACATAACAGATGAAGGGGCTCCCTCTCCCACCACCACTGTCCTGGGCTGAGGAAGACCCTGGCGAGGGCAGTGGCAGTGATGGGCCAGTCTCCGGTGGAGAGGCTGCCTCCACTTACTAAATTACTTGCCCAATTACTGTGTTGCGAAATGATGCATGTCTAAAAAGTGTGTCACCAACATGAAAAGTTTGGAAAGCTCTGAGCTAAGAAAACCCTGTGAAGTTCATGGGGTTGCCAAAACCCAACAGGTGACTTGAAGGTTGGTGACAGCTTGGGAAAGAGCATTTGTGCAATCCCTAAGGTTGAGCTTCTTGTGTGTTTTACCAGCCTGGGACAGTTAAATCTGAAAGGTGGAGACTTTCATATTTGCTGATTATAAGCAAGTGCACACTTGAGCATGAACACCAGCCTATGAAACTTGTAGCAGTGCTGCTCTAGCCTTGTGCTGAAGAGAGGTTTTACAGAATATATAAAGCAGAGGTGGACAGCTTGTGCCCTCCAGATGTTAATGAAATGTGGCTTCTAAATAGATATACTGACCATTTGACTAGGGCTGAGTTTTGTAAGGGAGAAGTCTTCCCTAAGCTCAGTGATTGTATAGCTTTCTGACTTCTCAGGTTTTCGCTCTAGCATTATTCTACTCAAAGTGATGTTCCCTGAACTAGTACTTATCTTTGAGCAGTCAGTGGTTGGTCTATGTCGAGTTTCCACGCAAGAAAGAACCAGTGGGAAGAAATAAGGTTAGCAGTCAGTGGAACATTACAAAAAACAGTTGTCAGTCCTCACATTAGATAGCCTGAGAAGTGTTCAGGAACTGCACAGTTCCTTGAGCCTTGACAATCAGCCATTGAGGGGTTTTTGCATAACTCCAGATTACTTGGGATGGGTCTTGAGGGCAGTAGCTTTAATTGGTTCAGGCCTTCTCCTGATAGTATGGTTTCAGAAGATAGTGTTGGGGGACTTGTGTTTGGCACTTTGGCCTTTAGCTTATGATGTCATGCAAGATTTTGTCTTGTCCAGTGATATGGCTTTTTCAGAAAAAATAGAACTAGATACTCTAAATAATATAGAGCTGATAGTCTAAATAATGGTATATTTGGTTTAAATGTAGTGTTTATACACACTGTAGTATTTATATACACTGACAGCTATATGGAACAGTACTTTTATTGGACTATTTCTAGTAGTTGACAGCTGGCATATAAGTTGAATGAATGAATGAATGAATGAATGAATGAATATATTTGTCTTACAGTTAACAAAGAAATGGCTAAACCTGAAAGAATATTATTTTAGTAGGACACATACTTAAAGAGCTGTATGTGATACATCTTACATCAACAGTTTAATTTTCTTTTTCAACGTGTAGCAAGTTTGTGTATTTGCTCTCTGCACTCCTGGTTAGTTCTATTTAAAGTTGAGGAAAATGTAATTCAGTACAAATAGTTGAACATTTGAAGGACAGATGTGATTCTGCTCCAGACTCGGAAGCCAGGTGTCTTGTGAACAGAAAGGGGTGTGTGTGTCTTGTGTTATTGTTCAGTTTCCCCATGGGCAGCTGAGCACTAGGGTTTGTCAGTGCTTGTCTCCTTGGACGAATACATTAGAGGTTCATCTCTCATGACCATCTAACATGGCTGGTTGCAGTGCAGCAGCCCAGACAACTATGGATTAACATAGATGAATATATGGTGTGGGAAATTTTCTCTAGGAAAATACTGCATCAGAAACTTTTCCATCCCACATCACTGATCTTGTCCTGTATTTTTAAATTCTATTTGAAGCTGCCAGAAGATGTTGCTTTTAGATTTTGGGTGTTTTGTCAGTAAACAATTGACAGTCCCCTGTATTTTTTGTCAGTTTTCAGGGAATCTGTGGATGTCCTGAGCTAGCAGTATTGGGCTATATGAATGTTACAAATGAGATTTAATCTAGGCAGAACTGGGTTATGGAGTTTGTTGAGGGGGGATGGTTGCTTCTCCTGTCTGTTCTTGAGGCAATAGCAACCCCTTGAAAGGTAAGGTTCACAGTTTGCATGCTTTTTGAGCTTGTCCTTGCTGTAGCATAATTAAATAGTGACTGTGAAATGGGGATTTTTACCTTTGGAATGTCTTCAAAAGTTTCACTTGGACCTAAAGCTAGTGTTTCTGTGGAAGCATGCATGAACATATAGTAAGTAGCATTGATTCCCTGGGGGGTGCACAGTTCGTAATGCTGTTTGTTACTTGTAAAGCTCTAAGTAACTTTGATCCAAGGTATTTGCTTGCCTTCACCCGAAGATCTGATGGGAAAGCCATGGTCTGTTGATATTTGTGGTTGCTGGTGTAGATGTGCAGAGAGCCTTTTCTCTGTCACTTCTGAAGGAGGTTTGTTTGACCACCTCTCTTTTTAGTTTCTGGCATCAGGTAAAAATAGTTTTGTTCAGGTGGGCTGTTCATTAACTTTATCCTTCAGGCTAATTAATGTTGTAAATTTTTTTAACACTATTTCTGAGTTTTAAGTGTAATGATGGTGTTATTTTTTGAATATTAGTAACCTCGAGTGCTTCTCTGGTAAATGGAAAAATACGATATAAATTAGGTTTTTTTTCTTTGGCAGTCCTGGGTTTCTGGAAAACAGAGACTTGATGCCTCTGGGGAAGCATTTATTAATGAGTTGTTGAAGCATTTGGTTCTTTTTTGGACAAATTTCCTTTTGTCATGGAATTGCCATGAGCAGTTCATTTTATTGTAGTTCATAAACACCATAGATTTTTGTTCCTTTGTTGGCTAGAAAAAATGTTCTTCCATCTGCATTCCCTGTGAGAATTAATGGGGTGACATTTGAGAGAGCTTAAACATTTTCTTATAAACCTGTTCTGTTCTTCAGACTAAATGCTTCTCACCTTTTTTGGTTGAAGCAGTGAAAGTACAGTAGTACCTGTATCTTAAGAAATAAATGCCTACCTCTGTCCTTTAAAAATATAAAAATCCTTATTAGATTAATTTGTTCATGCTTCATAACAATTCCTAAGTTCACTTTAAGAGTATTTCTATAGAGCTGAGAATAAAAGGGCAATGAATCAGCTAAAGTTAACTAAAGCTGACTAATGCAAAGGTTGATATGTTCTTTTTTAAAAAAACAACAGTGACTCCTTTGATATCAGCTGAGTTATTGAATTTTAATCACTGTAATGCATCACTGTAATGCAAATGAAGATTGCTTCCAAAAGTGAGAGTGGTAACTATTTTTGCTAACCAGAAATCAGGAAGTTATCAGTGACAAATAGAGAATGCCCAGTTAGTGTTTAATAACTATCATGTGCTTTTAAGCTTTATTGTAAGTTTCTCTGGAGGTGTTTCTTTGAATCTTCTCAATTCAGAGTTCATTCTTGTCCAATGCACAGAAGGCAGAGATTTCAATGGAAAATAAGATAACATAAGATTCTGTAGTTCTCCCTGAGGAAAGTGAATTCATGAGGAAACAGACTCCTCTTCAGGCATCAAATTGGTTCAGTGGCTCCTGGTAAATAGTACTAATGCAAAAAATGGAGTGGCTGTACCTTCCGTTTGCGGGTGGGGAGGATAGTGCAATTAAAATATGCCTAGAGCTGGAGTGGGAAGTGAACTCACTGAGCGTTCTTAACACTCATTTGGAAGGTTCTGATGTTGTATAAATCCTCATTTTAAAAATACATTTAAGCTGCTTCTTTTTTTAATGGAAGCATTCTGTATTGATCTCCTCTAACCTGGCAAGTTAGTCTTTGGCTACAGACAGTTGTATGTGCTCCTAGTGTAAGATTTGCATTTCTGAAATAAGCTCCTATTGATCAAAATTAGCCTGCGTGTTGACCTCCAAGGCCACTGGGTGTAATGGTCCATCTGTTAGGGCTGAATAGTGCCTGAGGGAAGGCAGCCCTGGCCATGCTCTTCAGGAAGGCAGTTTTTACAGCAGAAGAACAGTATGTTAAGTTGCTCAAGGTTCCTGTACATTTTTGTTCCTTAATGTTTTGTTTGCGCTTTCCTAGCAGCACTTTGTTAACAAATGCTACAGGTGAGGTTTGTGTGCATTCGTGGCTGAGTTTGCCCTTCTGGTTTTAATGAGGGTGCTACCAGTGGATTTTTAGATAGCAGGGCTGTTCGTTAAATTTATCAGAAGAGATAGCTAGAGATAATGATGAAACCAGCTCCCATGGAGGACTTGAACTACAGTTTGGAGCTCTCTCTGTGTATATGTTTTTATGATGTGAAATGACAATAAAACTCATAATAATACAGGATGATTGACAGTTTTGTTTCTCCTTTTTTGATAGTGCTTCCTGGAATTCACCCATTTCTTTATAAACATTGTTAGAAGAAATATAAGATTAGAAACCAGTCAAATGTGAGAGGAAACAAAAATGGCAGGTTTGACCATCCAGTTGGAGGTCTTCAGAGACCATTCAGAAAAGCCTGATTTTTAATCCACTGTGTTTAGCAGTGTTTGCCGTACTTGATTAGGTTGCCTCTTCCTTTTTTCCCCATGACAGATTCCCATTCTTACCACACAGGCTGTAACTATTTGATTTGTGTAGAGTATAAAATGTTGAATTAAATTGATAAATCCCTGCTGAGAGGCTTACAATATTAAATAAATGCATGAGGACAGGAGAGGAAGGAGTCAGGGAAAGATAGTAGTTGTTGATACAATGCAATGCTGTTCATGTCTGTTTGGATGGAAGACCTAAGTAGCAGGACTTATTGTTGAGACTCATATCATAAACATACAAGTGCCTCAAATGATATTTTGTTACTTGGAGAAATGCTTTTGAAGGCCTGTAAGGTAAAATTGTTAAAGAGCTAGTATGGTGTAGAAGTTTGAACATTGAACTATGTCTCTGGAGACCAGGGGTTGAATCACTGCTCAGCCATGGAAACGCACTGGGTGACCGTGGGCAAGTCACACACTGTCAGCCTCAGAGGAAGACAAATGCCCTCTGAACAAATCTTTCCAAGAAAATGTCATGATAAGTTCCCCTTAGGGTTACTGTAAGTCGAAAATCACTTGAAGGCATACCACGACAACTTAATATTTTATTCCTCCAAACCTAAGACTTGTTGCTGCTGGAAAGAATCATTTGATGCTTATTTGTAGATCCATTTTATTTTTTTTTATTTTTTTTTGCGTATATATTTTTATTAAAGTTTTACACAAAATAACACCCCCCCCCACTTCCGAGCATCATTTTTCCAGTTGAGTTTGTGTTTACATCCCATTTATACATTTTTTATTCTAAGATTAACACATTATTACTTTTAACCTTATTACATTCAGCTTATATTTATTCTATAACATCCTTAATTTTCATTACCATTTTTTCCAACACTCTTTCTTATTCTTTCCCTCATTCCTTTATCCAGTTCAGAACTTCTTGCCATTCTCTTTCATAGGTCTGGATTGGTTTATTTTTAAATGAAAAAGCCAACCTTTCTATCTCCATATCCAGAACTTTTAATTTCCATTCTTTTATATCAATATAATTTCCTTCTTTCCAATGTTGCGCATATGTCATTCTTGCCGTAGTTATAACATATAACAATGTTTTCTGGTGAGATCTTATTTCTCTTTGTTGGCCTAACATATTCAACAAATAAATTTCTGGTTTCATTTCAAAGTTTAAATTATATATTCTCTGAATTTCATCATGTATTTCCTTCCAAAATTTCTTTGCAACCTTACAAGTCCACCACATATGAAAGAAAGACCCCTCTTTTTCACCACATTTCCAACATTTTCCATTCCCATTTTTTGTTATTTTTTTCAACCTTACAGGTGTGTAGATCCATTTTAACTTCTTTTTTGGGGGTCAGTTTGGGAGTAGTTTTTTTTAAAGAGGCATGACATTCATGGCAACAAATGTTTGTTTTATTTTAAAAGGAAAATATTTGAACATTCCAGCTCAGTTCTTTGAGTTCTTTGAGTGATTATAACTTACACTGGCTAATGTCTTGAGCAGAGATTTAGTCACCATTATCAATATGATACCATGTATGCCAATTTTAGACATATTATATGTATCTGTATGTCTTGGGATTGGATTTGCAGCTTGGTCTGGATGGAGTAGTGCTCCCCTCCAAAGGACAACTTTCTCTAGTTGAGTGTTTGCTTGGACATTGTTCCTGATAGGCTGATGTGGCCGAGAGCATTTTTGTCCACATTTGTCTGGCACGTAAGCTGCATGTCTTTCTGCAGATTGTCCACAGTGATTCACATCCTAATTATTTCTTAAGTAGACTACTTCACTGAGTCCTGTGTGAGACCTCAGTAGCCATTACATGTGGAAAATGCAGGTGGGAGACTGTTGGCTGCTGTGGAATCTGTTGCAAAATAAAGTGGTGGGGTTGAAAAGTGATTAACAAATATATTTAATAAGTAAATACTTATTCTTATATGTGAAAATGGCTTGTTTCCAGTGTGTTGTGAGAAATGCTCTTGAGATTTGGTGATAACTGAACAGGTGACAGAACAGTTCCACTTTTCGAGCAGATTCTGTTTCCTCCATCCTCCTGCAGCTAGCTCCCTGCTTGCTTTCAAAAAGTCATTTTGGAGAGATGACAGATCTTCTGTAATGGAAAGGTATATTGTATATAGGACCTGCAAGTGGATGGAGCAGTTGCCATAATCAAGGAAAACATTTGAGTAACTGGAATGGGAGTAGCATCTTTGGATCCAAGACTCACAGAAAACTATGTCCATGCAGAGCCAAACTAACCTTAACACCAAAGTTAGAGATTGAGAGTGGATTGTAACCCTCTTCCCCAGCATTCTTCTTGTCTTGACATTATATTCCATGTGGGATGTTCATGTTCATTCTTCCTTTCTTGACAATGGCTCTCAGTCTTTAATTTGTGCACAGTCTGGTTATTTATGTCTCTAGTATATTTTCTTGAGCCTTCGTAATCAGAGAAAAGTAAAGTCTTTGAAAATGTTTTATCTGTTTATACTTTTATGTTCAGCTACTTCTGTTTTGACAGATCCCATGTCCTTCAGTGTTTCTTCATTTAAGGTATCTTCTAGGACTCATTTTGTCCTTTTCGTAATACTTGATGTGGAAGGAAGGATTTCATGTGACCTTTATGAGTGAGGACAATGTTAGGAAGCCTTTGAAAGGAGATCCTTTAGGACCAATAGTTAGTGAATGATATTTTGTTGAGGGAAGTAGGAACCCTGCCTCTGTTCTCACATAACTAGTTAACTTCAGTGATCACCAGAAGTGCAGCTTAAGCTAATATAGTGCTTAGACACACTACAGAAGTTGTGATGCTGTCAACATTCAGAAGAAGTTGGTCTGGAGTGATTTCCACAAGTGTGCCACAATCCTAAAATAAGCTAGTTTTAAAAATGTTGTATACAGTGAAAATAATGAATAAAATATGAGTCCTTAAAACCTATGAGTACGCAGAATATCCAGAGGAAAAGTCTAAACTACAACAGTGTGGCAGGGAAAGAGGAAGGGAATGTGGTGAAGAAGATACAGAATATTACCTTGACTCCACCTACTTTTGATTTTGACCGTAGCCAGTTGTGGCCCAAGAGTTACATAGAATCAGATGCAGACTTCAGGTTCCTAACTTAGACCATACAGACTTTCCCTCTGTTGCTTCCTTCCTTTGGGTCCACACACACACACACACACACACACACACACACACAGGCTGTGTACTTCTTGCCTAATGTAAGAATGAGCTAGACAAGAAAATACTAATTACTATTAATGCAGGTAGCAGCAATTCAACTAGTATTAATAGTAAAAGCATGTGTCTTCTCCTTGGAATTGTTCCATATAAGTTCAGATTCAAGAAACTGAATGTGTCCCACCAGGGGTAAATTTATGTTGCTTTTCCTGTGTGATACAGCTGACTGACCACAGTACAAGAGCTCTTTACCTCTCACATGTTTTTTATTCTCTGTGTGTACACATGCTCACACACACACACCTTCAGGTCACCTGTCGACTTATGGCGACCCATGAATTTCATAGTGTTTTCTTAGGCAAGGAGTATGCTGAGGTGGTTTTGCCAGTTCCTTCCTGGTTGGCAGTCTCCCATCCAGGTACTAACCAGGGGTGACCCTGCTTAGCTTCCAAGGTCAGACAGAATCTAGTGCCTTTAGTGTATTTAAGCAATACTTTTTATTCTCTGCTCTTATAGAAACATTTCCAACCAATTCAAGACAGCTTTGAGGAAAACCTGAATGGTCAAAAACTACTCAAGTAGAAAAAAGGAGAGATTTTTTGGTGAGGAGATAATGGTGGGGGTGATATTTGAATCTTACCTTTCTTTCAGTTATTCCCACAGTGTATTGCTCCCACTGTTGGCACACAAAAGACCAGTCCTCAAAGAGACCTTAGTATTTGGGCAGGTTGCATAGTTGATAGATTTATGATCTTCATGCACCATGTAAAGATTCTTTTAATGGTTCCAGCAGAACTCCTGCTTAGACTCTGGAGAGATACTGCCAGTCAGAGTAGGCAATACTAGCCCTGGTGGGTTGGTGCCTTTGTTAAATAGTTGAAATCCAGTGTCACAATATAATGGCAGCACAATGAATGTTTCTCCTCCTCCTGAATCTACTGTGTGTGTGGGGAACCAGTTCCATCTGTAAATCAGTAAATTTTTACTGTAATTTGACACATAGTATTGTCCAACCCAAGCTGAATCTTGTGTAAAAATTGCTTTATGTTCAAAATCATAAAAATTTCCTTGGGGACACAAATTCTCTCATTAGTTTTGAATAGTCTGAATCAGAACCAAAATTAAAACTGTCTACTCTTTGCCTCTTGACACATGTGCACATCAGTAACACATATTACTTTGCAGCAAGTGCTGAAATTTGGGGCACTGCCATTGAAGTTACAATATACTTTTGCTTGAAATTGATGTCTAGCTGAAAGATAAGAAGGCTGATAATTAACTAATTATTTCTCCTTCAACTCTCTTGTAGCATAAGCAGTACCATAATGGATGTAGACAGCACAATTTCCAGTGGACGGTCAACTCCAGTTATGATGAATGGACAAGGAGTTACTGCTTCATCTGCAAAAAGTATTGCCTATAACTGCTGTTGGGACCAATGCCATGCTTGCTTCAATTCCAGCCCAGATCTCGCAGATCACATTCGCTCGATACATGTAGATGGCCAGCGAGGAGGGGTTTGTTTCTTTATTGCTCTTCTATGGCGTCTGTATTGTGTGTGTTGGAAAATGAATTACTACTGCTGCTAAACTAAATGCCAGAATTTTTACTGAGAAGAGTTGTCCCATTATATTTATAATTTTTTGGAATAATTGAAGGAGTTGAAATATTTTTAGGCCACAGTTGGGAACTGTATAAACTATGGGCCACATTAATTCTTTTTAGGGGGTCAAGTGTGGCCTCTGGGACCTCTACTTTTCCCTCCAAAGCCCAGTATATCCCCAAAGAAACTTGGCCAAAGCAGTGGATTTTTGGCTGGAAAAGCACCTTTGAATGGGGCCATAAAAAGCTGTTTCCAGGAGCTCCCTACCCCAGAATGTATAAAAAGGCAACTCCAAACTAGTCCAGGAAGCAACTGGAAGTGATGTCTTGTCTCTATTGGCTACCCAAAACGGCGATGGAGATGACACCATCCTCTGGAGCTCTAGAGAAGCTGAAAAATGGAGCTTCTGGGCATGCCAGTTTAGCTAAATTAACTTTCAAAATCAAGTGACTAAAATGACTTCCCATGAACACATGATAGAAGATGCTGAATAGTGATTGTAATTAGTCTTAGTTACAATTAGATATTGGAACCACAGAGTTATTCTGGATGCTGAATGGAAAACATAAGGGTTTATGAAGAGGTGACCCAAGCATTTTGAGAGGTACAGTGAACCCTCTTTGTAATGCAACTTCTGTACACATGAGTGTGAGGTCATGTGAAGTGCCACTCCCATTATAGTCAGTGGATTTGATGGGTGTGTTCTTTGCGGGCACAGGCATGCACATATCGCATCTATTGTTTAGACTGGGATGTGACAGTCACATTTTTTGTTTTACGCAAGGGTTCCTTGCTTGCTTCCATGCCTCATAATTTGTTCTAAACAATCTTAAAATATCCCATCCTGAGAATATTCCTTAAGAGAAATACTTTCTCAGTTGAGAAACTTATATGTATCTAGGTGAGATACTGAGATGTAAACTGGAAAATGTACTCCTAGTCATAGAATAATACAGAGCAGTTGTGACGCTGATGTGGTGCAGATGTAGCACTGATCCACTATGGCACAGCATTTGCAGACAAGATGCCAGCATTGAGAATGTGTACTTCGTCTCTCCTCTTCTCTCTGATATACATTCTCACTCTCTTTTGTTCTTCTTAAACATGATATAGTATATATCCAGCAACAGTAATCATGATTAAATAAAGCATATTCAAGTATCCAGTTTACAGTCCAATATATATGTGGATGTCAAAATAATTTTGACACTCTTTGTTTCAGCTATTACATCTTGTTTATTGCCAACACACGCTCTGATTTTTGTTAATTTGATGAATGATTCTGTTACTTTACAAAATGAAGAGAAAATGTGTTTTGCAGAATATTATCCATTGTTCCAGAATGTGCTCTGCACAAATACAGTGCTGTAACTAAAGGAAGTGCTATGGCACCTGTTTATCTGAAACTTCTGATTGCACTTGTTGAAACCTTAGAAAAGGATAAAACTTTTTCATACTAACATTTGTTAAACTTGTGTACCAGAGTGTCATTTTAGAGTTAAATAATATGGATTGCTCAGCTTACTTGCATGTATTTTAATGCTTACAATCTTATTTTAAGAACAGTATTTTAAGATAAACTATATTAATAAACATTTTGCCTCATGTATTAGTGGATTTGACTAGAGCACCTGGTGATGAGGGTTTGAACCCCTTCTTGGGCATGGAAACCCTTGGGATGACCTTGGGCAAGTCATACTTTCTCAGTCCTGGAGGAAGGCAAAGGAAAGCCCCCCCCTCTGAACAAACAGATTCCTAATGGCCTTAAATTAAAGGAGTTTTTACATGACAGACTTCTCAACCAAAGGCACATCTTTTCTTTGCTGTGCAGCCACAGTTATAGAAGGCAGAAAATGCTGGCATTGCTTCCCTGCTGAATTTTGTTTATGCTTAAAAGAAGACAGCCACCACCATTCTACACCTTCTGGTATGAGCAAAGGACTTGGAGGAGAATCAAAAGATTTATCTTTGCTATCATTCCTGCTGCTTCCTAACTTCTCAAAAAGTGCAGGTGCATGAGAAGAGGGGATGTGAACAGCAGCATCCGGAATTATTGATTTTGTTTTCAATCTGGTTGTGCTCTTTTTTAAACTTACTGTGTTAAATTTTTGTTCTGTAACTAAAGAGGTCATACGCAACATACGTTTTTAACATCCTAACATATGGGGAAAAATTAGTTGAAACTTACACATTAGAAGTGGAATGGAGGTACTGAATGACATGTTCATCTTCAGAGCCAGAACACTGAAATTTCTTTCTGATGGAAGGAATGCTGACCAGCAAGTAGACAGAAAACAAGGGATTCCACACAAGCAAAATGCTAGCTGTGCATAGATCACATTCATAAGTTGAAGAAAGGATAAAAGAAGGAAAAGCAGTGCATTTTGAAGTGTTTATTAGTTTGCCTTGTAACTTCCTCTGTTATACTGAACTCCTTCACAATTGCTGTTAAAAAAGTAGAAAATGCCATACTTAGACCAGCAAACAAGTTTACAAGAAGGTTTGTTTGCAGGGGGGTAGGGTTACAAGTAATTTGTGTTAGTAATTTCTGTCCATGGATTTTTCACCACCCTTGTAGCAAGACTGGTACTATCTGTACAGTATTTTATTTGTCCTTTAAAAACAGGAGTACATCTCTGTGTACTGAACATACTGAATAATTTCAAATTGCCTCCCTCTGTTTCTGACTCTTCACAGAATTCTCTGGCCATGAGTTCAATGAACTGGCCATCTCTAGTATTTGCTCATTTTAATTATGAACCTTAACAGCATTTGGCTGTTTGTCCTCTGTGAACTTCTGCTATTCATTTCCAAGGCCTCCCTTAACAGTTATATCCTTATTACCATGGTAACCACTCATTTTCAGAAGCTTTTCTCTAATTTCTTTGCACTTTTCAAAAAACAACAAAACAACCCCCTCCCCAAACCCAGTGACATTGTGCGCTGGATTAGATCCTTAGATTGTGACTGTTAATTTTTTAAACAGAAAATTTACAGGTACTCTGTAGCTGCTCTACAGTATGATTCCCATTTCTGTTTTGATTTACATTAAATTTGATTTGCATTAAATGAGTGTAGTTGAGTATTGCTGGTATGATGTCAGTGGTGAATCCCAATCGTGGAAGTTAACAGTTTCATCTGTGAAATGTATTGAACACAAAGATATGCATGTTTTTCCTGTCAGAATCTATCTTGTTTTGTATGTTAAAATTGAATTCTATTGGTAGAAATCATCAAAGAAAACAATTTCACACTTAAGAGTCTTTGCTGAGAATGTACCACACTTTTGAATATTGAAAACATGGAAGAGATGAGCATTCCTTCTGTCCTAAACACTCTTTTCTTACCTTCCAGGTATTTGTTTGCTTATGGAAAGGCTGCAAAGTCTACAACACGCCATCAACAAGTCAGAGTTGGTTACAGCGGCATATGCTTACACACAGTGGTGACAAACCATTTAAGGTAAGAGGCCTTTTATTACAGCACAGGTAGTTTCCATCAGATCACCAGAATTCCTAATGAACAGCACTTCTGTCTTAGCTGAACTAAGTTTGATTGGTTTACCACTGCTTCCCTATGCTGTTGTATGTATGTATGTATCTATCTGTCTAACCATCCATCCATCCATCTATAGTATAAACAGGATGGTGATAATCAATGCAATAAAAAAATCATATAAATACAGTAAAAAATTAAAATATAATAATATAGCATTAAAGGACAATAAACATCTCATGGAAGAGACTGACAATTTTAAATCTGTGGATGTGTGGAGAAAATTTCCCTGATGGCAAAATGATTACAAGGCCAGCATCAATCGCAGCTCTATAGGGTATTTTGCAATCAGGAAGTGTCTCTTTAAAAAGAAAGCTTTTTCATTTAATGAGTAGAAATACTGTGAGGAGAGACTCTACTACAGATAAGACAAAGGCAAGTGGATATAACCAGAGTGTTCTCTGGATGTTTGAATCCTATGCCATGTGAAGCACAAGCATCTTGAATAGGGTGAAGAAGCAAATAGATAACAAGACACCTCCCTTAGCACTGATGTGACACAGTCCCATCTGTCTGCACCTGTTAACATTTTAACAGTCTGCATTATTTCATGCTTCTGAATTATTCTTGGGGGCAGCCCCATTACATGCACTAGAATTGTCTGGCTGGAATGTTACCAAAGCATATAGCATGCTATCCAGCAAGTTGGTAGACTGACTGAAGCTGCTGAAAGATCACCCTGGCCTCCAGTCTAACAAAGCCAGATCCAACAGTCTTGCCAAGGCATGCATAAGTTTCTTATGTGTACCTACTCAGTAATAGTAGTGTGTGTCTTCAGGTGTCCTATTGACTTACAGTAGTGCCATGAATTTGAAAGAGCTTTCCTAGACAAGGAATACTTGGAGGTGGTTTGCCATTTTGTCTTCCTCTGAAGTATAGTATTCCTGGTATTTCTTGGTGGTCCCTCTTGTAAGTTCTAACTGCAGTTTTAAGCAGATTCCTTGCCATTTTCCCCCTTTTATATTCTTTTATAGGTCAGTTTTGATGTTGGTGTGTCACTTTTTTGACTTTCAGTGTTAGCAGCTTGGTTCTCTTTGGGTTGGGTAGAGCCCATATCTTTTCTACAGGTTCACCTTCTGAAAGAGGCAAAGGTCTTTTTATATGAGTACCTGCTTATATGCTGCTTTGGGTAGTATTTGCATATTTGATGTTAAGATGGGCACACATTGATAGTTTGGAATGCTTGACCCACTTTAATTACATACTTCTCCAGGATATGTATAAAAGTATTCAACAAAATCTAAAATCCACAAGGAGCTATAATTTATGCCAGCTATCAAAGGTTTACTGACTTCTTCATCAGGCAAACATGTTTAACATCATCACCATTTTTCTCCTGTATGATTTTTAAGTCACTGAATTACATTCTGTTTTAGATATTGTTAATTATGATGCTTTTGAGGGATTTCAGTGCAAGTAGAGGTCACTCCCCTTATTGGCCACGTGAGGATAATAGACAAAGAGCAACAAAAGACAGATAATAAAATTTCAACTTGATTTGGAACTCTTACAATACATGGCCAGTAAGAGGAGCCAACACTGCTATCCATGAATGAATGAATGGAATATTTATTTATTTATTTCACGGGTTTAAAGATGTAAAAGGGTAATAATAATTTATTTGAAAGTTACTTGTCTGGAGAACATGAACTAAGAAACGGTTTTGTGAAACATTTAAAAATCCTGTCTTCTACACTTTATAAGATTTAATATTGTTTCTCTTAGAACAAGGTGTGTGTTCGCATAGTATCACTAGAATGGATTCAGTGCTCTAGCATTTGGAAATCAGCTTTGATTTGACCTGTCATCCTACACTTTGACTGAACTGTTGTTTCATGTGTAGTACTGTATTTTTTTTAAGGAGGAGGGTAAGATTGCTTTAATCTGGAATTCGTATTCTTCTATTTGAAGTACAGGATCAATATGAATTTACAGTTTGGATAAGGTTGCAATTACTATAATCCATCACACATACATACAAACAGAAAGAAAGAGAGAGGGAGAGAGGCTGAACAAGCACCTTCTCTTTTGTATAGTTGTGTTTTAACTGAAGTTTTCCTGTTATTTTAATTAGTGTGTTGTTGGAGGGTGCAATGCTAGTTTTGCATCTCAAAGTGGGCTTGCTCGTCATGTGCCGACACACTTCAGCCAGCAGAATTCTTCAAAAGTTACCAATCAGCCAAAAGCAAAAGAAGAATCTCCCTCTAAAGCTGGAATGAACAAAAGAAGGAAGTTAAAGAACAAACGGAGGCGCTCTTTACGTAAGCACTGACAGTTCTGTGGTTGACTTCATAAACTTTAAAACTGCCTGCTGTGCCTGCTTTCTCATTTTTAGGCAGTAGTTTTTTTTGCTGGCCGCAACGGATCCCCTTACTTGCAGCTATGGTTTTATTCTGTGGCAGATATGGGGAGACTGAGGTAAATAGCCAAAATAAAGCTGCAGCATGTAGAACTGGCTCAGCTGCCCATCTGAAAATGAAATTATAGAGAAGTTGTGATGGATTTCTCTCATTCAGTACAGTAGATGATGTTTGGCCTGGAAAGGCTGATGATTCCTGGTTTAACTATTACATATGGGTGATAGTTTGTAAAAATCTGTAAGCTTATAGGAGGTTGGACATATGGTAACATTTGAATCCATTATTTTCTATAGAACTGGAGCCAGATGATGCCAGGGTCCTTTAAAAAAATCTGTTTTAAGTTCAAGACACAGAATAGCAGTTACAAATGTTTTGTATTGTCAGCATATATGTTTCTAACAGCTGATTCTGTTTTACACTTGGTTTTTCTCACTGCTAAAGTAACTAACTGGTTATGTGAAAGAACTGTTGTATACAGATGAATCAACATGCTTTCTCTTTTGTCTTGCTGTAGAAACCCTCGCAACTGATTGCTTAAGCAGTCACATGGATATTGTTCTCTTTAGTTTCTTAGCATAGTTTCCGTTAACCATTATACTTTCTAAAGTGTAAAGCTTCACTTTCTGATTTGGAGAGTGTTATAAGTAAATCCATTACATTTAGAGGCCAGGAACAGTGGCTGCCCTTTTCTGGGCATCTTTTCATTTGAAAAATATTTTGGGGTGCAGGTTTAGGAGCAGTACAAAGGGGATTAGGAACACGCGTCCTCCATGACCTGCCCTTTTCGCCTCCCCTCGTTTAATGCCAAAAGAAAACAAGTTTTACTGATTAACGTAGACTTGAGACTAAAGATTTTTGCAGTTGTAGAAGGATGTTGAATCTACTTCAGCTAAAACTGTAAGTTACAAGACTGGTATTATTATGAAAACAACCGTCAAATGTTAATTTAATGTACATTTCTCTTTGCTGTGCGTGATACAAGATTGCATAGAACAAATAGTTTACTGCTTTACAAATAATGTGAAGTTCAAAGGAAAAAACAACCAGCAGCAACATTATCTATGGATAAACTTGTTGATTCTCACTTAATTACAAATTGACCAAAATATATATTAGAATACTTCAGGCAATATAGGTGAGAGAGTAGTAGGTGACTTGATACAGTATTGATTGTACATATGTTTTATCTCCAGTGAAATATGAGATCAGAATAGAACAAGACTGGAATCCTGTTAGTGACTTACGTCTAAGTTTCCATATGAAAGCAGTTGTCCCATGCAAAACCTCTGTACTTAGTTCAAGGTTACAAAAGGAGAGTGGTGCATGTGGTGCCATTACACATGCTTGCTCATGGTGCATTTAGTGGCAGTGTGACTGTTCACTAATGTGGTTTTATGCAACAGCTACATAACCCCATGACCATATAGAAAAGTTCTGTCTCTTTGTTGAGTGATCTTAGCTCATTTTTTAAAAATAAAATAAAATATAAATATATAATACGTAAAATAAAAAAAAAATAAAGAATACATATTTTATTATGGAAATTGCATTGGTCCTGAGGACTAATCAGTAGCATTTTCTTTCTTGTTAGATAGCAGAATCTCATAAGTGTATATTAACAGACATTGCACAAAGTTGAAATGAGCAAAGACTTGTTTTCCCCCAAACAAACTTTTGCCAAAGAAGGTATTTTTTGGTGCTATTTGACTATATATTCTTTATGGTTTTTAACTTTAAAAGACAGCTGCCTTATAAGATACATTCTAATTGAGAAATATATTATTTTAGAGGCAACATTTTTATGTGAGCAAATCTCTTTTTCTAAGTCATTGTGTCTGTTGTGACCTGACATTGTATATGTAGTACAGTAGAAGCCTGTATCTGCAGGGGATTGGTTCCGGGGACCCCCACGGACACTGAAATCCACGGATAGTAGGGAACGCCCTGTCCTGTTGCCAACCCCGGCCGGATCGCTGTGGCAGCGGGTGGGAAAAGAGTGGATCTGCTGGGGCAGGTGATGGGAGTTGGTGAGGAGTGCAGTCCCACGTTCTCTGCTGTTTTACCACAGCACACCGCCAGGATTGGGCCCAGTGCGGGTGATGGGAGTTGGAGAGCGACACAATCCTGCACTACCCGCTCTTTTCCCACAGCCTGCTACCGGGATTGGGGCTGGGGTAGACGTTGGGAATTGGCAAGGGACATGATCTCATATTCCTCGCCACCTTCCTCAGCCTGCCCTGGCCTCAGGCCCAGTTATCAGTGGTTGGCCTGATGGTGGCCAGCCGCAAATAACTGAATCAGTGGATAATGAATCTGCGGATAGGGGGGTCCTACTGTAAACAAAAGCCTTTAGTTGACAGTGTTGTCCAAGAGAAGTTTTGCTTTCCCAACAGTTGCTGTTGTGTAATTGAAGTTGAGTTATGACCATTTTCCCAGTTTATAGATAACTCTTACCAGTAGAGATGAGCAATTTCTATGAGTCTGGCAACTGTTTTCCCTTTCCTTGACCTTATGGCAGTGCAAAAACAAACAAACAAATGCCCTGAAGTGGCTGGAAATCAACATCTGGATTGGAAAAGTTAGTATTTTCTCATGTAAAATAGTGCAGGGCTACTCTGCAACCTAATTAAATGGTCAGCTGCTTCTCCTGAGGCAAGGGGCAGGAGTAGAGCAGAAGACTGCAGGGAATTTGGAAGAGACAAAGCGTACAGAAAGGCTGGGGAAGGAAGGATGTCTACAGCCATGTTTCTCATCCCTTGGTGAAACACCTGCCACGTTAAAAGCAGGTGAAAAGAAGGATCAGTAAGTTTTAAGGAGTTGGGACAAAACTGGTTCGAATAGATTTTTAACATATGCACTAAAGGCAAAAACCTTGTTAGAGAAGGCCATTGTAGGTTGAATATTTCAAGTCTTATTCTGGAGTTGAAGATTGCTTTTCTTTCCCTTTTAGCAAGACCACATGACTTCTTTGATGCACAAACTCTGGATGCCATACGACATCGAGCCATTTGCTTTAATCTCTCTGCTCACATAGAAAGTTTAGGAAAAGGACACAGTGTTGTATTCCACAGTACTGTAAGTATTATTTCCTATTAATAGTCTTGTGTTTTAATAAGATGCCCAACGTTCTTGAAGTGGCCCTGCTCTTTGTTACTTGCATATCTTCACTCCATTTACACATTTCATTTTCTGTGTCATTTTTATGTAAGTAATAGTAGTAACAATGTTTAGCAAAAATTGCATATCCTGACCTCCCTTCAGGGAGCTCAGGACACTATGCAGTATTAACTTTCTCTTCCCTTCTTTTCTCACAGCAGTGCTTTTTAGGTTGGTTAGGGTTAGGTGACATGGCACAAGGCCATCCATTCAGTTTCTTGGCATAACAGGAATTTGAGATCTGTTTTCTGAGGTACTAGTGCAACATGCTATCCCATGCTGATACTTCTGAGAGGGTTATGATAAAATCGGAAGGTTGGCACAAATGGAAGACAGATATCTTGCAATGCATAAGTGAAAAAAAGGAGGGTGCCCACCTTTTCTTGATTGGAGTTTAGGACTCCTGGTTTGGGGTGCTGGGAATGTGCCATGTATTCCTTCCTCTATTACCAAATTTCCTCTTAGCCCTGTTTAGTTGTTCAAAGAGAAACAACTAAACAGGGCTGATTTTCAGAGGAAATCACTGTTTTTCTCACTATGTGACTATGGAGTGCAGATGGCAGGGATCTGTTTGTTGACTCTGCTCCGTCCCTTACTTTTCTGATGGTCCAGTTCCACAGCTTTTCATACATTGGAGAAGAACATTTTTACTGTGGAACTGATGTATCTGGATATACTCCCTTTGCAGGAAAGAACCATAAATGCGGGCATGCATATACGCTGTGGAAAGTCTGATTTATGGGAAGCTGTGAGAATGGAATGGAATGGGGAAAGCTAGTGAGCACACCTCCACTCCCACTCCTTTATGTCAGGAAGTGTCTGAGAGAGGTATGTGTTGTGGTGTCTGAATTGGGCAAACTATTTTTAATGTGTAACTCCTTGCAAATCTGTTGCAAACCATGGTTTCAAATCACACATTGGAGGTTTCTGTTAAACTCATTTTGCCCAACTTGGATGCTGTAGAAACTGGTGTTAGAAAAGGAATCTAGAAATACAGAAAGCAACAAGTGAGTCCTCAGCATGTTCCATGTCATCAAAGTATGGTTTAAAAGGTTTGAAAGCAAATGTTAAAACAATTATGAACTGTAAGATGCTCTTACAGTTGTGAACAAGCTTACCACAGATGCCTCTGGTATCTGAAAGTCTAACAGAAGCACCAGTGCAAATTTGAGAGAAACAGTTATTTCAAGATTGCTACTATTTAATGGTACTGAGTGTTCTTGTTTATTGGCTTAGTTTAAGCCATCTTAGTTATGGACTGGCAGGCATATTTATTGCCTGCTTTTTGGAATTTGATTTTGAGTTCGTTCTCCTATTCTCCAGTAGAGGTCAGCAGAACTTCATTTACTGATATGTGATCTTTGTCTGTTACTGAGGTCACTCTTCTGATGTTCTGTGCTGCAGAAATTAACGGTTGGTTCTGTGTAAGAGAATCCCAGTTCTTTATCATGTCCGCTCCAGTCCCAGTGATGTGTCCTGTTCTCATTTATAGCCAGTTCCAAAAGCATTCTAGAGCTATCTTGGAATTGATGCATCTTCCACTGAAGAGATGCATAGTTATCAGCTTGTACCTAGTGACTTGCCTTGCCTCTCCTTCAAAAACTGTTTTACTGATGGTTTCACATTCTAAAGCATACAGACAGACTGTATGCCTCCATATACTTAAGGACAAAATTGCTGTATAACTTGAGGTCGCATTTCTTTCAAAAATGTCATTTAGGTTTCCATCTTCTCCAAGTCACAGACAAATAAAGCTAGTTCAGACTTGGGTTATTGCCCTCAGGATTTCCAAGTCCATAGATACTTTTCTTGTTAATTCTTCTCAATTTCCTCACCATTTCTAAATTGATGGTTAATGATACAGGGATTGGTATTAATGTTTTTCTAATATATTGTGATAGAAGAGATCACTGGAACACTTGGCAAGTATTTAGAAATCTCTGGTGGTTATATCGTTTGAGAGAATGGCTTTTAAGAAGGGCAGTTGGCACCTCATGACCTTTTTAGTAATGGTACTTCTTTGCAGCTCTTATAATATTAAAGGTTTGAAATGAGCAAGGTCAGAAGAAAGGCAATAACAGAATATCAGCCCAGCTTTTTATGTATTACTTAAGTTATGAGTGTACTGAAGATTTAGAATGAGGCAGGGAAAGTATGCTCAGTGAGCTGTACGTTGTCCTCAAGCCCTTTTTTGGTGCTTTCCCCATTTTGATTCACCCCCCCCTCGGGGAAAAAAGCCCAAACCACAAATTACTGTTTGTGGAGTGATGCTGGAGCTCCAAATGCCCACCAGCCCTGTTTTTTGCCTGAAAATGGGATGGACTATCCCCTCAGTAATTTCCTAGGAGAGAAAATTCATCTCTTGTGCAAGCTGCAGTTTTAAATCTGATTTAGAAAATAATAAAAAGTAATGTGATGGAGTATTTATAATATACAATCCATTTTATTAAAAATACTCAATTTCTTATTCACCTTTTATTGGCCTAAATCTAATTGTTCCTCCCAGCAACTGAATCAATGGGAACTTGATAAGTCAAAACTTAAGTAAATTCTATTATTTCAGTGGGCCTACTCTGCTTGTAACTAGTCTTAGATTTTGGCCATTATGTGTACCCAAGATGAAAATACTATTCAAAAGAGGTGTTAGATACAATACTTTATTCAAGTTACAATGTCTTCTACTGCTTAACAAAAAAAATCAGCCTAGCTAAATCAGTTCACTGTCATAGGCTGTCGTGTACACTCCCAATAACACACTGTGATGTGGAAAGTAGTTTATTAGATTACTATGAATACCAACAGCGCACTCCTTGAGAAGTTGCTGAAACCGTTCACGGCATTCTGTACCTTAAATTATTGTGTGCCAAGTTCCTGATGGTTAACAAGCAGTGGCCAGTTATTTTTTTCCCTCTTCCCAGTGTGGTGCCAGTTTCTGGATTGCTTAACCCTGAACAGTGGGTGGCCCAATTACTAGGCTTCCTGGTTATCTCAATACCATACTTTCTTTTTTTTTTTTAATTTTTTTAAATTTTTATTAATTATATAACTAAATCACAAATACAAAACAAGAAAAAAAAATTAAACACCATGTGATATACATAATAGTGAATTAAAAAAAAATAATTTTTTTTCTTTTTCTTTTTTTTCTCTTCTCTTAAGCAATACTAACTTTCATTGTTATTTTGCACCTTTACCCTTAAATTTATAAATCTGTTCAACTATTATAATTTCACATTTAATTCAATATTTTTCACATCCCCTTTAATCTATTTCTATTGTTAATTCTTTTAACTTTTTTTTTTTAAAAAAACATTGACATCACTTATCCTTTTAAATCTATAAATCACAAGTTTAAAACACACACCTACTAAGAATTACAAAATATACAACATAAAAGAAAAACAAAACTAAAACTAAAAAATACCCACCCCCCAGAGCCAACTTTTTATTTAATCCACTTTCCAAAATTGCCATTCTTCTTTTGACAGGGTAGTATTACTATCTCTTTTCAGAACTTTATCCAAAAATATTTTCCAAATTTCTTCAAAATCATTCCCTTTAACCAAACCTTTCATAAACCTAATTCTACATGTTAGTTTATCATTAATTACGATTTTCCACACTTCGTTATACCATTCCTCTATTTGAAATTTTTCATTTGCTTTCCATTTTTTTGCTATTATTAATCTCGCTGCAGTTAACAAATTTGTTATTAATTCTTTCTTTACTTGAGTACACTCAACCTTATCATATATAGATAACAATGCAATATTTGGACATACTGGTATATCTGCTCCTATAATCTCTTTTATCTCTTTAAAAACCTTTTGCCAAAACTCCATTATCTTATCAATACCATACTTTCTCATAACAGCCTCTGCCCAGTATTTTCCCACTTTTCCAGCTTTCCCTTTCCCCCTTATGTGATACATTGTAGCAGTGCATAGCAGGGTTGTAATTATATAGGCTACAAAGTAGCAAGCATCAGGGATTATAAAGGATACAAAGTAACAAGCACCAGTGAACTCACATTAACAGACCTCCTTTTAATTCAGTAAGTGACATCCATTTCCCCCTCTTTTCACTGTTAATTTATGACAGGGAACTTTGAGACCTGATATAGGCATAGTTTCCGATTTTCCTATTCTGTCAAAAGCACTTTGCATATTGCTTTTCAGAGTACTATCTGAAAGACTTGACTGTTGCTCTAAAACTAAGCAGAATGTAAATGTTCTCAGTTAAATTTTATGCAACTACTGTTTACTGCTGTTTACAGATAACCCCTTCACTCTTTTTAGCTTTTCTCCTTTCTCCTCCCAGGAGATGGAGCTTCTGTCTAAGGTTTGCACCATACTTCCTCCACAACTTTTAAAGTGGGTAAAACAGAGCCATTACCACTGCAGTAGTTCTCCACAGCACTGTATTAATGGAAATTATTTTCTTGGTTAGGTCCAGGTTAGATATCTGTAAATATTTTGAGACAGCTGAGTATCCTACAAATTATGTTGTTCTAAATTTTAAGAAATAATAGGTCAGCACCTCCTTTTAAAATCTATTTTATACGTTTCATACATGTTGCATCGATGTTCTAGGTGTGGTTACCTAAAAATAAAGCTAGCTATGATTGATTTGACTGGTATTGTATCCACTCACCATGCTAATTTTTATGGGGCAAAAAGGCAATTTTAGAAATGGAAAATGTTATGGGAAAGATAACTGTCACAAATTTTCCATTACACATCACTAGGTACAATAATAGAAGACCTGGAAATTAGTGTTTTATTAGTCAGAGGTTGAGCCTAATTGTTGACCCCTCCTCATGACCTTTAACTTTTCCCTATACTTTACAGCTCTCTTTTTCACTCTCTCCTCATCAGCATTTTTCTGTTTTTCTAAGGCCTTTTCCCCACCGGCCTATTAAAACAGTGCAGAGCGACCTCCAACGGAGGTCTTCTGCACTGTAGAGTGGACTGGGGTGGACTACTTTTTGTAGTTCCATACCTCAGTCCACTCCAGAGCGACCGGAACTGGTTGCGCAGCGTGTTTTTTAAAAACCTCTTTTTAGAGGTTTTTAAAAAGCATGGAGGTGCGACTCCGTGTCACTCCATCACCGCGCTCCGGTGCAGATTTGCAGGCGTGCACAAGTGTGTGCCTGGAGATCCGCTGGGGGCGGGCTTTAGGCTGGTGAGCTTCTCCGGTTGGTGGAGAGCCTCCACCAACCGGAAGCCACCATTTTCGACGCCAGAGCAGTGCGGCGCGGCAAGCTCACACTGCTCCTCGTCCCGACGGACTCACCAGGACAGAGAAGAAAGCCGGTGAGTCCCGCTTTTGCCCGTTTATTTTCACACATGCGGAAGGGGCCTAAGTATTCTACAAGGGGAAAGACTTGAAAACAAGATCTCTAAAACAAACTCACAAGAAAATTGTATAAGACTCGGGGAAGGCTGCATGTGTGTTCCTAATTTGTCCAATTTGTATAATTTATCCCACTTTAAAAGTTTAGGTCTGCAGAATGGAGAGAATATAGTGCAGAGCTTCCCCTTTTATTTGTTTACACAACAGAGACACAAAACCTTTAAAGTTTAAACAAGTCATTTTAACATATCTGGTGTAAATAAAACAGAGGGAATAGGTTCTTGGCTTCTACTCTACCCTATAGCAGTGATGGGAATCTTTCAGCGTGTGAAGGCTTCTGGCCAAGCCCTCTCTCCTGGATATTAGCAAAAAGAGGAATGCTCACACTTGTTACAATAAGTGATTGGAGATAGCAGCAGGAATCCCTGTCACATGTTGTCCTCTTCTGGACAGTGGATGGTGTGCAAGTCCAGCTTCTCAGTCAGCTAGTGAACCAGCGGTGGGTTGGTAGTTTCAATGTCAGTGTGATAGTGAATCTATTTCAGCTTGCAGTCTGAATTTTAAGTACTTTATGTAAGGTGCTGAATGTATATCACAAATAGGTGCAGCACCTTGGATAGCCCTTTAAATTGCTGCCTAAAATAGAGAACAGGTCTTAATTGCCAGGGAAGCCAAGAGTTGCCGCTGCCAGGACCACTGCAGTCATTGATCAGTTGTCTTTTGGAAGCACCAGCTGAGAGTACTTTGGTTGTCCTTTCCCTTTCCTGGAGAAGAAAGGAAGAGAAACAGAAATGGGATCTCGGACCATAGCGCTCTCTGGAGAAGATCCAGCTAGCACTTTGGTCAGAGGGCCAATGATGTAATGAAGAGAAGGTTCTTCTTCGTGGTCTCTGTGCCTCACATAATGGGGAATCTTCCAACATGCGCAGTAGCTTTTCAGAAAGTTCCGGAGCTGAGCAGCTTGGCGGGAACCCTTCCCCCATCCGGTACTGAGCATGCTCAGTCCTGCCAAGCTAATGGTCTCTCCTCAGTTTCTTTTCATCCACCGACCTGTTAGCAGCTCGGAAGGCTTCCTCGCTGAGCAGTTCCTCGATTCTTGTTTTTTTCTTTGTCTTGCATTCATTTTTCTCGTTTTTTTACTACAAAAACTGTAAGAACTCTTCCCCCCTTCTTATGTCGTCTTTGTTTAAATTGTGCTTGTCTTGTGGCCATAAGGTCTCCCTTTTGGATGCCCACCCTGAGTGCTTGTTCTGCCTCGGGGAGGGCCATAACGTTAGGGCCTGCTCTATTTGTAAAGACCTCACCTCACAGACTCTTAAGAAGAGAGCTTCCTGGTTGAAATCCTATTGTTGGGAACAGGCCCTTCGCATTAAGGAGCAGGCTTCTTCGAATACCGCTCTGTCCACCGTGTCAGTATCGGCACCTTCCACAATGTCCTCTACTTCGGCTCCGAAGTTATCGGTAGCGTCTGCTCCTTTGGTATTGACAGCCTTGGTACAGGTACTGACGGCAGCCACCTCAACCTTGCTGCTGATTTCGTCTCTGCCTATGATTCTGAAGCTCTCCAAGATGCAAACCGCTGGAGATGCCATTTCGACCTCGCAACAAGTTTGCAAGGTCTCTACCTTAGCAGAGCATAAATGTGCCCCATCGCACCATTCTTCTGTTTCCTCCAATAAGGAAAAGAAGAGGAAAAAGGAGAAACACCGCTATCCTTCTCCCACTACCTATCCATCAGCTACTCAACCTGCCTCTCGTGGTCCCTTACTGACTCCTCCGCCAATGCAGCCTGTGACATCCACCATCGAGGAGGAGGATGCTCCCGCCCTTTCGCCGGTACGGGATGTTACTCAGCTCCCGGTACTGTCGGTGCCAGCTACTGTGGCTCTGCTTTCCGACGTGGATTGTCGATCCTCGCTGATGGCTTCCTTGCCTGTGACCTCTGGCCAATCTGGAGATGTCTGCCTGCAAACTCCGATGGCTCCGACTCTTCTGGCCATCCCGAATTTGACCATCCGCCTGCTTCAGACACTCCTCGGGTTGTTTCCCGAGATCGACCGTAGCTTAGTGTGGCTTGCTCTCCTGGACGTAGTGAACGGGAAAGAACCCCACATTGTTGGGACTAGCGACATCGCACCGCTTCTGAGCCTTTGCTGGCGAGGGTGGATTCGCCCTTTTCCTCGGCCTCCTATATCACCAGGTACAGCCATGAACATCTTTGGAGAGAGCAGCCTGGCTCCTACCACTCTTACTCACCGGCCTACCACAATCGGTACCATCCCGATGTTCGTCATTGGTCTCCTTACCGCCCTTGACATTCACACTCTCCATCACGGTCCCCTTTGGGACCGTGCCTACTACTGCTGCCACTCTCAGTCTCGTCACTGCCTACTACTGCTGCTGCTCTCGGTCTCGTCACTGCTCACAAGACCCAGCACCTCATCATCGGGCTATTTCACCTCCTCCTTGGGTGACAGCCATGGTGTCATGGCCTGCGCTGGATACTCAACCTGCGTCCACTCTGCCAGCATCTCTGTTGGCTTCATTGTTGACACAGTCTGTCGTTGCACCGATCCTGACCGTACTATTTCATTGGCATTGACTTCAATACCAATCAGCACCCCGGCCTTAGTACCGGTGCAGATTCCGGTCTCGGTACTGGCCCTGACTGTTCTACCGGCTGCTGCCCCATCTGCTGTTCTTTCTGCGACAGGACCAGCCCGACATGGTCGTTCTCAAACCTTTCATCCATCATCTCTTTCTTCTGGTTCTTATGATTCCGACGGTGATTCTATGGATTCCACACCGCAATCTCACGCCTCATTGCCTCTAGAGTTTGGAGACCTGTCTCCTGATTCCGCTCCTGAGGACGTCAAGCAGTTCTCAGACATCTTAGTTCACATGGCCACTGCCCTGGGCCTCAACATCTCTGGACCTGCTCCTACTGTACAGGACCCGGTCTTCCACTATGTCGATACTCGCCCCGTGTCGACGGCTCTGATTACATTTCTACCCATTCTGCAAGAGGTTTTGAAGCACCCTTGGGCCCAGCCGGCTTCGCTTCAACCACACCCAGAAGAAAGACATTGATTTCCTCTTCAATCATCTAACTCCAAATTCGATTGTTGTTGAGTCATCCCAAACTAAAGGGGGCAAAAGGGCTCATATGACCCCGCCTGATTGCGAAGGCCATCATTTAGATATCTTTGGCTGTCACTTCTATTCTGCTTCTTCGTTGATCCCAGGATCTCCAATACTCAAGCTTGCCTGGTGGCCTATCAATGCAACATCTGGGGTAGATTCTTTCCCCTCCTCTCCCACCTACTGGATGATCACAGGGCCACTGCTATTCAATATTTTAATGAGTCCGCGGCCCTTTTGAATCAACGGATTTTGTCTTCTCAACCCTCTTTTTCTGCCACTACCGTCTTGACTGTAGGGCTTGGTGTGACGCTTGCTTCGGCCGTGCGGTGCTGTCTTCTATCCTCTAGGACCTGACCTGCTGTCCAGCGGTAAGCTACTCAGTCTCCCATTGTGTGAAGCACAGAGACCACGAAGAAGAAGAACAGGTTGCTTACCTGTAACTGTGGTTCTTCAAGTGGTCATCTGTGCCCTAACACACCCCCGCCCAGCCTTCCCTCTTCAGGTCTTGCTTCAACGGTCTTCGAAACTGAGGAGATACTGTTAGCTTGGCGGGACTGAGCATGCTCAGTACCAGATGGGGGAGGGGTTCCCACCAAGCTACTCAGCTCTGGAACTTTCCAAAAAGCTACTGCACATGCGCTAAGATTGCCCATTATGTGAGGACACAGATGACTACTTGAAGAACCACAGTTACAGGTAAGCAACTTGTTCTTCAGTGATTTGAACAGTATCTCATAACGTTAGCAGTGGCTAAGAAGTTGATTGTGTTTGAATGAAATGCTCATCAGTGAGTGTGAAGGAAATCTCTGGCAAACCCAGGTACAAATTAAATTTAAGTCTTATCTGCTATTTTAAGGCCAGGCTGTTGAGTGAAGAAAATATATAAAAATGTTTCAAGTAATAATTCTAATGGTTATTCTTAGGTAATAGCAAAGAGAAAAGAGGATTCTGGAAAGATAAAGCTGCTGCTTCACTGGACACCAGAGGACATGTAAGTATTCCATATTGGCAGAAAAATGGGAAAGAAATCAAATAACTATATAAAAATAATAAATAGGGTTAGCAAAATGTCATATAGAATGGTTATTATGTTTTATGCCCAGTTCATAAAGAAGTTAAACAGAATAGAAAGATAAAAGGATGATGTTCAGTTCTTTTATTCAATTCTTTAATTTCTCTTTCTACTCTCTTTGATTCAAGACATTCACTGTACAAAGGTACAGCCACGTGAAATATATTCAAGCATTAATGGATCATAATAACTATATTCATAGTAATGTCCATTGTAATGTAGATAGCTGTATGCATTTTTGGAAGCTTTTGAAGATGAACTTTGCACAGTAACATCTGCCCCTGGAGTTTTATGGGCCTTCCCCATAATATCGGAGGTTTATTAGTATGCCTCTGTGTAATGCCTCTGTGTAACAATTGTGGAGTGTCAGTTCAGCAGCACTCACGTTCTCCTGATATACTTTCTATAGGCAGCTGATTGGAGAATGGAATGTGGAATTAAGGAGGGCTTAGGTCTGCTCCAGAATAATTCTTACAATAAATCCTACATTCTTGCGCCATTTGGTTGTGGCAAAGTAGAGAATTAGAAAGTGCCCATTCACTAATCTTTAACTTGTGGTTGATCTTCTTGTTATTTAAACGTCTGACCTTAGTATCACGATGGAAGAAGTAAAAGTACAAATAACTTTATGCATTGAAGTCACATTAGGACATAATAAAACATATTTGTGCAGCAAGAGTACAAACAAAACAAAGGAAAGGTTAACACTTGTTTCCATGTTAGGAGGCATTTGTGGTGGCCCCCAACACATTTGGATATAGGTAGGTTGAGGAGGAGATATCCTGGGGTGTGGAGGAGGCAGGGAGGAGAGAGAAATGAGTAGGTTCAAACTTGTGTGATGTTGTAAGTTAGCTTTTGTTCTGAGAAGTTTAAATAGATGTACAACCTAGTGGATTTAACAGTGTGCAGGATCATGAATCCGCTAATCTATTATAGTTATTGGCTTCAAAGAACAAAGAATTAAGTTCCTTTCCCTGATCTTTTGGCTAATATCTAATGGCTAGTATCTTGGTGCCTGTTCCCTTTTGTCAGGAATATCACAGATTTTCTGTACAGCACTGCTAAGATACTGCTTTATATTAGACCCTGAGAACAATGAAAGTGTCATTATAAGCTACATTAATTGGTTGTCCAAAGTCATATCTCTAACCTTAATGTTTAAGCCAATAAAGCGCAGCTGTTAACATTTAAACTAGGAATAGGTTCTGATCACTGAGATGGAAAGTAATCAGTGAGCAATGTATTTTAAAAAGGCATTCAGAACAAGCTAATTTTACCATGTGATTATGGTGAGAAAAGGGGTTGATCATTTTTAAATATTCTATTTTATTTATAGTCTTCCTGATGTGTGGGTAAATGAAAGTGAGCGACATCAATTAAAAACTAAAGTAGTTCATTTGTCAAAACTACCAAAAGATACTGCCTTGCTTCTGGACCCAAACATATACAGGTAACTTCCCAATATTTGAATGTTCTCTTCTTTCAGTGTGACCTTAAACCTCCCTTAACTTTTTGAAACTGCTATCAAGCTAATAATGTAGCCAGCATATTTGGACTTCCTAAGTATTCCCTTAATTTTCTCTTAAATTTGTTTGCCAGAAGTTAGGGATAGTAGTATTTGATATCTCAGTACAACATCTTCCAGTGGACAGCATCGAGATGTTAAGCATTGAGGTCTGAGGTTATTGAGCAGTTCTTGAACTAGAACTCTGGTGGTTTGAAAAACAGGGAATGCCTGTATTTACCGAGTGTATTTTACTTTTTTGTGCTTGGTATACAGAAAGTCTAGTAATGGAGGTACATACAGAGGAATCCTGAAAGATCACTTCTGTTAAGATCACATACTGGTTTGTATACCAATTTTTGTATACCAGTTTTTTTGAAGTCCAAATTTATATTTTTATACATTAACTTGTAATACATGTAGTATTACTTTAAAATCTGCATTCAGGTTTTTTTTTTAAATTGAAAGCCCATTTTCTTTCTACTTTTGGGAGGGGGTTTGAATCTAGTATAGTTCATTTCAACATCAGATATTGCTTAAGAAAATGATGATAGAATCTATTCTTAAAATTGATTTCTTTCCTTTTTATTAATACTTAGGTGTTTACAACTGTATTTTCTATACATTTTTCCTAAGGTAATCTGGAAAGCTTTAAAATAAAACTTCCATAAATACATATCAAAGCATGTTTAAAAATAAAACTTTCTCCTCTTGTGAAAAACTCAGTGCTTGATGTGACCCTCCAGATTATTTGCATTGCACTCTCTCCATTTCTCATGATTGGCTTTGCTGACCAGGGCTTCTGAGAATTGCAGTCCAATAGCTTTTGGAGGTCTGCAAAATTCTCACATTGTACTCTATTCAGTCACACATTGGAGTGATGAAAGCTCAGTGGTTAATGCTTTTGGTACCTGCCCAGGTCCATTCCTCTAATTGTGTTCAATCCTGGGTAGTAGGGATGGGAAAGATCTTGGCCTGAAATCTTGTAAAGTGGCTGTAAGTTGAAATAAATGCGTTTGGGCTGAATGACCAATGTAGATGGACTAACCATATAAGGTACCTTGCGTGCATTTCTGTCTGTATTTCTGCCACATTTATAAGAGATCCAAAGCATGGCAATGAACACTGAACTGAAGTTTTGATGATGAGTAAGCCTTTCAGATTACCTTTCATTTCTCATATTTGTATTAATCAGCTTAAATTTTGCCCTGGAAAAATGTATGCTGTTGACTAATATTTAACACAAACAATCATAGTTATTAATCACGAAGCACTTCTGTCCTGTAACATGCTCTCTAGTTTTTGGGTATACATAGTGCAGCAGTGCATTGTGCTCAAGAAATTTTACAGAGGCTTAGACTGCAAGCCTAATTATTATTACTTGGAAACAAGTTCCACTGAAATCAGTGGTTAGCTTCCAAACCACTGCCTATAGCTGTGTAGGGGCTTTTTAGTCCTCTGCTTTCGGGTATCTGTTTCTTAAATTTCCTGAAAGATCAGCAGGAGCTCTGGGACAGTACCCTCTGAAGTGCCAGTCCCACAGGATGGAAGATACTTCATCTCACCCTGAAGTTATTTTCTGTGCACAGACCTCTCAGGAACCTGGTTGTTGTTGTTGAGTGCCTTCAGGTTGTTTCTGACTCATGGCAACCCTGAAATGAATCTTTTGTGGGGTTTTCTTAGCAAGATTTGTTCACAGGTGGTTTGCATTTGCCTTCCTCTGACATAAGAGAGTGAGACTTGCCCTCAGTTACCCAGTGGCTTTCCTCGGCTGAGCAGAGATTTGAACCCTAATGTCTATAGGTTCAGTGCTCAAACCCCTATACCATGTTGGCTATCTTCTAAGGAATCTGCCTTTGAGAATTTCTAAAGCAGAACACTAATTGTTGGATGGTAAAACTTATTTTTGCCGACTTCCTCAGACCTGTTGAAAAGGCTTGGGTAATGTGATATGGAATGCTTATGATATTTTTCCTAATCAGACATGCTTGGGAATGCATATAAAGTGGCATATTGACTCATGGAATCAGGTGGCATATTGACTCATGGAATCAGGTAACTCTCGGCTGGGCAGGATGGTCATAATCAGAAATAAAATTGGAACTATCTTATATGAAAATAAGCTAATGATTACATGGGGATTGATGAGCAGAATCCAGATGCACAGTTTAGGTTGTGAACTCTGTCTGTAGTATGAGTATTTCAGGGGAGGTGCTGCTCATATTATTTATTTTAAAATATCTGAAAAGTATCTGAAATGCACACCTCTGACCCTACATCTGTTTCTGAAAAAAATCAAACTATGTAGTATCTGAAATGCACACCTCTGACCCTACATATGTTTTTTCCTGATGTGGTCAGATCTTTGATTTTTAGATACAGATGTGCCTTCAGAAAGAACACCATCATGTTTCCAAATAGTAGAAGTGTTCCTGTATACTTCAGTCTGATCCCCAACATAGTGAGGAACATGGTTTATAACACTGCATATTAAACCTCTTTGGACTTTCCTTCCACCAATGCAATGTTTCCTTTTGCTTCCTAGAACAATGCCACAGAAGAGGTTGAAGAGGTAAAATCAACAGGGGTGCTTCCTCTTACCATCTTATTCATTGACCATGGAATTAGAATTGAAATTGCACATTAGTCAAGTCCCTCCATCCATCCTCTGCCCCACCCTGTGCTGAGTGGCTGCCAACTTCAGATGATGATTATGCTTGGCATAACTGTTTCTGAGAATGAAGTTGATGCATCTGTGGAATATATTTTATATAATATATTGGTATACGTTTATGGAATGGTACGATGGAAGTTGGGACAAGCACTCTTCCAGCAATACAATGGGTGCTCTCAAAGGCTTTGCATGCTTACTGCTTTTATTTTAATGATTTTCTGTAGCTTGTATGGATGGAATGGCAGTACTAAATTGCCGCATACAAACCTCCCTGCAGGTTTTTTTTTTTTTAAAAAACAAGTTTCTGGGGAGCTTGTCATTGGTAAACACAATTAGTACACATGGACATACACTAGAGAGAATCCTTTTCTTAGAGTATGGTGAAGAGTATCAATTGTCACTTTTGTGAATTTGTGGTGTTCTATCACATATCCCTAAGTGGTGGTATCATGTTTAAGCAAAATGGTGGTGGCATATTTTGCAGTTCTAGTGAAATATATAGTCAAGAGAGGCTGATTAAATGTTGTGTTGCTGTATATCTGAACCTCTCCATAAGGCTATTACTGTATGTTAGAAGACTTACATTAATAATCTCTTCAGAAAAAAAAAGGTAAGAACATTGTTTTGTTTACTACTGGGCCTTTAAAACTCCCATTTGCTTCTAAAGAATCTCCCATCTCCTTTCCCCTCTGTTTGGCCTAAATTTTTCTAGCTGTAAAAAACTGTATTTTTTAAAAAGAAGCATCTAAAAATACAATCGTTTATGCACCAAAGTTGGCTATGAAAAGAATTAAATTGCTTCCTCGCTTTACTAAGCAAGAAATTATGGATTTTCTTAACCTACAGGAATAGAAAAAAAATGTGTGTACCTTGTTCGTCTTGTAAGGAGACAAAAAAGTTGCATATAGATGGGACATTTGCTTGTAAATAATTTTGCAGATTTGTAATATATTTTTATATTATGAAATGTAGATGTTTTTCTAGAGGCATGGAAGTTGAAATGTATATATTATGGTAGAAATAATATTGAAGGATATTGTAATTCACTAGTGCTGCCAGAAGAATCTGTTTAAAAGCAAGCACCTTTCTTAACAATAAAAAAAAAAAGTCTTTTGGATTTCTAAGAGACTATATACTACTGTTGTAAGAACAAAACACATGAAAAATCCTTCCAGAAGTCTTTGAAGGATGCTCAGTATCCATAGGAGGTTTATGGCACTCATTGCTGATAATGGATATGAAACTAGTTTTTCCTTGCTTGTTGGAAGGAACAAATGTAAAAATAAATAAATAAAATAAATGGTGGCTATATGCAGTCAGACTGCATGATTAACCCTCCCTGTTTAGGAGGATTTTTTTGCATTACTACAGTGACTATAAATACCAGCTGTTTTTACACTAATTTTTTTATGAAATAGCAAGAAATTAAATATGACTATAAACTCTCTGGTTGGAGAAGTTAACTTTTTCCAGAAATGTAGAGAAAAAGTCTACATTAATGAAGATGAGATGCTTTCTTGGCTCTCAGTGAGTTTAGAATGTTCTATAAACATTTAAATTACATATTGATGTGCAGCTTATAAGCACTGCTCAGATGGAATAGGTCTGGAATAAACATTGAATAATGGTATTTCATAAAGATCTGTAGCAATGTAACTATTTAAAACAAATGCAGTTTGTTTTTTTATTTTTTATTTTGCTTGAGCACTTCAGTTACTGCTTAATCTTTATCTTATATGGTCATCTACAATTGCTTTGGTCCTTTTTTTTTTTTTAAATATATATATAAAATTGCCAAATAGGTGTTTCCAGATATAGTTTGTATTTGTATTTTTTTAATTTTATTGCTTTATGAGTTTCTTCTATGCCATTCATAATTGACAGATGATTGTAGTCCTTGCCTAAGTATTTTTTCTAATAAAACCATGCAAATACAACCACTTTTCAAAGCTTCCAAATGTTTATTGTTGCAACAGTGTTTTAGACAAAGATACAACTAGTTTCTCTTCAGGAACTGTTAGAATTAATGTTAATTGCCAACATGTGCTTCCAGTGATAAAGACTGCAATCCTGCACTTAGAGAGCATGAACCATAGTGAAATCAATAGGATTGTATATGATTATTCTTAATTTTCCGGTATACTGAATGTTTGTTCCTCATCACTTGCCCAGCATCTTCTCAAATGTGATGAGCAAAAATTTTTCTGAGTACAGTCCTCCCTCCAGAGTCATGGGTTTAACCTTCGCAAACTTGATTATTCACGGGGCACCTGCTTTCCTCCCTCACCATTTTCCTCCTCTCATTCCCTTGTATTCTTCACCCCAGGCTTGAGAGGCTTGTGTTTAAAATGAATGTTTTTTCCGTTTGGGTGAGCAGAGCCCCCGTTACTGCTGGAGATGTGTCCTCCCTGTCATGTGGTTGCACATTCTGCTGTGTAGTGGCTGCTGATTGGCCAGGTGCTCTCGTTGCTCCTGCTCTTCATTTCTCAAGCAGTTAGAAGAACTCTGCTCTTCCCTGCCAGAGAGGAAAATGATGGTATACTTTTTAGCTTGTTTCCCCTGCCCCCTGCAACTGAACACCAGGGCGAGAGGTGAAGGAATCAGAAGAGGGAAGCTCTGGAAGGGAATGGGAGGGGGCATCGTGGAGGGGAGTTATTTGCAGTTTTTCCATTTTTGCGAGGGTGCTGTGCCCCAAACTTTTGTGAATCTGGAGGGGCCACTGTAATAGTTATGTCACCCTTTTTGAAGTCCAAAACTACTCCTGTAAAGATTAACTTTATTCTGATGTATGTCATAATAGAATAGAATCACCTTCATCAGGCAAATGAAATTTAATCCCTGTTAGCTAACTAGCTACTGACAGTAACGTTGTAGTGAAGTGTAGTCCACAGATTCAAGAAAGAATTTCACTGTTGCAGTGCTATAAGCCATTCTCCATCACTGTTGACAAATACAGGTGACACCTTGGAACATGAATGCTGTTGAATGTTCTAGAATTTTCAAGTAACCCCATAATATCTGCAGTCCCTTGTAGTCTTAGGAATAGGTTCCTCTGAATTCAGTCTAAGTTTCTTCTGGATAAGGATCTGCTCAATTATATCTC
Source organism: Ctenosaura bakeri (assembly GCA_948474755.1). Classification (NCBI taxonomy): domain Eukaryota; kingdom Metazoa; phylum Chordata; class Lepidosauria; order Squamata; family Iguanidae; genus Ctenosaura; species Ctenosaura bakeri. The sequence goes on along the minus strand of CAOLHI010000522.1, from coordinate 533,284 downwards.
AGAGTGTTCTTCTAGTTTGTTAAGCTGCAGTTTTGACAATTATTCCTTCCAAATATGTCATGTTAGAAGATTTTCTCCAAGTACTGATGCTGATGCACCAGCTATAAACTGAGCCACTCAGTACTATGGGTCTGTAATGAGGGAGGGAATGGTGTGGCCTGCAAGCTACAAGTTGCCTTTGATTTGGTTTTCCCAAACCATATCATTTAAAAAAAAAATTAAAATATTTGGTCAGTACATTTTCGAAATATTTGGTCAGTACATTTCGAAAATAGCTTCTAGAACCCATAAATTCATTTTTATAACAACAAAAGTTATCTATCTTACCTGTCTGTCTGTCTATCTATCTATCCTGTTTATGTGACTCTCGCCTCTGAAATAGCTTAACAATAATGTCAAAAAGTAACATGAAATAACTTCTGGCCACCAGAAACATTCCTGTTTGCTGCCATCTATATTGGTGCAGCTCACCAAGGTGCCAAAAATGTCAGTGAATCACATGCCCACACCACTTTACAGCATTTCTACATACTATTATTTATTCCTTCAGATAGTAATTAGGTATTTTTGGGGGGAGGGGATAACAGAATAATACCAAGACTAGTGTAAGAACAGAATGGCAAAGTGTGAATTACCCTTTTAGACAAGACCATCTACCCCTTTGGTCTATTAATTATTTTACAGAAGAAGGGTGCTTGAGAGAGCTGGTTTTGAGTAATCCTAAGTATAGTTAACTATGAATACGAAAAGAAATCCAGGAGTGATTTGTGACATTTTTCTGCTTGGCTTGACAATGCATCATAAAGCACATTGTTTGCAGTATTTAAAATAGGCCTGGGGAACCTAGCGCTGTCGAGATGTTTGGAACTACAGCTTTCATAAGTGATTGCCTAGGTAGTTTGTGGTCTGGGATATTGGATTTGTTAGACCAAAAGATCTATGGCACCAGTTTGTGTAGCCTTGCTTTAAAGAAAGGAGCAGGATTTTGTGCCCATAACTGTTTTTGATTTTTGTAGATGCAGTAGGTATTGCTGGTGGAAAGAAAACTCACCCGTTCATAAGTTGTTCAATGCTTGAAGGTATTTGCATATTAAGCTTTTTTTTGGTGGGAGATGCTCCCATCTCATTCTCGCTGGAACATCCTTCTACAGTGCAGGTGAATGCTAACCTCTTAGCGCACATTCCCTTGACCCTCTTCATCCTTTTACTACAAGCACTGAGGAGCTTCTGCAGAATATCTCTTTCTCTCTCTTTATCCTCTACATTTTTTTATTCTACTCAAGTCAATACACATCCTCACCTTCATTTACACTGTCCTAAATTTAAATCACTCCCACAAGTTTTGCTTTTGATGCTCTTCCAGGTGTATATGAGAGCTACCTGTAGAAAACAGTAGGGAAATTCATTATTCTGACAAAGTTGCGGTTAGGCAATAATGCATTCTCTGCCTGAAACAAACTGTATTACAGTTGCTCTCCAGATTTCCTAGGGTTGGGACATAGGACCTCTGCAAAAAATGGAAAAAATAGCAAATATCAAAATGTGTGTGTGTCTATGTGGGAAGGGGGCCAAGACATGGTAAGGGGAGTGGACACAAGGGTCCGCACCAGATCAGGAAAGGAGATGGAAAGGGGATGGGTCGATAGGGTGGCCTTATACTTCTCTCTTTTGCCCCTCTCCTTCCTTGGGTGTGTGTGGGGCATTGAGAGAGGATTAGTGGTGCTGAGAAATCAGGCTGTGATCTGTCCTTAGCTGGCCAGGCAGTGGTTGGTGGAGGAGGACCAGAGGCGGGTTTGTAAAGGGCTGCATGGCCTGATTGGAGATGCCGAGAGGGAAAGTTGCCCTGCAAAAGAAGCACTTGAGGTGAGTGGAGAACTTCACAAATCCAACTCAACTCTCAAACTTGTGGAGGGTTGACTGTATTAACACACATTAGGGTTCCCGTCCCATATCACCTCTCTAGCTTCATTTGCCATGTTGTGGGGACTTACAGGCCCTTATCAGACCACCGTTATAATGTTTTTCTTTTAATAAAAATTATGCATTGCTGTGTTTTTCAGGAATCAAGTACATTACTTTCAGCTCGGCTGGTTGCACTTAGGTGACCCTAAGGCAAACCTATCATGGAGTTTTCTGGGGCTGAGAGTGTGTGATGTGCCCAAGGTCACCCAGTGGATTTCCATGGCTGAGTGGAAAATCAAACCTTGATCTCCAGGGTCACAGTCCAATGCTACACCACGCTGGCTCTTCTGAAATCTGCTTTTAGAGGAAAAGTGATACAAAACTAATGAAAGTCTGGATCATTACTTCTGTTGCCTTTATTTTATGTTGGATGGGAGGAGCTAAATCTGTTGAATTTTTTTCTAAGGAGACAAATTAGTTGAGAGCCATCTTTGACTATCCAATGCCCTCCACGATTATTTCAAGGGCCAGTGGTATAATCACATCATGTATTAAAAGATTGGGAAATAAGAAATTGTTGTATCTGGATTGGTTGTATATGCACAATGTACTAAAACTTGAATTGGGTGCAATGAAAGGTCATGATGGGGAGAGGATGTGCACACTCACTCATGGTCACAAATGAAGTAAAAACCCAAATCAGTCCAGTTCCTAGGGGTTACTTTATTGCACAAAAGGTTGTGAATAATAAAATAATTTTCAGTAGCTCAACTCATAGGTTGTTGCTGTACTTCCTTCAGGAAGCGTTTTGACTCTAAAGAAAAACTAGGTACTGTGTTAACTCCAGGGAAAGTCTTGATTTTGAACTGAGCTGCATTAAAAATCGCATACTATCTTACCTCTGATCATAGAATTGTAAAGTTTCTGGTGACCCTAAGAGCCCTCCAGCACCCCATCATGCCAGAATGCACAGCTAAAGCAGTCTTCAAAAGGGGCAATCCAACTGCTATTTAAATACCTCCAATGAAGGAGAATCCATCACTCTTTTGTTAAACAGGCTATTCTCTTGTCAAACTGCTCTTACTATCAAGAAGTTCCTCCCAATATTTAGGTGGGATTTCTTTTCTTGTGATTTGAATCCATTGCTTCACGACCTAATCTCCGGAGTGGCAGAAAACAAGCTCACTTCGTCTTCTTTTTGACATTCCTTCAGATATTTAAAGATGGTGTTCATGTGACGAAAGCTTGAGAAGTGAAAGAGAAATTGCCTCTGAGGGGGAAAGACTTGTCCGGTATTGAGAAAACCCTATCTGTTTTCATTTTTTTTCCTTATTCTTTCTTAAAAGAATGTGTACTATTAAGATCTGAAGGTGCTTTGGTTCCTTGGGGAAAACAATATGACTACAGCCATCTCTCCACATTTGCTAGGGCTAGGGGCACAGGACTGCTGTGAAAGTGGGTAAACCGTAGGTCCTTCCAAACCATATTTAACACAAAAAAGTATGATCCTCATATTCAACCCACCATTGATTCCTTGAGGCATCAGGGTTCCTTCACAAGGCAGAAGTGGGTGGCTGGTGGGGCTCATTGCCACCTCCACTGCTGCCCCACACCATTTTTAATTGGGACTTAGGAGCCTCATTCCCAGTTTCTCAGTTTCACAGGGCTTGCAGTCCCTATTAAAAATGGCACAGGGAGGCAACAGAGGTGACAGCAAATAATCCATGAATAATCAAATCTGCAGATGTGAAACCTGCAAATGTGGAAGGCTGATTGTGTTTATGTAGATCCATTGAAATAAATGAGATTTAAGATAACCACAATCAAGAAAATTCCATTGGTTTCACTGAGTTATCTTTTATTGTAATGTAAATCTAGATCCAATAGTAACAGTTGTCTGACCAAATCGTCCTAGACAGAAGCTTCTGAAAAGCAACTATGGTACCTCCCTTTGCCTTTGCTGCCATTTCTGTTTTAACAAGACTAAGAAAAAAATGATTCACAGACAGAAAGATCATCACATATAGTTTTTCTGTCAAGACCAGGTGACAAATGTGTGGACTGTTCAGTATGCAAGATTGTGTATACAGGACAAGTTCTTACTACTGGAAGTCACCAAAGAAAAGGAAGCATCAAAAATAAAAAGGGTGAAAGTTAAAAAATGGTACTTAAAAATGAAGGGAATGTTAATATAGTAGCCAAAAATCCCATTGTCAGTTTCACCTAGAGTATTCCCACTGAATCATAGGAATAAATAAATCAGTATTTGGTAAATTCCATGGAATCAATGAGTCTGTTCTAGCTGGGATTTGAGGCTAGAGGATCAGGAAAATCAACCTGTGCTTCATAGATCATAGCAAAGCCTTTGATTGTGTAGATCATGAAAAACTATGGATTGCTCTTTCTTTAAAAAAAGGGTGGACTACAAGATTTGTTTGTCCAGATGCTTAACCTGTATAGAGGACAAGAGGCTACTGTTCAGAATATGCCAAAAAAGAATGGTTTCCAGTTGGCAAGTGGGTCAGACAGCTGCATTTTACCACCCTATCTGTTGAACTTGTATGCTGAACATATCATACGTAAAGCAGGATTAGACTTGGAGGAAGGAGGTGTGAGAACTGGAAGAAGGAACATCAACAATTTAAGAGATGCAGATGACACCATACAAGTAACAGAAAATAGCAAAGACTTGGAACAATTACTGAAGAAAGTCAAGGCAGAATGTGCAAAGGCAGGTTTACAGTTGAACAACAACAACAACAAAAAGTAATGACCATAGATGATTTACATAACCTCAAAGCAGGCAATGAAGATATTGAAATGGTTCAAGATTTTCCATACTTTGGCTCAGTCATTAATCAGAATGCAGATGGCAGGCAAAAAATCAGAAGACTAGGAAGAGCAGCTATTAAGGAACTAGACAAGATCCTGAAATGTAAAGATAGATCAACAACAATTCAGTGTTGCCGTTACGTAGAATCTTACAGCCATTTAGTCCAACTTGGTATCATGCAGGAATACACAATTACAGAACTCTTAAAAGATGCCCATCCAACCTCTGCTTAGAAGCCTTCAAGGACTAGAGAGTCCATCACCCTCTGAGGCAGACTATTGAACAGCTCTTTGCTGTTGTTGTTGTTGCCTTCAAGTTATTCCTGACTTAGGACAGTCTTAAGGTGAACCTGTCATGGAGTTTACCTCTGCCTCCTTCTGAGGCTAAGAGAGTGTGAATTGCCCAAGGTCAACCAGTGGGTTTCCATGGCTGAGTAGGGATTTGTACCTTAGTTTCCAGAATTGTGCTACAAACTACAAACTATTGCACCATACTGGGTCTCTTGAATAGGTCTTGCAGAAAAAAAAGATCTTCTTGATATTTAGGTGGAACCTCTTGTAATTTAAATCCATTGGTTTGTGTTCTAGTCTCTGGAGTGGGAGAAAGCAATCTGGCTCCATCTTCTACACAGCATCCTTTCAGATATTTAAAGATAGTTATCATGTGGCCTTAGAGCCAGCATGGTGTGGGGGTTTGAGAACTGAACAACGACCCTGGAGAGCAGAGTTTGATTCCCTGCTCAGCCATGGAAACCCACTGGGTGATCTTGAGAGTGTCACATGCTCTCAGCCCCAGAAAGCTCCATGATAGGTTTGCTTTAGGGTTGGCATTAGATGGAAACAACTTGAAGACACACAACAGCAAATCATGTGACCTTTCAGTAAGTGAAACATACCCAAGTCCCTAAGTTGTTCCTCATAAGGCTTGGTTTCTAGACCTCTGGCCATCTTTGTCATCCTTCGCTAGACACATTCCGGCTTGTTGATACCATTCTTGAACTCTGGTGGCCAGGACTAGACACAGCATTCCACTGAGGTCTGACAAAAGCAGAATAGAGTAGTTGCAGCGCTGCTCCCCATTTGTCCACCTCTTCTTGAAACTGACAGGCCATTGTATTTTTCCCATGCGCTCAGTGCTGCAGATTTCCTCAAAGGATTCTCGGGGACTTGGAAGAATTTCACAATGATGAGCAAGTAGTACAAATAAAAACCAAAGAAGAAGGTCTTGGATTGTCCGTATAAACAGTGCCACAAGAGGGCGCAATTTACCTTTCCTAGGATTCCGTTTGCCAGAAGTACAGAACATGTTGTAGTCTCTGCAGGGAACCCAAGTTCCTGGGTTTTGCCTTTGCAGCTCCATAACTCTCCCTTCTACATTTCCTCTAGCCCTTGAGTAGCACAGAAGTCTTAGGAAAGTTATTTCATGGGAGGGCTACTTTAAGACGGCAATGGAAGTTTGGAAGCCCAAGTGGTCCACTCTTCTAATGCAAAAGTAGGTTGCCAGCTCAGTAAATTTGCCACAGCTGCCAAACTCTGGCTAGACCTTTCTGGCCTCTGCCTTTGTATTATCAAAGCTCCCTTTGTTTGCAGGAGGACAATTGAATCCTGGGCATTCCAGTTATTGATTCCTTATTGCAAAGTTTGAAAAACAGGGGAGATAATTTAGTCCCCTTTGTTTTGGCATGGAAGACATTCTAGCCAAGTATTAGGAAGAAATTTCTGAAGGTAAGAGCTGTTTAACAGCAGAATAGACTGCAGATTCTCCTTATTTTGAAATCTTTAAACAGTGGTTGGATGGCCATCTTTCATTGCCTCAATTGTGTCTTCCTGCATGGCATGGGGTTGGACTAGTTGGCCTTCTATGTTTCTCTGCATTCCTCCTCCCCACGATCTCTGCTTCAACCATTCTTATCTTGCCATGTAATCTGATAGCTTTTGGAACAAAACTTGGAAACTTGTTTTTAAAAATAATTGCAGTTCTCTCTCCACATTTGTGGGTTTGACCTTCACAAATTTGATTATTCATGAGCACATGTGCCTCCCTCCCCTTTTCTCACTCCCATGCATTTTGCTCCTGTGCAGAAAACTCAGGCCAAAGCAAAACAGAAGGAAATGGTGGAGGGAAGGCTTGTGCAAACTTTGCTTTCCACCTTGGGAGCTCCCCCTTTCTGTTTCCGAAAAACAGGACAGAAGGTTTGTGCAGTTTCTCTGTGCCACGGCAAAATGCATAGGAATGGGAGAGGGAGCTCAAGAGGGAGGAAAGGAAGGCTTGTTCAAGTCTTCCCCCATCACCCGTTCCCTTCTGTTTTGCATCGAAATGGGGAGGGGGAGCTCCAGAAGGAAATGGAAGGGGAGTGGAGGGAGTTACTCATGATTTTTCTACTTTCACTAGAGTCCTGCACCCCAAACCCTTGTGAAAGTGGAAGGAAGACTGTAGTTGATACCACAGTTCCAGTTCCATACAGAGGTTGGTTGCTGTTATAGTTAAAAGGTAATGCTTTACGTTCTCATTTCTCAACTAGTGCCATTTCCGCACTAGCCTGTTATAGCACTATTATTCCACTTTCAACATCCTATGGACTCCTGGAGTTTGGAAACCCCAGGATTACATAGGATGTTGAAAGTGGAATAATAGGGCTATAACAAGCTAGTGCAGAAATGGCCTAGCCATCTGTGAATGTGTTACTTCCCACATCTGATGCAGAAATACCTTTTATAACCCTAAAGGCAGAGTGAGAGCAGTTCTGAGTGGTGGGACAGCAAGAATGGAAAGGTGTTAGAGGCCAGAATTCTGTGTGCCAGGCTGTTGCCCTGTCCCCTTTGATGTGGAGGGCACTGTCCCAATTGCCAGTGGGTCAAGTCAGAGTCATCTCCTAGTCCAATCATAAGTGGAAGCCAGGAGTAGAGGCTGGCTGCTGTTCAGCCACTGGGTATAGTAGGTGACCTTGGGCAAGTTGCTGTCTCTAAGCTTTTCCTTCCTTCTTTTGATTCAGCAATGCCCATCTTGCTTCTTTGCATTGAGTCTACAATCAGTGAGTGAATTTTAAGAATATAAGAACCTTGGAAAAGGTCTGCTGGGTCAAACCAAGAAGGCTTTCTAGTATAGCATTCTGGCCAAACAGGCACCCATGGGAAGCCCACATTCAGGACAGAAATGCAATAGGAACTAAAACTGAGAGGCATACCAAACCTAATACTGGAGGTAATGTATCAGATGGCTTCTGTACAGAGAGTTTGGAATGGAAGTGTGGAGCTATCTTGAGTTTTGATTGTCCCAGACAGCAAAAAGTTTCCTGCTTCGAGTGGCTAGAGTGGAGAATGATTTGACCATATTTAACATACAATCATTTCAACACTGAGGGGTTTTTGAGAAGATTCAATGTAATATCAGCCATAGTATAGCATCTCAGAGAGTCTCTTCAAACCACAGTGCTCCCCCCTCCAGCTCTTCTCTCTCTCTCTTTCCTACCCTGTCTTCTAGAATGGGACCCCAGACAGCTTGCAATATGAGCAAAAACAAAATACAGCTAAAACAATGGATAATACAAAACTTAAAGAAAAATTTAAAACCATCATATTTTTTAAAAAGTTTTTAAAAGCTTGTTAAAATGTAATAATAATTATAGAAATACAGCACATTCTTGCTAATTATAGAAGCTCTGGAATGGTCAGTTAATAGTCAAAGGCCTGGGCAAGCAAAAAGTCTTGCCTGCTGGGAGAAAGAGAGCTGAGAAGGGGCCAACGTATTCTGCTGGCAGAAGGAATTCCATACCAGCTGAGAAAGGTTGCTCTCCTCTTCTCACCAAATGCCTTAAGAACTCAAGATAGCTACAGGCCAGCTGAATTGATATTAGGCTCACTGAAACTATGCTAAATCCAAACATCTTCCAGCCAAGGGGTGTTGGAACTCTCTTAAGATGACTCTGGCCCTACCTAACTTCTTGTGTTTGTGTCCCTGAGTTGGAGGAGCTTTGGATCTGGCACCCTGCCCCTTTTTTGGCTCTTCTGCTGGCAGACTGTTCTGTCTCCAGATCTCTGAGATCAGCCCACAGAAGTGAGTTTTACCAGCAGAAGAACCTTGTGCTTAACCCAAACCCCTTACAACTGGAGCATCTTTGGATAAGGTGTGCACTGTTTGTCATATTTGGAAAGGAGGCAAGCATGGAGAAACTGACCTGGCTTCCACTAACTTGTCACCTGCTTTTCGTCTGCAGCAAGCAGCCTTCTTCTGCACCTCTGTTCCCTTTAAAGGCTTGAATAAGTAAACTTGGTTGCTTTTAGCCAGGCTGTACTGTACCTGCGAGCTGTTCCTCCGGAACACTTAAGAAGGCCATCCTCTGGGGAATCTAGGCTTCTACATTTCTAAGGGGAAAAAATGTTCCTTCGTCCAAGGAATGACCCTTCCTATGAGAGTCCTTCTGCCAGAGGGTAGGAAGACGTGCAATTGATGCTCCACTTAATTCTGCTACTGTCTTCCAAATGAACAGGGACCCTTGGCTGAGTTGCTAGAACTTAATCTGACAGACAGCTCCAGAGTGATGAATCATTTGTTTCTGCTTCTCTAAGGAGGAAGCTCTCTGCTTTTCAGCTCAGGTGGATTGATTATCCCTTAAAATGGAGGAACTTTGAGAATGAAAAGGAACAGACTGTACTTGTGAATTAAGGCCTCTGTATAGACAAATGTGTTATAGTGTGGTCAGAACGCGAGAGAGTAAATTTATTTCACTACGGCATGCTGCTTTTGCTCCCTGCAGCTTCAAAGTGGCACCAGTCAGTTCAACCTTTCCCGCTTTAAAACATAAGTAATGATCTGGTTTTTTTAAAAAAAGGATACAGTTATATCCCACTCTATATTAAATGTTCCCAGGGCAGAGCACAGAGAAGAGAACAATTTAAACCAGCGTGAAGAACTCCAGCAGGTCTGAGGGTCAATTTTCTGCCTCTGAGATTCCCCAGAGACTGGATGGACTGCCAGGTTTTTTTTTTAAACTAGACCAGAAGTGTCCAGAAGCCCACTTCTGACTTTGAAAAATGATGTTTAAAAGAGTGTTAAACATGTTTGTGGGGGGCGGGCTTCAATCTTTTAAAAAGGGAAATTGTTTCCCAGAGTTGCAATTCAATCCTTTATTTTTGGGTGAAAAAAGGGTCAGTCTGGAAAGTATGGGCTTCGAAAACAGACTTGGGGGGGGGCACCTGCTGCCCAAGGGTCAAACTTTGCCCACTCCTGATTTAAACAACACAAAACAGTATCATCATTTAAAACAATTGAAAACAATAAGCAAGTTGAAACCATTTTGAAACCATATGCACTGAGAAACACTCTTGACCTAGTCTGTCAATGATCCTTAGGCCCCCCAAAGTTTATAATGAGTCAGAGTTTAACTTGGTCTTAAAAGGCACTTGATCCCATCTGATCTTGGAAGCTAAGCAGACTCAGTCCTGATTGGTACTTGGATGGGAGACAACCAAGAAATACCAAGCACTGTAGGTTATTTCAGGGGAAGGAACTGGCAAAACCACCACTTGAGTATTCCTTGCCTAAGAAAACCCTACAGAATTTATGGAGTTGCCATAACTTGACAGGTGAGTTGAAGGTACACACACACACAATTTTAACTTGGCAACATCATCAGCACCAGTCAGGCCTCCAAGAAAAGGACATTCCATAACTGAGGTGCCACAGTAGAGGAGACCATGCCTCGTCCCAAGCAGATAAGACTGTTTTTATTTTATTGATTCAGGAAGAAGACTTACATTATGCCATTTCCTCAAATAATCTACAACCTGGCTAACATCTGAGAGTCTTCCTTCCACAACTACATTGAAACCAAAGGAAGATTGCAATTGCAGCAGAGAATTACAACACCACATCTGAAAGCAGTTAAGGACAAGCAAGACTTGCTGTCCAACTGCTACCCTAAGGAAAATCAAGAAAGTGTAACTTTCATGCCACTAACAAGGAAGGCATAAGCATCTCAAGTGAGAAAAGGGACCACAAGGCAGGCGCCGAAGCAACACTCCTCAGTGGCTGAGATTTGTTTGCCTTTGGCGTATTGTCTACTTCCCAGATCCATCCATCCCACGTCTCTTTTCTCATTTTCCTTTAAAACAACCAAGTCTGGCATTTTTTTTGAATATTCATCTCAGCTGTGTGAGGTGTAGACCACCCATCTTGGGGTGATTATGGTACGGGAGGTCTTACCCAGCCTCAGTTGATTTATTTATTTGACTTCTTGTACTGTCAGTTCCAAAGAGCATGCCAAGAGAGTAAAGGATCTTTCGTAGGTCACTTCCAAATAATCGGTGGTGGTTAGCAAGAAGAACAGAAAGCTACCAATGCTCTTGACCTGAAAGGAGGTCCACTTGTTTTGCTTTCGGGCTAGGAGCCCTTTCAAGAAAACAACGGCATGACAATGGTGCCTCTGTTTCATTTCCAAGTGAAATGTGCTAGCAATTTGCTGTCTTCACAGCCACAAAAGAGCTTTTCAAGAAAAACAGTTCTTCTCCAGATGCTTGGGGTACCTTGTAATATAAGTTTTTAAAAAATCATAACTGGAGGAGGACTAAATTATTTAAAATCCAGACTCAAATATAAACAGTACAACATTTTTTATCCATTAGCAGAAGTGAGCACAGAGTACATAAATGCTAACTAAAAGGATAAACTGGCCTTGTACAGGCATACCAATAAATTAGCTGAAACAATAATACAAAAGTCTATAAGAGGAAATCAAAGGAAATCAAATAGCAATACCTAAAAACCAGTTGCACAATACTCTAACCTTCTTCAACATGCTATCTTAAGCCTCTAAGTAGCAGTTCTGGAACAAAGAACCAAACAAACAAAAATAGAGGAAGATTGAAAAGAGAAACAGCTTGATTAATAGTGGTTTGAGCAGAAACAATGGTTTCTTGCCCCATGACATGTAACAAAACATTACAGTTCTACCTCCACATTCACGGGTTTGACCTTTGCAAATTTGATTTTTTGTGAGGCACATGCTTACCTCCCCACCATTTTCCTTCTTCCATTCCCTTGCATTGCTCACCCCAGGTTTGCAAGGCTTGTGTTTAAAATTGACTTTTTTTCCTTTTGGGTGAGCAAAGCCCACTCCCACTGCTGGAGGCATGTCCTCTCTGCCATGTGGTTGCATATTCTGCCATTTAATGGCTGCTGATTGGTCAGGTGCTCTCTTTGCTCCTACCCCTCCTTTCTCAAGTAGCTAAAAGAACTCCACTCTTCTCTGTTTGAGGAGAAAGTACTGGTAAGCCTTTTACCTTGTCTTCCCCTCTGAATGCCAGGGCCAAAGGGAAAGGAATGGGAGGGGGATTGCAGGAGTTATTTGCATTGTTCACACTTTTGCAAGAGTTTTGTGCCTCAAACCCTAGCAAATATGGAGAAGCCACTGTAGTCTACGTCACAGATATAAACAAGAAAAGATTATTCTCATGCTTGCCATATGACAATATTTTACTGGTCCTGTACCAATACCAATGCAATATAGAGACTTTCCTCCACTGTACATCTTTATGACCATTGTTAAATTGATACTTATCTCCACTCCAACATGTTTTGCATTTTCATTGTGTTTTATACTCCCCCCCCTCATGAATGGAGCCACTGTGGACATTCTGTGTATGTCTCTCCGCAGTGGCTCTGCTCCATGGACCTGACAAAGTGGACTGTAGTCCATGAATGCTTATGCTAGCATCTTCTTTTTCCAAGATTGTCTCAAAGGTTCTATGGGATTCCTTTATTTCTTTTATGCTAAAACAGACTGGCTGCAGTTCTCATGCCCCACCCCTGCAACTACTATCTAAGAGGTTAGAGGGTATATAGTTTTTTCTCATCAGATCTTCCTCCAGCACAATGTTATTGTGAATCTGATAGTTAAGGGTAGGGTTTTGTTTAATCAAAAACTGGGACCTGAATCCTATTGGTTAATCCCAACTAGAGGAGACCCATTGCATCAATTGTTCAATGTTAGCAAATGCCATTGATTCAATGTAACTCTATACATAACTTTAAAGTGGGTAACAAAGAGACTGAAATATTTAAGAATTCTTATATGTTGGTTCAGTCATTAATCAAAATGGAGACAGTCATTCAGAAATCAGAGGAAGACTAAGGCCATTTCCACACTACATTATTACAGTGCTATTATTCCATTTTCAACATCCTGTGGAATTCTGGGGTTTGGAGTTTATTGAGGCCGAAGAACTCTCTGATTGAGAATTCTAAATGCTCTTCCCTAAACTTCAGATCCCAGGATTCCATAGGATATTAACAGTGGAATAAAAGCACTATAACAGTGTAATGTGGAAGTGGCCTGAGTCTCACTTTTTTTTGCTGAAACTGTGTTATTGGTTTACTCTGACTTCTTCAAGCAAAACTGCTCATTCTGGTCCATCCTACAGCTGCCCAGGGCATTTAAAGCAGGATGAATGTGGACCAATTACGAGGCCTCTTGCATCAACGGTCATCATTATGGGCCTCCAAGGGGCCTCTTCAACCAGCTGCCTTGGATGCCAAGTTATTTCTGGAGCAAACTTCTGAACAGCAAAGCTCCCCATTAAAAGAATCCAAACAAAGTATTCACATCTTTTGTAGCCTTGAGACTGGAGGAGTGATGGAAAAGTATAGGATATTATAAGATCGGGGGGGGGGACAATAGACAAGCACTACTGCATGTGGAGGCTGTAGCGTGAAATATATAAAGATTCACAGGACTCGGTAAAGTTACTTTTTTTAGATCACACATCCCAGAATCCCCAGGAAGTAAGGAAATCCTGTTTTGTGAGAAACAGGCCTTGGAAAACTCAACCCATTTCACAATACAGGGAAATAGGATGCCTGTCTAATTGTAGTCAACCTTGGAGCCCTGGTGGCACAGTGGTTAAATGACAGTACTGCAAGCCACAAGGTTGTGAGTTCGATCCTGCTGGGCTCCAAGGTTGAGTCAGCCTTCCATCCTTCCGCAGGTCGGTAAAATGAGTACCCAGCTTGTTGGGGGCATGTATAGAAATACATGCTATTTGTAAGTTGTTCACCACCTCGATTCATGTGTAGAGGCGGGATACAAACAAACAAACAAATAAATAAAATATATCAAAATACAGAGCTTGGAAGAGTCACTATTTTGAACAACAGTTCCCAGTATCCCCCAGGATGAGCATGGGATGATGTTTAATGAAGCTTTTCATATGGAATCTGATGAGTGAAACTATTAGAAATTTGTCTTCTTTTGAAAAGGAATAATGCCATAAGTTGGCCAGACAGAACGCTTATCAAAGGCGTATAAAATATTGTCTGGCATCTGTTTAGGTATTTCTATCATTGTAAATTCACTTAAGATCTTACTCGTATTCTCAGGAATGGAGCAGAGATGTACATATGTCTCAGAAACCATTGCATAAATGGAGCCAACAGCTCTGTGAGAACACTGTGGGACTCTGTGCAATGGGGACTTGGTGAAGTCCCACATTCTGCTTAGGCTTATTTCGAGGGAACAAGGGAGAGGGCCTTCTTGGTGGCTGCTTCCAGACTTTGAAACTCCCTCCTTAGGGAAGCCAGAATGGTCATCTCCTTGGTCTCCTTCCACCAGCAAGTCAGGACATTTTTAAGATGTCAGGCTTTTGGAAATGGACTGGGCTGGGCTTTTAATGCTGTGCGGTGCTGTTTTCAAGTTTTGTACATTGTCTTTTAAACAAATTTTAGTGTTTCAATGTTTCTACCTTTATCTATTATTTAATTGCTTTATAGAATACTTTTTGTATTTCTACTTTTATTGAAGCTTTTGTGTAGTTTGAATCTGTATTGATTTTAACGTGTTCTTAGTTCCCTTGAGTCTCATTATTGAGAGAATGGTTGGATATAACTGAACATACTGCTGCTACTGCTAATAGTAGCAACTCCCATTGCACAAAAGGACATCATGTAGAATGTCTTTATATGTATTGTTGCAATTCACTCAAAGGATTGTGTATTCTATCAAGGGACACTGATATCACCTCGTAAAGTTACAAATCGTAGCCTCTAATGAAAGATCCATTGATGAACATCATAATTAATAAAACAAAGGTGATAAAAGAGGAAAAGAAGCATTTTTGCCCAAAGGAAGTGACCCAGATCTTGACCCCTCAGTCACTTCCTGTTGAAAACTGGGTCTCTTCTGCACCTAAAACAGTCCAGCTCCTCTTCCCCATAACATGTCAAAAATTGCCCCAATCCCCAGGAATATTTGGGGACAAAAATATTTTTGAATTTTTTTCAGGGATGTGGACAGTGGAAGGCATGGGAGGGCAACCTGTCCCTCTCACTCCCACTGGTTGTCCACCCCTTGGCAGAAGGTTTCCCTGCAACTTCAAGTTGTTGGAGAAGTGGGAATTTAAGACCATTTCTGCACTACACTGTGCTATTGTTCCACTTTCAACATCCTATGGAATCCTGGGGTTTGTACTTTACTGAGGCCAAAGAGCTCTCTGGGTGAGAATTCTAAATGCCCCTCCTTAAACTCTTGTATCTGGTAAAACGTGCTCACTGCACTTATAAGACCATACAACTTTGTTTTTCTTTTAAAGAAAGAAAATGATTGTTTTCTCTCCCAGTATTTTTCCCTCATTTTTTAGAGAATTGCCTTACACAGAGTGTTTTAGATACTGGCCTTGGGCAGAACTCTTGGAAAAATACAGCATTTGTTGTCTTTGGCCTAATTATTATAAATAATGTCTAGCAGGGAAATGAGAAATTCAGATGTAGCTTTGAATGGATTGGTGGAGATCTGAGTTTCATAATTTCCCTATTGACCTGACTAGCAGTCTCTGACCAAATTTGGAGCTTTACTCTCTGGGAAGTCTACAACATTTTACTTGATGTCTTTCCTGTCTTTGGATTGGTTCACAGCTGGGAGGGCTGATGGCTATCGTGCAATTTGGGCGGTAGCCCCACTCTAATTCTAGTCCAGGTTTTAAAGGAGGTATCTATAGTGTGGAACTCTAGCTCCAAAATGGGTTCAGAACCCTGGATAGCTCCTTTAAAGTATTGTCTAAGGACTGGAGTGGATTCAGTGCCATGTTGACCTGGTAGCTACCTATATCATGCATATGCTCACGCGTAGACATAATTTGACCTCTGTACATTTGATCACTTTACAACTGAGTCTTGTTCAAAGAGGATTGGCAATATCATGGAATCGTAGAATAATTGAGTTGGAAGAGACCAGAGGGGCCATCCAGTCCAACCCCCTGCCATGCAGGAACAAATATCATATTAGCCACAGAGCTGGGAAGCTATGACATGGAATAATACAACATTTCTGTGCAGCTTAAGTACAAGAATTTACCTCCAATATATCAGAAAAAGCAAGTCAACAACTCTGATTGCTTTCACTGAGCACAAGGAGAAATGCTCTAATTTTAGTGCCTTTTGTTTTCATTTTGTGACTCAGCATTTATTCACAATAACATTTTGACTTGGTACCTTCCTGAGGCATCCTTGACTGGTATATTAGAAGTTCTAAACTAGTGAAAAATGGTGACAAATGGGCAAAGTAGATTCCAAGGTGCTGCAGTTGTTCTGTTTCTTTGTTTGTTTTTAACAGTTTATCAGTCTGTTGCTGAGATGTGTGGACATATATGTTCAATGTATTCCCAATATATGCAGGGGTTCCACTCCAGGAACACTTGCATAAGCCAAAAACCCCAAGGATTCTTTCCATGTCAGCTTTAGTTAACCTAATTTGCTAGCCTTTCACCATGATGAAGGTTAAAACAATAAAAAAGCTAAAATAAGGTAGCAAATGAATAAATAAGCTGGTAATAGCAAAAGGTAACATCTCACGAAGAAAACTTTTATGCTATATTGATATCAAAGCACAGTGGAGGTTATTTAATTTTCTTCCACTAGGCCAGAGCATCATTTGAAATGCAGTGAGGGAGAATTGTTCTACAGATATAACGGACTGCTAAAAAGGCAAATGAATGGGTCTTAGATCAAGTCAGGCCTGAACTCTCACTAGAAGCCAAGGTGATGAAACTGAAGCGGAGGCTCATTGGATGTATCATGAGATGGAAAAGATAATAATGCTCAATAAACTGGAAGGCAGTATGAAAAGAGGAAGATGGCCTTATGTGTGGGTAGATTCAATCCAGAGACCCATAGCTCTAAGTTTCGAAGACTTGGATGTTCATAAGAGAGCAATTTGGAAGTCTCTCCTTCAAAGGGTTGCCATAGGTTGAAGCCATCTTGATGGCAATGAACAGTAACAATTTATAAAAGTACTCCTGGAAAAAAAAATTGGACCTGAGTATTCTGGGGCTGCAAAAATTGCTTTGAAGAGGCACAAAATTTGCATCCCGACAAGAGATAAATGAATTATTATTATTAATTAAATAAATAAATAAAGGCTGAAATTAGTTGCTCTAAGAAAATGAATGAGAATATGTGTGTGTGTGTGTGTGTATATATATATTTGTGTGTGTGTTTGTTTGTATACACACACACACATATATGGGCAAACAAAGGGAAATACTGCCTTTAATCAATGCAGATCTTGAAGATATTGTTGTCTGGAATCATGCCAAAACATTCAAAAGAGCTCATGTTATGAGTCTGTCCAGTGATGGCCATGTTAAGATGGCTATGAAATGATGTTTCTTAACCCTTGGTGTTCTGGATGTTTTGGACTTCACCTCCCAGAATCCATCGTCACTGGCTATGCTGGCAGAGGCATCTGTGACTTGTAAGTGACAAACAGCTAGAGGACCAAGGTTCAAAACTCATGATGTAGAAGAACTGGAATAAGAACTGCTGATGGCTAGTGATGTGGAAAACAAGGTTGAAGGGACTGTGCATTTTTTGCGTAAGGAGATGACAAAAAAAGAGGTTGAACTCTTCAGATATTTTAAAGGTTAGGATATAGAAGAGGGCAAAGACTTATTGTTTGCTGCCTCAGAGGAGCAGACTAGATCTAATGCCTTAAATGTAAGACAGAGTGGTGTAGTGGTTTGAGCTCTGGACTACAAACCTAGAGATCAGGTTTTGATTCTCCGCCTGGCCATGGAAACCAAGTGGGTGACCTTAGGTGCATCACGTATTTTTAGCCCCAGGGCCCTTTCTGCACTAGATTGTTATAGTGCTATTACTCCACTTTCAACATCCTGTGGAATTCTGGGCTTTGTAGTTTACTGAGGCCGAAGAGCTCTCAGGAAACCCAGTAATAGGTTCGTCTTAGGGCTGCCATGAGTCAGAAATGACTTGAAGACACAAAATAACCAGCAACCTTAAGTTACAACAGAATATGTTATGGTTGCACATTAAAAGATAGGAAAGTTGAAAGCCAGTAGCTGCCCCCAACTAGGGTAAATATACAGAACCAATGGAAAAGTTGGAAGTCAAGACTTATGTAAGTTAAATTTGTTCAGTAGATCTACATAACTCCAATGACTAAAGATCTACTTTAGGACTGGTCATTGGAGTTGGACCTAAGAGTAGTTACACAATGAACCCAATGACCTAAAAGTTAGATGGGCTTTCCCAGTTTCAGGTCTTCAAGGAGAGGCTGGACAAATATCTGCTGGGGATGCCATGCCTCTGGGTTCTTTGCATGAATCAGGAGACTGGACCACATCACCTGGAAGACCTGTTGAATGTGTCTGTACCAGGGATGGCAACTGTGCAAAGCTCCAGATGTTGTTGAACTGCAATTCCCAGCATTCCTTATCAATGGCAGTGCTAGTTAGAGCTTGGGGGGTTGTAGTCCAACATCTGGAGTGGTGCACAGCTCCCAGACATTATCTACACTATGCAGATATATCATTTTCATACTATATCATACTACATCCCCTCTCATGGATCCATCCCATAGAATCTTGGGATCTGTAGTTTGGTCAGGTACTTGGAATTCTCTGCAGTATTCAAGAGCTGTAGTTTAATAGAGTACACCAGAACTCTCTAGCAGAGCATTTTAAGTATCTTACTAAACTATAAATCCCAGGATTCTATGAGAATGCTGCTTTGACAGTCGAAGTGGTATGAAACTGATATAATTCTCTATTGTGGATACACTTTATACAGTGTGTAGTGCCAGGTAGTGCATGCGTTGGGTTGCAGATGGAGGTTTTCAGAAGATAATAGTTGAAATGCATATATCTTGTGCTATCTTGGAAAGCTAAATGCCTGATAAGGACTTGGAGACTTGGAGTTTTCTTCCCGACAAAAAAGTCTGTGAAACCCTGAAGCTTGCTTTCTCTTCCACTGCTTAAAAGGAAGTTGTTTGGCCTCTCATAAGAAGACCAACCAACCTTAATGGATTTTTAGGGAATGTAAAGTTTCTGACAACTGGAGAAGAGTTTTGCCTGTGGTTTGTACCCTCTACCTCCGCTGTGTTTAGCTGATACAATGATCAATTATGTGCAGGGCATGAGAGTTTTATTGGATGATGACAAATGAATCTTTGTGCAAACATTCCCATCCTCTCTGTCGCCCACTTGCTTTGTTTTTAATCAGAGAAGATGTGTGAAAACTGACTCTAAACATTTCCCCTTCATGTTATTGGAATAGGCAGCTTTGTCAAGGAGGCATATGGTTTATTCAAAGACAAAGCTAATCTTGGAACACTGACATAGTTAAGCTTTAATTTAAAAAGCCTGTGAAAACAGTCAAAAACAGATGGAAAATTGCCATGGAGACCATGATCATGGAAGGACAAGAGTGTGTGTTGGGGGAAAAAGAGACCAGAAACACATTTACACGGTCGCCACAATTAATCTGAAAAGCATCTTCAGGCTTTAGGATAACCCAACATCTTCCTTAGATTTATTAGGGAGGCTGTTAACATTGTTCCCACTTTATATATTTACTCACTTTTTTTAAAAAACCCAAACCCAAACAAAGATATTCTGTTTTTATAATATAATTCATGTGGCTTAATAACTGAAAAACTTAAAAGTGAGATGCTGACACAAATTAAATGCAGAAACTGAAACCAGAACAGGAGGGGAAAATGTAACCCACTTTCCTTCTGATTTTTAGTTTTTTTTTAAACCTGGTGCATGGCAGCTAGTCAAGAAGGAAATTCATGAGTTTTCACTACCTTGGTGCCACAGCAAAAAAGACTCTGGCCATTTCCGTCCTACATTGTTATAGTGCTATGATTCCACTTTCAACATCCTATGGAATCCTGGGGTCTGCCGTTTAGGGAGAATTTAGAATATTTAGAATTCTCAGCCAGAGAGCAATTTGGCCTCAGTAAATGACAAACCCCAGAATTCCACAGGATGTTGAAAGTGGAATCATAGCACTATAACAGTGTAGTGTGGAAAGGCTCTCTGTCCTAGGTCACCACGACCTGCTAATGGAAGGGCTGCGACCATACCAGAAAGACTTAAGCCCAACGTATAAGCTACATGCTGCCTGGGAAAGTTGGTGAGTTAAAAAACAAAAAGAAATTGCATTTACCCAGGCTCTGATTAAAGCCCAAGGCCACAGCAGCCATTCTGAGATTCTACATAGTATTAAGTAAATATTGATTAATTTGATTTGTCCCAATAAAAGATGACACGAGGGCAGAGATCCAACAAGGGTTTATTTTATTGCTCAAAAAAGGTGCAAGGAGGTTTTCCTCAAATCAAGTACCCCAGTGAGCTGAGCCAGCTAGTTAATATGCTTCAGCAGAAGGAAATTAGCATCTGAAATTGTGCTTACATCATCATTAACAGATCATATAACACTCACATGCATACTAGCTTTGCCAAGTACTAGCATTCCACAATACTGGGGGGCAGGAGGGAGGCAGTTAACATTTGCAAGTCTGCTCCAGATGTGATTTTTAGTGTGCTGATGTGCATTCTATAACCTCAGCTCCTCTAGTTACAATAATACATCTACAAAAGTTAAAACAGTGTTACTCAATCTAATTAAAATGTTACTTTCAAAATATTAAAAAGAATTAAAAACACATATTACATATACAAACAATACACCTGTTGCACATCCTTCTACTCCAGCCAGATGAAAAACTGAAGACTTGTTTAAGTAGGCAGATCTTTGCTTACCAATGAAGAAAAGAGAGCAGAGAAGGGGCCAACCGATTTCTCTGGGGAGAGAATTACATAGCTTAGGAACAGCCACTGAGAAAGTTTACTTCTGTGTTCTCACCTGAGAAACCCGGAAGGGTGGTGGGACA
This sequence comes from Ctenosaura bakeri, assembly GCA_948474755.1. Taxonomy (NCBI): domain Eukaryota; kingdom Metazoa; phylum Chordata; class Lepidosauria; order Squamata; family Iguanidae; genus Ctenosaura; species Ctenosaura bakeri. The sequence goes on along the minus strand of CAOLHI010000522.1, from coordinate 512,366 downwards.
GAGAAAAAGTCCTCCCCCAAAGACTGTAAGACTCAGGCAGGATCATAGAGGGAGATGTGGGCTTTCAGATCATCTGGCCTAAGCTGTCTAGGAAGGTGTAGATCATAAACAGCACTTTCAGTTGTGCCTGGAAACTAACCGGAAGCCAGTGAATATGAACTAATAAAGCCAGCTCTACACTCAAATCTCCTGTGGTGAGGATTGCCCATCCTGGACCATGAAGTTTCCAGGCTAAAATCATCTAGGGAAGCCTCTGGTGATGTCAGTAAGGCCCTTTTCACACCATACCTCAATTCTGGGAAGTTCTGATGTAATTACGGGATTGCGAATGGAGGATTGGGCCCTGTATGCAGCCTCTTCTCTTCCTCAGGCACCTGGGCGTTTGCAAGTTGGCATCAGATTGCACCTGATGCCTGTTCTGCAGATCGGCATTCCAGGTCACTCGGGTCCTGCCCCGTCCTGTCCCCACCGCCCCATTGGTCTTTCTTATTTTTCATTTTTTTGGCTGGCTAATGTGCTAACATTAGCATGATACATAGATACTACCCTGCTAACAGTGGCACTGATTTTTTAAAAAAATTATAAGTCAGATGGATCTTGGGGGCTGATGTTGTTGTGGGCATTGGTGACGATGTCACCTCTGAAGTGGCTTTCCTGGGTGATGTGTCCTCAGGTGTTTGTCGGTGCAACAAGGGCAGCTGCCAGCCTGCTACTAGTCTGAGCTTCCCCTGGGAGTTCCTGAGCGAGGGACAGGCAGAGACTGCCCACACCCTGCCCACTCCTGGGTCGTTCCTGGAAGGATGTCGGATGGAGGCTCCACATGGCCACAGCTCCCGTAATTGCTGTGGGAAAGGTCGGTTGTTTTCAGGTTTCCCCAAAAATGGAAAACAGCGGGATTAGCCCTGCCTGCAGCCGGGATAGCACCTGATTGGTGAGAATGTCATGTAATAATAATAATAATAATAATTTATTTATATCCCGCCTCTCCCGACGGATTGAGGCGGCAGCACAACAGCACATCAAATACATTAAAAGCAATTAAAACATAGCCCATCCTCCCCACCCACCAACCCAACTAAAACCCCCTAAAACACATTGACTATTAAGAATAAGAGGACAGGTGGTGGGAGGCGGTGGAGTACTAGTCTGGGAAGGCCTGTCAGAAGAGAACAGTCTTGACGGCTTTTTTAAAGCTGTCAAGACTGGTAATATGCCGGGTCTCCTCCGGCAGGCCATTCCATAACTTGGGAGCGATAGAAGAGAAGGTCCTCTGGGTAACCGCAGCCAACCTGGTTCTGACTGGCTGAAGTAAGTTCTTCCCAGAGGACCTTAATGTGCGGGGTGGATTGTATGGGAGAAGGCGATCCTGCAGGTAGGCTGGACCCAAGCCATAAAGGGCTTTAAAGGTAAGAACCAACACCTTGTATTGTGCCCGGAAACTAATAGGCAGCCAATGTAAAGACTTCAGAATTGGTGTTATGTGGTCAGTTTTAGATCTTCCGGTGACCAACCTGGCTGCCATATTCTGAACTAATTGAAGTTTCCAGAGTGAGCACATGGGTAGCCCTATGTAGAGCACATTGCAGAAGTCAAGCCGTGAAGTTACCAGTCATGTGGTAAGGGAGCTTCTCCAGGGGGAGTGAAATGTCGCTAATATGAATTTCAAATACCATGTGAAAACAGCCTAAGTGTTATGCATTAAATACCGACCACAGTTGCTTACAGCTTGTCATTTGAACACATGTACACATGGAGAACACATTTACCTGTTTGAAATTAAGACAGAAATCATAGCTAAAGGGGCTGTTCTCATAGAATCATAGAAATGTAGAGTTGGAAGAGACCCCAGGGGCCATCCAGTCCAACCCCCTGCCATGCAGGAACACCCTCAAAGCACAGATGGCGATCCAGCCTCTGCTTAAAAACCTCCAAAGACGGAGACTCGACTACACATCTCATATGAGATGAAGTCATTAAATCTAGATTTGACAGTCCTTTACTTCCAGACTGATGTGGCAGTTCCCAATCTGATAACATGCCTTCTCTTTACCACACAGCTCTGCTTCAGCCCTTATAACACCACCTTTGTGTAAAAGGGTGAAGGTTTTCTATGGACTACTTAATTATTTCATGGTAGTGTATTTTCTGTGTCACTTTATATACTATATACCACTCAAGCTGCATCAATATTTACAAAAACAAACTTAACATTTACTGAGAGAACAATAAGAATAAACTAGCATTTTATGCAGATCAAGGTTGATATATTGTCTAAAAAGTGCACTGAGAAAATGCAACAGGTGACTTCCTGCTCAGAAACAGTTCATAATATCTTTAGACTTTCTATCCAGCACTAGCACCACATAACAGCCCTTTGGCTAAACTCCCACCAAAGGCTTAGTCCTCAATCTGGGTCACACTCTCTGACCAGAGCCTACTAGGGTTTAATTACTCTTCTGCCTCTCACTGGGCTTCCACTGAGAACTAAACCTCCCAACAAAGCCAAAATCTTTGGCTGAGGGACTGTACTCCCTAGCTCCTTGCTAGGCTCTCACAAAAGGAATAGCAATACCCACAGGTACTTGGCTTTATATAACTTTCTCTCTCAGCCACAAGTCCCTGTCAAGGTCAGAGACCAGGGCGGCAAGCCAGCCCAGAGAAGGGAGTGTGAAAACCAGCAAAGTCCAGCCGGGAGGAGACTAGCAAGCACTTTACACAAGGGAGTTCATTTACCAGAGCGTCAAGCAAAAGCCGTAGTCAGAGTTCCAAAAGCCAAGGGTCAAGAGATCCATTCAAGGTAGCAGGAACTGGGTGCGGGGAGCAAGGAAGAGGCAAGAGGAGGGCTTGAAAGAAGTTTGCCACAAGCAAAGGAAAGCTTCCAGGCAGGCAGTTATGTAGCCCAAGACACAGGTGTGGCTAGTCACTGCTTCTTGAACTTAATCAAGGAAGCCTCCCTTTGCTCAGCTCTCTTGAGTCTCCGCCTTGTTTGAGGGCTGATTGGCACAGGCTCCAAACCATCTTCAGAATCTGATCCCTGTTGCCCTAAAGGAGCAGGCAGAGGAACGTCCAAGTCTGCTTGGTCCATGGCAGCAAGGGGAGCTCTTGAGCTGCAGGACCCATCTCCAGCCAGAGCCACAGGGACCAACAGCTGCTGCTCGTCATCTCCACCCTGAGCAACAGGGACCAACAGTTGCTGCTCGTCATCAGCAGCTCTGACAGGGCTTCAGTTGTCACAGTCACTCCCACACACTACTGGGTTCGATGTCTCTCCTGAGGTGCTATTCTGGTTGCCTAGCAACTTGCTTTGAGGCTGTCTTGGCACTTCAGATAGCCACACTCCTAGAGCTCCATTACACTAGCATCCTAGCTTCCAGCTAGAAGGTGGATGCAGAGCAGAGTGGAGAAGGAGCAGGAGATTTCGTGTCAAAATGGTCCACACCCTACCTTTTTCTGAAGTCCTCCCATGGGGATCCCAGCAGCAGCTCTGCTGGGAGGGGAGCGTGACAGGAGCACTCCCTTCCCTACTGGCTGTCTCTAAGATCAAGGAAGCGTGATGGCCCCACCTCTTCCTTCTGCAGCACTGCTGGGTATTTTCCCAGGCTGTGCTAGGGCAAGAAGAGCAGCCATCGTGCTTCCGGACCCTCTGCAGACCAGGTCAGTCCATGATAGTGGTGAGATCATGGGTCATTGATGGGGAAAATACATCAATGATTTACTGTGATTGCACTGCCTGGGGACCGGAGAAGGACAGGACCACAACGACATCATGCATAACCATCACTGTGGTCCTGTCCTTCTCCTGTCCCCATGATGGGATAACAATGTCCTGCAGAAAAGGTCAATGACTGGGAGGAAAGGAAGAAGCTAACTGAGGCCATTTCTGCACTACACTGTTATAGTGCTATTTTTCCACTTTCAATATCCTATGGAATCCTGGGGTTTACAGTTTAGGAAGGGGCATCTAGAATTCTCAGCCAGAGAATTCTCAGCAATTTGGCCTCAGTAAGCTATAAACCCCAGCATTCCATAGGATGTTGAAAGTGGAATAATATCACTATAACAGTGTAGGGCAGAAATGGCCTAAGTAAATACACAGCCCTCCCCCCTTCAGAAGGTTTTTGCAAATTGCAACAACCAATCAATTAACCCTTGAAAATTGTAGCAAGCTGCTGTTCTCCCAGCTGAGCTGGATATTTGCACACACACATCTTTCCTCTTGACTGTAACTGAACCTATCAAAACAGCAAAATTTACATCCTCAGCTCCCACCTGAATATGTCCCACAAAAATTAAAACTTGAGGCCATGCCCTGAGACCCGGCAACCCTACCAGTGGCATCATTTTATGACCAATGTCTTCTGTCTCAGTGGTTTTCAAACATTCTTTTTATAACAACCAGGCTGCAGAGGAACCCTGATGAATTGTGAGATTCTGCGGACATGTCTTAAGGGTGGAAACTCAGTTCAGGTGAGGGCTTTGCTTTCATGCTGCACCACCTGTGAGTATGCCTGAGGGTATACTCAGTACCACCTGGTGTCATTGCATTGCTCTTTAGGGCTTTTTATCCACAAGAGAAACTCCTAGTAAGCCTTCAGAGCATTTTCAGAGTCCATTGGAACACAGATTTAAAATCATCTCTACTTAAGGCTCTCTTTCCATCACTGCAGGATTTACCTGTATCCTCATCAAGTGTGGATACTGCCAGCTATTTTTAGCTTAAGATTATAATTTGGAGTAAATTGCTCAAACTTTCCATGTAGGGCTGACTGCTCTGTATCATTCTGTTGATGAATTACCGGTGTCCTCATCTAGGTAACAGCCAAAGGTAAATGTTTAATGATGACTGTAAGCGGGTAATCTGCCATAATCATTTTTGCATGAGTGATTGTACTTACTATGTATGTGCCTTTAGCTATTCAGTACCTTGGCCTTTTCTCTATTTGGCAATGAAATTCTCAATCCCCCTGATTTCTGTTAGAGCTACTGTACTCGAGCACTTTAATGATGAATAGCAGACTAATTACAGTAAAGGACTTAGTGGTGGAGACAAAGTGGTTTTAGGAGATGGTGATAACATCATTTTGGGAGGTGAACAGAGGCAGCTTAATAAAATACAGGGGAGGTTTTATAGTATCCTAGATGACCTTAGAATGCTGAATAACAAAGATCTGAGATGCAAAAAGTCATGCTTGTTTCAGGCTTGTGTTGCTTTTAGCCCTGGGGCCATTAGCACACTCAAAGCTTGGCTTTTCCACAATTGAATTGTGGAATGAATGGTGGTTGCACAATCACTTAATATACTACTCTGTTATCCAGCAATTCCCTTTTTTATTGCCAGGATCTTTCTGTAATGTCTGTTCACAAATCTGCTACAACATTAATTAATAGCTTCCTTCAGGTGTATTTTATGCTTTCCATTGCTTGCTATTCTTTGTGCCTAGTAGATAGTAATGAATGGCTTTTTAATTGCCCCTTAACTAGTGAGCCTCTGTTAATCTTGTGGGAGAATTAATTAGCTGTTTTTTTTTCTTTGCCACTATTTCTTAATAAAAAAAAAAAGCCTAATAGTGGGAACACAGTAATTGAAACGCCTCTGTCTTAAGACCTTTGGGCTTCATTAATTCTTCAACCAGTACTGAACAAAAGATGTTAGCTCAGGCACAAAGTGCATGGAGGAAGCTTTTAATTAAATTCACCCTACTACAAAACCCTACAAATGAAAGACCTATCAGATACCATGGCCTAAGTTCTATTGTTATCCCTCACTGAAACAGAAGCATTGAATCAATGGGATTTGCCTTGTGTTGACTCACCATTCATCCACTGATTCACTAGGTCTACCCTGGTTGGATCTAATCAACAGAATTTGACTCTGTGTTATTAGCAGCTCTGCTAAGGTCTGACAAGCTCATGGCTGTGGCTTCCACCTGTCAGTCCACCTGTAATATATTCTTCCTCTTTTCCATCTTCCTTCCATAGGACTCTTCTCCAGCATCACATTTCTAATGAATTGATTGTCTTCCTGTCAACTTCTTTCACTGACTTCACTGTTGCTTGAATGTCAATCAACACGAGCTATCTTATCCAACAGTGAAGAATGCTGGGGGCTGTAGTTTCTCACCATCTGGAGGGCTACGCTTTGAGCAAACCACTCCTAGTGAATAGCTTTGCTCTTGTATACTTCTGTACAGCCATAAAGTCATATAAAAACAGCTGAAACTTATCTCAAGGTTTCATCACACAAATGAAATAAATTGCAATTGCAGCAGGATAAAAGCGTCAGCCAGCATGGTGTAGTGGGTTGAAGGTTGGAGTATGACCCTAGAGACCAGGGTTCAATTCCCTGCTTCTCACTGGCCAGTGGAGGAGCTTGGAGTATGTGGAGGGGCTGTGGGGCTATGGTGCAAGGGGTGTGGCCACTGCATGGGGGCATGGCTGCAGTGCGTGAGGGCATGGCCAGGGCACACAGGGGCATGGCCAAGGCATGTGGGGGATGTGGTTACAGGCCAGAACACCTCAAAAACATTGCTGCCTGGGGCAAATCATCCCTTCCCGCGCCCATGTTCCTACATGACTGCCACTGAGTGACCTTGGGTGTGTCACACACTCTCAGTCCCAGAAAACCCAGTGATAGGTTCATCCTGGGGTCACCAAAAGTCAGAAATGACTTGAAGGCACACAACAACAACAACAAAATAGTGTCCTTGGCTGGGGTATATCACTGACATTGTTTCTCTTCTGTTGTTTTCCTGATGGGAGATCATTTGAAAAGTGTTTCTTTTGTTAAGATATACACAAAAAATCAATTAATGACCTCCTTTGTAAAACAGTCTCCTACTGGGAGAACAACAGAAGAGTAGCAAGTAATGTGTCTCAGCCAAAGACACTGTCCTCCTACTGCAATTGCAATTTACCTGATACATGTGATAATGCCCCCTGTCTCCTATTGAAAAAAGAAAGAAAGAGAAGAAACTATTTTGCATCTACCAGTGGTGACATTCAACCAGTTAGCAGCAGTTCACCTGAACCAGTTGTTACAGTTTGCTGGATTTGCTGAACCCCTTGTTACAGAGACAGAAAATAAAAACTCTGAGCCCAGACTTTCCAACTGGTGCACGCTTTGGTTCATTCGCAGCCAGCTTCTCCCACAGCAGCAGCAGCAAATCCAAAGCTTTCCTGGCCAGCACTGGGTCTGCCACAGAAGAACATGCTGCTGGGAAAGGCTAAGGAAGAGGAGAAAATGGCCCCAGTCAGGGAAGGAAAGACAGGAAGGAAAGAAAAAGGAAGGGAGAGTAAATGAGAGAGGGTCATCTAGAGAGCATCTGTCCTGGATCCTTCCCTTCTGCTGCAGGCAAGTGTGCATCTGCACACATTTCTTCAATGTTGAATTGTACAACAACCAAAATTTTTTGGTTAGCATGTACACATTTTGTCAACAAATTGACGAAACCGGTTGTTAATTATTTTCATTGACACTCTTGTTGGCTGCTTATTGATTTTCTCTTGAAGATGCACAAAACACCTTTGTTTGACCAGTCAACCAGTTTGCGCTGGGGATATAGCTTCTAAAAACAGGGCCGTTTCTGTTTCCCCAAAGCCTCGTGTATATGTGGGTCATGGCAGGATATGCTTCATATGTGTAATTGAATGTTTTTATGAATGGCACACTTGCATGCATTTTTCATTGACAAAATCCCAGGGTTTTCATTCATTAGGAGTCAGAGGCAAGGCTTCTATTCAAGCCGATTAAGAAGGATGCCTTATTCATCAAAATCAGTAACTGCTTCCAGCCTGAGAGATTATATTCATTAATAAGGCACTTCCAACAGGGCCCCGAGCCATTGCCCTGGAGGCACCTCATCTATAATTTCTTTTTGGGCGGAGGGGAACCCACTCTGGCATGAATTCAGTGCTTAGATCTGGTTGTGATCACCTTTGCTATTTCTTTTCCTAGCTATTATTTCTTTCTACTTCTTGTGTCATTTTCCTTCCTACACTCTTTCTGCCTATGCTGTGTACTGCATCTGTGCACAGATCTCTTATGTGAAAAACCAGTGCTCTGCACTGCAGAAGGCCACTTTCCTTAAGCTGCTTCAGGCCTTGGACTGGCTCTGCCTACCTGTGTTTCCCATTTGGCTCTCCTGGTCAGGAAGGAATATGACATACTTGATGTTCCACCTGAAGTTTGTTTAAGCAGCATGGTCTTCCTTTTGAACTCTGGTGTGTTTCTATGTCTTTGGTGGTTCTGTGGTTTTGGCCTCTGGTTTCCTCCAATTTATCTCTTCACTTATCTTTCATAGCATCATAGAATCATAGAGTTAGAAAAGACCACAATGGTCATTGAGTCCAACCCCCTGCTATGCAGGAACACACACTGAAAGCACACCCAGCAAATGGCCATCCAGCTTCTGTTTAAAAACCTCCAAAGAAGGTGACTACACCACATTCTGAGGCAACATATTTCACTGTCAAATGGCTCTTACCATCAGGAAGTTCTTCTTGATGTTTAGGTGAAATCTCTTTTCCTATAGTTTGGATCTATTGCTCAATGGCCTCATCTCGGGAGCAGCAGAAAACAAGCTTGCTCCATCTTCAGCATGACAGTCCTTCAAATATCTAAACATGGCTATCACGTCACCTCTTAATCTTCTTTTCATCAGGCTAAACATACCTAGCTCCCTAAGCTTCTCGTAGGGCATGGCGTCCAGATCCTTCATTTTGGTCGCTCTCCTTTGGACATCTTCCAGGTTGTCAATATCCTTCTTGGATTGTTATGCTCAGAACTGGACACAGTATGCCAGCTGAGCTCTAATCAAAGCAGAATAAAGTGGTACTATTACTTCCCTTGATCTCAACACTATGCTCCTATATATGCAGCCTAGAATCACACTGGCTTTTTTAGTTGCACCGTCACACTCATCATGGCTTCTGACATACTTCTCTGTCCTTTCTCTTGTTTTGCCCTTTGGTCTAAAGTTGTTCTTTGGTCTTCCTCCTGTCTTTTCTGAGGTGTCCTGGTTTGTGTCAGATTGATGCTCAGCCCTGACAACCAGCCCTGACAACCTGCTGTGCTCCAGGTTAACTCAGCCTTCCATCATAGAATCATAGAATCGTAGAAATTCAGAGTTGGAAGAGACCACACAGGCCATCCAGTCCAACCCCTTGCCATGCAGGAACACCGTCAAATCAATCCCGACAGATGGCTATCAAGCCTCTGCTTAAAAACCTCCAAGGAAGGAGACTCCACTACACTCCGAGGCAGCAGATTCCGCTGCCGGACAGCCCTGACTGTCAGGAAGTTCTTCCTGAGGTTCAGGTGGAATCTCCTTTCCTGCAGCTTGAATCCATTGCTCCTTGTTCTGGTCTCTGGAGCAGCAAAAAACAAGTCCCCTCCTTCCTCTACGTGGCATCCCTTCAAATATTTAAACATGGCTATCATGTCCCCTCTTAACCTCCTCTTCTGCAGACTAAACATACCCAGCTCTCTAAGTCTATCCTCATAGGGCTTGGCTTCCAGGCCTCTCACCATTTTGGTCGCCCTCCTCTGGACTTGCTCCAGCTTGTCAATATCCTTCTTGAATTGGGGTGCCCAGAACTGGACACAGTATTCAAGATGGGGTCTAACCAAAGCAGAGTAGAGTGGTACCAGTACCTCCCTCGATCTAGACACCATACTCCTATTGATGCAGCCAAGAATTGCATTGGTTTTCTTGGCTGCCGCATCACACTGCTGACTCATGTTCAGCTTGTGGTCTATGAAGACTCCTAGATCCCTTTCACACGTACTGCTATCCAGCCACGTGTCCCCCATCCTATATTTGTGGATTCCATTATTTCTGCCTAAGTGTAGGACCTTACACTTCTCTCTGTTGAATTTCATTTTGTTCGCCCTGGCCCAGCTCTCCAATCTATCCAGGTCATTTTGAATTTTGATCCTGTCCTCTGGCGTATTAGCAACCCCTCCCAATTTGGTGTCATCTGCAAATTTAATCAGCATGCCCTCTATTCCTTCATCCAAGTCATTGATAAAAATATTGAACAGCACTGGGCCCAGGACAGAACCCTGTGGCACCCCGCTAGTCACTTCTCTCCAGGACGAAAAGCAGCCATTCGTGATCACCCTTTGGGTTCGGTCGGTCAACCAATTACAAATCCAACTAACAGTAGCCCTGTCCAGCCCACATTTTACTAGCTTCATTGCAAGAATGTCATGGGGAACTTTGTCAAAGGCCTTACTGAAATCGAGATATGCTACATCCACAGCACTCCCTTCATCTATCAAGCTAGTAACTCTGTCATAAAAAGAGATAAGATTAGTCTGGCATGACTTATTTTTGAGAAATCCATGTTGACTTCTCGTGATTACCGCGTTGCTTTCTAAATGATTAGAAACTGACTGCTTAATGATCTGCTCCAGGATCTTTCCGGGTACTGATGTCAGGCTGACTGGGCGATAATTATTTGGGTCCTCTTTTTTTCCCTTCTTGAAGATGGGGATAACATTTGCTCTCTTCCAGTCTGCTGGAACTTCTCCTGTCCTCCAAGATTTCTCAAAGATTATAGCAAGCGGTTCCGAAATGACCTCTGCCAGCTCTTTTAATATCCTAGGATGCAATTCATCTGGCCCTGGAGACTTGAATTCATCCAATGCGGCCAGGTATTCCTGTACCACCTCTCTACTTATTATGTGCCTCATTTCCTCTGCTTCCTCCCCTGCTCCCCAACCGCCAGGTTGAGTGCTTGTATCCTTCTGGGAAAATACGGAGGCAAAGAAGGTGTTAAGTAGCTCTGCCTTTTCTCTCCCCCCTGTGAGTAATTCGCCATCTTCTCTGCGTAGCGACCCTACTGTCTCCTTCTTTTTCCTTTTGCTGTGGACATATTTTAAAAAAACCTTTTTATTGTTTTTAATGTCTCTGGCCAGCCTAAGCTCGTTCTGTGCTTTAGCCTTTCTGACTTCCTCCCTACATCTCCTAGCTACTTGCTTAAATTCTTCTTTGGTGGTTTCCCCCTTCTTCCATTTCCTATACATGTTTCTCTTAACTCTTAGCTCAGCTGAGAGTTCTTTAGTCAACCATTCTGGTTTCTTCAGATGCCTTCCATTTTTCCTCCTTAATGGCACTGTTTTAGACTGTGCCTTCAGTATCTCCTTTTTAAGGAACTCCCATGCCTCCTGAACTCCTTTCCCTTTCACTATTCCTGACCACGGAATTCCAACCAGCAGCTCCCTAAGTTTACAGAAGTCCGCTTTTTAAAAATCTAAGATGAGTGTCTGGCTACCCTTATCTTCTCCTTCCCACTGAATGCTAAATTCCAACAGGGCATGGTCACTCCCCCCTAAAGATCCAACCACTTCTACCTCATTCACAAGGTCATCCCTGTTGGTCAAGACCAGATCTAGAATATTTGATCCCCTTGTGGCCTCTTCCACCTTCTGGACCATGAAGTTGTCTGCAAGACAAGCAAGAAACTTGCTGGACCTTGCTGTCTTGGCAGAGTTTGACTGCCAGCATATATCCGGGTAATTGAAATCTCCTATTATTACTGTATCCCTCCTCTTTGAATGTGCAGTCATTTGGTTGAGGAAGGCGTCATCCAAGTCCTCAGCCTGGGTTGGAGGTCTGTAGTAAACCCCCACCAGAATATCCCTGTTGTTTCTCGCTGCCTTAATTCTTACCCAAATGCTCTCTACCTGGCTTTCTGGGTTTAAGTCCTGGATCTCTTCACAGGTGAAAACATCCTTGACATACAAGGCTACTCCTCCTCCTTTCTTGTTTGGTCTATTTTTACAAAACAGGTTATACCCCTCTATTCCTGTATTCCAATCATGAGACTCATCCCACCAGGTCTCAGTGATGCCTATCAAATCGTATTTATTTTCTTGTACTAGGAGTACAAGCTCATCCTGCTTGTTTCCCATACTCCTTGCATTAGTGTAGAGACACTTAAGTCCCTGGGCCCTTCCTGCAAGTCCTGTACTATTGATTCTACTCCTCCCGCCATTGGCCACTTGTACTACTTGTCCAGTATCATTTGGGCCTTTTCCCCCTGTGTTCTCTGAGTCCTTGCCCTGAATAATATTGTCCCCCTCCCCAGTGGAACTTAGTTTAAAGACCTCTTAATCTTCCTTGCAAGACTGTTAGCAAAAACATTCCTGCCAAGTTTTGTGAGGTGCAGCCCATCCCTCGCCAGAAGCCCATGTTCATGGAAATTCAGGCCATGTTCCAAAAACCCAAACCGTTGTTGGCGGCACCATGTGCGGAGCCAGTTGTTGACCTCTACTATTGCCCTTTCCCTACGTGCGCCGTATCCTTGAACAGGGAGGAGAGACGAAATGACCACCTGCACACCAAGGTCCTTAAGCTTTGTCCCCATACGTTCGTAGTCCTTTGCAATGTGGTTTAAGCTGCTCCTCGCAGTGTCATTGGTTCCGACATGAACCAAAATGAGGGGCTTATAGTCATCCTTCCGCAGGTTGGTAAAATGAGTACCCAGCTTGTTGGGGGCAATTAGCTAAATGTGTTGTAAACCCTGCTTAGGAATTGCTTTGCACTGATAAGCAGTATAGAAACGTAACTGCTATTGCTGTAACTGCTATTGTTGACTTATGGCAACTCCATGCATTTCATAGGGTTTTCTTAGGCAAGGAAGTCTCAGAACAGGTTTTACCAGTTCCTTCATCTAAAATAATGCCTACAGCACATGGTATTCATTGGCAGTCTCCCATCCGAGCACTAATTAGGGCCGATCCTTAGCTTCCAAGTTCAGAGGGGATATTTAGGTCCCCAGAAAATCTTTGCACTTGTTAATTTCCCAGTGTCCTGATCTGCATTGCCTTGGAAACCCTCCAGCTGGTTTTTTTTAAGGCACTTTCATAGGTGTATAAAAAAAAAAAAAGATAAAACAGCCTTCCTTAACATGGGAACTGTCATATGTGTTGGCTTGCAGTTCCCATTATGCAAATACAGGAATGCTGTAGAACAAAGAAATGGACAAAATGGCCCTCCAAATATTATTGAAAGTCAGCTCCCATGCTCTTTACTGTTGCCTATGTGGCTGCTGGGAGTTGTAGTCCAATTACATCTGGAACATTGCATGATTCCTACTCCGGCTGCAGAGTATCTTTTCTGGTGCTATGTTAAATGTTGCTTTAAGGAAAAGAAATTCTCACATAGAGAAAGCAAGAGGACTAGAAGAAAAAGCACATGAAGAAAGAAAAGCACATGAAGTTCCAACAAAGGACAGACAGTACAGATAGGAAGGGGTAACTTTTCAAATGTCTGCAAATGGAACTGCTTGGGTTTCTCTTGATGCTGTATTTCTTTTCTCCCATGGGGTAAAGTTTAGACGTTCCCATAGAAAACAATGGAAAAATCCACAATTTTAGCTTAGCAGTGACAGGGTAGCAGCTGAAACATATCCACTAAGGAACAGCAACAAGAGGAGCTTGTTTCCCTAACTCAGGTCTTAGTTTTGTGGGAAAATATGTGGCTTTTACACATATAAAAAATGTTCTACCAATGCCAATGTAATCAATACTCTCATGTTGCAGGGATATATGTGTCTGTGTGAGAGAGAAATAGAATAGTTTATAATGTTACAGGAGTTGCTGACTGTAGTTTGGAGCTCAGCCCCAAATCCCATATACTCCAACTGTCCCATTAAACCATCATCATCTTTTTTAGCTGCTTTTAAAATGTCCCAGTGTCTCCACCTATCAATTTTCCCTTTTGTCCTCAGCTTACTTCAGTTGCTGCAAACTGAGTTCAAAATGTAAAAGTAGTTTTGTTGTTGCTGTTGTGTGCCTTCAAGTTGTTTCCAGCTTACGACAACACTAAAGTGAATCTATCATGGTGCTTAGTTGGCAAGATTTGTTCAGAGGAGGCTTGCCTTTGCCTTCCTCTGAGGCTGAGAGAGTGTAACTTGCCCAAGGCCACCCAGTGGTTTTCCTTGATTTAACAGGGATTTGAATCCTGGTCTCCAGAGTTGTAGTATAATGTTCAAACCACTTTGCACTCAATTAATTCAGCAGAAGGCAAAGGAGAGAAAGGGGCAGAATCCCTTCCCAGTTGGGTCTGGCAAAAGCAAACTGCTGCAACCTCTCTTGGCTTGTATGTTCTTCTTCACTAATAACTTTTGCTTTTTCTGACTACATTCTGCTGTTCCTCAGCCACACATGCAGCAGTTTTCATCAGTAAAATGTGTGTGTTTGGGGGGGGGCATGCTACTGTACAGTGTTCTCACTGAATTCCTCTCTTCTCTGATAAAATAAAAAGCGTTTCATATGTGCATGCAGACGCTGGGGACTAATTATTACACACTAGGGATTGATTACTTTGGCCGTTTCCACACTATACTGTTGAAGTGCTATTATTCTACTTTCAACATTCTATGGAATCCTGGGATTTGCAATTTAGGGAGAAGCATTTCGAATTCTCAGTGAGAGAAGTCTTTGACCTCAATAAACTACAAACCCCAGAATTCCACAGGATGTTGAAAGTGGAATAATAGCACTATAACACTGTCGTGCAGAAATGGCTTTATGTCATTTGTTCACTGTCTGCAAGAGCTTGTGAATGACTTGACCCAAACTGAAAAGTAATGGAACAAACTCAGGCATCTCCTCTGATGTTATCCAGGGGTCAGTACAGATTAGCAAGTATTTGAAGCAATTAAAAGTGAGCAGATACTAAACAGTCAGTCCTGGGGCCTTCCACACATTCTAAGCTACTGGGCCCATCACCCCTAGAGGTGCAAATGGCTGTGTTGCCTGTGGATGATAGTAGTTGAAGTCCAACACATCTACAGAGTGTTGTGTTGAGGAAGGATGAGGTACAATATAAAACTGCTCATGCTGTATCAGTTGCTGAAGAGGAGCAACTCAGCCCAAACTTCCTGCTGGAAGCTATTAAGACATGGGTTTATTTGGAAAGTTTAAGGGATGTTATACACGAAGTTGGGTTTTGCATGTTTTATAGGTATATGGGGTCAGCAAGAGAAGGATGTTTGTTTAGTTACTTTCCTGAAGCAAAACTTCGTCTCTAGTTAATTGGCCTCTGCTATAACCTTTTTAAAGGTCCATGTATTTGGACTGGGAGTTTTACATCACACCTGTGTTGGTTTTTCTGTTTGACTTTTTAATGCTCTAAGAGGTCACTTGGTGCATTTCGCCCAGCCACAGCAGTGGACTTGTTGTGAGGAGAAGGAGTCCTTTAAGAAGCAGCTTCCTGTAAACTACCTCCAAATTCCATACTCAGTGTATTTATTTGAAATCTCTATCCTCTAGGTTTGGCTCAGGAAACAGCCGTTTTCACATCCAAAATGTAAGCCGTGTTTAAAAGCTGGAGTGCATATTTGTCTGTGACTCTTACCAGCTGCTTGAACTCCTATTCCTGTTTCTTCAAACATTTCACTGAGGCCATTTCCACACTACACTGTTATAGCACTATTATTCCACTTTCAACATCCTATGGAATCCTGGGATTTGCAGTTTCGGGAGGGACTGGGATTCTGTAGTCTATAACAGTCTAGTGCGGAAATGGCTTGAGTAAAAAAACCACACTTTAAGCTTGTGACCTTCTTTCCTGCCTCAGAGAGGACAGTGAGCCTTAACTTGCACCACAGGTACTGAAGGAGCAATCTGTGGCCCTGTTTGCACAGCATTTTCCATGCGAAAGAGGGCCTGGAGTGTCGCGTGATTGTGAGGAGCGATCCACACAATGGACTCACAATTGCGCAATGCTCCAGGGGCTGGTAGGTGCTGATTGCGCACCTTTTCCTTTTTGGCTAGAAGCTGAAAATGGTGTGTGATCGCACATTGCTTCCAGGCCCTGCGCGCACTTACCTGGTGTGCGGAGCCTCCGGAGCCGTGCCAGTCGTGCTTTCCTGCCCCAGCACAGCCTGGGAAACTCCCAGGCTGTGCTGCGGAAGGAAGAGGCAGGGCTCTCACGTGAGCAGGCAGCTTGTGCGGAGCCGAAGGACCCCGGACGGAAGAACCTCTTGCCAGAGGCTGCTCGTGTGATCCCCAGTGCCGGAAGATGGTAAGGTGTGGAAAGGGCCTGTATTAGGATCTTCACTGTCTCCACACAGCCTAATAACAGACCACACTGTCCTCACTCATATATTTCATAGAAGTGTTGAGATAGCCGAGATGACAAGGGGGAACATAAGGAGGAAGGCCAAAGAGCTATGGCTAACGCGTGCTCTATGGCGTCTCATTGTGGCCGTCTCCACCAGCTGTGTTGTAATTTAGAACCATAGAACAATAGAAAGCATGTTAGGGTGATAAATCCAAAGTCTATTTTATTTATTTATTTATTTGTATCCCGCCTCTCCATATGGATCGAGGTGGCGAACAACTTACAATTAGCATGTATTTCGAAACATTTCTGTACCTGCCCCCAACAAGCTGGGTACTCATTTTACCGACCTGCGAAAGGATGGAAGGCTGAGTCAACCTTGGAGCCGGGCAGGATCGAACTCACAACCTTGTGGCTTGCAGTACTGGCATTTAACCACTGCGCCAACAGTACTGGCATTTAATCACTGCGCCATTAGGACTCAACACTGTGGGCCACTTTAGGGATAGATCAGTTGTCGTCTGAGGGGAGGCAGGGAAGATAGGCTCCTCAATTGCCATGTCTCTTCTTGAAGCAGTGATGTATTTAAGTCTTTTACTCCAACTCCCACGTTGAGTCTCAAGTCTTTGCTAGATACAGTCATCCCTCCACATTCACTAGGGTCAGGGGGCACAAGACCCCTGTGAAAGAGGAAAAAACATGAATAGCTCTAGGTCCTCCCAAACCATATTTAACATACACCAAAGTATGATCCCCATATTCAACGCACCGTGGATTCCTTTGAGGCATCAGGGTTCCTTCACAAAGCAGAAGTGGCTGGCTGGTGGGGCTTACTGCCACCTCCACTGCCGCCCCACACCATTTTTAAAAGGGACTTACAAGCCTCGTTCCCACTTTCTCAGTCTCATGAGGCTTGCAGTCCCTATTAAAAATGGCATAGGGAGGCAGCAGAGGTAACAGCAAATAATCCGTGAATAACCAAATCCGCAAAAGTGAAACCCATAAATGTGGAGGGCTGACTGTACTTTCAAATCAAGTTTCAAGTTTGGGAGCCAACTTTATAACCCAACCTATATCTCACAATTTCTGGACAGAGTTGAATAAAGTCAGTTTTAACAATTTAAGTACTCAGTTTCAACAATTTAAGTCATTCTTCTATATTTGTCATTTTGCCATCTGCAGCTTTGGAAGTGGGGAATAGGATCCTTCTTACTCTCTATTACTGAAGCTCCAAAACCTTTAGAAGGAAGGTTTCTTCCTTCTCAAACCCATTGCCTACACACATTTTCTGTTCCCCTCTGAGATATGTACCTTGTGCTCTGGGGTTGAGTCTGGCCTTCTACTCTTAGGCAAAGCTTTTGAAAGCTCCTCCTATAAGCAGCAGGGACAGGCTGCTGAGCAGACCTCAACCCCACCTTAAGCCCGTTGCCTAATCCATTTACTGTCCACCTCTGAGAAACATGCCCATACTTTGGGCCTAAGACAGATCATCATGTGACTAGTAGGCAAAAAAAAAAAGGGAAATGTTGTTCAAAGTTGTCAGGTTTCTGGATGGATGTGTTATGTTACTGAACCAAGGGTTGCAAGCCTGTCACTAAAAATGTACAAGTCACAAGCTGAGTCGAGTCAGTGTGTCATTTATTGCTGAGTCAAGTCCAAGTCAAATCACTGAAGTGACTTAAGTCTGACTTGAGTTCACATCAATCAACCTGAGTCTATGGCCATTTCTGCAATAGACTGTTATAGCACTATTATTCCACTTGCAACATCCTATGGAATCTTGGGGTCTGCAGTTTTGGGAGGGGCCATGCTATCCCTCCTGGAACTGCAAACCCCAGGATTCCATAGGATATTGCAAGTGGAATAATAGCGCTATAACAGTCTAGTGCAGAAATGGCCTATATCACTGCCTTGAAGCTGTGACTGGACACCTTCCCTCTCCCCAGGTGACTTTTATGCTGCAGGGAAATTCTTCAGTAAGTAGCTCCAGTCTACAAGTCTCCATTTGTTAGGGAGGTGTATCTTCAGATGAATCTTCAAGAGGCCCATATCTCTGGTGATCACTGCTGGTTTCATGTGGATGTGCTGTGGATTCAGGATTTTCTTTCTTGGAACAGAGCTGTCAAGAACTGGTCTTGCTTCTGTAAAAATGAAACTGAGAAAGGGTAAATATAACCCCCTTTCCATAGTGAAACATTGAAGGAGAAAGACCACTTGGGGGTCTGATGCACAAATGGAACAGAACCATAGGCAGTACTTGAGGCCATTTCCATTCTATTCCTAACAGATTTCCTGGGACACATGTGGCCAAGGAACTACCGAATGTGGTCAAGAGGGCAAAAGTTGTAAATGAGGAAGAATAGACAAGCTAGGAGAGGCTGTAGGGATTTGCTTTGGCCTGGGCCGACTGTGAAGGGGAAGATTCCACCCCTTCTTCTCCTTTCCATCTGCTGAGTTAGTTCAGTGCAAACTACTTTTGTACTCTGAACTTTTGTTATGGAAGATCTAACAAAATAAAGGTCATAACAACAATAGCAGCAGCAGCTGTTTACTGGGACTTAAATTGTGATTATGTCTCCAATATTTGATTACAGTTGAT
This sequence comes from Ctenosaura bakeri, assembly GCA_948474755.1. Lineage (NCBI taxonomy): Eukaryota > Metazoa > Chordata > Lepidosauria > Squamata > Iguanidae > Ctenosaura > Ctenosaura bakeri. Next base: position 493,691 of record CAOLHI010000522.1, on the reverse strand, counting down.
TCCATTGTTACTCCAAAATGTGGGTGACTCAGGGGTCCATCCGTGATACCAGTACTTCTGTGCAACGGTGGGGAATTATTAGCTCAATAAAGAAGGCCTGTGAGAGGGGATAACATATCAAGATCTTTCCATCTACGTTTACCAGTACTTCTGCAAGGAAGAACCAGCTGGAGATCCAAAAATCAGCTTAATTGTGTTTTATTGGGGGAATTGCAGTCACACAGAGAAGATCCAAGCAGTCATGCAATCACACAAGTCTAACTGAAGGAAAAGGGAGGAATGTTTTGGATAGCGAGTTATCGGAGTGTAATGGACGATATTTACAAATCCAGCGAAGAAACAGTGATGTGGCTTAAACTCACATCTAAGGACAGTACACAAGTGGGAATCAGAATAGCAGAGTGCCAACCAGCAATCAGTGTACTGTAAGTTGACTGACTAAAAATCAGGGTTTTTTATATACCCAATTTTTTGCCTGGAGGGCCAAGTAAACAATGGAATTTGCAGAATGGACAACAAGATCTGGAATGAGCTAATGGTCTTAGCATTAGGTGACAAAGGGCTAATTGTTGTACTGATAGCTTGATAGTTGTTGCACAGGTTTTAGGAAAAACGAGAGGTTTATTTGGTTAGAGAAAGAGGAGTTAAGACAATCTGCAGTCTTGTGGGAATCTCCTAGGCACTGTTGTCTAAAAAGGTTGAGTTGTTAAGGCTAACTGCAAGCTCATTATTTCAGGAGTTTCCTGGTGATTTCCTGACTATGACCTGGCTAAGCCTGGAGAGTTCTTCTGACCCAATTTGAAGCACATGTGTTTGCCCAGTCTTTTTCCTCTTATCCAGCCCGGCCATCTAGCCATAGCAGACCACATTTTATATTTATTCCAATTAATATATTTCGCCAATTAAATCATATTTCACCAATTAAACCATATCAAAGTGTTGGGGCGTACAGCCTGGTAACACCATAGAATCAAGAACAAGATACAGTCACTTATGTGTATCCTGTACAGTGCCTTCTCTGCAGTTCTGCTCCAAAGAAAGCCTTACTCTGTTCAGTGAGATCTACTTTTAAAAGGAAGTGTACCTAGAATTTTAGCCTTAGAGCAAGGATAGAATTTTACAAAATGCACACTCATATTACATTTCTAAAGGCTTGTTAGGTATGCCTGGATCCATTCATTCTTTCAACTTCCCTGCCTAAACTAATGCAGGACTTTAAAAAGGCAATGCCAAAATACAATACCCGTGTGTAGTGACTGTGCTATGTTAGGTCAAATAAACTGAACATTTCCTAGTGATTCCTGGGGGGAAATAATAAATAAGTCAAGCAACCTTAGGCACAGCCAACATGTTGGGATAAACAACTTAGGAATCCAGGAGTGTCTCTAAAAGCTGTGCTGGTCACTTCCTGAATTTTCAGCAAACAGGTTTATGCAGCTGCATATAATTACTTGAAGCTAAAGGACTGTTTATGTAACAGTGGCACATTATAAATCCACTGGGATGCAAAATATTTGTTAGAGAGAGGAATTCAATATCTGTTAACCTGCTATCCACTACAACTGGAACAGCCTGCAAATGACAGTGACAGATAAAACTTTTTTCTTTTCTCTTCTTTTCTCTTCTCTTCTTTTTTAATTCCTCATTGGAATGAAACCTTCCCCTCCAACATTGATAATGAACTTGACAATGGGGACCATTTTGAGCCACTGACTCCAAATGTCGCCAATGCCTTCTAGGGAGCACGGGAGGTAATTTTTTCATGTGTGTGAGCTCTTCTAGGGGTATTTTGTTTGACTGATTGATCTGAATGCCAGTTTTGGAACCTACAGCACACCCTCCAAGTCACAGATGAAAACTGGGATACGTGTGCCCAAGCAACATCGGAGTATGGCAAAAGTTCTTAATGGAGAAGAACAGGAAAAACTGCAGCAGTTTGCTTTTGCCTGAGCCTATTGGGAAGGGCAAGATTCTTCCCCTCTTCTCTTTTCCCCCACATTGAGTTGATACACTAAGCTGCTAGGGGAGGCCTTTCTGTCTAACAGGAAGTGATTCAGAAGTTGATACACCAAGCTAATGTTGATTTAATGAATCTACTGTAGTGAGGATTGATGATTGTATTTAGGGTATAATAACTGCCCCAGGGTTACCTGCTGAGATTTAGAGGTAAGCAGGGATTGGAACTAAGGTCCCCACAGGCTTTGTACTATATCACATTAGTGTAGGCAATATAGCTGACATTTTGGTTTTATGCCATTTTTCTTAGCTCATATCACCCAGGATGTAATGAGCCATCACTAAATACTGTTTCTGAAATGGACTGAGGTTGCCAGATGAAAGGGAAATGTGTCCAGCCAACCATTTATTTCAGGTGAGGAGTATTTCAGACTAGAAAAGTTAATCATTAGAAGAGAGGCGATTCTTTAAGGAAACTAGCTTGTTCCATCTTTCTCCTTGATTTCAGTGTGCAAAATTTGCTTTCACAAAACACAGGGCAAGAAGTCCTAAAAAACATAAAACAGTGAATGAAACATAATTGGCTCATGCAGCTGGAAGTGCAGTTTGCCTGCTGCCATAATGATTTCTGATGTGTTTTTGACCTGATGGTAATAATTCCATTCAGGCTGTAAAGAGTCTAATGAGACTTTGAACCAGAGCCGATTTCTATTCATAAGCTGCTCTGAAGTCAGTTTTTAGTCACAAGTTCAGCATTTCCTCTTTCTGTCCTAAATCCTATTAGAGAGCCAGTGTGGTTTGAATGTTGGTCTAGGGCCATTTCCACACTAGACTGTTATAGTGCTATTATTCCACTTGCAACATCCTATGGAATCCTGGGGTTTGCAGTTTCGGGAGGGGCCGGCTGGCTCCTCCTGAGACTGAAAAGCCCAGGATTCCATAGGATGTTGCAAGTGGAATAATAGCGCTATAACAGTCTGAGACCAGGGTTCAAATCCTTGCTCAGCTATAGATACCCACTCAGTGATCTTGAGCAGGTCACACTCTCTCAGGCCATTTTTGCAATGCACTGTTATAGCACTATTATTCCACTTTCAACATCCTGTGGAATTCTGGAATTTGTAGTGGAATTTGTAGTTTCCTGAGGTCAAAGAGCTCTCTGGCTGAGAATTCTAAGGGCCCCTCCCTGAACTGCAAAGTCCAGAATTCCATAGGAGGTTGAAAGTTGGAATAATAGCACTGTAACTGTGTAGTGTGGAAATGGCCTCAGTCTCAGAGGAAGATGATGAATAAATCTTAAATAAATCTTGCTAAGAAAATCCCATAATAAGTTTGCTTAGGATTGCCATATGTGTGAAATTGCTCGAAGGCACTCAACAACAACAAAGAGTATAGCCATTGAATCAGTAGAGTCTACCTATGTATTGACTCATCCTACTACAATTGATAGAGAGCCAGCATGTTGTAGTGGTTTGAGCGTTGGACTATGATCCTGGAGACCAGAATTTGATTCTCTGCTTAGTCATGGAAACTTACTGAGTGACTTTGGGCATATCACACATTCTTAACCCCAGAAAACCCCATAATAGGTTCATCTTAGGGTCACCATAAGTCAGAAATGACTAGAAGGTACACAACAACAAACAATGACAACAGTTGATTCAGTGGGTGTACTCTTGCTGGGACTAACTAATAGAATTCCAGCCATTGTATCCTGGCTGACATGCTTGACTGACCTGGTGTGATAATTTGAAATTCAGATAGAATTTATTATGATGAAGCACGTTGGTTGAATGTACACCGCAGCTGGGATGCTCTTCTTTCCTGTGAAAGATCGTCCACTCAGGACCAATTTAGGAGGGTCACTTTTTTGGACCAAAGCTCTTTGAAACCATGATTGCTGGGGGAGTCTGGGACATGCAGTTCAAAATAGTAACCTTCCCCATGCCAATGCTGTGCTACAGTTTCATAAAGCATAAGTTTAGCTCTATAAGGGAAATTTATTGTCTGGAGATGTAGGCAGGGATAGAAATCTTTGCTTGTTTTATACGAATGAATAATTGAAAAAGCTGGCTCTCCACTGATTGAGATGATGAGGTTTTATGTATAACTACTTTTTTTCATTTAAGCAATTTTATTGCAAAAAATTGGGTGTGCAAGACTTAAAAACATTTTAAAACCCAACATTTTTGTATGAAACAATGCATTTTTGTACAATTTTTGTACAAATCTCACAGCTTTCAATTATTTTCTTGAGTAGGTCATCATCCCATGGTGTGTGTTCTGAAGAACAAAAATGATCCTCCTCTGTCTCCCAGAATTTTCCCATCATGGTGATGGAAGGGCACAGTGTAAATAAGAAAGACAATGCCTTTCCCAAGGCTCTCTGGCAGCAATCGTAAGGATGTAGGAAAGCGATGATGGATGGGATGATGTCTGATCAAGCATTCTGTTTTTAGCTGTGGTCATACTTGTGTCAAAAACGGCCTATTAATTCTAAGCCAGTGTGCTGCTCACATTTGGCCTGGGTGTGCTTTCAAGTCACCTGTTAACTTATGGTGACCTCATCAATTTCTTAGGTGAGGAATACTCAGAGGTGGGGTTGGCAGTTTCATTGTGTGAAATATAGCCTACAGCACTTGGTATCATTAGCAGTCTCCCATCTAAGTACAATCCAGGGCTGACTCTGCTTAGCTTCCAGGATCAGGTAGGATCTGGTGCCTTTAGGATAGTTTGGCCACCTGTGCCTTAGGTATGCCCATTTCCAATGGGACTAGCCCAAGATATTGTACTACTTAAGTAAGAAAAGCAAATGGCGCCATCCAGCAGTAAAGTGGTCACTTTCAAAGTACAGGCCATCCTCATAACATCCTTGAAGAAGAGACCAAAAATGCATATGGCTGATTTGCTGTCTATTCCTTTTTTTAAAAAAAAGATATTCCATGCAGCTTACATTTCTAGCACGGTCAGGTCTTTTGTAAAGCTATTGATTCCTGTTCACTGAATTCCAAATCACCCCAAATACTTTGCATTACAACAGGGATAGCTCATAACACTATAGTGGTTGCAATCCAACATCCCCTCAGTGTAGCATAAATATGTACATGCAGAGATAGCCTATGCCAGCACTATGCAATCCTTATGGAGAATAGGAATATTGAGCAACCCATCTCTATGACTGAGTACCATTGTGCAATGCACCACTGTAATCACAATGCACAACTGCAGGATGCAACAAACAAACATAATGCAACCACAATGCACCATCATAATTGCTGTATACAGAACCCCACTTTGCCATGGTCAGCAGAAAATGTCTACAGGACATGGTGAATAATTCTTCCAGCATATATAGTGTGACTTGAGACGTGTATGGCACTAACTAGATGCCAATCGTTGGTGCTGGAAAAATCTATTTCCCTTCCCACTACACAAACAGTACAAATATAACAATATGAACGGCTAATGATTTGCTCATTCTTTTGGATGGTAGGGATGACCTTGTTTCCATGCCAGCTTTATGAGCTGAGCAATGTATTCAGACTGAAGAATGTAACTGATATGTCTCCTGTGTAAGTGAAAATTGAACAAATACTCCCATCTGATTTGCCCATCCATTTAGAGCTTTACTTGTAATTGCATCCCTAATTCCTTAAATCTGACAACATTTGCAGTTTGGCAGGCATGAAGTAGTTCAGCAAAATATAACCCAGGTTTCACCCATCTTTTATGCCCTTTTGGAAGAAAATATTGACTACCCCTTCCTTTTTCAGATTGGGGTAGTGGTGGTAGGGATAATAGATTGAAATATTGCTGAGCAGGAAAAGATCATCGAAGTAATTACTTGTCCTTTTAAATGGTGGAAGGCTTTTGTTCTTCATTTGTGAAAATTGCTTATTTGTCTCTTTGGGACTGTTCTGTAAAGTTCAGTTCTGAACTCATGTTGCTAATTGTCCAATGTCCTGATTTTTTTTTAACAATCCTGTGGATTGTGGTTGCTGTATCTGTCCATTTCACTTTTTCTCACTATGCCCTTGTTTTGAAATTTCACATGTGTTCCATATCGCTTGAACAAGAAATTTTCAAATGGCTCCCACACACAGCATCTGAGAATGGGCTGGTAGGTGGATTATTGTACATCATTAGATACTGAAATCAAGAATGTCCAAGCCATCATATTTCTGATTGAAAATTGTATGCTGCTTTCAGCCCTTGGAACAGTTCAGTGTGACACTTGAGATTCCTCCCCCTCTGCTGATTCCACTGCATTCTTCAGCAAAAAAACAATAATAATTAAACAATCTTTCAATGATTTCAGATTAGCTAAATATGCTGCTTTGAGGGCCACCCTTAAAGAGCAAGAAGCTTCCAAAATAGCCCATATAAGGTGACTTAGGGCCCTTTCACACGTACACAGTTATAGCACTATGATTTCACTTGCAGTGCCATGCCTGCGTCCTATGGAATCCTGGAGTTTTGGATTTGGTGAGGCATTAGATCTCTTTGCCACAAAATTTTGAATATTCCCTCCAAACTGCAGATCCCAAGATTCCATAAGATGTTGCCGTAGCAGTTATAGTGGAATCACAGTGCTATAGCTGTAAAGTGTGAAAGGGCCTCAGGAGTGTCACAACATTAAAAATGGTGGCCGTGGTGGCACAGCTATGCTCATGCAGAGCATCAGAGGAGCTGAAAATTGATGAGCTTGACCCTCTAGGTTCCATAGCATGCCTGTCCCTGGGTAGTGAGTGGAAGAATTCTTGCCACATGGGACTTTGGCCATTTCCACACGGGGTAATAAAAATGGTGCAGTGCGTCCTCCACGGAGGACGTCTGCACCTTGGAGTGGACTGGGTCTGGACTACTTACTGTAGATCCGCACCTCAGTCTGCTCCGGAACGACCCCAAGTGGTCCTCCAGTGTGCTTTTGAAAGACCTGATTTTTCTGTTCTTTCAAAAGCACAGACCATTGCTAGCTTGCTCCCTTGTGCAGATTTGCAAGCTTGCACCAATGTGAGCCTGTGATCTGCTGAGGGCGGGCTTTAGGCTGGCGAGCTTCAGCGGTTGGTTGAGACCCACGGCCAACTGGAAACTGCCATTTTGGACGCCAGAGCAGAGCAGATCGATGACCATGCACTGCTCTGGAGCAGCCTGGACTGGACCAGGGAGCCAGAAGATCCAGTAAGTAGTGGCGCGGGGCGATTCCCTCGCCTCGTGCGGAAATGGCCTTTGTGTTCTTTAACTGTGTTGTCAATAGGTTAGTTGATATCCCATTAGGAGGGCAAACATTATAGAATGCAAAAATTTTTTTGGAGTATCTCAAGAGGCAAGGTATATTTTTAAAAAGATAAATCATTCCATTCTTATTACAACCCTCCTCCCCAGCAATCAGGTTTAGTTTTTCTTTATTAAGTCTCTTCTTACAGAGCATGTTCCACAGCTGCTGGTAAGTGAAACACAGATGTGTCATAGTGGCAAATGCTTCCAAGTGAGAAGAAGCAAAAACAGAATTTGATCCTATAGTCCACTTATGGAAATGGATACTTTCTAGAAGCACAGCCAAGTCTGCCGTGCAGAAATAAAAAGAAAAGCAGACGAGACAAGACCTAAATTCTGTATCTACATGCATAAACCTTGGCAAGACATTGTCTGGTTTCAGATCCATCCTGGGCAGAAATCTCGTATCTACAACAGCCAGATGGGTTACAGGTACATTGAGGAGTGAGCATATCACACTAAAATTAACATTACTCCACTGCCTGTCAATTAGTTTTTGGGCAAAGTACAAAGTACAAACATAGATTTAAATAAGACTAAAAATACACAAAACAATTTAAAATATACCAACTTAAAATTCATATTTGAAAATTGACTAGGTAGGCCTGCCAGAAGAGAGAGGTCTATAGTACTTTTTAAAATTCAAAGAGTGTGGGATCCTGCCTCTGACTCACTTAATGGCAGGAGGAGGCTAGAAAAGTTATCCTACTGTTCCCCAATTGCCCACAGAACGGACCTCCATCATTCTCCCCGGAATTTAAGGTGGGATTTGGGATGCATTTATGATTGGGGTAAACAGTGCCACAATTATGAATTCAGTCCTCCCTCCACACTCAGAAGTTTTACATTCGTGAATTTGATTATTCACAAGGTGGTCACGTGATTTCCCCCCTCCTCTTCCTCCTATTCCCTTGCTTTTGTCAGGTATGGGGAAGGAAAGCAAGTACCTGGACAAAAGGCAAAGAAATGGGAAGGGGAAGGCATGTGCACACCTTCCTTCCCCCTTCTGGAGCTCTCCCCTCCCATTCCCTTGCCTCTGGCCCCAGCACTGAGAACTGGGAGGGGGGAGAATGCGGGGGAGAGCCCTGGAAGGAATTGGGAAGGGGATCGCAGGGCAGTTATTCACAGTTTTTCCATTTCCATGAGGGCTTTGCACCTCAAAGCCTTGCAAAAGTGGAGGGGCTGATGTACATAACTTAACTGAATAAGGAATAGTTGCAGATCCGTTACTCTAGGTTATTTATCTGTAACCACAATACAGGATGACAATCAAGAATAATAACTATTTTTGCTGTTGCTGCTGCTGCTGCTACTGGTGTTATTGTTGTTGTTGTTGTAATATCCCTGTTTTCTCAGAAGTGGGAGAAAGGAAGGATATACCATGTTTGCTGGCGTATAAGATGCACCAGCATATAAGATGTACCCCATTTATAGTATTTGCTGGTGTATAAGATGTATTGGTATATAAGACGCACCCCATTTTCAAACTGTATTTTTCAGGGAAAAAAGTGAGTTTTATATGCCAGCAAATAGGGTAAATGTTTAATGTTTCTATGATATGAATGTTAATATTGCACCTTTTTTTTTTTACTTTTGTAAGCCAATAAATAAATAAATAAGTAAAACAAAACAAACTCCTGATAAAATCCTTGTCACGTATTTATTATGTAAAAATCACACACCCATTCAGAGGTATGTGGTTGCCACTGAGATGTTTGTAGCAACCCTTCATTTAGAGGTTTATCCTTTTATTTGTTCCTGCAAAGGTGACTCTGATTCATTCATTACACCAACAGAGATTTCACAAGCTCATCCGTTACAATAAAAAACAGACTCATGCTACCGCATGTGGCTGCCAAAACAAGAACGTTAGTTTGACAGGGAATATTCCACTGATCAGTAAGTGAAATAATCAGAATTATAGTCAGCAGTAGAAGACAGAAATCAAGTCTGACAAAATTCCCCTCAGGTCATTCATAAAGAAGAAGGAAGATGACCTCAAGTCACCCATTCTTACAAAAGATGTTCTGTCTTGCTATTGTTTTTTCTGATTAATTCCCCCATTAAATTTCCATTGCATTGACAAATTGGACAGACCTGCCCTGGATGGCCAGAGCATAATGGAGCTTGTGAAGGATATACTCTTTAAATCTATTTTAGGAGCAGCTGACCTATTTTCTCCTTCCTTTAATGCACAACAAAGCTGCTAGAGTTTGTGTAAGTTACAGATCTGCATTGAAATGGTACAAGAAGATCCTTGCATCGTGCCTTTGGGTGTACCTGCAATACATAAAATTGGGGCATATCTACACTGCACAATTATAGCCATTTCATACTACACTGCCCCCTCCACTTTCGTGAGAGTTTTTTTTATTTTTTATTTATTTTTTTTATTTGTATCCTGCCTCTCCATATGGATCGAGGCGGCGAACAACTTACAAATAGCATGTATTTCGAAACATTTCTATACATGCCCCCAACAAGCTGGGTACTCATTTTACCGACCTGCGAAAGGATGGAAGGCTGAGTCAACCTTGGAGCCGGGCAGGATCAAACTCACAACCTTGTGGCTTGCAGTACTGGCATTTAACCACTGCGCCACCACGGCTCCTTTTTGAGGTGCAGAAACCCCCATGGAAATGGAAAAACTGCAAATAACTCCCCCCACCCCTCCCATTCCCTTTTCGCTGTGGCACATGAGCCTTCCTTCTCAGCACTGGGGCCAAAGACAAAGTAACTGGAGGGGGGAGCTCCAGAATGGAGATGTGTGCCTCCCTCCCCCTTCTCTTCCCTTTTGCTAGCATGCACTTGCCTTCCTTTTCCAAAACAGGCAAAACTCAGGGGAATGTGAGGAGGAGAATGTCCCTAGACTGTACACAGCCTAGAAGGGCTCTCTGCTGTCCTTGTGTCGGACGGTGAAGACTTTTTAGTCAGACTGGCTTTTGAACTGAAGGATTTTATCAAAAGGGCTGTAAGTGCTGTGTTTTCTTCAACTGGATTGTTTAACTTTTAAAAATGTTTAGAGTGAATGTTTTTTATATGTTAACTAGCATATTTACCTGGCATTGCTTGGGATTTCATTTTCTCCTTGGTAACATTTATTAGAAATACCTTAGGCATTACCTTACCTTACTTTAGGAATTAGATGCAGTTGAAATACACAGATTTGAGATCTTGTGTCTCTAATTCCCCAGTCTGTCTTGTCCAGTATGTGTAACTTTCCTCCATATTCTCCAATCCAATTTGAATTCAGAGTTGTCAGCATACAGAGTTTGGGTTTCTGAGAGAGTACTCTGCCCTCCTTCTTGCTGCTAGGCCTCATCTCCATAGCAAAAGGGCTGAGTTCTCTGGCTGAGAATTCTAAAGTCCCCTTCCTGAACTGCTGACCCCAGGATTCCATAGAATCTTCACAGCCAGGCAATCATATGAGGTCTTTGCCTGCCTGACACAGACAAACAGACAAACTCACTCACAACCGTTGACTTTTATTTAGTAGATAGATTAACTTGTTCATAGTTTAATTCTGTTTTAATGCTGACTTTTTATATGTTTTTAATTTAAGCTGCCTTGAGTACCAGTCTTGGGAAAAAGGTGGGAAATAAATAAATAAATAAATACTACTACTAGTACTACTACTACTACTACTACTACTACTACTACTAATAATAATAATAATAATAATAATAATGTCATCATAGGGGCAGTTCGCTCAGAAATGGTGGAAAAATCTCCCTGTCCCATCAGTTCATGAATCAGCTTCCTGTGATCCCAAGTAACCCATGCATGCTTTGTTGAGGGAGAGAATATTGGTATTATTTTGCTGCCAATATGTAACTAACAGGGGGAAAAGCCATTGATTTGGAGTGGAACATGTTATGTACTAGGATTTTCAGACTAGTGTTTTGCAAGTTTGCTGGATAAAATATCAAGGCATGTTCCAAGTACTGACTGATGTTTTCCTTGACATGTCTCAGAAAAGAATATGAGCCACCGGTTTTTGTTTTTTTAAAATTTTATTTAAATGGGAAGATGGTATCGTCATGTTCTTTCCTTGCTCTCAGTTTCCAACGACATTAAGATAACATGCCAAAAAGGATTGCACACTTTGTATTCCAGTCTTGAAGATGCAACTAGTTTGGAAGGCTGTGTTGTTATATATGAGCATAGGTTTTTTTCACTTCCGTTTACTCTCAGTTGTACGATAGAATTATTAAAACAAATTAACGCAATGTAGATCTGTGAGGTTTGCAGTCTTTCAAATGATGTAAAATATATGGCACAGTCTTTCTTTCCTTTGTATAGAAACATCTTTGCCCTTTGCTTTCTACTGCTAGAAAATAGCAGTTTAGAAGCCACTGGAAATTAACTATTGCCCCAGGTTACATGGAATGTACACCAGACTTTTCAGCAATTGTTACAGTGGAAAAAGTTGATGGACTCCAGAAGCAACCTTTATGGGCTACTCTAATGATCTGGTTTCTTTGTGCTGGATTTTATATAGGTTTAACAGAGAGGGCAGCCATGAAAGTGCCAATACCATTGTTCTTTCAGTAGTGGAACAAAGAGATCTGAGATGTGAATGCTAGACTATTTTGTCTCCACAAGAGGAATCTTATATATCTGATTTTTTGTTGCTGTTGTTGTTGTTGTTGTTGTTTTTGTGCCTTCAAGTTGTTTCCAACATATGGCAACCCTAAGGTAAACCTATCACATGATTTTCTGGGGCTGAGAGTGTGCAACATGTCCAAGGTCAACCCTAGTCTCCAGGCTTGTAGTCCAATGCTCAGACCTCTACACCATGATGTACTAATTACCTCCAGGAGGGTAAATGAGATGCATGACCTAACCCCAGAGTTCATAATGAAGGCCCTCAAATTATTATTAATAACTAAAATGTATTCATCATATGTTTCACTCAAGGAAACTGACAGGCAGGGCAGTAGAATCTTCTCTTGCTGGCTGATCTTGGAGAGATGCCGACAGAGCTGTCTGCCAGCAAAATCTCTCTAGGATCTATTGGTAGAATAGCTGCAAAAAGGAGAGTTGAGAAGGTGGTTTGGTAAGGAAGAAGTTATGTTATGCTGGATCCAACTCTCCTCCAGTTCAGGCTCACATCCACAAAGCTAGCACAGGCGTAGTCCCAGTAATTTATTACATCCCTAGGTTGTGCACATTTTAGATTAAGCAGAGCTTTGTCTGGCCTAGGTTCAGTTTATGGCCGTCCAGTTTATGGCTCTCCAAATATTGTTGCTCTGAAACTTTCATCATCCCTCCACATTGGCTGTGCTACTCAGAATGATGGGAGTTGCAGTGCAACAATATTTGGACCGGGGATGGAAAGAATATTTCAAAATATTCAAAATATGGTAAAAAGCATGTGGTTAGAATAGTGAGAAATGTGGATGAGAAGAATCCTGGACTGATGAGAATCTTAGCAGTTCGGGATTTATTCTGCACCCAATTTATTCTGCACAAAATTCTGCACATATGGTTGTTTTGTGCACAAAGCAGCATTTTCTGTGCTAGAAAATGGAAGTGCTCTTTCCTGTGCAGAAAAGGCCATCTTATGTGCAAAAGAATGACGTGAGAATTAAGGACAGAATAAATTCCCGACTATTTTGAATACAGTGAATCGGGTTTGAAAATACTCAAAAGAATAAGCTTTGAAAACTGCATGGTTTTCAAAGATTTCTTGCAGCAGGAAGAGTATGGCTAAAATTATTTATTGCTTTCTTTGAGAAGAAAATTAGTGAAAAAATATGTTCCCAATTCAGACAGCTTCAGCTCACACATTCCTGCTCTAAATAACACATGGTACCAAAATCTATATGGATTAGAACAGGCTTTATCTTGACTTTGGAATAAAACACGTGGCTGCATTTCTATATTGTGGTCCGTGTTTCATAACTTTACCCATATTTAATTATGTGGCAGAGTTGCTACAGAATCCTCCTAGTGAATTGTGAAGGTGCATATCAGGGCACTAGCAAGATTGTCCCAATACACATTGGGCTCTACTGATGTGCATTAGCACTCCCTGTGGCGTCCCAGTGTGCATTGGAAATGTCCAAAGTGCATCAGCAGCCAATGCGGATTGGTCCTGAGGTTAAATGGTCAGTTTGCAGGGTTCCCTACATAGTACGTCAGGAGATGATTTAAAGCACTAAGACAAAATTATCTCCGAAGCTGATGCTCTCCAGACACATTGCCTCAGAGGCAATCTTATATAGCAGAGTTTCAAAAACAGCAAAAGCGTGTGCAGCAGAGTACAACTACAACAAAAGATACATTATTGCTCAGACCAAACTACTCACAGGTTAGTTACTCACAAACACAGAGTGTGTCATCCAAAATACCTGGAGGCCTTAATCTTCTCAGTTGCAATACGTACAACTATATACAGGATACGCAGATCAATAGCAGATACACAGGCAGAGATACATGCAAATATACTGGCAGATGTAGATTCAAGCAAGCAGAGAGAGGGCAAGGATTAACACTTCTCTTTTATGTACTCCTGCTTACAGGTCATCAGCCTGGGCCATTATCATGATGCAACACCTTGCCATGTTTGCAGTATCACGACTCAGCCCTTACTGCATGTCCCCTAGGAAATGTGTCATCACTTGCTTAGTCATTCCCCAGGTGTATCACATGTTCATCAAAGGTATTTTCCAATGGAGCAAATGACATTGCATTTTTTATCCAACATACTAACCTCCCAGCAATTCCTTGCTGAATATGGGTGCTGCAAAACTGCTTGATTCTGCAGATGTAAATTCACTTATGTAGATCTAAGTCCCATACTAAATTCAATCTATCTTCATTGCATGGCAGGTTGGATGTATATCAGGTATGCACCAAAGAACTGCAGGATTCATTTTTTAAAATTTTTTGTTATTGATTATAAAGGGGAAAAGAAAAGAACAAAAAAGAAAAACACCATGTGATACACATAACAGTGAAAAAAGGAAATTTCAACAAAAACAAGCTTACAATTCCATTACAATCATATACTTATTCAGCATATTTTATACCATACTGCTTACATACTTTTGTAACCTATATCTAGATCTCATTCTCATTATACTCGTTATTATTATAAAAATTTCATTCTTAACTCCATACTTTTCCATTACATTTAATCTATTAATATTACTAAATATGATATTGTTTCTAAATATATCAAACTATCCCTAAAAGTAAACCCACCCCTCAGAGCCAATTATGTTTCAACTTACTCCACCTTCCAGAATTGTAATTCTTATGTAGGAATGACATCTTCCTCTTTTATTAAAACCTTTCCCACAAATATCTTCCATATTGCTTCAAAATCATTCCCCTTCATTATTCCTTTCTTGGCCTTAATTTGACATGTTAACTTATCATTAATCGCAATTTTCCACACTTCTTTATACCAATCCTCTATTTGAAAATCTCCATGAATTTTCCATTTTCTTGATATAATTAACCTTGCTGCAGTTAATAAGTTTGTAATTAAATCCTTCATTGCCTGGGTACAATTAATCTTATTGAATATAGATAATAATGCTACACCTGGACATATTTGTAAATCAATTTCAGTTACCTCTTTTATCTCTTTAAACACCCTTTGCCAAAATTTCTGTTCACCTTCACAATTCCACCACATATGAATATGTACCAATCTCTTGACAACCCTCCAACACAACCTTGAATAATTCTTATCTATATAATTTAACCTTACTGGTGTTAGGTACCATCTTCAAACCATTTATAATAGTTCTCTTTTATCCTTAAGGACAAGTTTTTTAGATGACGCTGATTCCAAATTTTCCCCCAGTCCTGAATATCTATTTTTTGTGCTAGTTCTTCCTCCTATATTTTCCAAAGATATTCGGAACTGCAGGATTTATATGAATTTTGAAACTTCTGTGAAATAGTCTCTTGCTCCTCTGCTTTTGCAGTCCAAAACCTGTTTTCCATTATTTAAAATATCCCAGCAGTAAGGATATATTTATTGCTGCTAGCGATGCTATGACATATGGCTGATACATGCAGGTTGGCAGCTGAATGTCTGGAAAAAAAAGGATGTAGATGGTCAGAGTAATATTAGCAAAAGTAGTTTGTTGGGTTGGGATGGGGGCTATTTATTTTTCAGCCTCTTTGCCAGCTAAAGTGTTTGAGTGCATGAGAAGTCAGAACATATTTGAGTGTGCCATAAGCAAACAAATCTTTTCCTTTAATCTATAGGATTGAGAGCCACAATGTTTGCAGATGGCGTCAATGTGGAAAATCAATTCTCATTGTGTGTTCCCTTGTAGTTGGTGCCTGCTCTCCCTCCTGTTGCTTGCTTCCTTTTTGGCGCCATATTTCACACTACTATGCTTTTTAAAAAAATGTGTTTCCTCATTCTATCACTGAAAAGGTTTGTAGTAACACTCTGTAGTGTGGCACGCACCTATTTTGATGTAATTCATTCTCTTGGTTGATCAGAGACAACACTGTCACATCAATTCATGGAGGAATGAAATCGGATTGTGTGTGCCATATATGCTTCTAACCTCCATGCATTCAACATGTGCGTAACTTTGATGCATAAGCCCAGATTATACACACATTGGGATCTTTCAGTTTTGATATTCTGTGGTTCCTTGCTTTTCCAGGGGTCTTGGTTGGATCCAAAGCACTCTGTATGCATACAGTAGTTGTACAAAAGTGTGTGCACATGAAGCATTGAGAAGACAAGATTGAAGAGAGACACAATAGCTGGTTAAGATCCTACACTATGCGTGCATAGTGTAAATCTACACTCATGTAATTATGGTGGATGCACCATGCCACTCTTCAGCTGAACACTACCATTCTGCAACCTATTGTTTAACTGGGTCATAGACTTGAAAAAAATAGTTTTTCCAGACTCTGTTTTTGGTTTCTTATTCAACCAATATTCAGTGGCATTGGTGACTTCTATGTCAGTGAGTCAGAATCTGCTCTGGGTTTTAGTCTGAACTTTAACAAAGCTATCCAAAGTGCTGAATTTATTTTGGTGATATTGCCTTGGATGGCTCATTTAAGGTTCAGATTTTAAAGGGCTACTACCCTTCTGACATGGAAGCCACCAGCTACTCCTGACTATAGTGTGAATCTCTCTGCCACCTTCATGTTTTTTCTTTTTGAGAAACATCACTCTCCAAAAGAAGTACCATCTTGTAATTAATTTCAGATCTGACAATCAAACATCAGCGCTCTCTCTCTCTCTCTCCAAGTCTTATTCACAGGGTTCCTTCTTATCTATTTATTTCCATACCTTTTGTCTGTTGGGTTGAGAAAGTTACTCTTTTGGATTACAACTCAGAGGCTGATGGAATCTGGGAGTTGTAGTTTAAAAAGGAAATTTTACTAACCTTTACTTCAGAGTAAATGGGGAAGCAATGTGATGATCGCTGTGTGCTGGGTTTACTGGTTTGGGGAAAAGCTGTCCCAGGCACTAACTCTTTCTCTCTCTACAGGATTTTATAGGCTATAGGTTTTAAAAATGGACAATTAACTAGAGTAGCTCCAAAAGCAAGGAATGAAAAAGAAATCAGGTTGAAGACAGGTTGATTTGAAACACATTTTTTTTTATTAAAAGACATAAAGACATAACAGCAGAACCCAACAGAACAATCTGTGTTCAATACAAGCTGTTTCTTGAAAGAAAAGAGAGGAAGAATGGCACAAATGCCAAAAACCACACTCCTGACCAAATTAAGCAAGCTAAAGGTGTGCAGCTAAGCTTAAGGGACTGCAGACTAAAACACACACATGGATTTTCTCACCCTCCAATGGGAAGAAGAGTCCAGTTGCCTGGGTAGCTTGTTATCTCACTTGAAAACCCTGTCCCAGGGTCTACAATTTTGATATTAAAATATGATTCCGTGTGCCTGAGAGGTCACCTGGACGGGCACGTAGGCGGCAATGGTCAAAGGATCGAAAACCAGGTCAGGCCAGTAAAATCCCCAGTCATGTAGCCCCAGGAGACCTCAAGATGTGTAAACCCACAATAAACAAAGGGTCCTCAGCCCCGAGATGCCGACTTGAGGGGATTAGCGTGTCTGCCCAAGTTGAGCAAATATCCTATCAGGCGAGGACCATTTACATGAAGTCACACCACAACTAAACACAGCCGAAGATCCTGAGACTTTGGCAACATCTTGCAATCCCATCACACTAAGGAAATTACCATGGTGGAGCTTCATTATCGCTCCAACACCCATTGTTCTCCCTGGGAAAGTATTAGTCCTCCAAATACTTTTTCCCCTACAAATAGTCCCAGTTTTTGAGTGGTTCCTTGGATCACTCCCAGTCACCCCAGCAGACCCTTGCTCCATCCATTGAGTGATCCCCTCAGCCCTCTCTGTACTGAGCCCCACTTCTCCACTGCCTTCCCAGACCCAGGTCTTCAGGAAAAGGTGCGGTATTATCCCAACTGTACCCCTCCAATATTTCCCTAGCCAGTTTCCTCTCTTTTACTTCTTAATAGGTCTTGAGTGAGTGTGTGAGTGATTGCGTTGGTGCATGAGATTTGCATTCAATAACATCATTTAGTGGACATTCTTGTTTGGTTTTTGGCTTGACCTGACCCTGTAAAAACTGGGTAAAAGACCCCGCTAGGTTAACCTGCCTCTTGCATTGCTATTGCTTGTGGTCTGGCTAGTTTCCATTCCCCATCACGTGGAGCACATTGAGGTGTCCCCCAAGGGACCCCAGAAATCAGGGTAACAAGCCTCAAGATCAGGGCCACAAGTTTGTCTCTTGGGGGACTCTTTGTGATTCTTCCAGGCTCTTTCTGGTCTGTGTCCATGAAGTCTCTTCTCTGGTGTTAATCCAGGCTCCTTTTTTTCAGCCTTTTTCTATCTGGGATGCAGGCCTGCAGTCTGTGTCTGCAAGCAGGCTCTTTTCTTCTCTTAGGGGAAGCAGACACCTCTCCGAGACTGTGCGTGTCTATAGTTGACCTTTTTCTAACTTTGGGTTGTCACCTGGATTCAAGGGGATGCCTTCTGGGAGGGGTTAACATGATCTTAATGCTACATTCTGGAGGTTCAAAAATTTAGATTTGAGTAAGACCTATGCTCATTACTCTCCAGATACTGGTAATGACTTCTAAATAGTCTGAGGAGATGCAAAAAAATAGATTCTGCACACATCAGACAGAGCCAGTCTGATAGAGCCATTTGCTCTTTTTCAAATCTGGATGGGATTTCCCAACATCTCTAGACAATACACATTATCGAGTTATATCAATCTCAACCAGTTTCACAGGACTTCCATTCAGTAGAACTGAACAAATCAGTTAAAGTACTGATTGTTCTCTCAAACCTTGTCAGCAGGAGTGGAGGTTGGTAGGAAAGTTCCAGCTTGTATTTTAAAATGAGGCTTGATTTCTCTGAGATGGACATGGGGTCCAGGCAACTGCATATTGCCATACCCTGCAAGTGTGCTGATTATAACAAGAGGAAACAAGGGCCCTTTCTGCATGGCATTTTCCATGTGAAAGGTTGCCTGGAGCATCACGTGATTGTGAGGAGTGATCTGCACGATGCACTGACAATCGCACGACGCTCCAGGGACCCACAGGGGCCGA
Source organism: Ctenosaura bakeri (assembly GCA_948474755.1). Lineage (NCBI taxonomy): Eukaryota > Metazoa > Chordata > Lepidosauria > Squamata > Iguanidae > Ctenosaura > Ctenosaura bakeri. The sequence goes on along the minus strand of CAOLHI010000522.1, from coordinate 474,853 downwards.
TCGCATGCCTTTTCATTTTTGGCTAGAAGCCAAAAATGGTGCACAATCACACATTGCTCCCAGGCCCCACGTGCACTTACTTGGCATGCGGAGTCTCCAGAGCCGTGCTGGTCACTCTTCCTGCCCGAGCGCAGTCTGGGAAGGTCCCAGGCTGCACTGTGGAAGGAGGAGACTGGGTTCTCATGCAAGCAGGCAGCTCATGCAGAGCCAAAGGACCCCAGACGTGAAAGCCTGTCGCCGGAGGCTGCTCGCGCGATCCCCGCACCCCAGCACAGGAAGAAGATAAGGTGCGGAAAGGGCCTCTCTTTCTGATGATCAAAGTCTACTTGCAATTAATATTATCCAAGCATAACACATAACAGCAGCACATGCCGGATTTCAGGTGAGCTACTAATCATGCAGAAAATGTCCAAGTAATCTCTGAAAGGCTCATGAAATGGTTGGCCATGTCAGCCTATTTATGTACATACTGGCTGAAACCTTCTCTGAGGACTCCAGTGGATTAGTACCCCATAAGCTTCTTTTCCGGAAAACTTGGCTTACACACCAGTGACCAAGCTGTTCAAATAGCTTGGCCTGAATTTTTTTTTTTTAAAGAAAATTAAAGACTTTAGAAAAACATGTCCGTAAGTCTCTCAGGATTTTGTTGGACTCTTTCAGAACCAATACATAGAAATCCTGGATTTTTCTGCAGGGAAGGCATGATTTCCCTAGGAGTTCTATGGAAACAGGGAAGTCATTAGAAGAGGTCATTCTGGGGTCATTTCCATATAGTAGCTGTCGGTCAGTAGATCTTCAACTTACAGGAATTCCTCTTCAACATATAGTTGAAAAGTTCTCTTAAAAAATCATTGTTCAGATGCCCTGAGTCCTCTGCATGCAGTATGATTTGGCAGAGAGCGGATGCTTTGAACTGCTTCAGGGCAGCATTGGCCCAAGACACTTTTTTTCTGCTGAAGGCAAAGGACAAAATGGCTTCACTTTCTTTCTGTGTACAAAATCTGACTGGACAAGTGGTGGAATCTTTCTTCAACAATGGCAATGAGAAAGAGCTCCTTAATGTACCTGAGGGCCACTGGCCTGTTTAGGGGATTCAGGAGTGTCCTCTAAATGGCCAGAAGATTCAAAAGGATTAGCTAGAGAAATTATTCCTGATGCCCCTTGGTACCTGGTTTCTCCTCTGAAACTGATGTTTGGAGGTGTGTTTTGTTCTCATACATGTCAATTCCCTTAATAGCCATTGACCAAGCTGCCCAAGGAATAGGTCTTACTCCTTCCATCTGTAAGAAAAACTAATTTCTAATTATGTTTTCTCTTGCAGTATCCAAAATAAAGTGAGATCAGGCATGGGCCAATGCAGCTCAAGGCAGAAGCATTAAAGCGTTTAGATCCAGATGCACTTTTAGTCCAAGTTTGGTAGAGATTGTTTTTTTTGGGTTGTGTGTGTGTGTGTTGGGGGATTCTGGGAGTTGTAGTCCAAATATAATTTTCTCATCTTCTCCCTTTCTGTCTCTCTGCTTTCCAGTAGTTTCCAACTTATGGCAACCCTAAGGCAAACCTATCATGGTGTTTTCTTTACAAGATTTGTTCAGAGAGGATTTTCCATTGCTTTCCTCTCAGGCTCAGAGAGCATGACTTGCCCAAATTCATTCCAGTGGTTTCCATGGATAAGCAGGGATTTGAACCCTGGCCTCCTGGAGTCCTAGGCCATTTCTGCACTACACTGTTATAGTGCTATTGTTCCACTTTCAGCATCCCGTGGAATTCTGGGCTATGTAGTTTACTGAGGCCGAAGGGCTCTCTGGGTCTCTAAATGCCCCTTCCTAAACTGCAAATCCCAGGATTCCATAGGATGTTGAATGTGGAATGATAGCACTATAACAGTGTAGTGTGGAAATGACCCTAGCCTGTTACTTTAATGACTGCACAATGGTGGCTCTTTCTCATCTTCTGATTAGGCCCAATTTCAAAAGCTCTCTACAAGTGATCTGTTCAGTCCTCTGGCAAGAGCCCTTTATCACTTTCCTGCCAAGTAATGGGTGGAGGAGGAAAGAGAAGGGAAAAGAAAGAAGAAAAGGGAGGAGAGGTGATAGAAAAAGATTACCCAGACTCCCTTTGGACCTTGCCACACATCTACCACATGCATATTTACAAATTACCCCCAAGGCAGCCATTCTGAATGGATACCTTCCATATATGTTGGATTGCAATCCCGTCAACCACAACCAGCATGGTGGGAGCTGTAGTCCCACTCCCAACATACCTGGAGGGCCCAAAGTTGAGGAAGACTATGCCAAAGGAATGCAGGCCTTAGTTGGATAAAAAGAATCCCTCCCCATTCATCTTTTAGATTATAGATAAGATTGACAAGCTGGTGCAATGTCTTCCTTCCAAGGGCTTCCAGATTTACACCAATGGCAGGGTTATGTTACCCTGATTTCTGGGGGTCCTGGGAGGGACACCTAAATGACCAAACCACAATGCAACTTTGGGGAAAATTAGTTGGAGCACTCACTAAAGCTAGCGAGAGGCAGGGTAACTTAGCAGGATCTTGCAACCCAGCGTCTACGGGGTCAGGTCAGGCAAGCAGTCAGACGGTTTAAAGTAATAAAAATGATGTTTTATTAAATACAGACAAGTACTAAAGACACCACAGTCACACAGCTAACTGGAGAATCGGAAATGGGGATTTTTAGAGGGAAGTGGGTGATACGACACCTGTCTTGTAGTCCTGTAGTTTTGAGAACGACGTTGGGGTGCAGGGAAGAAGCTCAGCGCGGTTCGCTGAGGGGAGCTCACCGAACAAAGCAGCAGCAAGGCAGTCTGGAACTCGGGAGCGATCCGAGGAGGGTCTCGGAATTGGGGGTTCTTAAAGGGTGAATTGTGACTGCAAGCCATACCTTACTCGGTGAGAACAATGCAATTTAAGAGCAGGACAAAGCCTTGGAAAGGTCAGAGTTTAGCATGATTGACTTAGAGCCGAATTAACAATAGTGTAGCCAGTATGCAAATGTGGAGCGCTTAGTACAGCTTTGTAAGGTTACCTGCTCGGGGCAGGGAGCCTTTGTTAGTATCGCGCATAAGCAATAAGGTGTTTGCCAGAGAGGTCCCTGAAGCAACGAACAGGCTGTGTCTGGCCTGCTTGGGTGTAGAATGGAATGTCCAGCAGTTATTGGCCACGCCTGTTTATGTGCTTGTTTGGAGGCCTCGCAAACACGTGGAGCGGGGTGGATGAGGAAAGCCGAATGGTTTGATATCAAAATGATATCAAGTGCTATCTCTGGATAGGCCTGGACTGCAGTAACAGTTAGATCCACTAACAAAAAAGAGAAGTGTGCATAATGCTTTCCAGTGAATTAAGGTCATTTCCATACTACGCTGTTATAGTGCTATTATTCCACTTTCAACATCCTATGGAATCCTGGGGTTTGCAGTTTAGGGAGGGGCATTTAGAATTCTCAGCCAGAGAGCTCTTTGGCCTCAGGAAACTACAAACCCCAGAATTTCACTGGATGTTGGAAAAGGAATAATAGCACTATAACAGTGTAGTGCAGAAAGGCCCAAATTAACATGGGAGCTTGTTCATGCACAAGGCCTAGTTAGTCATCAAAATTCAGAGGCCCATATATTAAGAAGGAATGTAGCAATACATAGGACTTTGGGGGAGATATACGTTCTCTGTTCTTCAGCCTTGGCCCTCTTTTCCCCCCATCCTTTTTTGCTGCCTTTGTTTTCCTTTGCTTTGCTCTCACTCCTTTGCTAAAAAAGATGTGACAGTGTGGTAAATTGCATATATAGGTAGCTTGACATACATGCAAGACACATCCCTATTTACTGTCCTTTGATACGACTTATCTGTGAACTCAAAATTATATTTCAACAAACATAATTTGCTTCAGTAGGTCTCCAGCTGGCCATCTGAACTGAAAATTGTTTCCTAAGATCCAAAGTGTGTGGTGCTGGTTGCTTGAGGCAATGCTGTTTAGCCTTTAATGTTCTCCATTGCTTTCCACTTTCATTGCTCCTAATGGCCGGATGTGCTGCCGCACTTCAAAGGAATTTTGCATTTTAAGAGGAATAGCGAGTGTTAAAACGCTCTAGTTGTTCTCCTTTGATCTCTGTCCACTTTCCATTTAAGTAACATTAATCAATATTTTCCCCATTTATTTTGGCCTTTTAGGGGGTCAGAAATCTGTTTTGGCTTAATGGTTACACAGTGCAAACTGTGCAGAATGGTCTTCCTTTTGTACTCTTAACAGGATTCATGTTAAGGACTTTGTGAAAACTAGTCAGTTTCCCACCAATCCCACTGGATTTACTCTGTAATGATCTTGGCTTTCCAGGCCATTTCTGCACTAAAATCATGGAATCCTGAGGTTTGCAGTTTAGGGGGATTTCATAGGATGTTGAAAGTGGAATAATAGCACTATAACAATCTACTGTGGAATGCATAGGTAAATCTGGAATGGGGAACAGAGTCCATGTCTTGCACATAGCCCACGGTTTGCACATGGACTATGGATACATTTTCTGACACTCTGTCTCCCTGCCAGAGCCTCAAGAGCAAAGTAGAGAGATAACATGGATCCTATGAAGATGCTGAGACAGGAGAGAGAGAAAAAGACAGAAGGACAAGAAAGGGTGGGGCAGACTGACAGAGGGAATGACCTGATCTGTTGAAGTGAGGTAGGATCCATTAAAGTTTATGCCATAGGAAGGAGCATTTCTGTCCTACACTGTTATAGTGCTATTATTCCACTTTCAACATCCTGTGGAATTCTGGGGTCTGTAGTTTTACTGAGGCCAAAAAGCTGAGAATTCTAGATGCCCCTCCCTAAACTGCAAACCCCAGGATTCCATAGGATGTTGAAAGTGGAATAATAGCACTATAACAGTGTAGTATGGAAATCCCCAAGGTTGCTGGCCCTGAAGATGTCATATGACTCCTATTGGAAAATCCTCTGACAATCTTAGCTGGTATTTGGAATCCTCAACAAAAGATATCATACTCTCCAGCATTTCACAGAGGAAAACCAGACTGCATGGCTGAGCAACAAGACGACAAACTTTATTAATGAGGAAGAACACACAATCTAGGAGAGGAAACACCAGTTTGCTTTTACCCAAGCCTGTTGGGAAGGGCAAGATTCTGCCTCCTTCTCTCCTCTCCCTGCTGCATAGCCAAGTAAGTTCAAACTATTTTTGCTCTTTGAACTCAGTTTGCAGCAACTGAAGTAAGCCTAGGTCAAAGGGGGAATGGATGAGAGAAAAGAGAAACAGGGACATTCTAAAAGCCGCTGGAAAAAAAAATTGGGATGACAGAAGATTAATCTAGATTGTCCATACCAAATTGGGACAGTTGGAGGGTATGAGGTAGGTTTTTATTACAATTAACTATATCTCAGAAGAGAGGAGACAAGGTTTTTGCTATCAGCTGCTACATGACTAAGACTATTTCCACACGAGAGGGGAGGAATGGTTCACAGCATGTCAAGAGTGGTGTTTTTATACTCCAATTCGGAAATTTAATTCAGAAATTCAGACACTGTGCTGTCTGCACCCCCCCCCCTTTACATCGTACTACTGCGGAGAACAGCAGTTGCTGCGTCCGTAACAGAAAGACCCTGGCCACTCCTGTTCCCCTCCCTCACCCCACCCTGCCATCACTGATTGGTCTGTTTTTTTAAAAAAATGCACACATTTTTAACACATTTCTGCATTGCTATGTTTGTGCGTAGGTATGTATGTTCGTTGATATGTGGAAAAAACCAGACTTAACAGTTCATTACCAGATCCACTCTCTTCCTGCTGTCCATTTAATACATGAAGACAATAATGTTGGCAGCCTGTCCTTTGATGGGTGGAGAGAGAAAGGGATGGAAATTACAGAAGAGGCAGCCTAGGAACACCTATAGCTGGCCACTTCTGTTATGTGAATCGATGCTATGCTTCTGCATGTAAGTGAAAACTGAAGCAGAACTGGTTTGGGAGATTTACATTGGAGTTTTTCTGGTTTTCACATACGGTGGTTTTACAGCACAGTGAACCATTCTAGGAGCTGAAAACATGCAGAACCATAAGGAAAACTAGAATGCTGAAATGGTACAATGTGCAGACTGGAGGGTAAGAATTTGACACTGCTACGATGTATCAACCTCGTGCAGAAATGGTCTGAAAGAGAGAAGGAAAAGATTTGCGGGAGGAAGGAAAGTTGATTTGAGAGTATCAGTCAGTGGTAAGTTAGCAAAAGAACAGACAAGGCAAAAGCCCTTTTCGCACAGTGTTTTGGAAGCGAGAGGGCCCCTTGAGGACGTCTGCATGACGCACTCACATTTACGTGACACTCAAGGGCTGGATGCAGAGCGAGCACGCATCTTTTCATTTTTGGCTTAAAGCTGAAAATGGTGCGCCATTGTGCAATGCTCCCGGGCCCTGCGCGCACTTACCTGGCGTGCAGTGCTTCAGGAGCTGGGCCGGTCATGTGTCCTCTCCTCAGTGCAGCCTGAGAGGTCCCAGGCTGCACTGCGAATGGAAGAGGCGGGGCGCTCGCATGAGAAGGAAAGAGCTGTGGAGACGAAGCAGCAGGGGAGCGGCTGCTTTCCTTCCAAAGCTTCTCGCGTGAGGACCCCAACCCAGCAGTGCAAACAGGTAACGTGCGAAAAGGGCCAAAGGGGGTAAGCTTCCTGGCTGTGTCTACTTCTGTTACGCTCTGAAGGCATATGGTTAATTGTGTAATCAAGGTTGCACAATTCTCAGGCCTCCCACAGAAAGAAGGTAATCCCTTACAGGAAAAAAAAATCCTACCATGATCTATATTAACCTCAGTTTACATCTGGTTCTTACAAAATAATTGCCAGAGATGCTTTCAGATTACAGTTGGCCCTTCATATCTGCAGATTCTGTATCCATGGATTCAACCAACCATAGCTTGAAAATATCTAATGCTAGTCATAATTCCAAAAAGCAAACTTTGATTTTGCCATTTGATATAAAGGACAACACTTTGCTATATCATTGTACATAATGGGACTTGTGCATCCACAATTTTTGGTGTCCATGGGAGGTCTGGGGACCAAACCTAGTAGGTACTGAAGGCCCACTGTACACAGTTATAACACTCTGTTCCATTTTCCTGCCATGGCAACATCCTACAGACTCTTAGGGTTTGCTATTTGAGGAGACACTAGAGCTCTTTGCAAGAGAATTCTAAATACAAATGGCAAATCCCAGAATTCCAATGTGTTGCCACTGGAATGATCTGGAATTATATGCTATACCTGTGTATCCCTCTGGACTCTAAATGAGGGCCAGCATGGTGTAGTCTGAGAACTAGACTATGGCTCCAGAGAACAGGCTTTGATTTCCCACTCAGCCATGGAAAACCACTGGGTGACCTTGGGCATGTCACACACTCTCAGCCCCATGCTAGGTTCACCTTAGGTTCACCATAAGTTGGAAATGACCTGAAGGTAGACAACAACAACAATGATCCCTATGTGACCCACAAAACTCCAATGAGTTGGGCTGCTCTTCTGAATCTAGTTACTCAGGAGTATGCAATTACTTTAATTGGTCATAATTCTGAGTAAATGTATATTGCATTGTCTGCTTAGTCTCTTCAGAAGTAAACCCATGAAACTAGTTGTCCTTCTTCATTGAGTTGAGGGCTAACATACTAAGCATACCCATCTCCATTTACTGTTATATGTCTATTTTTAAGCTGTTGCCTCTGTAGCCCATTTCACAATGTTCACATATAGTCTGCATGCATGATTCATCCTTGTCATATAAGATGCTATATGTGCATGCATTTCCCTGCTCAGAATTACAGCGACTCACATTAGGTCCTCCATTTGTTGAAAAACCAACATTATCTCTGTGTATGTACCTTCAAGCCACTTGTGCTTTCAAAACAACTCTATTAATTTCATAGGATTTTCTTAGGCAAGGAATGCTCAGAGGTGGTTTTGCCAGTTCCTTCCTCTGAAATATAGCCTACAACACCTGGTATTTGCTGGCAGACTCCCATCCAAGTACTAACCAGAGCTGATTCTGTTTAGCTTCCAAGATCAGATAAAATCTGGTGCCTTTAGGGTATTTAGGCCAAACCTTATCTACAGCCCCACTTTCCACAGAAGGCTAATAGCTCAAGTTAGCTTAATATGTCTTAAGAAGCCTTGATTTTCATGGAAAAGATTTAAGCATGGCCATTATATTCTCATTGGAATTAGTGGGATTTATAGGTCCTTGACTTTGGCTGTTTTTGCCTAGAGCCTGTCAGTTTTACTAGGCCAAAATACTTTCTCCCTCTCTGTTTTTTTTAAAGTATTTACACAGCTTGTGGAAGTTACCCAACATGAAATTAAATCCATTACTTTTGTTATTGTCCTTTCGCCAGCTCTTTTAGACATTTCTTCTTACTTCATTGCAAAGTAAGCAAAACATTTACCTTATCGTGTTCTAATGGTAAGGAAGAAGGAAGAACAGAAGAATACACCTTTCCATGTCGTTATTTGGCTTGCTTTTCTTACTTAGCTAGCTTTATGTGTGGCAAAAGGCTTTCATTCATGAGTTTATGGTTTCACTAACACATAATGTTAATCTCGAGTCTGAAAGCTTGTGGGTGCATAATACAGAACCCTTCGGCCTATAGCTCTCTAGCTTGACAACAACACCCACCAGCATGGTTTGGGAAAGCTGACTTAATACTTCTCTGTTGTCTGTATACAATAGGGCTGACAGTGCTTGAAACCAGCCATTCCAATTTTTAGGTAGAGTGCACACCCTCCAACTATCCTGATTCAGCAGGAACAGTCTCAGTTAATCCCACTGTGCTGTCCTATTTTCTCAGCTGCTTTTAAAATGGTCCTGGTTTCTTTCTTCTCCTCCCATTTACCCCTTTTGTCGTCAGTTTTCTTCAGTTGTTGCAAATTTGTGTTCAAAGTGCAAAACCAGTTTGCATTTGAGGCCTTTCCTCACCACACTGTCATAGTGCTATTATTCCATTTTCAACATCCTGTGGAATTCTGGGGTTTGTAGTTTACGGAGGCCAAAGAGTTCTCTGGCTGAGAATTCTAGATGCCTTTCCCTAAACTGCAACCTCCAGGATTCCATAGGATGTTGGAAGTGGAATAATAGCACTATAACACTGTAGTGCAGAAAGACTCTCAGGTAATGCAGCAGCAGGGAGAAGATACGAGGGGGCAGAATCTTGCTTTTCCCAGGAGGCTCAGGCAAAAGCAAACTGCTGCAGCCCCTTCTAAGGCCCTTTTCGCACGGGCTTTCTGTTGCGTGACAGCCCCGTGAGCCTCGCGGGAGTGGGAGCGTCGCTCTGCATGACGCACTCCCACTTCCGCCGCTCTCACGGGGCTGACGCTGCGCGAGTGCGTATTTTTTGATTTTCGTCTCAAAGCGAAAATCACCCACGCTCACGCAGCGCTCCCGGCGCCCACACGCACTTACCTCCTGTGCAGAGCATCGGGGAGGCAGCCGGGTCGCGCTCCCTTCCCTCCGCCCCTGTGGAAGGAAGGGGTGGGGTGGGGAGCTAGCGTGACGGACGCGACACCTCCTGCTTCGCGCGTGCGGGGGAGACGGACGCGACACCTCCTGCTTGGCGCGCGCATGGGGGGGACGGACGCAACACCTCCTGCTTGGCGCGCGCGCGGGGGGACGGACGCGACAGCCTCCTTTCTTGTGCGCGGGGGGGCGGACGCGCGAGCCTCCTGCTTCGCGGAGGGGGTGGACGCGCGAGCTGCCGCCGCCGCCGCCTCCAGGAGGCTGCCACTTCCCTGCTCGTTCCTTCGCCTGCGGAAGGAAGGAGGGGGAAACGGCAGCCCCCCGGAGAAGGCTTCTTGTGCGAGCCGCCCTCCCCTGCTTGCGCTAGAAGCCTTAATGCGAAAAGGGCCTAAGTTGTGTATTCCTCCTTTGCTATCTTGGTCACACTTTGATGTTGGTTGGCCACATGTATCCTGGTTTTCATCTGTGAAATGTTGGCGATTATGGGAATGTAGAGGAGTTAGCCTCTCACTGGTCCAGTAGCAGCAGTAGAAGTGGACCTCAATAATTTTATGTGTTTTGTCTTTTTATTGTTATTATTATTATTTTTTTGCTGCACCAGCAATAGCAGCAATAATGCCTCAGGAGCCAAATACATTTTAATTTTAGATAGAAACATCTAGAACCAGAAAACAAAATCACTTAAGGCAATCAGATAAGAGGAGTTGGTAAGAGGAAGCACACTTTTTTTAAGTGGTACTATTATCTAAAATATAATACAATATAGTATTATAACCAAAAATAAAAAATAAGTATTTACAAGAGAAAAGATAATATATAAAAAAGAAAAATGTAGAAACAATGCCAAATATATATCTTCTAACTAATTATTACAAAGTCAACCAAACAAAAGAAACAAAAAAAAAAAATGAAAAGATTACTTGCCCTACCTTTTTTGAGTTAGCATTCATCTAATGGAGAAAAAGGCAGTATATAATCTACTCTTTACCAACGTATGTAACTATCACATTTTAAACTGCTGTAGAACTCTACTGCTTAAAAATGAAATATAAGTTGTTAGTTACATATAGAATAATAAAAAGTACTATTGTTAATCTCTTATTATCCTTGTATAATACATTAATTCAACCTTTTGGTTTTTATCGGTAAAATTTTACATTATTTCATAAATCAACCTTGTGTAATTTCTGTGACACTATATCAAAACTGAAGTCCCACTGTAGCTGATTTCCCACATTTTCTTTCCCAAAGGGAGAAAATTATCTTCCAGTCTTCTTTAAACTGTTTAGAGGTATTATCAGACAATAATATTAATTTGTCTAACTCAACCACATCATAGTTTCGGTAGCCAATCCTCCTCTGTTTATATCACATTTTTAAAAAGCATTATCATTTCCTCTTATTTAATTGTAAGCTCTCAGAGAAGCCCTCAGTCTCACAACCGAAAGTAGGGATGGGCAAATCAATAGTGTGGCCCCCAGTGCCAAAAAAGTTCAGTTAATTTAGTTCAGTGTTAAAATATTGTAATTTGTTTCATTTTGTTTTAACATTACAAATGTTTGTGTTTTTATCTGTAGCTTTAAATTTTTTTGGTGTGAGCCAACTTGAATTGCCACTGTGCTTCTCCAAACTTGAGCCAAAGGTGGCTGTTCGGCGTGGAACAAAAATATCCAAGTGTGTTTGTAGAGCATCTTACCCATGTGTAAGACACCAATAGGTTTCTGACCTTTGGAACAAGATATGCCAAAGCTTCTGAGGTTTGGAGGAACTCTTTTGAGATAGAGATTATGGCCTTTTCCACACCAGGTGAGGGAATCACCCCGCGCCACTACTCACTGGACCTTTCGGCTCCCCGGTCCGGTCCACGGTGCTCCGGAGCAGTGCGTGCTCGTCAATATACACTGCTCCGGCATCCCAAATGGCGGCTTCCGGTTGGTCGAGGGTCTTGACCAACTGCTGAAGCTCGCCAGCCTAAAGCCCGATCCTGGGCAGATCACAGACTCGCATTGGTGTGAGCCTGCAAATCTGCATAAGGGAGCAGGCTCGCAGTGGTGCGCTGCATGCTTTTGAAAGACCGGAAAAATCAGGTCTTTCAAAAGTACGCTGGAAGACCACTTGGGGCTGTTCTGGACTGGACTGAGGTACAGATCTACCTTAAATAGATCCGACCCAGTCTGGTCCGAGGTGCAGACCTCCTCCTTGGAGGACGGACTGCACCGTTTCAAAAACCCCATGTGGAAAAGGCCTATGACTTGAATCTCATTGGAGCATTACATTTGCATAACTGTGTGCTGTAACTATGCTGGTGCAATTATGTCAGTGAACTATACCAGCATAACTACAGCACTGTACAGTGATGTAGACTTGAGTGGATAGATTCGGACTCAAGTCAGACTTAAGTCACTTCAGTGACTGAACTTGGACTTGACTTGGCAAAAATTAGACACTGACTCAACTTGACTTGAGACTTGCATATTTTTAGTGACTGACTTGCTGCCCTCAGTTCAGTAACATAACACATTCATCCAGAAACCTTACAACTTATGGTCACGTGACAATCTGTCTCAATCCCAAAGTGTGGACACATTTCTCAGAGGGAACAGCAAATGGGATGGAGGTGGGCTTCAGGTCTGCTCGGCAGCCTGTCCCTGCTACATATAGGTGGAGCTTTTGAAAAACTTTTCCTAATAGCAGAAGGCAAGACTCATGCTCAGAGTGCAGGGTACGTATCTCAGAGGGGAAAAGAAAAGCAAAAGTTAGGCAGTGGTCTTGAGGAGGAAGGATCCTTCCTTCTAAAGCTCTTGAAGCTTCAATAATGGGGAATAAGAAGGATCCTATTCTTTACTTCTGAAAAAGCCTCCAGCTTTGCAAATGGGAAGTAAGAAGGATCCTAATCCCACTTCTGAAGCTGCAGATGGCAAAATCACAAAAGTAGAGGACCAGCTCTTCTTAAATTGTTAAAACTGACTTCCGACTCTGTCCAGAAATTCTGGAATACAGGTTGAGGTATAAAGTTGGCTCCCAGACTGAACAATTGACTTGAGACTTGATTTGAGACTTGAAGGTAGAGACTTGAGACTTGACTTGAGACTTGGAGTAAAAGATTTAAATACATCACTGCCATGGTAGGTATACAGGAGAAAGGAGGCCATGGCAGTGATTAAGGAAGTGAGCCAATGGAGAAACAGGTTGCTCAGAGCCAGTAGGTGCTTTTCTGCCTTTCCTCACCACTACTATGCAACCCAGAGAAAAGCTGAAGGCTGCCACTGAGTTCTTTAAGTCATTTTCACTGTTGCCATTTTCTTCTTCCTATACAAAATTGGCTTCCATTCACTTCAGTGGAAAGGGAGCAGAAATAAAGTAGCTGAGTGTTCCCTTTGGAACTCCGGAGGCCCTCCATTCACTTCCCATTGGTGGGCATAAGGGTGATATTCTTTGATAAGTCTGGTGATTTAATCTAGATGGCTCAGAGCAAGCAACTTGGAAGCAAACTTTGCAGTATCTCAGTTCCTTTGCCAGAAAACTACACAGGAGGTGTCCAGATTAAAAGTTATAAACAGAGCCTTGAATCAATGATTCACTTTCAAGCAAGATATTTCATCTTAAAGTCATTGCTTTTCAAATCCCTTTAGGAATATGACTGAAGGAATGTTCTCATTGCATGAGCATCTCTGTAGGCTTTAATTGGACTATAAAAATGAGGATCTCAGGCTCAGACCAAGGATTCCAAATCTCTGTCTTTGGGGCTGTTTGAACAGTTACTGAATAGGAATTATATGTGTCACATCTTGCCAAAGTGGCAGATGGAAAACCATGAATAATTTAATGCACAATGTATAATTAACTTACAGAAGTCACAGACATAAGGAGTTGGAAGTCCAACTGATCGAAGAGAAACCTTGATCCGGGGTGGCTTTCAAGATGTGTTTGAACTACTACTCACTTCATCCCTTAACATTGGTTGTTCTGGGTAGGGCTTAGGAAGCTGCAGTTCAGCAGCTTCTGGGGCTATTTCCACGCTACACTGTTATAGTGCTATTATTCCACTTTCAACGTCCTGTGGAATTCTGGGGTTTGTAGTTTACCGAGGCCAAAGAGATCTCTGACTGAGAATTCTAAACTCCCTAAACTGCAAACCCCAAGATTCCATAGGATGTTGAAAATGGAATAATAGCACTAGAACAATATAGTGCGGAAATGGCCCTAGAAGGCCATATATCATCTTGTCCTGGCTGAACTGGGCTTTCATCTGATCCAGCAAGCCATGTTTTTGATAGTTAATATTCTTACCAAGCCATGATTTTGCTATTTGGTTCAAGAAATTGTCAGTCTATGACTAAACCAAAACTAGTTGGACTGTACACCCTCAGCAATAGATATCACCCAAATTATCTTTGTAAACAGCTGATTTCCAGAGTTGTCAAAAAGAAAAGAAGGAAGAAAGGAAAGAAGAAGGAAGGAAGGGAGGAAGAAAAGAAACACCACACCTGAGAAATGTAAAAGGTTTTGACATAGACTGTTCTTTTTTTGAATGCACTTCAAAATACAGCACATCACAGCCAAACCTTTGTATGCTGTTTCTTTTCCAGGAGCCTCCTAGCCAAGCATAACACTGTTGGGATGGTGGGAAAAATAATCAGGGGGAATCAAGTTTTAACATAGATGTCTAATCTTATGTACATGCTTGGCACCAAGCACCATGTGCATAAATCAATATGGTTGGATGCCACTTTTCCTATTTGCAAAATGCTAGGAGAGCAGAAGCCTGCATTTGATTGGAGAGTCTCTGCTGCTGAGGTTTTTTCTGCATGTGTGCTTTGGGTCTAAGCGGATTTGGAACTGATGGCTGTATAATGTTAAGCTACTTCGCTAAGCCACTTTGGGCCTAAATGGATCACTCGTTAATGTAAATTACAAATATGTGTTAAGCAGGCATCACTCACTTTGGCACCCAATGTGTTTCATCACTAATTCTTTTTGTTCTATGTAACACTCCACATGCCAATCTGGTGTTCAGTAGATACAGAAGTGAGTATATTTAAAAAAACAAAAACAAACAAAGAAAAGGGCAAAGGAAGAGGTAGGATTAAGGCAAACATTTACACAATGGGAGGGGGGAATTCCCTAGCAAGTGACACTTTAATTACATAGTGGGACAACATTAAAGCTGCTTGCAAGTGAAACAAAACAGAACCCTTGGGAGAATTCACCATGAACAGGCAGCTATAGATTGGGAGCAAGCACTGCTGTCCTCAAACTGATCCAGAACAACACTGCTACCCAACTAGGCAATGATGCATAGTTATACACTGAATTATGCTCCTCAAATGTGCATCAGGTAAATGGACTGTTAGGAGTAGCACCAACAATTTGCTGTTGTTCACAAACTGGTACAATTATCTTTTTGGATCATAATGCACTACATGTATTTATTTTGTTTTTATCTTGCCTTTCTCCTGATATGGGCCGCAGGGTGGCTTATATTATAGGTTAAAACAAAATGGCTTTTGGTCATGCTGATTGGGGATTCTGGGAATTATCATCCAAAAAAAGTAACTTTTCTAAGCTCTATTTATGAGAAACCTTGAGAATGCAAAGTGGATAACATATCACTGGTTTCTTTTGGAGGGCAGGGAAATTGGTAAATATACATAAATATACATAAAGTGCAACAATAATTTACTGTGCTGAATTTCAAATTTACAACCCAAAATTGAGTATTGGACAACATCTGAGGATCAGTTAACTTGGTAGCCACAGAAGCATTTGCATGTTTCAGAGATCTCAGAGGACTATATTTACCTGATGGAAATCCTGCCTGCTGATCAATTAGACCCTTATTAATGATTAAGGTTTACAGGTCAGAACATTGCAGATTTTTCACTCTGGGTAAACCTAAGCTTTTCCCTGGTCTGTCCTCCCAGACAAAATGGAGGATTATTGATAAGACCTAGAGTGCTATTGAAAAAACAGGACAGCTGAGTTCCAAATACCATAAAACCCATGATGCAGTGCATGATGAGCAAAATATATATTCAGATTTGCAAATCTCTCTGATATGGCTGGTTGAAATTTTTAGAGACATCCTGATACTGCCTGAATGTTACTCAAATCATTAGATTCCTTTTGTCATGATATTCTTGAGTATAAGGAGTGCTAGAGATATCAGCTACCTGTTTATTTGGGATGGATATTTTTTTAGAAACAAAATTGCCACTTCAATTTCATACTGATTGATTTTTCTTGGGAATTATGCCTTTGGAAGTGCGTTCTACTGATCTGCTCATGTATGGCCTTTTCTGCACAAGACAAGGGAATCGCTCTGTGCCGTTACCTACTGCATCTTCTGGGGTCTGAAGCAACACGGACTGTGCCTGAAGCCCTTCCGCAGGGCTCCTTCCTGGTCCAGGGTGAATCAGAGCAGTGCGAGGTCTGTAGATCCACACTGCTCTGACTTCCAACGTGGTGGCTTCCAGCTTCCAAAATGGAGGCTTCTGGTTGGTCGTGGGTTCTGACCAACCGCTGACCAACCTAAAGCCTGCCCTCCGCAGATCGCTGTCTTGCATTGGTGCGAGCCTGAGAATCTGCGCAAGGGAGCAGGAACACAATGGCACATTCCAGGAAAATAAAGACCTGTTTTTTGCAGTCTTTAGAAAACACGCTGGAGGACCACTTGGGGTCGTTTTGGAGTGGACTGAGGTGTGGATCTCTGGTAAGTAGTCCACTCCTAGTCCTCTCCAAGGTGCAGATGACCTCCGTGAGAGGACGCACTGCCCTGTTCTAATTGCCTGGTGCGGAAAGGGCCTATGACTGCATGGCCATTTTTTAAAAAAGTTTTTGTTATGGGTGTTCTGAAAAATGAGAAGAATGCAACAGGCAAAAATATTCCACCACCAAATTTCTGGGCCAGAGCTGACGTTAATTTTCTACTTCCTGAAAAAAGTGATCTGGACAAAGGTCCACATAAGTGAGTCAACTTAGGAGGAAGTCAAAGATTGGAGATAGGAAAGGCATATTCAGAGAAACAAGGCATGTTTAAAAAAAATGAAGCTTGGAGGCTGTGAGGAAAAGAATTCCAGTAACATTATAATCCTTGGACTGTGCAATCACAAAAGCACACACTGGGGAAGATTCTTTTCTCTGCACGCACATTGCTTGCACATGGATGGTTTAACTGTCTTCTAAGCCCCACCTTTGACCTCTTCATACATTCACTCATATAGAAAACTATTATACCTTGCTTCTGCCTTGGAATTCTTGGCTTAAATTGCATTGGGCTTGTTATACCTACCAGACCAGGAATAGCAGTTTTTTCTTCTGCTCAAGGGCCATATCATGGGAAAAATCTTGGGACCATGCCAGCAGTAAGAAGAGGCAGTAGAACAACCTTTCAGATCAAAGTGGAAGCTTTGGATTCTATGGTGAAATCCAACCACCTTTTGGTCCCAAATGATTTCCAGGTTCCCCAGATGCTCCGTTCCCCGGTACAGAATTGTTTGGTTGTTTCCCTGCTTTTGTAAGGGGTGAAATGCTTCTTCTGAGGTTTAATTATTGTCAGTAAGTGCTCTAAAGGAGCCAGCTGGTGTAGTGGTTTGAATGTTGGACGAAGGGCCTTTCCACACTACACTGTTATAGTGCTATGATTCCACTTTCAACATCCTATGGAATCCTGGGGTTTGAGGTTTAGGGAGGGCCATTTAGAATTCTCAGCCAGAGAACAAGTTGGCCTCAGTAAAGTACAAACCCCAGAATTCCACAGGTTGTTGAAAGTGGAATAATAGCATTATAACAGTGTAGTGTGGAAAGGTCCTAGAATTCGGGGAGTCTACTATTGAAATCCCTGCTCAGCAAGGGAGCTTTTTATCATATGTGGTAGAATTGTTGTAAGGCCAAAAAGTACAGGAAAACAATCCACCTTTAGATAGAGAAAATTCTGGATTTAAAATTTCAGATGAAGCCAGAATTCTACCTGCTGGGCATGCCAGATGAAAACATTGAGAGAAAACGTGGAAAACTGTTATTTTACTTCACTTGCTGTGGCCAGAATTAACTACACTAGAACTTGGAAACAACCAGATATCCCAGAAGAAGATGACTATTTAATCAAACTTTTTGACATGGCGGTAATGGACAAATTGACTACCTCAATAAGAGGAAATATATTGGATAATTATGTCAAAAACTGGAACCCAGTTATCACATACTTAAGAGGCAATTGGGGTAACCTAGCGGTAGCTAGCTTTGTAAATTAACTAGAGCCTGAAGCTGAAATCAAACTGTATTGAATATATGGTATAACTGATGTGTCAGTATTAATTGCATCGATTATGGATGTAATAAATAGAGGTTAAGTTCAGTGCTTGAGTGTTTGGAAATGGAATTTTGACAGATATATTCACTTAAAGATAAAGATCTATGCAAAGTACAAATGGAATTATAATATAATGGAAACCCAAGGGAAGTTAATGTGTGAAGAATATGAATTGAAGGGAACTGGATAATGATTAATTGATAGAATGAAGTTATGTACTTGAAATTTCTGTTATTTTCCTATATTTTTCTGTATGAAAATGAATAAAAATAATAATAAAAAAGAAGTCCCTGCTCAGCCATGGAAACCATCTGGGTGACATATAATCAGCTTGTCCTACACATTGGCCCTTTCCACACCTTACCTTTTTCTGGCACTGGGGTGTGGGGATCACGCAAGCAGCCTCCGGCGAGATGCTCTCACGTCCCTGCTGCTTCAGCTGCCTGCTTGCACGAAAGCCCCACCTCTTCCTTCTGCAGTGCAGCCTGGGAGTTTCCCAGGCTGCGCTGGGGCAGGAAGCGCGACCGGTGTGGCTCTGGAGGCTCCGCAGATAAGTGCGTGCGGGGCCCGGGAGCAATGCATGATCGTGCACCATTTCCGGCTTCCAGCTGAAAATGAAAAGGTGCGCGATCAGCCCCTGCCGGCCCCTGGAGCATCGCACAATTGTGAGTGCGTTGTGCAGATCACTCCTCACAATCGCGCGATGCTCCAGGCGCCCTTTCACATGGCAAATGCCGTGCGAAAAGGGCCATTGAAAAATGTCATTCCCAATAGTTCTGAAGCCTGGTGAAATTGCTTACCCTATTCTGTGCTGTAGTACCTCTAACAGTGAACATACCCTCTGTGCTTCCTTTTCATGGGTGAGTGAGAGCCCTCAAGGCATGTGCAACTTCCAGCTTTTAGAACAAAATGCTTTTGTTTGGTTTTGAAAAAGAACTTTAGACAGCCCTGCAATATGAGCTCAGGCTTACATCTACCCGATGTAAGTGCATTGGCCATGTTCCAATGGTATACTTCAGTGGGATCCCACTGGTTCTGCCCAAACTGACAATTGGCCCCTCTCCTAAAAACCTGCTCTGGAGGACAGAGAAACCCTTCAGAACAGGGTACTATGGAAGGCTGGAGGAGGGGTTTTGGGTATGGAAGTCCCACAATGAATATGGAAGTATTCCATCAGATTTTGGCCACTGGTAAGCTTTAGAAATGGGTGGGGATTTTGTTTCAATTGAATTTTGGTTGCTCTCACACTCCAGAGTTATAACACTTTGATAAAAGTTTGAGTATTGGAATCATGGGATTTGTCATATGGTTTGGCATTAGACTCTTTGGCAGAGAATACTAGATACTAAACACCTGACACAATTGCAAAGCTATGTCTGCATGAAATTGTGGTCAGCTGCCTAGCTGTTATGTTTTGCACCACTTGCAGCTTCAAATCCATCAGGAAGAGCAGCCCCACATAGAGTATAGGCCATTTCCGCTCTACACTATTATAGTGCTATTATTCCACTTTCAACATCCTGTGGAATCATGGGCTTTGTAGTTTACTGAGGCCAAAGAACTCTCTGGCTGAGAATTCCAAATGCCCCTTTCTAAACTGCAAACCCTAGGATTCCATAGGATGTTGAAAGTAGAATAATAGCACTGTAACAGCATAGGGTGGAAATGGCCTCTGATAGTCATGAGGTTACCAGTGCATAAATTACTGTGGCTAGGTTTTCTCTTTCCAGGAAAGGCAAATCAAAACTGACTCCAAGCACTCTGAGCCACAGTCTGCTTGGGCCTCCAGTGACAAAGGCCATTTCTGCACTATACTCTTATAGTGCAGTTATTCCACTTTCAATATCCTATGGAATCCTGGGGTTTGCAGTTTCGGGAGGAGCCTCTTGGCCCATCCCGAAACTGCAAACCCCAGGATTCGATAGGATGTTGAAAGTGGAATAATCACGCTATAAGAGTGTAGTGCGGAAATGGCCAAAGATGGATCCAGGAGTGCTCCCAAGCTACAGAACTACTCCCTATTCAGTGCAACTGTGTTTACCCAGTTCCTATGCACCAAAGCCACCAATCCACAGAATCCCTGTCTTTTTGGGATTCAGCTTCAGTTTATTGGTCCTCATTCAGCCCATTACATCACCCAGGAACTGATTCCGCACCTGCACAACCACAGCTAAATCCAATGACAAGGCAAGGTAGAACTGAGATTATGCCAAATTAGTAATCACCTCACTCCATGGCTTTATAGGTATTAAATATAATGTAGAATAAAGTGGAACCCTGTGGCTCCCCACAGCTTAATGTTATTAACATGCTATCTGTGGATTAGCCCTTAATTCTAAGGAAATGTGTTGGGGATTTAGGTGAACATAAGAACCTTAAGAAAAGCCATTTTATATCAGGTCAAAGATCTCCCCAGTCCAGCATACTGTTTGTATGCTGACCTCACATTTGTTTTCCTCCATTAACTGATACTCAGGCCATTTCCGCACTAGACTGTTATAGTGCTATTATTCCACTTGCAACATCCTATGGAATCCTGGGGTTTGCAGTTTCGGGAGGGGCCAAGTGGCTCCTCCCGAAACTGCAAACCCCAGGATTCCATAGGATGTTACAAGTGGAATAATAGCGCTATAGCAATCTAGTGCAGAAATGGCCTCGGTGTTTTGCTGTCTTCGATTCAGAAGGAATATATAGCAGCACCAAATATTCCAACCTTCTATGAAATCACTTAATTCCCTTTTTAAAGTTATCCAACTTCACAGCTTTCACCACTTCTCATGATAGAAAATTCCACACTTTAAGTATGTGTTTGTGAAGAAGTATATCACGTGACTATTTGACATGTAAAGAAATACACTTATGTGAAAAAGAAAATGAAGAGGTAATTAGAGAGAAAAACTGTGAATTATGAAATTATGAAATGGAGTTTTAAAAACACAGATTATGCTAAATTTTATCTTATAGTCAGAACAGCTTGACCAAAAACCAAAACAATGGTAGAGAATATATGCAAAATCCCTGCAGTTCTGAAACCAAATAGCAAAACAAGTATTGTACAGAAACGATGTGATCGCTGTTTCACAAACACTCAAAATCGTCTAGAAATCCTTATAAACAGACTGAGGGCCTTTCTACACTATATTGTTACAGTGCTATTTTTTCACTTTCAACATGGTATGGAATCCTGAGGTTTGCAGCTTAGGGAGGGGAATTTGAATTCTCAGCCAGAGAGCAATTTGGCCTCAGTAAACTGCAAAGCCCAGGAGTCCACAGGACGTTGAAAGTGGAATAATAGCACTATGACTGTGTAGTGTGGAAAGGAATAAAAAACCCTAAATGTCAACAGATAGTCTGATAATCTGGGAAGAAACAGGTTTATGTTGTCTATTCACAGTTTTCTGTGTAAATATAAGTCATAAGCCTGTTTCTTTACATATCTCTTTATGTTTTTTGTTAAAAAGCGATTATTTTATTTCTATACAATTCTTGTTCTGATATCTAGTGTTACTTATTAGAAATCTTTGGTTATCAGTAATTTCCAATTATATGTTTTCTAGGGCCCTTTTCGCACGGCATTTTCCATGCGAAAAGGCCCCTGGAGCGTCACGTGATTGTGACGAGTGATCTTCACAACGCGCTCACAATTGCGCAATGCTCCAGGGTAGGGCAGGCACCGATTGTGCACCTTTTCATTTTCAGCTAGAAGCCGAAAATGGTGCATGATCGTGCATTGCTCCCAGGCCCGCGTACACTTACCTGGCATGCAGAGCCTCCGGAGCTGCGCCTGTCACGCTTCCTGCCCCAGCGCAGCCTGGGAAGGTCCCAGGCTACGCTGCAGAAGGAAGAGGCAGGGCTCTCGTGTGAGCAGGCAGCTTGTGTGGAGCCGAAGAACCCTGGATGCGAGACCCTCTCGCCAGAGGCTGCTCACGCGATCCTCGCACCCCAGAACCAGAAGACAGTAAGGTGCGGAAAGGGCCTAACACTTCCTTATAATGTATCAGCTGCTTAGGACCTTTCTGCCCTACGCTGCTGAGAGTTGGATTTGCCCAAGACCACCCAGTGGATTTCCGTGGCTGAGCAGCGATTCAGGCCATCATGTCCTTAGTCCTAGTCCATCTCTCACTGGCTTTTAGCAGCAGGCAATGACTTAGCAGCAAGCAAATAGTGTTTCAGTTACTTTTCCAGTATCATACTGTGAGAACATTAGGATGAAAGACAGAAGACAAGTAGATGCCTCAAGGGCTTATGTTCTTGACATGTACACA
The DNA here is from genome assembly GCA_948474755.1 of Ctenosaura bakeri. NCBI lineage: Eukaryota > Metazoa > Chordata > Lepidosauria > Squamata > Iguanidae > Ctenosaura > Ctenosaura bakeri. Next base: position 452,761 of record CAOLHI010000522.1, on the reverse strand, counting down.
GATAACCTCCTCTTGGTCTGTTGTCATGCCATCTGGCAAGTGAAAATTCAAGAAACCAAGCGCTGGAGCTTGAGAGACTGTGACATCTGCTGCTGTTGGTTCTCCAGATGCATTGAAGCACATATCAAAAAAGGGATTTAGATTCATTCTTTTAAAGAAAGCATTGCATAACTCATTAAGGCAGGGATGGGCAACTGGGGAAGACCGGGGGGGCTGCATTATCCCTGTACTAACGGGCTGTCCCATTATCTGGGCAACACAGATGAGAGATATGATCTCTCCGCCAGGTAAACCAAAGGATCATGATATTATGGGTTAGGTTATATTTATTGGGAGTCAGCATCATGTGGGAGTAACAGAGATCATGAGAGACAGTTGCTCAATGGGAAGAACTAGCTTGTGAAAGTATGGAAGCTTTGAGATGCTTTCAAGATGAAAAGTTATAGAACATGGTGCTCTGAGGGATAGAGGATCTTTTGGGGATGTCTGAGACTTGGAGAGACCTGGGGATTGATGAGCAGGTAGGGGAGATGCTGCCTGCCTCGCCATCCCTTGGGAAGCTTCATCATAGGCTGGACAAAGGTTCTGAACTCCCAGCCTCCCATGAATATCCAAAAACCCAGAACATCATTTATATTGCAAGCAGAATAGGAATGTTTCACTAGTCACTTTCTAACCTTAGCGGAATATGACTGTTTTTGTAACTTATAATTGTTACTGTGCACCCCCAAGATTGATATAGTTTAATTGGTGAAATATTATTTAATTGGAAAATGACATTAATTGGTATTGATATAAAATGGAACATGAGGTGACTGGAAGGTCATGCTGGAAAAAAGGAAAATTACTGACTGAAAACATGAAATTGCAAGGCAGATCAGTCAACACACCTTCTAGGCATAGCTGAAGTAATTGTCAGGCAGATTACGAGGCAACTGTGGAGATAATAGGCTTAAGCTGAAGCTGAAACATCACCAAGTGAATGGTCAAGCTAACATTTCCACCAAAGCAGTGATTTATTCAAGGCTGTTCCCTCACACCTGGATGTTTCCCTGCATTCTCCCCAAACCTCTCTTCAAGTACAGGGCTATTACAACAGCCATTAACTCTTTGTCACTAACATGAAGACCATTAACTCTGTCTAGACCCCATTGTCAGTGCTGCAACTTCCATTGTCCACTCAGCCAGAAGAGCCATTCACATCCATGCATCCGAGGCAGTCAGTCAGACATAGTATTTTTCCTTGCTTACAGTCACACTGTTGCTCTGACTCTTGAACAAATACTGTCCTTAGGCTTCGCTCTAAGCCACATCACTGCTTTCCTTACTGCTCTTGAGATTGGTAATTATCACCCAAATCCCTAAAACTCATCTATCCACAACTTTCCTCCCTTTTTCTTTGGCTAGCTCTTGTGTGCATGAGTGTTTGGATCTATAGTGTGTGTGTGTGTGTGTGTGTGTGTGTGAGAGAGAGAGAGAGAGAGAGAGAGAGAGAGAGAGAGAGAGAGAGAGAGAATCTTTTAATAAAACACATGTTAGCTTATTTTAGAATCTCTGGCTCATGCTTTCCTGCAAGACCCCATAAAAATTGATGGAAAGATTTCATTAGGTTACTCTCCTCTCACAGGCCTCCTAATTTGAGCTAATAATCCCCCACCTTCGAACAAAGGTACTGGTATTGCAGGTGGATCCCTGAGTCACCCATGTTTTGAGGTAACATAGTTACTCCTAAGTAATGTCTGAAGGAAAGTACCTTCATGTATAAGATACCATTTTACTAATGGAAGATTGCTTACTTAGAATAAAAGCTTTCATTAAAAAAAAAAAACCCTTTGTGTGTGCGTGTGTGGATGTGTGCCTGTGTGGGTGTCTGTGTGTGTAGGCTCCTCATCTTGCTCAGAAGGTGAGGGGAAAGTCTTTGCTGAGTCAAAGTCAGATAAAGGTGGGAGTTAAATGCTTCAGTGACTTCCCACAAACTCAATGAACCATGGAATGTATTAGTGGGTGTTGGGAGCTGGTAGAATCCAAGGGTCCCCCCTCATATTCAAGAGCAAGAGATGGGACCAAGTCCATTACAGTTCCCCAAGAGACTTTAGTGCGCATAGCACTGTATTTCCCAGACCCCCTGAAAAAATCCATTTTTTACCTAAAAATGTCCCCATATAGGCTTCATTGGTTATGAGCGGTATTTTTAGTATGTTTTCAGCCCTCCCAGGCGCCATTTTAGGCCCAGAAGAGGCCTTTATTAATAATAAGACTTGAGCAGAATTAAGTAGCAGTCACTTCCTGATTCTTAAAAAAAAAGAAAAAAAAAACCTGTCTTAGACCTAAATTGGCACAGCCCTTCCAAATAAAACATGATGAAAATGTCCCCTGTGTCCACTAGAAGACATTTGGTGCTTTAAAAGAAAAAGAAAAAATCTCCTGAGAGTCCACAAAAATGGCTTTGGGGCAGATGCAGCCCAAGGGGTGCACTTTGCTCACTTCTACAGTAAGGAGACACACCTTTCTTTTTCAGTAAGAGCCCGTGCAAGCATATATACACAGAATACTGTGAGGATGTTATCTCCAAAGAATCCAGAAGTATATTGAAACAGAGCATGTCAGAGATCTGAGCTGCAGGCAACCTCTGGACAGGGCTTAGGAAGCAGGAGGAGTAGGGCAGGGCAGGGCAGGGCCTGAGACCCAAGCTGGAAGACAATCATTGAATCATAGAGTTGGAAGAGACCACAGGGACCATCTAGTCCAACCCGCTGCCATGCAGAAACACACATCAAAGCACTCCCAACAGATGGCCATTCAGTCTCTGTTTAAAAAACTCTAAAGAAGGAGACTCTATCACACTCTGAAGCTGCATGTTCTACTGCTGGACAGCTCAGGATTCAATGTTCTAGTAGTCACAGCCTCTACAAGTCGAAAGCGGAGTTGGCCAACAGAGAAGGATGAAAGAATCTGGACTGAGCCTGGCTTACCTATGGAATGATTTCTGAAGTGTAACACTGGTTGCTACACCACAGAATGCAACTGGTCCCCAGTTCTAGTTCTGGTAGCTGCTGGTATGAAATGAGGAAGGAGAGGGCTTGTTTTCTGCTACTCCAGAGACCAGGACAAGGAGCAATGGATTCAAGCTGCAGGAAAGGAGATTCCACTTGAAACTCAGGAAGAATTTCCTGACAGTTAGGGCTGTCCAGCAGCAGAATGTGCTGCCTCAAAGTGTAGTGGAGTCTCCTTCCTTGGAGGTTTTTAAGCAGAGGCTGGAGGGCCATCTGTTGGGAGTGCTTTGAGGGTGTTCCTGCATGGCAGGGGGTTGAACTGGATGGCCCGTGTGGTCTCTTCCAGCTCTATGATTCTATGATTCTATGAATTTCTGGGAATAAAGAGGAATAAACTCCAAATTCAGGTTATATAGTGTATTCTTGTTTTGTCTACTACCTGATGTTTTATTCTGCAGTCACTCTCAACTTGGTGAGAGGAAGAGAGTACCTTCACTTCCTCTTGCTTGTTGGAGAAGATCTACAGAGGAAAATGAAGCTCATTAGGGCTTGCTCTGTGTGTGTGTGCGCGCGCACATGTATATGGATACAGCCATGGAGGGGATCTGGGGTGGACACTGGCCTCTGTACCCCATGCAGTTGTCCATCCTGATCTAGCTTGATGTATTGTGTGCTTGTTTCTTACCATAGCCTGTACAGTGTTAATAATACAAAACCCATGGTACAGCATAACTATGACAGAAAGACGGATTAGTGTGATAGCTTCACTTTCCAAGGGTGGCAGTGGATACATCTCTTCTTTTACTGCAGCAAATAAAATAGAATGATGCAACGTATGCAACGTACCTTTCTTCCAGTGATCAAAGAAGGTATAACACAGAAGTGCTCCAGGTGATCTGTGCTATCTTTTATCCAGATGCTTGTTCCACCCCGCCCCTGCCAAAAAAAGCAATTTGGGAGAATTTGTGGTTATGTTTTCTTCGCCCTAAAAAATGTGTTACTGCCCATCAAAGGCCATGCAAGGAGACGGCATTTCTGATAGACGAGATGGCTCTGTCTGGCTCACTGTATTGTAAACCTCCAGCTTTAAAATAGGTTGTGACTTTATGAGGACGCCTGAGAACTTTGTCCAAACAACTGTCACAGGCACTGGCGATTTGCTCTGAAGCTGAGATATCTGTGAAGAGTTTCACTTGGGAAAGATTTAACATCAGGAAATTTCCATTGGGCTATAGAGCTAGGCCAATGTGTGATACATGGCCTGTCTTTACTATTTTTGGTTTCCCTGGCTCACAATAGAACATCCTGAAATGTCACTAAGCTCCTTTTATTTATACTAGGTAAGAAGCAGTTCAATTATCATTATAAAAACTTCAGGCTGTAGTGTAGAACTTTGTTTTATTTTTGGCCAGAGTGCTCTGAGCACTTATTTGGTAGCAATGGTCCAATGCCTTTCAGCTCAGTTTGGAAATGGGTAAGTGGGGCTGAGCTATCTTGGTGAACATTAGGAAAAGCAAAGCTCAAGATTCTGCATTACCCAGCACAGTGTAAGTGTTCTACAGGCAGAAATATGCCACAGCTCCCTACTCGACATCGCCAAGACTCATAGGGGTTTTTGTGTGTGTGATAGTCCCTCCTGAATATCGATTCCATAGCTGTGGAGGGTGGAGCCAGATGCAGATCAATGACATCTTGTACTGAAAATCTACTAGGGACTCTGCAAATAATAATAAATAAAGAGAACCTCTGCAATGACACAAACAGGCATAAGATGGACTTAATGCTTATGTATGTCACTAACAGGATGTAACCAAAGCCCCTTTTATAGCATTCTGTTGTATTCCTCCCTAGGAACTGCAATTCCCAGTGCTTGTCATGACCGAGTGCCACTTCATAATTAGCAAGTATACTCAGTACATGTAAAGAATTTCCACCATAAACATACTCCAGAATAGTAGGTTTTGCTTTTTTGAACTACAGTGTCTTGTATCACCCAGGCATCATAGGGATTCTGGGAGATATATTCCAAAAATCCTGCCCCCCCCCGCCAAGGAGAATTATAAGGGTGGTGGTGGTTGCAGGACTGAGAAGATATGAGCGGTCCAGCCACATGGGTCAAAGCAGTTAATGAGAATTTCATCAAAGCTATTGCATGAATCAGCAAAGCACCTGTTTTTGTATTTCATGCATTTTCAGGGCAATCAGCAAGAAGAAAAGAAGAATAAGGAATTTGATGCTAAATAGTTTGTAGCAGCAGGATTTAGACCTCTCATCTCCTGATTGCTGATTGCAAATGTACAAAATTTAATATTAGATTCCAAGCCACAAAAGAACTTTAGATGGTGCTCAATTCAACATATCTTTAAGCATGAATGAGAGATTCATCTTATGACTTACATAATTATGAATGTAGGCCAATATCACAATTGTCCTATGGAAAACTCTTTGAATGTTTTTTGCAAGACAGCTACAGCCTGGAAAACTATTTTTAAAAAGTAATATTTTTTCCGTTATTCACTATAGTATCTTAGAAGTAAATTGTTACATTGCCACAATGCTCAGAAAATAATGCATTGCTTTTCCATAGCTTTTCATTAGGTTTTTTTTTTTTTAATTCTTAGGATTGACATGAGAATGTCATAACATATGAACATTCTGGTCAAATACCTTTCAAAACTGCCAAAAAATGACCTCTTGTCATGTTCCTGTCCCAGGACCCCAACAGAACCCTTTCTAATAGCTATACCCCAGAAACATGAGAGGAACAATGCTTACAGCAGCCAGTGTAAGTGGAAAAGAGAGAGCCCAGGCATCTCAGACCATTTATATGAGAAGGACTCATTAATTAGGCCAACAGCTGGGTAAGACTCTGAGCCTATATAAAGAGAGACCAGAATAGGGAAAGGCTCTCGTAGTCAACTGATCCTATTGGTGAAAGCAGCCCAGCTTACACTTGGATTCCTTGCTCTCAGACCTAGAACCCTTGACCTTTGCCTGGTCTATGGATTTTGCCATTGATTTTTTCCTGGTAATGGAATATCCTCCGATTGTGATGGCTGGGGATGCATGGGCAGCAGGACCACATTGTGTGAAAGTGACGACATTGTGTGAAAGCACAACTCACAGCCCCAGTTACATTTCATCCACCTAAACTCCTGTCTTTTTTTCTATAAGATTTTAGGGGAGGTGTCAGATTGGGAACTGACATGATGGGGAAAAGTTGCAATCTCCTCCCCCCATCAAGTATTACTACATCAAATTGGTTTTTCATTCTTCCACAATTTCTTTCAAAAGCTGAAAAAAGTAAGAAGATCCAATCATAGATCTCCCACACTGTGCTATGCTCCTACATTACTGCAGCTTCTTCACAAAGTCACTTTCATAAGTGAACTTTAGATGCTAAGATCATTATTAAAATATACACATATCATATGAAAAACACTATTTCTAACTGCCCATTCCCTTGGAAATTCTGAGATTGAATCCCCAAAGACTTTGGGTCCAGAGGCCAAATAATCTTATATTTATATATCAGGTTTTATTTACAAATGCTGGTTTCCTGTGAGAAATACCAACCCATGCCAGATGCTACGAAGGAGGTGGCCAGACTCTTCTGATGATGAGCAGAAATGGCAATGTTTTGTAATGCATGCTACTAAATTTAGTCCTGTCCATTAAAAAAAGAGGGCTTGGTAGCCAGATATTTTGAAATTGATCATACAGCATGAAGACAAGTGACTTAGCAACCTATTCTGTGATATCGCTTATTTTTCCTTAGATTTGGAACTTTTTTCCTAGTGAATGTTTAGTTGTCACTTAAACTGAGCTAATATGATGGGTGGCCAGCTGTTTCTGCATCTACTGCTGTATTGCTATCTATGTTTTAAAATGCAAATAAGGGTTGAAATCCTGCTGTTGGTTTTGACTAAAGATAGATGTGTTGAATCAGCTGGATTTTGCTACATGTTAACTCACCATTCAACAATTAACTCGATTGATCTACTCTAGCTGAAACTAACCTATGGGATTCCAGATAAAGACTTAAGAAACTTAACAATATTCCTACTAGAGAGAGGAGAAGGAAAAGGTCTGGGGAAAGACATGCATGAATAAAAAAAAAGATCTGTGCAGAGCAGAGTTGGCAAGGAATTAGTTACTAATGATTAGTTAAATGTAACACATTCCTTTCTCCTATAACAAAGACATAATTACTTTGAATGATACCTATTCATCCCTTATTTTTGAATTCCTTGAAGCAGACCCACTCGAACAGGTGGAATTTAAGTTAATCATGACTATGTCAGTCTTATTTCGGCAGGTGAACATTAAGTAAGAACAATTTGGATTGAGCCCCTTGTATATGGTGAAGTCTGAGCTTCCTAATGTCATTAATCTCCCAAACATCATATCATTGTACAGGAGCGGAGAAATATATGCATTGATGGTGCAGGTACATTTGGAATACTGAGCACATTGTATTTCGATTAAAAGATCTTGTGAAACAGGAAAGTGATCAAAAGGATTGGAGTTCTAGTACTTCATAGCCAAAATAAATGGTCTGTGGGAAAGTTATCTGCCTGTCTTTGGACATTTTGGTCTCAGCTCCCAGAAGCTAGATACCTAACATGGCCAATGTTAAGAGAATGTGAAAGTTTTGATTCAAAACATCTGATGTAGCAAAGGTTCCCATATCCCATAGTCCAACACTCAAATAACTACACCACACTGGCTCTCTTCTACAGGCCTACTGTGTTTAAAAATATATTCAGTCCTCAGATCTCAGGCCCTTTTCACACCTTGCCGCTGTCCAACGCGATCACGCGACCAGCCTTTTCCATGAGGCTGTCGCATCCCCGCTGCTTCGGCTTTGCCTCTTCCTTCCCCAGTGCAGCCGAGTATTTTCCCAGGCTGCACTGGGGGAGGAAGCACGAGGGCCGCGGCTCTGGAGCTCCACATGCAAGGGAAGTGTGCGTGGGGCCCCACAGCAATGTGAGACTGTGCACCATTTTCAGCTAAAAGCTGAAAGTGATATAGTGTGCGATTGGCACCTGCCAGCCCCAGCAACATCGCACAATTGTGAGGATGTCATCTGAAATGCTCCTTGCAGTTGTGCGATGCTCCAAAGGCCCTTTCGCATAAGAAATGCCATGAGAAAAGAACCTCAGTTAAAGTGAGACCACTTTTAACTAGGGCCATTTCCACACTAGACTGTTATAGCACTATTATTCCATTTTCAACATCCTATGGAATCCTGGGGTTTGCAGTATAGGGAGAGGCCTCAAAGATGGTGACTTTCTCAACATCTGAGCATTTCAGAGAGAAGAGGAGAAATGGAAGAAGATATTAGGAATCACCCTAGAATTTGAACTCTGTGGTAGCGACTGGATAAACACTCAGCACATACACTTACTTGGTCAAAAATAAAGATGAACCAGAATGTGGGGGGAAAGAGGTTTTGAACAGTAGCACCCAGAATTCACTAACCCGCTGTGTTCACCAGTGTATTCTGGGTCTTATAGTCTAAAAAATAGCTTTACCAAGATTTGAGAAGCACATGTAAGAAACCTGGGCCAAAATCATTTGGAAAAGTAATTTACAACAGGGTTGAAATGAAAACAAACTGAAAGCACATTCAGGATAATGTCTATATTGGCTCTAAAACCAAGTGAGAAACAAACAGAGCTAAATGTGGTTTACCCTAGCAACAATGGCCAAGCCCAAACGTTATATTGGCTCTAAAAATGCATCTCTAACTGGTTTAACAGATAATTCAAATAGAAGGCATTTGGCATGAGAACAACGGCAGTTAGTGTCTGCAAATTATTTTAGTAACTCTATTTTTGTTGGGGTTCTTTTATTAATTGTCTGTTTTATAAGTGTTGTATAACATAACAATAATGCAAATAGAGCAAGACAATGTTCAACTTAACAGTTTAGGATTGTAGGTTAGTTTGAGCGTGCATTAAAATGGGAACAAACTCTAGGCAACTGGATTCTGTCCATTGCAAGGCATCTTTTACAAACTTGAGGTTGGTAAGAAGTTTTTACTCAGCTCCCTTCAACAGAAGCAGTAATTAAAATTTTAATAGCTAAATAAACCAAACATCAGGCAGTCTAAATTATAGCATTATTGGTACACTGTTATTGCTTAGGAAAAGAATATTCTGCAATCAGAGGGGTAATGCCTCTGTGCTACAGTGAAATTGCTGCATGTGAGAAAAATGTCAGGGCTGTTTAACACTACAAATCCCATGACACAGTATGACTTCAAGGGAAATCAGGTTTCAACAGATGAAGTATTGTACTTCCAGGGTTAACATTAGGGTTCAGATCCATGCTCTAAGAAAAGATGTGAGGAGAAAATGAGCAACTTGTGAATGATTCAAAAAAATTGGTTGTGGGAGCAACAAATGTGCTCGGTAAAGAGTTCATATGTATGAGATTATGGATGTAATCTTTCCCCATATAAAAGTAATCCCCCACATAGGAAGGATCTTTATAAGGTTCAAGAGAGCCCTGGTGTGTACACATGGGTGTTCACACAAGAAGCACAGCAGGGCATTATAGTGTATGGGATATGCTGTGTATGCCACACCTTCACGTAGCCCTCTCCCTTTGCTCAGTCCAGTTACTGGAACTCTGCTGAAGCTCACATTTTACTTACTATTCTTGCTTGCGTATGCAGTGACATACATGCTCTAAGAACAGGGGAAAACGTTATCTATGTACAGCTTGCCTTTGCTTGTAGGGTTGGAAACGGAGAAAGATGCAACAAGACTGTGCACTAAATACTATGGGGAAACAGTTATGACCACTTGGGTGTTCCTCTTTTTGTTTTTCCAGTCTCTCTCTTCCTTTCCATGTAGTTTTTTCACTACCTAATTATAGCATTATAATTCCACTTTAACTGTCATGGATGCATACTATGGAATGGTGGGATGTGTACTTCGGGGAGGCACTTGAACTCTAGCAGAGAATTAGAATTGACCCTCTTTAAACTACAAATCCCAGGATCCCATAGGTTCCAGCCATGGCAGTTGAAGTGGAATCAGAGTGTTATAACTGTGTAGCGTGAAAGGCCCCAAGCATTATATTATCAAAGGTCACTTCACTTCCTCTCCCTGCCCTCTCTGAAGCACATAGCTAGCTAGCTGATAGCACCCCAAATTACTTTTCTATTGCTAGAGGAAGTTCCTATAATATTAGAAAGAAGTGTGTGTGAGAGAGGATCTACAGGCACATCTGAGATTTATTTATTTTAGCATGAGTTTGGTGTCTTTTAGTCCATGTCCATGTCTTTAGATACATTGCATTCAAGATTCACTATCTCTAAGGAAGGGGAATAGAAGCCACAAAAGCTCATGCTAAAATAAATCAGTTAATCTAAATTGGGTATTTGGGGGCAAAAGATTAATTTCTTTTGCAGCAGGTACAGTGGGATATGTATGCAGCCCTGCAATGTGATCTGTGGGACTATGTGATCCCTTAGCTTCAGATAATTGCCCACCTCAATCTTAAAGATGTCACAAGAATCCTTCCCTTTTGTGGTTATCTCTGAAAAAAACAAAAACACCCCCATAACTCCAGGTTTCTTTTCTTTCTATCTAAATGGTTTTCATGGCTTAACTGAAGGGCCACACACCCATGCATCTCTAAAATGCAGAGGGATCATGTCTTAGAAGTTAGTGGAGCTCTAAGACTGTTAAACCCCGTGGTGCATTTTGCCTCTGAAAATTATCACTGGAATCTCTGGTGCCTTTAATGGAAGAAAGTGATATTACAGAGGCGGTGGGCTAAACAAAACCAGCTTAATTCTGAATGGGCAAATAGAATCGTCTCAACATTTCGGTTTTGGTAAATAGAGTTGGCACCGGACTTCCTTCTCTGGGAGTCCTTGCTCTGTCATCACTAACATCTGCCAAGAGAGAATTGCTTGGATCACTTACTCAGGAAAAAAAAAAGCCCTGCAGGCTTTGTGTACGTGGACTGCTTCATTAGTCAGCCAATAAAGTGTGTGCAGAGATTTTAAATGTTCTCAAGAATTGTAGTGCTGACATGCATGGCTGAAATTCTAACTTGCTAAGAAAAAAGTCTGTGTATGAATGGCAGGCCAACCACACACAATTTTTTTTTTTTTTTTGCACATTTGTATGTTCTTTAAAGCTTTTCTTGTACACTGAACAAGTTTCATTCTTCTCTTCAGAGGACTGAGAAACGTCTCCACCTCCTGAAGCACATCGACTGAATGCTTGCCTATAACTCGAGTACGATTCTCCATCTGCATAATCATTTATCTCTGACCAGAAATTCTTGCCAAAGTCACTCCCATTGGATCTATGAACAAATCCTCTCTCATGCCTGCGTCTGTCAAGTGAATTTTCCCTGCAGGGTAATCTATGTGCAACAGAGCAATACATCACTGAACTGTGGTTAAAGACTGAATATGCAACCTTTCCCTAGAACTCCAAAGGAAAGCCCAGGCCCCAGGGATAGGAACTGACTAAAATCAATTAAGCTGGGAATTTTCTAACAAAAAAGGATAACTTCACTATTTTTTAAAAAAATTAACATTTTACTTATGGTGGAATTTCAGCAGGAACTTAATTGCAGAGTTAACTTATTAATTAAGCTGTGAATTGTTTAAATGAATCACAGTGCTAAAGAGCAGTAAATTTCATATTTTCCAGCTGGTTATTTACTCAAAGTGTATTTCTTGTGGATTCCCCCCCCCACCAGAAGTACTTCTCATTTTTAGTTAGTGCCTCAGGGTATTAGAAGTTTTAGGTCAAAAAGGTGGCTTGGAAAGGAGAGGTGTATTTTTTCATTATCTAGCTGCTCCTCCTGTAAGGTACATTGGACACTTCATAGAAGCCCTTCATTTGTTCCAGAAACTGTATGTTGAAGCTTGCAACCCTGAGATTTTGTGGGGATCCATTTGAGAATCAGCTAAGAAAGCAGGAGAATAGGAGATGCAATTATAAGGGAGGGAAACAGGGAAAGAAAAAAGGGCTTTTGGTGAGATGGGGAAAAATAGGAATTTCAAAAATTCACATAGCTGTTTCTCTCTCAAGCTCAAAACAGAGAAGGGGGAGAAAAAAGAGAAAAGGGAGAAAAGAGCCCTGGTGGTGCAGTGGTTAAATGGCAGTACTGCAGCTACAAGGTTGTGAGTTCAATCCTGCTGGGCTCCAGGTTGACTCAGCCTTCCATCCTTCTGCAGGTTGGTAAAATGAGTACCCAGCTTGTTGGGGGCAATTAGTTAACACATTGTAAACAGCTTAGAGAGCACTTAGCTGATAAGCGGTATAGAAATACACATGCTATTGCTATCGTTAAAAATCAATATTTCAACTTTAATTTTGAAGAGGCTTTTAGTACAGGCATAATGGCAATTGAGCATAATGGGTTTCTTTCGTAATCTCTTCTAAGGTGAATGTCATTGAATTAGATTTTTTAGCTTATGAACAATTAGACACATTAGCCCATTTCACTTTCTGTTTGTTGTTAACTGCCGCCAACTTACGCTGATCCTATGAATGAACGACTTTCCAAGACACCCCCTCATCAATGGTCTTGCTCAGATTTTGCAGACTGTGGCCTCCCTGATTGAGTCTGTCCATGTACAATACAGTCTTCCTCTTTTCCTACTGCCTTCTGTTTTACCAAGCATTATTGTCTTTTCCAATGAGTCATGTCTTCTCATGGTATGTCCAAAGTATGACAGTCTCAGCTTAGTCGTCTTGGCTTCTAGGAAGAATTTAGGCTTGATTTGTTCTAGCACCCATTTAATTGTCCTTTTAGCAGACCATGGTATTCGCAGAAATCTTCTCTAGCACCACATTTCAAAGGAGTTGATTCCCCCCCCCATCAGCTTATTTTATTGTCCAGCTATTTCAATGTCCTTATCTACATCTGTGGTCACTATATTTATTTTCTTAATGTTCCACTGTAAACCTGCCTTTGCACTTTCTTCCTTGACTTTCTCCAGTAATCATGTCAAATCTTTGCTACTGCTAGTAGTATGGTGTCATCCATATATGTTAAATTCTTGATGTTCCCTCCTCCAGTTTCCACATCTCCTTCCCTTGAGTCTAATCCTGCTTTCCATGTGATAACATTCAGTGCACAAGTTAAACAGACAGGGTGACAAAATGCAGCCTTACCTGATTCTCCTGCCAGTTGGAAACCATTCTGTTTCTCTGTATTCTATCCTGATGGTAGCCTCTCATCCTGAATATAGGCTGCACATCAGGACAATCAAATATTGTGGCACACCCCTTTCTTTAAGAGCAATTCCTAGTTTTTCATGATCTTTAAGAGTGAATCATAGGTCTTGCATGATCTGTAATCTGTAAGGTGCAGGCCGATTTTCTTCTGAAATACTTTGATGTACTTTATTACCTAACACATGTTTGCAATATGATCCCTAGTCCCTCTTCCTTTCTTGAACCAGCTTGGATTTCCTGTTTATGTTACATGATTGCCACAGTTTGACATCATTTTAACAGTCATGGCTCCATCTTATTGAATCCCAGGATTTGTAGTTTTGGAAACTATGCAGTGTTCTCTATGAGAGAGCTCTAGTGTACTCCCCTGAACTAGAGGTCCTAAGGTACCTTGAGATGAACAGTTAAATATGAAATCAGGGTACGCAGGCTATGTAATTCAAGACAGTTGACTAGAACACTCTAGCAAAGAATTCAGGGTAGTTTACCAAGCAACACATGCCAGGATTTCATAGGATGGATCCCTTGCAGTTAAAGTGGTCTATAACTGTATGTCTGAACTCTCATTTTCACATAGTACCTATCTTCCAGCCCAGCTGTGGACATTGTCCCTACAGGGATTCAGGATAAACATAGCCATCTTCTCTTGTAGATCTCAGAAACTGGACTACAGTTCCCAAAACAGCAATGACAAGGAGCAGGTGGATAGACTCAACAAAGGAAGCCATGGCCCTGAGTTTGCAAGACCTGACCAGAGTTGTTGCTAACAGGGTAACCTGAAGGTCTCTTGTTCATAGGTGCACTATCAGGAAAATCAACTTGATGGCAATTAACAATAACAACAACACTTCAAATATGGCTAAGATAGGAATGCCCCTCTATGGATAACTAGTATCCTCCAGGTGCAATGGTTCAGATATTTCATATGGGTCTTAAATGCCAAGATCCAGCATGGAGTAGTGGTTTGAACATTGGACTATGACTCTGGAGACCAGAGTTTGAATCCCTGCTTCACCATGGAAACCTACTGAGCAACCCTGGGCAAGTCATACTCTCTCAGCATCAGAGGAGGGCAATGGTAAATCCTTTCTGGAGAAATCTTGCCAAGAAACAACTGATTTACCTTAGTTTTGCCATAAATTGGAAATGACTTGAAGGCACACAACAGCAAGAATTTAAATGCCATGGAACAGACGATGTTGCACTTTAGCAGCACTTTTAAAGCTGTGGTGTATGTTCAGCTGCCCTTGGTTTAGCTTTTATATATATATATCCTTGTTATCAGAATTGATTTTCTGTCTGGTTTGTTCCTCCAGTGAAGCTGGTCATGCTAAGAACTAAAAGCAGTGTGCCAGGAGCTAACTAAGCAATTTACTTTTGAACACATTCAGTGTTGATTTCCTGTCTCTTTCATTCTCAGTCATTGATGGAAGTGTCCAGATGAGTTAGAGGTGGAAGAAGACAGAAGAGGAATCATTACAATTCTGCCAGAAATCAACTAACCAAACAGTTGGTTTGGTGGTATTTTGAAGAAGCCATAGGTACTGATTAGTTGAATCCTCACCTAAACAGTCTATTGAACTGTACTTAATGAGATACAACATAGAATGGAATCTTATTAAGAAGCAGGAAAATATTTAGAGTTGAGATCCTACATTGTTCATGTGTTGTATAGATCTTTGTTATCCTAAGAGGTGGGGGCCTTGGGGGTCCACCTGCAATGCCAGTATCTCCATAGAATTTGGAGGAATTATAGCTCGAAGGAGGCCTGTGAGAGGAGGGTAATGGCAGGATCTTTTCACCTATGTATACCAGTACTAACTGTAGAGAGGACTCCAGTTAAAGTTAACAAAGTGTTTTATTTGGATTGAGAAACTGACACTCATACGAACCATACAAGGTTATTGGAAAGTGAGGCAAGAAAGATTAGATAGAGAGAGCCTAGGTGGAAAGGATGATAGTTACCAGTCCTGAGGAAGGGGTCACAATGGAGGGGCTCAGACAATGACCCTTTTCGCATGGGCTTTCTGTAGTGCGAGAGCCCCGTGAGCCTCGCGGAAGTGGGAGTGTCGCTCTGCACGACGCACTCCCACTTCCGCGGCGCTCACGGGGCTGAAGCGGCGTGAGCGTGGTTTTTTTTATTTTCGACTTAAAGCGAAAATGACCCGCGCTCGCGCAACGCTCCCAGCGACCACGCGCACTTACCTGCTGTGCAGAGAGTCGGGGAGGCGGCTGGGTCACGATTCCTTCCCTCCGTGGGGCCTACAGCTCCCATAGGCCCCTGCGGAAGGAAGGGGCGGGGCGCTAGCGCGACGTACGCGCCAACAGGAAGCGCCTGCGGAAGGAACGAGGGGGAAGCGGCAGCCTCCCGGAGGAGCCTTCTTGCGCAAGACACCCTCCCCCCTTGTGCAAGAAGGCAAAGTGCGAAAAGGGTCAATGTCTGAGCATAGCACAGAGAAATGGCAGTCTGGAGTACCATGTCCAATGTTCTATGTCCAAGTAGCTGGAGTTGAAGCCATGGTTTTTATATCCTATTTCTAGCTAGAAGTTCTTTGTTTTTTTAAAAAACAGCATTGGCATTGAGAGAATGATGAAGAGCTAGACAAACAGATTTCTGGTGTCAGGTTGCAGCAATTAATGCAATAAAGCTTGTTCTGAGAAAGAATGGGATTTTGCTCTAGCCAATCCACCTGCCTACAACAGTAAAGGTAAAGGTAAAAAGCAGCTGCTTCCAGAATCTCTTACTGAGCATGTGTGAACAACAAAACAGGTATCCAGGTACTTCTTAGCATGTTAAAAAAAAATGTAGACCTCTGTGCTTGGTCACCAAGACAGAAATAAAGGAAGTGGAGACTGGTGAAAGTAAAAGTCGTCCCAGGATATATTTTTGGAAGAAGCTTTCCATTGGTCTCAAGAAGACTCAAAACATTTTTGTTTGTTTAGCTGATATGATTGTTTACCATGACATGGTTGTTTTGTTTCACATGTGTATATTTTTTGTCTTGAATGAAAAGTTTGCTGAAACATGTAGGAACATTTCCCCATTTTTTTCTTGTTATTTCTGCCTCTGGTACCAAAGTTAACAGCCAAGAACACACTTGATTTGTTAGCAGAGGTATTCACCTGTATATCACTAAGTCCTTAGTAATGATGACTGGCAGTATTACCTGTATCATAAAGTGGTTGAGGATCTGAGGAATTCCATTATAATTCAAATGCAACGAACTCTTTTTTTCTCCCTTCTGGCTTTGCCTCTGTCTCTGGTTTTCTAATGCAGTTAATTACACCTAATGCCTAAATAGCAAGTTGCCAGTGAGGATTATAACTGGTTTTATTCTGTTGTACATTATGCCTGGTTTTAATTGTAGTTTTTGGGATGGTGTACAAATGAGGTTCCTCATCAGCTGAACTGACACCTGTAATTAGATAATGGATTAACTGGAGCAGGTTTAGCAACTGAGAAAGGCTATTTATAACTAGAACAAATATGGAAGTGCACCCTCCTGCTCTTGACTGAAGTGAAATTCCAAAATCACATAAAAAAATTCATTTCAGTTTTTCTTCCCCCTCCCCGCCCCGCTTTTGGTGTTGTTGACCCACTTTGCTTGCAGTCCATTTAGATGTGATAGTCTGCACTAAAATGATATTCTCATAGGACAAGAGCATCTTGTGTCCATAAACATTTTCAAACCCTCCAACATTTCGCAGATGAAAACTTGAACACGTCTGGCCAAGCAACACCAACGTTTGGTCAAGATGGCAAAAGGAATTAAAGAGGAGCAATAAACAAACTAGGAGAAGCTGGAGTAGTTTGCCTTTGCCCAAGTTTTCTGGGAAAGGCAGGATTCTGTCCTTCCTTTCCTCCTTCCACCCCTGCTGAATGAATCTGATTGCAAACTGCTTTTGCACATTGAACTCAGTTTGCAGCAACTGAAGTAAGCTGAGGACAAGGGGAGGAAGTGGGAGGAGGAAGAAGAAACTAGGATATTTTAAATGCAGCTGAAAAAGTGGGATGACAGAGAACTGATTGAGACTGTCCCTGCCAAATTGGGACAGTTGGAGGGTAAGCATTTATTAGCAGCAGCACCATTATTATTATTATTACTACCACTACTTTTTTCATGGTCCGCTCTGAACAGCAGATCCCCATGTGAGAGATTATGGAAGCTGGAGTCCAAAAAGCAACTTTCCAAAGCTCTGGGGTCTACTGCACAAAGCGGGTGAGTGGATGAACGGATAGAACAATGGCAGTCTTGTCCGCCGAGAACTGATTTAGTTGAGTGGTTTTGGCAACCACCCAAGCTCCCTAAACCTTAATTCCTTAAAAAAGAGCCACTTTACAAGAATTATTTTTGCCCCCACGCAACCAGCAGAATCAACTAAAAATCAACCACAAATGCAGCAATTTACTACTCCCAGAATAGCCACAAGCCCTGGAAAAAAAACAAAGACAGTGTTGGCCAAAAGTACATAGCCTTCAACATTTCATAGACAAAAAACCTGGGACATATGTGGCCATCAAGATGGCAAATTTTATTCAATGAGGAAGAGCACACAAGCTTGGAGAAGCTGTGGCAGTTGGCTTTGGCCTGAGTCTACTGGAAAGGGGAAGTCTCTGGCCATTTCCGCACTATATTGTTGTAGTGCTCTTATTCCACTTTCAACATCCTATAGAATACTGCAGTTTACAGTTTAGGGAGGGGCCTTTAGAATTCTTGATCAGAGAACTCTTTGGCTTCAGTAAGCTACAAATCCCAGAATGCCACAGGATGTTGAAAGTGGAATAATAGCACTGTAACAGCCTAGTGTGGAAATGTCCTCTGTCTCATCCTCTCCCCTCCCACGAATAAGTGAACTGGGTGCAAACTCCTTTTGCAATTTGAACTCAGTTTACAGCAATTGAAGTAAGCTGAGGACAAAGAGGGAAGTTGGGAGAAGGAGATAGAAACCAGGACATTCTAAGAGCAGCTTAAAAAGTGGGAGGAAATCAGGACTCTTTCTTCCAAACTGGAACTGTTGTATGTAAGGGTATGGGTATGTAAGTAGGGTAGCCTACCAGGAGAGGGGTGCAAGTTTTAAAATTATCCCCCTTCCTCTCCTCAGTTGGCCACCCCTGTACAATCCATTAACGAATTATAGTTGGATTGCTGTAACATTTGATTAATGTTCCCAGCTATGAAACAAAGTACGTCCAAACTGTCACTCAGTGACATTTTATATCAGAAAGATTAGCTAATAATTTTGTCCCGAAATGCTAGCAATTAAAGATTACCATATATAGGCATGAAAAACCCCCTTACTGCTTCACTCAAGACATCTCATTCTCAGGGAATAATTTATTACTCTTGCATCAGCGTAACTTAATCAGTACTAGACAATACTGAGATGTAGAATGATGTCTAACACCGTTATGCATGTGCGTTTTTCTTTGAAAACAAAATATTTCACATCCATGGCCTCTCATGCGTAGAGGGTAAAAAAGAAAAAGAAGAATCAGAGTGGCTGTAAAGTTGTCCCACTCCTGGGAAACACAATGTCCCGATATCTGATCTGTTTAGTCACATTTTTTTTTCTTTCAGCAGAATTGCTTTACTGTAATGTATTGAGACTGAATGCACAGCCTATCCTTTTGAAATGCACTTACACAGTCCATTCACAGAATCACACGAACTTACTGCCAGGACTTCATCTTGGCTTTATTTAGCTTGCAAACATAAGCTTAAACCCGTCCTAATTATTATCCTGACTGGGAAAAGGATAGAGTCACCAACATTTTTTTTTTTAAAAAAGAATAAAGCCAGGGGCAGAATTTGATGGAGGCGGCCAGGTGGGGCGAATCAAGCAGAATCTTGTTAGCCAGAAAAGTTTAAGATAAGCCACAAAATAGATCTATGTATCAAACTGGATGCTAAGAATGCATCTTCTGTGCACTTTGTTTTCTCAGAGATATGTATCTCAGAAATCAGGTTCACAGATTAAACTAGTGATTACAATTACAAACCAAAATACGTTATATGTTAGATACATTGGTGGGTAAAATTATGTAGTATGACAAACAGATGTCTTTCACCAGTTGGGGGAGTACCTCTGCAAAAAAAACATGATGAATAGGTAGTCTAGCTTGATCTTTGGGTAACCCAAGTATGTTCTAGGGGGATCTTGACAGAATTTGCTCACTGATCTTCTTATTTTTCCTTCACAGTTGCTTCTCATACTCCTACAATGGGGTGGGGAATCTTTGATTGTCTAATTATTTTGACCTAAAAAGCTCATCAGCCCTACTCAACATGACCAATGTGAAGAGATTGTAGAACTCACATAGGAATCAAGGCAGCTTACAATCAGGCATAAAATACAATTAAAAACATACAGTTAAAAACATACAAAATCAAGATTAAGAGTATTAAATAACAAAAGAATTAAATCCACTTAATAATCTTTATTTAAAACAAAGAATTTTATGTTACTTTAATGCTATAAATTTGGGAACTGAAAGAAAGTAACTCAAGTAAGTAACTTCCTTTGACTAAGCAATACTTCTTCCAGTAATCTGAAATAGCACTTAGCTGAGAAGTAGTTAATCATATCTTAATCTGAATCATATCAGGGTATTATGTTTTCATTTAATTTGAAAGGCTTGTAAAATAGCCATTTGTTCACTACAAATGTACTATTGCTGTCTTCTTCCAAGTGAATAAAAGTTTGTTTCTTTCTCAGTTGTGGAAAACTAGAAGATTGGACAGTCTTTAGCTACTGCATGATCAAAATTGTCATCCACATTGGGCACATCTAGGAAATCTGAGAGTCTTGAAAAGTTACTTTTTGGACAATTGCTCCCAAGATCCTCCAGATAGCATAGCTTATGTGTAGTCCAGAAAGTAATTTTTCCAAGTATGGGAAATCCTGACAAGCTTTCTAGATGCCACAGCTGATAAGTCAATAACATCAAAAGTACTGGAATTTTTTGTGACTTGTGTCCTCAGAGACTATGATGAAGAAAGGAATTTCTTTCTGAGAACAAGTGGGAAGAAATGTCATTTTGAAGCCATTCATCAAGTTTTGTTGTCATGACAGAAAGTTTCCTGGAGGCCTCAAGCAAATACATTCTTGACATTGGAAAGAGGCCACTGTTGTGATGAGAAAAGAACTGCTGAAAGCTAATCCTTGTTTTGAGAACTGAATTGCCCAAAACTGTCAATTTCAAATGGTGGTCTAAGGAAATCATGAGTGTAAGCTTTCCTCCAAGATCAGACTGTCAATGGCAGACAAGCTTCTTATTCTTGTCAAGAACTGCTGGATCTGCATATAGTTGCCCCATATGGCAAGCTGATGAACTCTGGACATTCAGGTCCTAGAATGATCTTGCCCACCTAGGAAGATCAGGGGATCTTCCTGAGCAGGAGATCACAAAAATATCCCCGGGGGGGGCATATGCAGGCTGAGGGCTGCTCTTTCTCCACATCTGCTCTAGTGGGAATCACTGAAAGGGATCTATGCAATGGGAAATAAAGTCTACAACAGAGATGGGCAACTGTGGGGGGGATGGGGGGGCAATTTTTAAGAACAATCTGTCACTTCTTGTCACCATTTTGAGAGGGACTTCAGAAAAGCAGTAGTTACTTGGAGTAGTATTTGTTCTAGGGTGCTTACACAGGTGGGATAGATGGGGATATTTTCCGGTGTTTGCACATGATTGGGAGGCTTTCTGGGTGATTTTTGGGCAAGAATTACCCAAAAAACTGCACTAAAATGTTTTGGAGGGCTTTGAGGGATGGGTCTTGGGGACTTCAATAGCCATAAAAGTGGGGTGCAGACTTTGTCTTCTGTAAACATGCACAAACATGTGCATAGACATGCACACAGAATTTTCAGTTTAAACAATATCATATTTAGATCTTAATAGGTCCGAATCCAAATTTCAACTAGTTCACGTATGCCACTCTTTTTTTGCAACTCTCTTTATCCTGTAACATTGTCTTTCTGCTTCACAGTGATCAGCTGGATTTCTGCTTGAGTTGTGTCAGAACTATCTTCTGAAGAAAACAGCTGTCTCTCATTTTTTCCACAGAATAAAAAAGTTGAAGTCTTTTGTAACCTGAAAAGAAAACAGCCAGACAAAACTCAGATAACATTTCAGATCTCCTACACACTACTTTTTATGCTTGAGAGAGGCCTGGTTCCAGGGGATGTTGTTGGACTGCAACACCTAGCAGTCCTAGCCAGCATAGCCAATGGTGAAGAAAAGTGGAAGTTGCAGTCCTAACA
This sequence comes from Ctenosaura bakeri, assembly GCA_948474755.1. NCBI lineage: Eukaryota > Metazoa > Chordata > Lepidosauria > Squamata > Iguanidae > Ctenosaura > Ctenosaura bakeri. Next base: position 431,280 of record CAOLHI010000522.1, on the reverse strand, counting down.
ACATCTGGCAGGCCATGCAATTGTCACCTCTGTCCTAGGGATTCAGGTCATTGGAGCAACAAATTGCAGAGTGCACTGATGATGGACTCCATTTTTTTTCTGTAGCTCCTTACTCTGCTTATAATCATATATACCCCACACTTCAGTTCTCTCATCCAAAGCTGTTGAATGAATACATACCCATGGGTTATGTTTGCCCTTTGGTTGTGACCTGTGACAATGACTATGGGCTCTTTTTTTTTTGTTTTCCCCCAGATCCTGGTTTCTGGCTGGCAGCTCATGGACTGGGCAAGGGGAAGAATGCTTCTGTTCAGAATGGTCGGAGGAAGCACTCTCCATTCCTGTCCATGAGCTACCTGTGCCTGTGGATGAGCCCTTTCAAGTCCTTCATTGCAGATCTTTCATCACTATGTCTAATCTCAGAGCATGTTGGTATCATTTTTACTTCACATTCTTGTTGCATGCAGAATGATGGTGGGACCCAACAGACCTGGCCTGAAACACAAAGGTGTTTAAGAACATACTTCAGATGCTCATTCTGGATTGAGAAGAAAAAAACCAAAATATAATTGAACTTATTCACTTACCTCATCTTCTTCAGTCAGGGTATGCTATAAGAAAGGAGGAATGAGCATAGGGAGGGAGTGCAGACATCTACCAAGGTAGATTACTCCAGAAGACTCAAGTGAATAGTTGTATGCTATGGGGAAAGTGAAGGGCTTTGTTCAGTGCCAAAGTGCAAGGTTTCTATGAATACTCTACAGTTTACTCCCTAGAATCAAGTGTTAGATAGAGCTGGCTCAGCCGACAGATTGGAAGGAGTTTGGACTGCTACTGGTAGTTACAGTAGACCTCAGGTAGGAAATTGCAACAGATACTTCTAGAATGGGGTGAGGAATCTTTGGCCCTTTCCACAGCATACCTCAATATTGGATAGTTCTGTGTTCATTGCAGCATTGCCATTTCCTTATTGGAATCAGTATTAAAACCCTGTTTTCTGCAGGCCTCTGGTGTCAGCAGGTGAGCACTAGCCTTGAAACCAGTGTGTCTTCCACAGCACAGTGGCCCTGGCCACTCCCCTTCCCCCCCTCTCCCTGCCCTGTCCCCATCCCAGCTTCTGATTGATCTTTCTTTTTAAAAAAAAAATCTCAGATAACTGGATCATGTCAGCCAGCTATACTGTGTGATTGTGCTAACGGTAATAAGGGGATTTCAAAAAATTTAAAGTTTGAAGGCGATGTGCAAAATGATCATGTGGAGGTGGTGGGTATCGAAATTACCATGTTTTGTGCTTCTTTGTCCCCTTTGATATTTTGATGTGGGTCCCTGCATGGAAGGGTGTTGGACTGGATGGCCCCAGTGGTCTCTTCCAACTCTGTTATTCTATGATTCTTTGATTCTCTTTCTGTGTTCAGCGCTGATGCAACAGAAGCAGGCAGCTGGCTACTGGGTAGAGATTACCCTGGGAGTCGATGAGGGAGGGACAGGCAGGGACTGTGATGGGAGGAAGCCGCATGGAAGAACCACACTCACCTACCTACTGTGATTGATGTATGTACAAAATCATGGTTAATGACAGATTTCCCCTGTCAATGAAAAAGACTGGATTTGCCCCATTTGGGGATGGGATAGCAGCTGTCTAGCAACATTGTCATGTGGTAAGATGGCTCCCAGACTAGGAGCAAAGCATGGCCGGGGTGAGTTGGCGATGTCCAGCAGAAAGGACTTTAGATCCTTCAGATGTTTTGGCCTACAATTCTCATCAGCCCTACCCAATATGACAAATAAGAAGAGATCATAGAACTCACAGCCCAAAGTATCCCCATCCATGCTTTGGGGGCCATTAGTTTGTTGCTGGGACTTTCTATTTATCTGCCTCTGGGTCTTTCCATGTGTCTGCCCGTGGGACTTTCCAAGTCTGCTTGGACTGTCAAACAAAAAAGCCCAAAACAATCCAAATACTGCCAGAAGTGACTGAAAGTCACATAAGAAAATAGTAATTCTTAATGATAAACAGTGCAGGGGAACTTTGGAATTTATTGAAAAACTTTACTGCTCCTGGAAGCTTCTAAGAGTGGCAATTCACTCTTTCAGGGAGCTAGAAGAAAAGGGTAGTTGGGGGAGTTGGGATATAAATACAAACATAGATGTGGGGGATAGTGAGACCCTGGAGCTACATTTTGCCCTCCCTGGAGTAGACAGTGCCAAGCTACATTGACCAACAGTCTAAGTCAACTAGAGGAAACTCATTTCTTCACTGACATACATTCAATTTGCCCTCTTCATATACTACACCAATTGGAACATGCGGTTCTCATTTAAACAATTCATATTTTAACAAATTCAGGGTGGGGTTTTAAGAGCTATCCTCAGCACACGCCTGCAAATTAATTACCCTTCAGTTCATTAACTAGCTTCCAATCATGCTATCTGCTCATGGGATTCACATCCTTTCTTTTTCTAATGCAAAAATGTCAGAGTGCAACTTGGGTAAGGGCAAATTGAACCAGGGCCTACATAGCAAAACATACTGCCCTTACATATTACTTAACAGCAATATACATACCTCCCATCCCTCATTCATTATGGCTTAATGTCATTTAGGACAAGCCTGCAGCAATTTTTAAAAGCTAGCCGTGCAACCCTTTTGACGTCATTCCCCAAAGGTCCTGGCTACGCAAACCATCTGTGATATACGGCACAAAAATCTATGTCATTGCTGGCCTCTCGGGGAGTTCTGGAAGTTATTCAGCTGTCTGGAATGGACAGATGGCTGCCATCAGAGTTTTATCGCAGCTATCATTACTGCTACTGAGGTTTCTACCGGCATATGATGAACATTCCAAATGAGTGTTAAACTTTAAATGCTAAAGAGACACATGCTGACTATTCTCTGCCAGTCCTTATAACCTGGCATGAAACAGATAAGCCTGATTCCAGTTTTTTTCTTTCTTTCTTTCTTTCTTTCTTTCTTTCTTTCTTTCTTTCTTTCTTTCTTTCTTTCTTTCTTTCTCTCTTTTCTTCGTTTTTTTAACAATTATCTACAAAAAATCTGAATGTGTTTTTTTGGTAAAAAAACTCAACTGTAAACTACCTTTGTTGTGATCTGCACCATTTAAAAACCCAAACCAAGTAAGTAATGTGTGGCACATTTGCTTGGAAGTCAACTCTGTTGTAATTTGGCAAAACTGGCCATAATCCAAGACAGCAATAAGTACATTTCATACACTCAGTGGCATTTAGTGAGTTTCATCTCTGCCGCAGTTAGGATTCTGTTTAATCCTGTTGGAGAAAGAATATAAACAAATCTTACATGCGAGCAAGTGAACTCAGAAATGGAAGATGGGCAAATCTGTCAATTTTACTTTTCTACACATTTGTTGTTGTTTTTTTAAAAAAAGCTTGAAATTCTTTTCATCCTCGGTATAAACAAATTTGCCGATCAAGATAACTTCTTGAAAAATGAGCTGTAACAAAATTATCTCCCTTTTGCGTCAGTTAAATTCAGTATGTATAGGCATTCCCAAGAAGCCCAAATTTACACTTGCTTACCATATAGCTATTCAGTGCTAGCTGCTACTTAGGGGTGTGTGTGTGGGGGGGGTGCAATCCTAGCTCAACACTAATGTGATTAGGGCCATTTCTGCACTAGACTGTTATAGTGCTATTATTCCACTTTCAACATCCTGTGGATTCCTGGGGTTTGTAGTTTACTGGGGCCAAAGAGCTCTCTGGCTGAGAATTCTAAAGGCTCCTCCCTAAACTGCAAATCCCAGGATCCCATAGGATGTTCAAAGTTGAATAATAGCACTATAACAGTCTATTGCGAAAATGGCCTGATTTTATTTTACACTTTAAAGAAGTTATTCAAGGGGCTATACCAATTGCAGTGGGGAGGAGGGATAGTGTTCAGCATCTGAATAGCCTCCTTAAAGTTTGGACTAAAACCCACAGCCCATTCACTGCCCCACTGACACAGAAACCACCACCTGATTGAATTCTTACTGAATTCAAAGTCTGTATATTTGGCATGCGAAGGATGGGCTTATGTTCCTACCACAGGGAGATTAAACCAACCAGTGGTGTAACTTGGCATAAGTGGCGTAGGGGCAGGGCGGAAGCATGGGGGTGGGCTATGGCACACATAGGTGGGGCTACGGCATATGTGGGCAGGTCTATGGCATGCAGGGGAGGGGCAACGGTGTGAGGGGGGCAGGCAAGGAGCTGCAGCACCCCCCTCAAAAATGCTGCCCAGGGCACACAGCTTCCCTCGGCCCCCCCCATCAAACCAACATTTTATGAATAAGTTGGATAATATCTTTGCAGTATTTGTGAATATATTCCTGGCCCTAACATCATTTAAATATCATAAATATGCTACCATATACACACAGTAATAGGCTTTTTTAGTGGGCGGGGGATGTATTCAAGCATTTCCAAGCCCTCATCTCTTCTTCCTATTCCTCTACCTCTTCCAATTTTTAAAATCTGGTTCACCTTTTCCGTTCTCTTGTGAATTATTCCTTTTTGAGTTGTAGCAGTCAGAACAAAATGTGGTACTCAAGCTCTGCTGAGCCAAGGGAGTACTATCACATCTTTTCATGCCTAACCTTAATTCCTACTAGCAGGTAATTGAACTGAAACACAGTAATTTTTTCTCATGAAGAAAGTCAAGTTGTGTGGAAATCTGGTAGCTGAACACGAGCTGTTGGTTGCTCGTGTTGGTTACAGTGTTAGTTACTTGTTTTGTTTGGGTATCTGTGCATGCAAGCTTAGCTGTTTAAAAGAAGATTTCAAACATTTAAAAAGTGGGAAGGTAGTATAAGCTGTAGCCCTGTTTAGCTGACCTAAGTACATTAGTGTACGTGTAGGCTTAGAACAGCTCAGAGGAAGGGGTAAAATGGTTGCAGGTGTTGCAACCAGGAGTGATAGGGAGGAGACCAACCTTCCCTGGAGCTACTCAACACCCAGAATAGCAGCTTTTTGGGGTGACAAGGATGTCTTTCTCTGTTGTTCTCCCACTCTTGGTATGCATGGTTCCAAAAAATGCCTTACAATTGATTCACAGATCATTATACTGGTGTAATTCACCCAGAGGAGTCCATCTTACGTTTCATAAAAATATACCTGTTGTCCTCTTCCAGGACGGTGAGTGCCCTGGTGGGGACACCAATGGTTCAAGCCAGCCAGCCATAGGGAAACCAAGCCAGAACAGTGACAATAAGACCAGAAACATGGTCTGTAACACAGAAGGTCTGTAAGAGCAGAAGTACAGCCGATAAAGTCTAGGGTCTGAGCATGAGAAGTAGTCCAAGCAGGGTCCACGGAAGAGAAGAGTCCAAGGAGCAAGCTGAAGGTCAGGAGACAAGTCAACAGGGACTGTCACACAGTGCTGAGCAGAGATAGTGAATCAGTTGTCTTGTGGGAAAGAAACAGCCTTGGCTGTAGTTTATAGGCATATGTAAATCATCACAGCTGACCTAAGTAGCTCAATGTTTACTTTTAAAGCGTGGCAAGATGGGTCCCGCTCCTTTGTTGCTGCTACTGTAATCTCCAATGCTTAGAAGGGTGCAGTTTTTCTGAGTCCTGCAGGGTCTATACGGGATGGTCCAGGTTCCATTTCCAAGGCAGGACTGCCAACCCACCTCTGACTCTAAACCAAGGCTACGAGCTCCCTCTAACTCTAACTGGAGTCTGTCATTTGGGCTGTTCTCTTTACCTTCCTCATTATAGGACATCTGCTTCAGGTAGCACATGACACATCCATTTGATATTTAAGCCTTACTAGCTTAATACTGTTCTGAGAAAATGACATAGGAAATTACTTTCACAGTCAAATTGTATGTAATATAGAATATATGTCCCTTTCTACCTGGACATTTCAATTAAAAAGCAATCCTGCCACACTAGCCTGTTATAGTGCTATTATCGCACTTTCAACATCCTATGGAATCCTGGGATTTGCAGTTTAGGGAGGGACGTCAAAAGCCTCTCCCTAAACTGCAAACCTCAGGATTCCGTAGGATGTTAGAAGTGAGATAATAGCACTATAACAGGCTAGTGTGGAAATGGCTCTGGTTAGCTGGGACTGGAGAAGAAGAGCAATATAAAGGCATGAAATTGCTACTTCATTCTTTCTTTTCCAGATGTTTCCTCCAAATCCCACACTCACACACCAGCTAGTTGTCATTTTTGTCTCAAGCATGTCTACAGTTTGATACCTTTATAACTGCCATGACTCAATCCCCTAGAATTTTGAGATTTGTAGTATAGAATCCTTTGCTAGTGAATTCTAGCCCAGTTCCCTGAATTACAGTACTAGAGCTCTCCTCCTAAACTACAAATCCCTAGATTCCATAGGATGGAGCCACAACAGTAAAAGGAATATCAGGCTGTTATAACTGGGTACTACAGATACCCTCTACACATCTGTTAGAGGAGCTGATCTGTATTTCTATGTAGGTAGACATTAAATTGTCTCATACCAGCTGACATGTCATTTTATTTATTTTTGGTATTTCTATGCTAGCAGAGTTCACACACACACACAAACCCCATAAAAATAAATATCCAAATTGAATGAGGCATGGCTTTCACAGATGTCACAGCAACGATGAGAAAACTGAGAGGTGTTGAGGAATTTGGTCTTTCCTAATCTCTTTACAAAATGACCTCGTCCACACCTCTCAGACTAACATAAGAATCACAACTTAATTATCCACCAAACCCCCGACCTCTCCAAATGTTGTTATGTTCTCCTTGGTGGGATGAATGCATCAAAAATTTACTTTGGCAGAAATATTTTGAAAGAAAGTCTACATTTAAGATTATAGATATATATGTGTTTTCAAAATTGCTGATCAGTGCAGAAATGGAAGAAATCTGAATCGAGTACATAATCAATTCACTGGGGTAGATTCTTTCATTCCTATACGGTGTCCAACACCATTCTGGCTGTTTGCTGCAGCATGAATCAGCTCAACTTGGGGAAGAATCAGAATCGCAAAGGAAGCCCTTGAAATTAAATTTATGAGCATGCTTTCTCTGGTATTATGTACCTCAGAATTGCAGCCTGCCTCCATCTGCTGCTTGAATTGCTCACTTTTGCCAGTACAGCTGAAAGTGCAATCTTGCTGATGCTGCCATAAAGGAATTTTTTGATATACGTCACCTTCATCTCCCGATGTCAGAGATGGATGTGCCAAGAGACTTAGCATGATGCATGAGAGCTAATTCATATAGTCATTAAAGTACACCAGGGACTTGGTGGTGGGAGACCATTTTCTTCCTAATCTATTATGCCTGGTTGACTCAACCCCTGCCAGCAAAGCCAGCTATTTAGGTTATGTAAGTACTACACTGCTTATCAAATATGTATCAAAGGGAAGCTTCGCTTGCAGGAGGAAAGGAGTTGCAATGAAAAAAGAAACAGTATCTGACATTGGCAAGGGGAGATAAATGGCTTGAAAAACAGAGCAGCCTGTCAAGTTCACCTAGGACTGAAGTCAGGAGATACTTGGTATCCTTGCTGGTGAGCACATCAATACTGCAGAGTAGAGGGCAAATGAGACATGATCATTCTCTAAGCCATCCTTACCCTGCAGAAGTACACAGGACTTAAGTTCCATGCAAAAGCTTTCCAGGCTACAAAGCATAGCTTTGCTCCCTGCAACAACTTCATAGGCTGCAAAGCATAGCCAAGTATCATGCAGCCACTTTGGAAAGTTGCTTCTAAGAAAAAGAAGTTTAATGGCATGCACTGACATTCTGAAGGTAGACAATTTGGAGTGGTATGATGATGTTTTGGGTCTCAGCATTACAATGCCATGTGATAAGCTTTGCTGTGTTTCTCAGCTGCAGACTACAACACGGTGCCATGGAACATCTTCCTGGAGTTTGGAATATTTGAAAGGACGCCATATTGGAGATAAAGCAAGCTTGTTTTCTTCTTCTCCAGAGACCAATACCTGGAACAAGAATATTTAAATATTTAAAAGGATGCCATATTGAAAATGGAGGAAGCTTGTTTTCTGCTGCTCCAGAGACTGGGACAGAGACCAATGGATTCCAGCTACAGGAAAAGAGATTCCACCTAAATATTAGGAAGATGTTCCTGGCAGTAAGAACTGTTCAACAGTGGAATATGCTGCCTTGGAGTGTGGGGGAGTCTCGTCTCGAGTTTTTTAAACAGAAGCTGAATGGTTATCTGTCAGGAGTGTTTTGATTGTGTTTTCCTGCATGGCAGGGAGTTGGACTGGGCGGCCCCTGTGGTCTTTTCCAACTTTATGATTCTATGATTATCCTCTTATCTCTAATCACACATCAGAGATAAAAGCAGAAGACATTTATGGTAGAGCAGAAGAACTTCCAGGGATATTTCAGGGGTTATGGCACTAGTCAGGACAGCAGCTAAGTGTTACTTGACTCTCCACAATGTGACAATAGGCACTACACCAACACATAAGAAAATGATTCTCATCAGTAACTACAGAAAGATGTCTACATGGACTCCTTCAGATGGTTGGCATATGGAACTGAATTTCTACAGAGAATGCTTCTGCTGCTCTGCCCAGATTGAGATAATCAACGAGGCACATAATCTATCATACAATTTTGGTTATATGGAAAGAGAGACCATCACAGTCTCAGAAAAAATCACAAGTTTACCATTAAGGAGGCTGAAAAAGAGATGCCATAGTTATCATGAATGAGCTGGACTATGCAGGAAGCTAACAGATGCTTCTCTAACACCACATTCTACAGAATCCTATTTAACAACAACAAAAACCCTGTCCAGAGATCCTATTGATGAATACAAGAAAGAACTAGATAGATTACTCAGAGGATTTCCCATAGATGTACAAAACCAAATCTACATGAATACTTGTTTTCTGTCTGCCACTGAAAATACTCAAACTAGGCAACTTTGGTTGGCCCATTTCTCAAGTGCTTGGGGCCACACTGTCAAACAATCTGAATATATGCCCCCAAGTCACAAACCATATGCAGTCAATATTCCAAGCTATGTGAGGGAGAAAACTGATTTCCTGAAGAAAACAGTCTATCCACAACCTCACAGAGAACACCATCTTGGCCACTGTGACTATGAAATCAGTCTACACCAACACTGCATAAAAGGATGGATTGCAAGGCATCCAGAATATCCTTCTGAGGTTATAGAAGACTCTACTACCAAATTGTGTCACTTTGAACTCCATCATAACTATTTCACTTCCGGGAATAACATGTATCTTCAAATTAATGGTGCTGCTTTGGCCGCTTACATGGCACCACAGTATATGTCATGGCTGACCTGGGAAAACACTTCCTCAGCTCCTTCACCTAGGGACCTCTTCTCTACCTGAGATACGCTGATGACATCTTTATCATTTGGACCACAATAAGTAAGTACAGTTTCTCAATTCCACTAGAATTTCAACAACTTTCACCCAACCGTCAGAGCAAACTAATGCAGCTACACCATGGATATCTAAGTATCATCCTATATCAAAAGTCCACTGATTGCTACACATTTTTACATGACTCCAGCTTCCATCAAGAACTTACTACCACATCTATTAACTACAGCTAAGCCCAGCAGCAGAGCTTTAATTGCTTACAGACTGTCCCTCAAACTGAATTACTTGCCTGTAACAGAATATATAACATGGAAAGAAATACAGGGACAAGATCCTGCTACAAACAAGATGGAAGTTCTTTCCTTGTATCTACACCGACACCAACACTGCAGGCCTAATAATGTCACCTACCACACAAGAGGTTCATATACTTGCTCATTCTCTAAAATGATATATGAAGTCCTTAGTCAGCAGTGCCCCCTGCATTGTACATTGAGCAAACAGAACGGTCTCTATTGCAGGGGTGAGCAATTATGGAAGGATAATGAGCCATATTGGTATTCATGGCGACAGACCGTAGAGGACTGCCTCCCACCACTCATGCAAAATGTAAACTGTTTGCCTCCAAATGCCCTCTAAAAGCAAGGGGGGGGCATTCCCATCATGTTTTGGGACCTTCTTCCTCCATTTTAGGCCCAGGAGAGGTCTTTTTTAACAACAGGAAGTGAGCAGAAGTCACTTCCTGTTCACTTTGTGCTTCAAAAAGGTCTGCTCTTTGGCCTAAGTTGGCCCAGGGAGATCTCAATATGTGATGAAAATGCCTCTCCACATTCTTTAGAGGGCACTTGGGGAGAGGGGAATTAATAATTTTGTAAAAATTTTATAAAATTTACAACATAAAAATTGAAGTATTTCTAAGAGTAAAATCAACAAAATTAAAGTAATCATTCCACTCATCACTGAAAATTGTAATAATACTATTGAGTATAATTTTTTTTCCTGTGGCTGTATCTCAAAAGAATAAAAATAATGGCCTTAATTGTATTTGTTAGTTCTAATTAAAGTAGATCCATTGAACTGATTGCTGAATAGTGAGTTAACTCACAGTAAATCCTATTCATTTGATTGATCTATTATAGGCCCTTTCCGCAGCTTACCTCCGTCCGGTGCAGTCGTGTGGGGATCACGCGAGCTGCCTCTTCTGTGAGGCACTCACATCCCCTCTGCTCTGGCTCCACAGCAGTTGCTTGCTGGCTGGCTGGCAGGCAACATGAGGACACTGCATCTTCCTTCTGCAGCACAGCCAGGTATTTTCCCAGGCTGTGCTGGGGAAGGAAGCATGAGGGCCGCAGCTCCAGAGGCTCCGCATGGACAGTAAGTGCGTGTGGGGCCCTGGAGCCATGCGTGATCACACATCATTTTCAGCTAAAAGCCAAAAATGATATAGTGCATGATTGGTACCTGCTGGCCCCGGCAGCGTCGTGCGATTGAGAGGATGTTGTCTGAAATGCTCCTCGCAATTGCTCAACACTCCGGAGGCCCTTTCACATGACAAATGCCGTGCGAAAAGGGCCATAGTCAAGATTAACAACAGGATACAAGTCAATACATTAAAAAAAACAAAATATGTCACACTGGTAAGGGGGATTTCAGGGCAGAGGGAGAGATAATTCTTAGTATTTATTATGGAAACCCTATACCACACCTAGACCACTTCTGTGTCCCATGTGTGTACATGTACTACCACTTTTCAGAACCCCCAGATTAGATTACTTTTGAGACCACTTTTAACCAGTGGTAACAAATGGCTTACATGTGGATGAGGTAGTGAACACATTCTTATTTTTGACCTTGGCTTTAAAGGAGCTAAGTACTGAATTCTGTTCCTCAAAGAGGTTGGATACCTCCTTCAAAGTTCAGATTAAAATTCAGATTGAATTTACTGCCTCACCAGCATAAGAGCCACCAACTGTCCCTGCTTCCAGATCTCCAGTTCTGCCTTAGTTGCTGCATTTTCTTAAAGAAAACAAGAGCACAGCTATTTCCAAACAAGAAGAGAAAGGCTCTCTACCTCCATGTGCTTGTCTGCTTAAATTATAAACCATGCTCTGGGTTTCTGGGAGCAAATGCCCCAGGAGTCAGCGCACTGATGCAAGTTTGTGCTGTTTGGGTAAGCCAGCTTGAGAACACTGTGGAGCTGAAGGAAAACCCCTTCAAGGCAGAGATGAAGCCAGTTGTAAAATTTCACTCAGAGGGAAGTAATAAATGGATTGATCTCAGACAGAGACAAGCTAACCAGTCACTGGGGCCCTGCTGTGTATTTGTCACTTGGTGAAGGAGCAAGCACCGCACATAACAAGCTACAAGGCTTCTAACAAGCAATGAGGCTTATAATGGGCCTAGGGGATAACTCGTGTAGAGAAACACTGAGGAAATTGTGCGCATTTAGCCTAGAGCCCTGGATTTCCAGCTTCTTTCCTCAGAGCCCAGTTTAGCAGAAAAGCAATTGCAATAGCTTTTCCTCAAGCTGCAGGTGAGGGAATCATGATTTCAAACAATCTCCTATGAATAAAAATAAAAATCAATTACATGGACAAAAGTGGATTAAGTGTTCCCCCCTCCCCATTTTCTTTGGCACAGTTCTTTGGTAATGGTGCAGATATTTCTATACGGAAGAAAGTATTCTTTCTGTGGTTGTAATAGCCACTTTTGTTGTTGAGTGCCTTGAAGTTGTTTCTGACTTGATGGTGGCCTAAGGCAAAACTATCACTGGGTTTTCTTGGCAAGATTTGTTCAGAGGTTTGCCTTTCCCTTTAACTCCCCCTTAGGATGGTGGGCAATGGATTATTCTTTTGCCCTTGCAATCTATTCAAAACCTGAAACTGCCTACCACTATTAAGCCCTCAAAGGGGCTACCTTCCTCTGGGAGAGAAGGGAGGAAGGCATGGAGATCCAGCTGCTCTGGATTCTCAAGGGAAGGAAAAGGTGGGTGAACATCATTTGAAAGTACACCCTCATTTCCTCTCCCCAGCTGAGCTGAGACCAGCTACTTCTCTATATTCTAAACCAGCTCTCTTCTCCCTCCTCTCATCCAGTAAGCACCACCAGCAGCTGGCAGTGTGGTGGTGGAAGGGTTGCAGAATCGTAGGTGTTTTTGATATCTTGATTTCTGCCACAAGACATATGCCTAATTTTCACGACTGGAATCCTGTTGAAGATTGATGACAATGTAACTCCAACGTACACTATCATCATCAATTTGGTCACTGTGCAAGTCAGAATTCTCAACTGACTGCGCAACAATAAAAAGCTGCTCTTAAAGTGCACCTTTTCGGTCTTGTATCCCCCCTCCCAACAAAGTCATTTCTGTGTCTGGAGAGCGTGGAGATCAGTGTCCATGTGTGTAAGTGTTACCATGGTTATGATATGTCTGGTGAGAGCACTAGATATCTCTTGATATCAAATAATTTGGCCTTTGCTTGACCTTTCTCTGCCACCCTACTCCACGTGTTTGCAGAGGTCCACCGGACAAGCACGTATTAGGCACAGCTGTTAATGGTTGTAAATTCCAAACCTCATTTAGGCAGGCAGCTTAAGCCTCTCTGATGCTTCAGGGAACACCTTCTTGCAAACTGGCCTTGCTCAGCATGAATCTACACAAAGACGCTCTGCCAAGAGACCGAGCCTTTCCTTTATGTTGGGCCATTTGCATACTGGCCATACTATTGTCATCAAGCGCTAAGTCCATCATGCAAAACCTGACCTTTTCCAATGCCTTTGTCCAGCTACAAATTTCCTTTGTTCTCACCGAGCATGGCATGGCCTGTAGGTAAAATCCACTCTATAAAAGCCTCCCCATTTCGAGCCTTCCTCAGACTACTTTGGACTTCCATCCTGCCTTGCTGTCAGTTTGTCCAGTGAGCTCCCATCAGCGAACCGCTCTGAGCTTTCTTCCCCTGCAACCTCTGTTTCTCTCTAGGACTATGAGACCAGGTGTCGTATTACCCCTTCCCCCAAAACTCTCTATTTCTCTTTCTCAGTTAGCTAGTATAGGTCGTGTCTTTCGTGTTGTTTGTCTTCAATAAAATATTATTTGTTGCTTTAAAACTTTTCTAGCCGCTCTCTGACCTGACGCTGTATACATAGGGTTAAAGATCTCAGCTAAAGTTACCCTGCCTCTCGTTAGCTTAAGAGAGTGCTCGAGTCTAATTTCCCCATCTTGTGTTGTTGTTTGGTTATTTGGGCGCCCCTCCCAGGACCCCCAGCATACAGGGTAACACAAGTAATTACCTTTAGTTAGAAGCACTAATGTGCGGTGACTTCCTGAGGACTCTTGAGAGGCCCCTGTGGATTTCCATGCAGTGCCTCCAGCTAGGCAAAGGTAGCTGAGCACTGATTTGCTGGGCTCCTCTGATATGGAAATAGCTGTTTTGGGGAGGCCTACAGGACTGAAGGGGTGAGTTTGGGGGAGTTGCATTGAAGAGACTTGCATAGCTTCATCTGTGGAACTTTTATGCTATATCTTCTTGATGCACAATTCCAACCCATTTATTTTTATATTTTTGGTTGACTAGTGAAAACTAAAGTGTGAGGTAAAATTATTAATATTAAAAGGGTGCAAAAATGCATTTTGATGACATCCTGAACTAGAGGTTGAAGCATCCAGCATTACACCTCGTACATCCACCAGCACTTGGACTCCTCAGAAAGCCAGGCAGACTAGACTTTAGCAGGGCCCACCACATGTGGCCTGTGGTCCCTCATAACCCCCAAACCATAGCATCTTTTCCATCTCAAAATAACCTCCAGTGGGCCCCCATCCCACCCCAAACCAGAAAAAAGCTAATGATTGGCAGTGAATTCTGGCTAGCTGAAACATCACTTCTAGTCGATGCTGACTCTATTGGGGTGGCCCTACCCAGACACAGGAGATGCCAAAAATCACCCTCCTCACCCACAGTGTATGTACACCTTTGCCTAGGGGGAAAGGGATACAGCTTAAGCTAAGGTTCTAGCCTGAAAGGAGTACACAGACCTTTAATACTACCAATTGACTTGTTAAGCCATTTAAGAAACATTAGACCTTTAAAGGTTCTTGAGGCCAGAATCAGACATAGATTGGTCCAATACATTGAAATGCAGTTTCAATAATATGGAATTTTGTTGCTAGGTGTTTTGTCTGTTGTGGATGGGGCTGCAAAGTTCTTAGGGATCAGATTTGTACTGTGTGTTAGGGTTTAGGGTGTTCTGGGCCCTCACTGGAAACACTGGTCAGTAAACTTTTGTCACTTGAGGTCCCAGTAGCCTCTGCAGCAAGGAATTTCTTTCAGTAATTTAGGCCAGTGAACTAACTGTGGCCTTTTCAAGACCAAGATGTCCACAGTTATCTGTGTTTTGAGGATAACATCATTTTGTGGCCATTTCTGCATGAGGTTGATACATTGTAGCAGCATCAATTTCTTACCCTCCTGTCTGCAGGTTGAACTCTTTTAGCTTTGCAGTTTTCTTCATGGTTCTGCATGTTTTCAGGTCCTAGAACAGTTCACTGCGGTTCACTGTGATGCGAAACTGCTGTATATGAAAACAGGAAAAACTCCAATGTAAATCTCCCAAACCGGTTCTGCTTTGGTTTTTGCCTACATGCAGAAGTGTAGCATCAATTCACATTGCAGATGTGGCCAGCTATGGGCATTCCCAGGCTGTCCCTTCCATCATTTCTGTTCCTATCTCTCTCTGCCCATCAAAGGACAGGTTGCCATCATTATTGTCTTCCTGTGTTAAACAGACAGCGAGAAGAGAGTGGATCTGGTAATGGACTGTTAAAACGTGTTTTGTTCCACGTATCAACGAACATACATTCCTACACACAAACATAGCAACACAGAAATGTGTTAAAAATGTGTGTGTGTTTTTCAAAAAACAGACCAATCAGCAATGACAGGGTAGGGTGAGGGAGGGGAATGGAAGTGGCCAGGGACTTGCTGTTGTGGATGCAGCAACCACTGTTCTCTGCAGTAGTACGATGTAAATGGGGGGCGGGTTGCAGACAGCACAGTTTCTGAATTCAGTTTCTGAATCGGAGTATAAAAACACCGTTATTGGCACACAGTGAACTGCTCCTTTCATCTCATGAGGAAATGGCCTAAATCAGGGGTGGGGAAAGCACAGCCTTTAGGTTCCAGATGGGGATGTAAATCTTTGACTATCTTCTTTGCATGTGCAAGGATTAAATAAACGCTATAGATTTCTCCTTGCTGTGGGAGAAATCCAGGAGTATTCCTCCTGGATTTGAACATCCCAAAGTGTTGCAGACGAACTAGTGTGTGGGAAAAACTCATGTACCCCCCCCTCCAAATTATGGGTTTTTCACAAAGACTAAAGTATTTTTTTTCCCCTAGACTAATATTGCTTCTGAAAGACTTTGGAACATTTGAATACCAGAAGAAAACTGAAGAAGAGTACCGTTGCTCTATTCTATTGACAGCATTCTCTGACTTTGAGCTGAAATTTAATAATTGAGAATATTGGTCAGAATCCTGTACTGAAGTCATGTCTTTATAAGGGGGCTTACATATGCGGGAATTAGAATCAGGCAGCTTTGTTATGTTCATATCTAGTAGAGGGCTGCTGTTACATTGTCACATAGCAGACCTGGCAAAGTGACCATTGTGCAATGTGACTGATGCACAACAGGACTGAGAGCATCAGGATCATTCCCTGCTTTGTTGGCAGCAGGCAGGGTATCCCTATATCCCTATAGCCAAATGCAAAATGATGACATCACCAGTGAGATCCACCAGGTGCCTCTGGGGATTTCAGTGCCACTGTAATCATTTTGTGTCTGGCTACAGAAACATAGCCATAATGTCTGCAATCCTGCTTCCCCCCACTATGCAGGGAATGTATGGGGGAGGCTTCAGGGGTTGTTCAATATGTTGAGGGTGGTACGCGGTTCAGCCTAGTGTAGGTCCATATGTACACTATACTGAGCCATACAATTTTGTGGCCTTTGTCTGCCTTCCCTCACCATCACTGCTCAATTTTGGAAAAAACCCAGCTACTGCTTTTGGTTTGTCAGTTGCCCCCTCCCCAACCTGCCTTAATATTGTTGTGTTAGTAAGTTCCAGGAGTTTTGAGAATTCCAGCTGAAAGTCTGGCCATACTGGTGTGCTATTATTGTGAGCCAGGAGGGTTTCTCACAGCTTTAGTTCCTGCAGAAAATATTATGTGGAGAGATACAGCGAGACAAAGTTGACTTCTGAAGTAAATCTTTTTCTGCATATCATATGCTATGTTTTAGGCTGAAAAATGAAAACAAGAAGGTCTGTTTCAGATAACTGATATAAAAACAGTCTGGCCTTGGCTTCCTGCAGCATCTGGATTCCATCAAATTATTTTACTATTGGCTGGATACATTTGCTTTTTCAGTTACTGTAAAAATGTTCTCATTACGTTTGGGCTTTCTTATCGCAAACCAAAAAAGAAGCCCTTCTGGAAGGAGAAGAAACATTGCAGAAGAAACTTATCTTGTTATTTATAACGTTATAAAGTTTGTGGGTGTGACTAAAGAAAATTGCAGCAACGTATGATCTCATTTGAATTATCAGTTAAAGTTGCCAAATCCACGTTCTGAAAGGGTTTTTGGACCTGTAAAGATTACACCATAGAGAAACTTCACCAGAAGCAGCATTTGCCATCATTGGGCAAAGTCCAGGATTCTTTTTAATACTCTTCAAAGTACAGGAACCTGCTCAAATACTGGACATGGGTATTAAAGGAGAGTTAAATACATATGTGGAGCCTTATTGCATCTAGGCATGACTGAGAACATTTATTTTATTTATACCATTCATTTATTGCCTCTCAGGCTGCCAGGGGTAACATATAACAGATAAAAACATTGGCCAAGTTTCTAAGTATACCTAACTATGTAGCATCTCCCGGCCTGACCTCCCAATCCTGCCTTACCGGGCATCAACTGCTACAAGAGATGTATGTGTGTTCTCCTGTCAATTGTGATGCAGTAGACTAACATTTCCACCCTGTCCCACTAGCAATCTTTGGTGTGAGAAAGAATTGTGACATGGTGTGAACATCTGTCACACCAGATATTGCTTTGTGGGATGAGGTAGAAATGTCAGTCTCTTATGTCACAATTGACAGGAGAAAAGATCCCATATTGCTTATAGTGGTTGCTGCCCCATAAGTCAGGATTGAGGGATTTTTACACACTCCACATATTTCCTACACTATTTAATATATTGTTGTTAACTGCCATTAATTCTACTTCAATTTATGGTGACCCTATCGATGAAAGACTTCCAAAGCACCCAATGATCAACATAGTTGATGGCTCAGGTCTTGCAGGCTCAGGGCCGTGGCTTCCTTGATTGAGTCTAATTAATCTGTAATGCAGTCTTTTTCTACTGCCTTCCATTTTACCAAGCATTATTGTCTTTTCTAGTGAGCCATGTCTTCCTGTGATAGGTCTTCTCATGGTATATGCATGCTTCAGCAGTGTATATATTAAAACTAGTGTATTTACCTAGTGTTGCCCAGGATTTTATTTTCCTCTTAAGAACTCAGCAAACTATCTTCTCCAGTACCTGTAATTTCCCCCATATTCCCCAATCCAATCTGTATTCAAAGGTTGGGTTCCTGAGGGAATACACTGTTCTCCTCCTTGCTGCTAGGCCTCATCTTCATAGCAACCGACCTATTCCAGTACCTGTAACTTATCCCCATATTCCCCAATCCAATCTGTATGCAGAGTTTTTAACATAACAGAGGTTTGGTTTCTGAGGAAATATACTGCCCTTCTTTTTGCTGCTAGGCCTTGTCTCCATAGCAATTGGCCTGAGGCCCAAGAGCTCTCTGGCTGAGAATTCTAAAGGCCACTCCCTAAACTGCCAACCCCAGGATTCCATAGAATCTGCACAGTCAGCCAATCATATGAGATCTTCTCACCTTACACAGCCAATTGTATGAGGTCTTTGCCTGCCTGATGCAGACAAACAGACAAACTCACAAACTTTGACTTTTATATAGTAGACTGAATATGTAAAGATTGTGAATATTATGAATGTGCAACTCTAGAGTACATATTTACAACTTCAATTGTGACTTCCGTCCCTTGTCCTAAAGTCTGACATCGGCTAAGTGATCTATGAGGATACCATGACTGATGGCATAGAATTCTGCTGAGATGTCCAACATAACCATTTGGGATGCACTCCATATCTCCAGTTCCTCATGTGGGTCATCCACCAGAGATGCCAAAGCTGTTTCTGTCCCATAAGCGGATCTGGACCTAGAACCAGGTAAGAAATTTCATCCAAGAAAAGCCACAGTTGTGCTGAATATTAGTTCAGTTTGATGATAACTTGACCAAAACACACAAATCTCTTCATATTTGGGAAGGAAAGAAGCTGAGATTTATAGAATTTGATTAAGGGAGAAATAGAAACTGATAGATGAGTTCATCTTGGCTGAGGGATTTGAACGCTTAACTCTGAAAACTCTGTTTTTAAAGCCCTATGTATTCAACCATATTAAAGCCAAATTAGGGTTGTTACTACTTTTTTTCTGAGCAGCATTTCACCTTGAAAACCTACAAGACAGGCAAGTATGGTGTGATCTTTTCTGTGCTGGGAATATCTGTACTATTGAATTTAGCCAGTGAAAATGGAGAAGAATTTTGATAAAAGGAGGGGGAGGAGGGGGAAGAGGAAGCACAATTGACAGATTTTTTCATCCCTAAGTGGATTTGGCCAAAGGCCAAGCTGACTAAGGCCTTTTCTGCATTTTATTTTTAAAACAGGGTGACGCGCCCTCCAGCGAGGACGTTTGCACTTGGGGGCGAACTGGGTCCGGACTACTTAATGTATGTCCGGACTTCAGCCCACTCCGGAATGCCCAGAACTGGTGGTTCGTCGTGATATTGAAAGACTGATTAAAAGACTACTTTCAATAGCCCGGCGTGCCCCAGTCCGTCACTGCGCTAAGTCTAGATCTGCAGGCTCGCGCCAGCACAAGGCTGCAGATCTTCCGGGGGCGGGCTTCCGGCTGGCGAGCTTCTCCGGTTGGTGGAGAGAGACTCCACCAACTGGAAGCCTCCATTTTCGTCTCGGGAGAGTGTGTAGTGCGGGCACACGCTGCTCCGGATTGGCATGGATTGTTGGGGAGGGGGAGCGTGCCAGTCCAGTGAGTAACGGACTGCCCCGTTTCCCCCCCAAAGTGTGGAAAAGCCCTAAGTATCAAGCTGCCTTTGGGAAGCCCACAAACAGAACATGAAAGCAATATCCTTCTCCAGTTGTTGCTCTCCAGGAATGGCTACTGAGAAGTTTATTTCCTCTTGGCCTGCTGGTAGCATATAATTACTATGGCTGTTGATAGCTTTGCCCTACATGAGTCCATCTAATTACAGTATGACCCCTGTATCCATGGGGGATTGGTTCCGCACCACCCCAAGGATACGGAAATCTGCAAATAGTACTGAACGCCCTGGACCTGATTGCGGTGGGCTGTGGGCCTGCTGGCGGAGGCAGGAAAACAGTGGGGAGCATGATCCCATGCTGCCCACTGTTTTCCTGCTGGGTGCTGAGGCGATCAGGCCCTGGGCCTCTGGCCAGAGTCGGGAAAACCGCGGGGAGCATGATCCCAAGCTGCTCACTGTTTTCTCACCGGGTGCAGTGGCAATTGGGCCCTGGGCTGCAGCTGGAGGCTCAACTGTAGATAACTGAATCTGTGGATTATGAATCTGTGGATATGGGGGTCGTACTGTATTTTTTAAAAATCCATCTCAGCTAATGGGCATTATCACTTCTTGCTGTGAATTTCATACACTGTGGAAAGATTAGAGTTAGTACTTCCTACTGTCTGCCCCAAAACTTTCTACTTTACAGCTTCAGTGATTGACTTAGGTTCTAGTATTATGAGAAAAACAGAAAAGTCACCTTCCTTCTTTCTATATTTATTTTATTAAAAAGCTCCAAATGTAAACTTTTCATCAAGGGCAGTTTCTCTATTGCCTCTGCCAACACCAATCTTTTTGCTTGCTGTTTTCTGCAGCACAATCAAGTTTACAAAATACTTTACAAGAGGTGTTGACTAGAACCTGCACACTATTTCAAGCATGATCACATTCCATGGATTTGCATGGATCTATAAATCCTCCACACTGGGACCAAGATGATGATGATAATACCAACAAGTCAGAAACGTCCATGTTGCATTCATATCAGCAAATAGGAATGCATCCAGAAAGATAGATGTACAACTGATAATCAGGCTTTTTTTTGGGTGACTTTCCCATCTTTCTCTGTTTTTTTAAAAAATAAATGTTAGGAGAGTTAAAAATGGAAAACTTCATTGTCTGCTTCCCCTACTATCCTCCCGCTATAAAATTCTGTGAATGAGGCCAGGCAATATCACATTAAGATTGTATGTTAAACATTCCAAGGATGAGTTCAAGGACATAAAGTTTTAATAAATTTCCCTTTCTTAAAAGAAGAAAGAAAAAAGGGAGGGGAGTAATTTCATTTGGCATCCTGACTATAAAACGACAGTGTTATTCCGGATCTCTTCTCTAGCAAGAACTCCCTTCAGTGCTAGTTTTAAAGAGACAGAACCTATATACTGCATCGATAATGTTCCATTGTTTGGATGGCAGGATGCCATTTTAGGAAGCTTGTCCTTTTGAGGTATTTCTGATAGACAAAGAAACCTTTCCCTTATATGATCCACATATGAGAAGAGTGACACAAAATACATTTATTTAAACACATATCTTAGTTTACAACTTCAAAATAAGCTTAAGTTGTCGTTAAAGTGTTTCCCAATCAGATACATTTGACAAATTCATGGCTGGAATCAGATTAATGAGTTATAATGTCATAAGTCAACCTACAGCACCATAACCCAGGTTTTTTTTTCAGAGAGGATGTTGTGTTCCCCTTGCCCCAATCTCCCTTTTCAGTGTGGCAGCCCTGCCAAAACAGCTGTTTCCATGTCTTTGGAGAGCAGGGTGAGCAGTAGAGACATGTCTGGCTATTTTCCTTTAGCTGGTGATGCTATAATAATGTCATTCTCAGGAACCTCCCAAGGACTCTGGGAGATCCCTGAGAATATCTGTCTTAATGCATCCCGTTAAAGGAAAATACAGTCAGTCCTCCACATTTGTGGGGTTGACTTTCATGGGTTTGAAGTTTCTTCAATCTCTGCTTCCCCAACCTCACGTGCATCTTTTCCAAGGGAACCTTTCTTCTTGGTAGCTCTAATCAGGCCACACAGCCCTTTAAAAACCTGCCTCTCTTCCTTGTCCTCCTCCACTTCAAGCACCAGCACCAGCCACTGCCTGGCCAGCCAAGTAGAGCTTTCCACTTGATTTCTCAACTCCACAAACCCACTCTTGATGCTCCAGCTATCCAAGGAAGGAGATGGGTGTGAGGGGAACTATGGGGACACCATGCCAACCCAATCCCTTTCCCTGACCTGGTTGGACCCTGGGTGCCTATTCTCCCCCACCCATGCCTCAGTCTCGTTCTCACAGACAGACAGACAGACAGACAGATAGACAGACAGACAGACATTTTGATATTTGCTAAGGCCCTGTGTCAACAATCCTAGTGAATATGGAGGGCCAGTTGTAGGTGGATTTTTTCCTGATGTTTACCCCACTCTCCACTGATATGAAAAGGTGACAATGAAAAGGTGGGTTGGGTACTGAGAGACATACGTAACTACATGTTGGAAACAGCATCCTGAAGCAGAATCTTGGCTCATAAATATTAAAGTGGTGTTAGTTAGAAACAATGGCTGGAAATCACAATTGCATAATCCATAAACTAGACTTACACATTCATAACTCATTCATATTCATGATCCCTACATATTCACAAACATGACAACATTGTAGGGAATATGTAGGGATTGGAAAAGTTCCTCAGCCCTGTTTTACCAGGCAGCAGCTGCTTCAAGTGAAGGAATTCTGTTTTGCTGTTAATCAGGATGCAGAAGGCTGAGATTTGCATAACCCTCCCATCAGTAATCACCAATGTAAGAAGGAGTCATGACAGGGATCCTGCTTCTGATTGTTGAACCAAAAATCACTGTAAGGAGGATAGAAATGCCAGTCTGTTACAACTCAATTAACAGGAAAAAAGACACCCATTGCTTGCAGCAGCTGATGCCTAGTTAGGAAGGATAAGAGCAGAGTTAAGCCAGGAGCTGTTATTTAGGTCATTTCCACCCTATACTGTTCTATTGCTATTATTCCACTTTCAACATCCTGTGGAATTCTGAGGTTTGTAGTTTACTAGGCCAAAGAGCTCTCTGGTAGAGAATTCTAAATGCCTCTCCTTAAACATTCCACAGGATGTTGAAAGTGGAATAATAGCACTACAATGGTGTAGGGCAAAAATGACCTTAGTTGAGTACAGTCAACCCTCCACGTTCACTAGGATTAGGGGTGCAAGACCATCACAAAAGTGGAAAATTTTGCAAATATCAAAATGTGTCTGTGTGTCTGTGGAAAGGGGTCCAAAGCATAGCAGAATGAGCACCAGGGCCCAAACCAGGTCAGAGAAAGGAGAGGGGAAGAGGGTATGTCAGCATGATGGCTGTATATTTCCTCTCTCATACCCATCTCTTCCTTGGGTGTGGGAGGGATCAGAAGAGGGGTTTTGATGCTGAGAAACTGGGCCACAAGCCAATCTTACCCAACCAGGCAGTGGCTGGAGGAGGAGGGGAAGGACTACAAGCAGGTTTTTAAGGGCTGTGTGGCCCATTTGGAGCCACTGAGAGGGAAGGTTCCTCAGTCACGTAGGGACATGGGGGCGGGGGGGCAATTCACCCTGGGCAGCAATGTTTTTGGGGTGTCCCGGCCTGTAGCCATGCCCCCGTGCACTGCAGCCATGCCCCTACGCACTGCAGCCATGGCCCAGTACACAGTGGCCACACCCCTCGTGCCACAGCCCCCCTGCCCCCCCACTCCAAGCTCCACCACTGAGGTTCCCCCAAAACAGAAGTGCCTGAAGTGGGGGGGGGTCAGGGGTTGGAGAAGCTCACAAATAAGTGAAAGTTAAACCCACAAATGTAGAGGGCCAACTGTATACTTAATTAGTCTAGTATACTTAACTAAGTAGCTAATCAAGAATCACAGGTAATGTCCTTCATTGTTTTAACACTTAATGAGGTACAAAGATGAAACAATGGCCATTGAGGCTCTGTGGACAGATGGTGGTAACAGCCTTCTAATTCTGTAGTCTGAGGCAAGTATTGAATGCTGCCTCACGGGTGGGCTGCTGCAGTCTGTTGATTTTTCCAAGTATGTCCAAAGATCATTAAAAGAAAGGTGGAAATGCCTTAGCAACCCTTCTCATTCAGCTCCTCTCTTGACCAAATTAAAAACTGCACAAAATGTTCTTTTCTCTGCAAATAAATCCATGTGGCTTCAAAAAAAGGGCTGTGTTTTTGTTTCTTTGTTTGCCAGTGTGCCAGGAGGGAAAGCACCTAGTGTTAAGAATCAACCAGCTGGCTCCTCAAGAAATTAAATATATGTAGGCATTTGGTCTCCTTGGACTTTTCTGACCTGTTCTAAAAGCAATAATGCATACCAGCTGTATTGCTGCAAAGAAATCCTTGGAAATATGGAAAATATTATTGTACTTTTGTCAGCACTCAGCAGGATCTAGGCGGAAACAAAAATAAAACTAATGAAGCTAGAGGAAGTTCATTGTCTTGACAGTGCTCTTCCTGTATTGTCGAACATACTTACTCATATGGCCATCAGCTGTGTCACTCATGGTTACCTACAGATGCACGATAGATCCCAACTATTCTCATTCTGGGAAGGAGTCACAGCTCTGTTGTTTTCTGCCAGATTATAAAGCATACTTAGCCCCCTCAGCATCTTAAATATTTTGCAGACGGCAGTTCTTTCCAAGGCTATACAGGCCACAAAATGGACAGAACATTTCCTCATGGGTTTATCATGGTTTGGCTATGGATACTAAAAGGATGGATGCATCCACACCTCATATTTTAATTGTCATGGTTCCAACCTATGGAATCCTGAGAATTGTAGCTTTTTAATGTGGTTCTCAAGATTTCTTTGCCAGACAGCTCAGTTCCTTCTCAAACTATAAATCCCAGGATTCTGCAGCACAGTGCTATGGAAGTTCAAGTGGCATTGAACTACTATAATTGTACAGTGGATTCACTGTGTGTTACTCAGCTAGATATTTCCTGCCTGAGGCATAGCAGCAAATGGTGCATTCTTCTGTTAAGGCACACAGGAGCTAAAGTCAGCAAAGTTACTTTGCCAACAGGAGGCAGAAAATCACGATAGCACCTCACCCAACTCCTTTCCCCAACAAGTTAAAACATAATGAGAAAAATGTAAGGAATTAAGACCTTTCTGCATTTTCTTGGCATATGCTACTGGAGAGAGCTATTCCATGTAGTCTAATAAGGCTGGCACTGATGAATTACATTGAGAAAATTACCATGGACTGATGTACCCTTACATACATGGGCTTACCCCTGATACAAGCCTACCTACTAGAAAAAGCTACCTCTTCTTATATGAGCTGGCCCCAAATTTACATCCATCTTTGGAGGTCCTGTGATATGTCTCACCTGCTAGGAGGTGCAGTTTGTGGGTTCTTGAGATGAGACTTTTTCTGTAGCAGCACCCTATTTGTAGAACTGCCTTCCCTGAGAGATTGGGTTAGCTTCCTATGTACTCTCCATTAGAGGAGTGAATGCAGTATTGTCTGTTGTTAATAGTTAATGCCATTCTTAGTTTTATTAATCACTACTCTATCTTTTATGTACTTTATTCTTTTGCTTTGCATTTGTAAATCACCTCAAGCACTCAGAGAGCAGTGGCTGATCCTAAAATATCATCTAATATATAAAAGTCAAAGTTTGTTTGTCTGTGTCAGGCAAAGACCTCATATGATTGGCTGTGTCAGGTGAAATCCTCATATGATTGGCTGCCTAAAAAGACTCTATGGAATCCTGAGGTTTGCAGTTTAGGGAAGGGCCTTTAGAATTCACAGCCAGAGAACTCTTGGGCCTCATTCAACCGTGTCTGTCTTGAATAAGCCGGTTGCTATGGAGATGAGGCCTAGCAGCAAGGAGGAGGGCAGCATATTGAGGAATTAGAGATACAGGATCTCAAATCTTTCTAACAAGCATTACCTATGAGAAAATAAAATCCTGGGCAATGCCAGGTATATATGCTAGTTCTAAATAAAAGCAATTCCCTTCATATTGACCAGAATTCTTTTGGTGACATATGCTTGCACAATGTAGGATTATACAATCATATGTCCTTTTAGGGATGCTGCAGAAGTAGAGATTCTCTATCTCCTTGTGCAATACCCTGACTCAAAGGCAGCTTTGAAGTATGGGAGCACACTGCCATGTCCTTTTACTGACTGGGATGGTAATGAGAGGTGTTCAGGCACCATCCAGTTGCAGTTTTGCAGCTGGGAGAAGAGATCTCATATCACCTTCTTAGATTTCTCCCTTGCTCAAGAATGAAAAAAAATATCATCAAACTATGGTGTCTCAGACTATCCAGGTACCTTTTCATATTGAGGATGTGTTGCAGAGGCCATATCCTCCATGGGAAGGAGTACATCAGATGTCTCCACTTGCATAGCCTATCAAGCACAGCCAGAACCATTCAGATATGGAGAAGTGTACTTTTTTATTTTAAGGGTAAGGAGTCCTCAGGAAGATGGCCAATGCACACTTGAAAATAGCTACAGCATGAGCTTCAGGGGTACAAGTAAGTATTGAAGTGCAAACAGCCAGTACACTATATGTAAATGTGTGTCTTTTCTCAGGCCCTTTTCACACGCAGTTTCTGTAGCGCGAGGGCCCCTTGAGCATCGCGTAAATGGGAGCGTCGGTCCGTACGATGCACTCCCATTCATGCAATGCTCACGAGCCTAAAGCGGGATGTGTGCGCATTTTCTTATTTTCAGCTCTAAGCCAAAAATACTGCGCGTTCGCGCAATGCTCCCGGGGTCCTCGCGCACTTACCTGCGTGCGGTGCGTCGAACGAGCCGGGCCGGTTGCGCTTCCTCCCCCAGCACAGCCTACAGCTCCCAGACTGCGCTGCGGAAGAAAGGGGCGGGGTGCTAGTGCAACGGTCACACTACCAGGAAGCGACCTGCAGGAAGAAGGAGCAGGGAACCGGCAGCATTCCGGATGAGGCTTTTCGCGTGAGACACCCTCCCCAGTTGCGCAAATGGGTAACGTGCAAAAAGCCTCTCAGTTTCCCCAATCTTACTTTCACCAACACTAGTACTCAGTGGTTTCTGTGTCAGGGGAACAAGTTTAAACAAGTACTTTAGTGATGAACCTTATCTCCCAAACAAGTTCAGCGCTATGGATGCCTTAAAACTAAAACCTGGTGTGGATTCACTACTGCACTGAGATAGCACCCACCAGCCACTACTGATGAAGAGGGAAGGCATTATTGTACTGACCCCTCCATAGTCTGTTTTTCCAATCATACCAGTTGCTGCTGTTGCTGAAATTGGCAACATTGCCATTCCAGTCGACCAAATTTAGCAAATCATCAAAAATGTCCTCTTCCTTCCTAGAATGGAGAGAGATGCTTTTCCCCTGCCTGTCTGCAAGTTTCTATGCATACCGTCCATCATTTCACAGATGAAAACCAGGACATATGCGGCCAAGCAACATCAGAGTATGGTCAAGATGGCAAAAGTTATTTATGAGGAAGAGCACATAAGGTAGGAGTGTCTGCAGGAGTTTGCTTTTGCCCAAGCCTATGAGGAAGAGCAAGACTCCATTTATTCTTCTCTTCTTCTTTGGCTGAGTTGAGTGAAAACTACTTTTGTATTTTGAACTGAGATTATACTAATTGAAGTAAACAGGGAGTGAAAAGGAGAAGTGGGAGGACGAAAGAGAAACTGGGACATTTTAAAAGCAGCTCAGAAAGTGGGATAACAGAGGATTAATTGGGACTATCCCCACAATACTGAGACAGTTGGAGGGTATGTCCATGGTATGCTATAGCACACTGTGGCCTGAAGCCAATGGTTAATCCCAACTAGAATTAGACCTGCTGAATCAATGGGAACTTGGTAAGTCAACACTTCTGTAAGTTGTACTGACTCAGTCAGATTTGAGCCTCTGACATCCTTTTGCGTCATAGAGAATCACTGAAGGTGTTTATGGATTTTAGTAGTAATTGAGGCAGGATTTTGGGTTGAGGCCACTGAATCTCAACAATTGAGGTAGCAGTGCAGTACTTGGTGGAGTGGGCAATGGTCTGAATGTTTCCTGAGGCTGAGAAGTTTTTCATTCCAGACCAAAACTTTTATTGGTTGTGGCTTTTGAACCCAGGGTCTGTCTGTCTGTCTGTCTCTATCTAAACTTTTTGTGCTGCTATTTTATCCTTCTGAGAAATCCAAGAAAGGATTTCCTCTATTAATGCTTAAAGATTTTTTCCCCCACACCAGACTGAATGCAGTTCCACAAACCACATAATGGGACATGTATTAGACATGACACAAGAATGCCAGTGCTAACTTGGCCAGGTCTCAAATTCCTAAGAATTTAATAAGGCCACCATCTCATGCAGAAGTAAGCCCTACTTGAAACCACTGAACTTACTTCTGAGTAAAATACAACCACATGACAAATCTGCAGCAATGTTTTGGCCCAGGGATGGACGTTCGAAGAAAGTAGAGCTGCAAGAAAGGAACGCACAATACATTTCTTTAAAGGACTTTAAATCACTGCTTGTGGTTTAACCACAGAAGCAAGGACTTCCTGAATTTGAAATAGTCTCCAGATGATCCATTGTATCACTTCCTAATTAACGGGAAGCGAGTCTTTAGGTCTGAGTAAAATGAACCTCTGAGTTGGGGAATTGTTCAAATGATGCAGTTTACCATCCACTTGGCAGTAAATGTTTTCTTGTTAATTTTATTAGTTTTTCTTCTGGTCTTTCCCTGTTGCCTGTGAACTCCCAGTGGCTTGTGATCACTCTCTGGGTAAAGCTTTATTGGAGCAAAGTATCCTTCCTGGTAAAGCAGAAGGATAAATCTAGTGCCAATAAGAAATTACCTTAAGAAAGGGCCCCTGATGGATCAGATCAAAGCCAATCTAGTCTAGCATCCTGTTTCCACAGTGCCATTCAGATGCCTTTATGAAGTCCACAAGCAGGTCAAGAATGCCAGTGGCAATCTCCCACTCCTATTCCCCAGTATACTGTCTCTGACACTAGAGGTATTGTACAGCTATCATGATTAATGGCCAGTGCTTTTCTTATTTATCACCACAGCCGGCTTCTCTTTTGCATAGAGTGAAACAGCTGCCTCCAACAGGTGATACTGGGGTGGCAGTGCAGCAGCCAGGTGGACAATATTGCTGTGTGTTCTTTGTGTCTCCCCTTCACCAATAAGCTAGCCTCTGGCTTCAGCTGCAATGTAGGATTTGTCTTCTCACTAATGTTGGATCCTGTACAAGAGGAAAGGTATAATATAAAACAAACAAACAAACAAACAAACAATAAAACAGAAAGCTGTGGCTGGAATTCAATAAGGCAGTTATGAATGTTTAATCTAGAGTTACACATTTGTGACTGGTGTATATTAATGACCCCTATGTATACAAAGCTTTGCTGAATATGCAGAGACTGTGAAAGTCCCCAGTCATAACTTACTGGGCAGCTGCTGCTGTGAGCAACAGGGGTTTGTTCCCCTGTTAATCAGGAAGCAGCTATTTCCAGCCATCTTGTGAGAGATCTCTAATGTGAGGGGCAATTGTGAATGGGACTCTGCTTCTGACAGTTACACTGGAGATCACACGTAGGAGATGGTAGAAGTGTCAGCGAACTGCTTCCCAGAGGGAATCAGACCCTTATTGCTTTCAGTGACTGCTGCCTGCTCAGTGGGGATTGAGGCGGTTGGGCCGGGAGGCACTACTTAGCTATGTAACTAAGGTGGATACATAGCAAAGTAGATGATACAGAATTGTGGTCTGTATTGATGCAATATTTACGAACCAGTCCAATTAATTTCTGTATGGTGGGAGGCACTGGTTTTTCTTTGGTTCAGGCAGCAAACTGTTTGGGGTTGGCTCTGCACTGTGTACTCACCATCTTCCTTCATTCCAACCATTCTAAATTAGTTTCTGGCTCAAACTGACATCCTGAACTGCTACACAAACAACATGTGAACATTTCTGTTTCTGCAAATGAGTTGTTCCGCTCCTCACACCCTTAATTCCTTGATGTTCCGTTGTAATCAGCAGCCTTTGAGGATTGAATGATGTCTTTGCCCGACCTTGTCATTATGTTCTTTACTCTTTGTTAGAGTTCAAAACAATCTCTCTCTTTCTTTTAAAGTGGGTGTACCATCAAGTGTACAATTAAGTGTTCCTTTCAACAAGAAAATGTCACTTATTAATCAGTTTTCCCCCTAGACAAAGATGAATGACTGAAGCATGTGCTTAATTCTCTGTTTTATTGAAGGAAACAGGGAAAAAGAAGGCATCAATGAAGAATTTTCCTGGAGTGGGGGCTTTTACTAGACCCAATCTGGAAATGTAACATCATTCACCGTATATTACTATACTATACTAAAACAAAAACTTAGGTAACTGTAAACCTTTGAAACTGTTATCTAGGGTAGAAGGAACACTCAGGCAGTAGGCAACATGGAGTCATGTGGAATACTAAGGCCAGAATTGTGTTAGCGTTTTACCCATGGCCATTTCCGCACTACACTCTTATAGTGCGTTATTCCACTTTCAACATCCTATGGAATCCTGGGGTTTGCAGTTTAGGGAGGGGCCGGTCGGCCCCTCCCTAAACTGCAAACCTCAGGATTCCATAGGATTTTGAAAGTAGAATAATCGTGTTATAGGAGTGTAGTGCAGAAATGGCCAATGTGTCAGTTTGATCATGGTGTATGGTTGCATAAAGTCACAAGAGTAACCATTTCACAAGGACCTAAATCATATTATTACTTCAGCAGTTCAAAATGCAGCAGCCAAAATGTGGACTGGGACCTTAGAGGGAGCACATAACTTCCTTGTTAAAAACAGCTTCATTGGCTTCCCATTTGTTTTCAAGCACAATTCAAAGTGCTGGTCATGACCCTATAAAGCTCTATATGGCTTAGATCCAGACTATTTGAAAGACCCTATCTCCCTAGATGAATCTGCCAGAGCCCTAAGATCTGCAGGGGCAACTTTCTCTCAGTCTCATTACCGTCCCAGGCTTGACTGGCGAGGACATGGAAGAGAGACTTCTCAGTAGCTGCTCCCACCCTGTGGAACTCTCTTCCACAGGAGGCAAGGCTGGCCTTCTCCCTGCTTTCTTTTTAAGCAGGCTTTTAATGAGTGAGCAGGGGAGCTTTTTTTATTTATTAAGCAAGCTTTGTATAAAAAATGCACTGTAAATTTTTATAATTTTATATTTTTAATTGTTTTAAATGTTTTGAATTTTGAAAAAACTTTTTGGAAGCCACCTTGCGTTCCACTCTGGGAAAGAAAGCAGCATATAAATACAATAAATAAATAAATAAATACATACATACACAAAATATTATTAGCCCCAATTAATGTGGAGCCATTGAATCAATGGGATTTACCTGTGCATTGGTTCACCATTCAACAGTTGAATCAATGAGTCTTCTCTGGTTCGGACGCACTAACATGATTCCAGCCATGCAGTTGTACATTTGTGAATTGTAAATAACTATTCATCTGTGCCTTTAACATACCACTTGATTCACTAGGATAGCAGAAATAGCCACTGTGTGTTCCTTGTTGCACAAGGGGACAGGCGGGTTAGCACAGATAGCATTAGTTGCACAATACTGGTAGTTTGGAGAAGTGTGGTGTAGTAAAAAACTGTGCAACTTCATGAATGTAAGTTTACTCTTCACCAGTGCAATGTAGGATCCCAAACAAGGGCTAGTACATGAAGGCCATTAGAGTTATTGCTGCTGGATTGTCTTGTGGTTTAGTAAACTGCAGGCCAGAAAGCCCTTACTCCAAAGCCTATATGAAGGAAAGCTGCATTTGTACTGAGATGTTTGTTTGTTTTGTTAGAACTGCGCTGAAGGACTAAGCAAAGCAGCCTGAAATAAACTGGGAAAGAAGAGTTCCACCTGAGAGCTGGAGTTGTGGACAAATAAGAGCAAGAGAGCCTGGGATAAATCCAGAAGCTGGGGGCTAAAGGAAAAAGGGTGGAACTGAGGAACAAGTCAGAAGTGAAGAACAATCCAAGTGATGCAAAGAAACATGCCAGAACTAAGGACGGCTGCATTGCTTAGACAAAGAAGAATAAGAACAAGAAGTTTTCTGATAGCTGTCCTTGCCCAAGAAGTCCCAGGTGGTCAGGCTAATCCAGAACACTGATTGTCCGGGCAGATATTACAAGCCAGCATTCTATGACTTACCACGTGGGGCTGCTGTTCACTGGGGTGCAAAACCTCTCACCTGGAGCAATAGCAATAGCATGTGTGTTTCTATACCGCTTATCAGCTAAGTGTTCTCTAAGTGGTTTACAATGTGTTAGCTAATTGCCCCCAACAAGCTGGGTACTCATTTTACTGACCTGTGGAAGGATGGAAGGCTTAGTCAACCTGGAGCTCGGCAGGATTGAACTCACAACCTTGTGGCTACAGTACTGGCATTTAACTACTGCAGCACCAGGGCTAGGCTTCCCAGAGTGAAAACTGGAGAGAGCTTCTGTATGTACCTTTAGGGGTTGCATAGAAGAGGGAATTTCAGCACGTGTTGCTTGTTACTTGGTTGTGTGCACTCTGGCAACCCTATCTTAGTCTCAGCTCTTAACATTCTTATTTTGGAGCTAATGCATGTGTTACCCTGTATTCTGGGGGTCCCGGGAGGAGTGCCCAACTAAACACATATAAACACAAGATGGGGAAATTAACTCGACCACTCTCTTAAGCTAACGAGAGGCAGGGTAACGTAGCAGGGATCTTGCAACCCTATGTATACAGCATCAGGTCAGAAGAGCAGTCAAACAGGTTTAAAATAGCAATATAATATCTTTTTATTAAAGGACAAAGAACAGAAAAGACAACACAAGTGCACAGCTAACTAAAAATTAGAAATAAGAGTTTTCGGAGGAAATGGGTGATACGACACCTTATCTTGTAGTCCTGGAGAAAAGTGGAGGATTGCAGGGAAGAAAGTTCAGTGTGGTTTGCTGAGGGGAGCTCGTTAGACCAAATGACAGCAAGGCAGCATGGAAGCCCAGAGCTATCCGAGGTGTCCGATGGGCGAGCGTTCCGAGGTATGCTCGGAATTGGGGGCTTTTTATAGGGTGGATTGTGCCTACAGGCCAGGCCATACTCGGTGAGAACAATGCGAGTTTGGAGCGGGACAAAGCTTTGGGAAAGGTAAAGTTTTACATGATGGGCTTAGCACAGATTTAACAATAGTGTAGCCAGTATGCAAATGGATTTAGCATTGAGAGAATGCCGGCTCGAGGCTGAGCGTCTTTGTGTAGAGTCGTGCTTAAGCAAGGTGTGTCTGCAAAGAGGTCCCTGAAGTAACGGAGTGGCGTTAATCTGGCTGCCTAAGTGGGGATTGGAATGCCCAACCATTAACCGGCCGCGCCTGTTTACGTGCTTGTCCGGTGGCCTCGCAAACATGTGGAGCAGGGTGGCAGAGAAAGGTCAAATGAGGGCCAAATAAGTTTGATATCAAGAGATATCTAGTGTTATCACCGGCTATGTCTGAACCATAGTAACATATGAAACATTCACCGAAACACTCAGCTAACACTGTCTTAGAAACAATTCCTCCCCAGTCAAGCAAAAGTCATTACAGCACTGTTTGAAACAGAAAAATGCATGAGCAAGGCCTAAATCCCATTGCTAGTATCAGTTGGAGTAGACCCAATTGTTGAATGCTCAACATATATGCAAATCCCACTGATTCAGCCTAAATCCAATTGTTATACCTATCCAGAGTAGATTTACTGAATCAATGAAACCTATATAGCTATGGACATACTAAGGCCATTTCTGCACTATACTGTTATAGTGCTATTATTCCACTTTCAGCATGCTATGGACTCCTCTTTAGGGAGGGACATTTAGAATTCTCAGCCAGAGAGCTCTTTGGCCTCAGTAAACTGCAAACCCTAGAATTCCACAGGATATTAAAAGTGGAATAATAGCACTATAACAGTGTAGTGCAGGAATAGCCTAAGTTCCTTCTGATTGCCTGTAAGGCAGAGGGTTGGATTAGATGATCATTTGAGTTCCTTCCAGTTCTAAGATTCTATGATGCAATGGCTCTGCTGTAGCTGGGGCTAGGAACTGGATTAAGGTTGCCTAATGAGCCATCTGCTTCTACCTCAGATATGAATAAATGTCTCTGTTCCCCATGGGCCTCCCATGGAGTGAACCCGTCTCTGTCCATCTAGAAGTGTTTAACTAGCCTGAGGATTACAACTATAGTAGATACATGGAAAATATGAAATAAGAATTATAATTTTTTCCCTGCTGTGATTTTGTAATAATTCACTTTCTGTCCACAGGCAGTTATAGTCTACCTGCCAAGGCTCAATTTTCATAGCTGTTTAGACATTTTTATGGCTTTCTACTTGTAGCTGTCTTTTCGAAGAATGCATCAGCCTAATACAGGAAAACAATAGGCCATGGAGAATTTCCATCTTTAAGCCAGGTATTTCATCTGCAAAAGTCTCTCAGTGTCTGTAATCAATCACTCTTTCTTTCCCGTCCCCATCTCTGGAAAACAATTTGCTGGAGTACTTATGATCTCTGGCTGATGGAACATTTTGTTTTGTGTATTCTGTAAATCAAATAAAAAAAGATATTAGGAACATAGAAAATCATGTAAGAAGAGAAGTTACGAAGAACACTTTAAAATTCTAAGAACATAGAAAGCTGCCTAGCAAGAGCTCTGTTGGATCTGGAGTCTTGTGCTTTATTTGGACAGTGGCCAACCAGAGACCAATGAGAAGCCCACAAATAAAACATGAATTCAATGACAAATTGAATGTTTCCAGCAGCTGGTATTCAGAGCCATACTGTTTGACAGTGGAGGTAATATATGGCCATCATGAGTAGTACCAATCATAGCTTTATCTCCCATAGATTTATCTAGTTCTCTTTAAAAGCCATCCAGGTTGGTGGCCATCACTGCAACTTGAGGAAGCAAATTCCACAGCTGGACTACATGTTGTATGAAGAACTAAATCTGTCATTGTTTATCTGTCATCATGAATCTCCTACTGTATAGCTTCAGTGGATTATCTAGTCTGTTCTGAGAGGGAAACTTTGCCGTGTCTTCTTTTTTCATTCTTTGCATTTGTAACATTGTGACAATGATCATGCTATGTATAATTTGTTACTCATCTATACACATATACTCTTTGACTGAGGTTCTAGATACATATACAGTTGTATAGGCAACTCCATATCTTTCTACTACTCAGAAGCTGTCAGCGCGCCCCTGCTGCTGTTGCATTCTGGTGGAGAAGGGAGGGAGGGGATGACAATTCAGACCATGGAAAAAGAGCAACTGGTCTCAGCTCGGTCAAGGGGATGATAAAATGAGAGTGCACCCTCATATGGAATTATAGAGTCATAGAATCATAGAGTTGGAAGAGACCACAGGGGCCATCCAGTCCAACCCCCTGCCATGCAGGAACCTATATCAAAGCATTCCTGACAGATGGCCATCCAGCGTCTGCTCAAAAACCTCCAGAGAAGGAGACTCCACCACACTCCATTGAGGCAGCATATTCTACTGCTGAACAGCTCTGACCATCAGGAAGTTCTTTCTAAGTTTAAGCGGAAGCTGTTTCCCCCAGTTTGAATCCATTACTCCTTGTCCTAGTCTCTGGAGCAGCGGAAAACAAGCCTGTTCCCTCCTTGACGTGGCATCTCTTCAAATATTTCAACATGGATGTCATGTCCCCTCTTAACCTCTTCTGCAGACTAAACATACTCTTCACCATTTGGGTGAACGCGGTGACTTTCTTGGCTGCTGCATCACACTGCTGACTCATGTTCAACTTGTTAAAATGAGGGTTACTTGTTAAAGTACTTGTTAAAATGAGGGTGACCCTCATATGAAGTGTTACTTGTATTTTCCTTCCCCTAGAAGCCCCAGAGAAGCTGATCGACATGGTCTGAATTGCCTCAACACCACCCTCCTTTTGTCTGGTAAGAAGGAGCAGTGGAGGTCCTTACGAGAGCTTCACAGTTGTTAGTCATGAAAAGGTTTTGGAGTACAAGGACAAGTGAATAGCTCTCTGAATCCAGAATGATTCTTATGCATGCGTAAGTTGCCACTTGCATTGTGGAGCTTAAGATGGTAACCACCCAAGTGAACTTACGGTACCTACAGTCAACAGGAATTGGCAGGGGGAAACCAGTCCTGTCCCAGGGCTTACATAGGTTTACAAGCAGAAGGGAAACAGCAGACCTGAGCAGAGTCCACACCCAAACAGGGAGTTGTCAGTAAGATTAGTCCAAACATATGTGCCAAAGGGCAGAGACTCACAAAGCCAGAAATGTCAAAAAGGGTTACATGGAAGCTTTGGAGCCGTTGTTTGCAGCAGCAGAATGGCCTGGGCTGAACTAAGCCAGAAGCAATCAAAGCAGCAGTAACCAGACCAGTTTGCTTCCCACTGGAGCTTGTCATCTTGGCACTCCTCTTTTTGTCTGAGGAGGTCTCCTCCAAGTAGGACATCACATACATAAGCATAAGTCACTAACAGGATGCCAACGCCAGCATGATTATAGAGCTCCTATCACGTCTGTTCCCTTCCTCCTTTTCTAAGCTAAAGAGACCCAAATATTTTAATCTTTCCTGGTAGGAAAGATTTGTAACTACGTAGCCAACATAGGATATTCGTGCCTGTTATTAACAGCCCTGATCAGGTCTTGCAGACTCAGGAGGGAGGCTACATTGATTGAGACAAGCCATCTGTTACACTGTCCTTACAACCTCTCCTTACAACCTATGATAGCCTCCTACTGCTTTCAACTTCACTAAATATTACAGTAGAGTCCTGGTTATCCGACCCAAATGGGCAGCTGCAGCGTTGGATAACCGAAAGGGTCGGATTACCCGGACGCCCGTGGCGGCTGCCATTTTGGGGACGTGTCAGGGGCGTGTTGGGGTGGGCCTGGGGGTGTGTTGGGGCGTGTCTGGGCATGTCTGGGGGCGTGGAAATGCCCACCGCCACGCCCCCAGGCCGTTGCGACGTCGGTTAATCTGGATGGTCGGATAACCGAGCGTCGGATAAACGGGATTCTACTGTATTGTCTTGTTGTCATACTGTCATATAAGTCATATTGTCTCATGATATGCCCAAAGTATGGTAGCTTCAGTTTAATCATTTTGGCTTCTAGTGAATATGGTGACATTGATGCCAAGGATCCTGGTGGTGGAGGTGTTGATGGTGACAACCACTAGCTTCCACGGTAAAGAGGGCAGGCACAAGATGTTCTTAGTCACATAGAGATGGGGGGACAAGGGTGGTGGTGCACCCCAGGCAGCATTTTTTTGGGGTGCCATCGCTCCTTGCCTGCCTCCCTTTGCACCATAGCCCTGCCCTCACACGCCATAGCTCCTCCCCCATGTGCCGTAGCCATGTCCATGCACGCCATAGCTCCTCCCCCAAGGACAGTAGCCCTGCCCCCACATGCCATAGCTCCTCCTTCGTGTCCTATATCCACACCCATGCATGCCATGGTCACGCTCATGCACCATAGCCCCACTCCCACGCCTCTGCCCCCACGCCCCTACCCCACTCGCACCAAGCTATGCCACTGGATGCTCTTGATGTACTTCACTCATCCCTTTGAAGCTGTTGACAATGTTCTTCACCCAAACCTGATAAACTTTCACTAGCCATTTCTTTTAACCAATAAAATGAAAAAGATTGATTTGATAAATCTACAAGTTTCTCATATGCCTGTTTTGGACCACTTCACAGTGAGCTGATCTTGGGGCTGGTCTTTTAGCTTCAATCTCAGTGCAAACATGAACATATCTCTTTTTGAACATGACAGCTCAGTTAACAAGTATGTGTGATTCAGAAGGATTTATATTATACTTGTTTTTGGCTGTTTTTCTCTCTCCCTAATAGGCTCCTAGTGTGGGGGGCACATTGTTATTATCCAGCAGGATTTATAGCCTTTCCTACATCATTTCTCTAATTCTTTATTGCCACAATGTCCTGGGAAAGTTTTTATCTCATTACGGGTAGGTGATAACAAAGATTTTTTTTTTCTTTACATCAGCCTGACTGATTGCAATGGGAGAGCAAGATTAGTAATCAACTATTGCTGCACCACCCTGAGGGACACAAAAGAAGATACAGCTGCAGGGATTTCATATTCATGGAGCCAGAATTTTAATAATTTTAATACATGGGATTCGGCAAACCAAGTACTCCTCCAGCAAAACAATTCATCTAGCAATTTCAGCCCAGGTTTGGGGGAACAGCAAAGCTGAACTTCAGACTTTGCCACTCAGACTTTTTTCTCTTCAGTTAATTTTCTCCATTCAATTCAATAATCACCACATGACTCTGCCATTCATACTAAATCCAATGTAAATAAGTTATGCATCCTGTTCTCCTTCAAAAGGTAGATAACGCCGAAGATTCTTACTATGAGACAAGAAGAACTTGGTAGTAACTAGTTGCAAATATCAAATTACTTGTAATCAACTCTGTTCCCGATAATGAAGAGATAACTACAGGGCACTGACAGTATAACTTAATAAGGAATAACACTACGGCACCCAGTGCATCCTTCTGCACAATTAAAAAAATAAAATGCCAACATTCGGAGCTTTCGCTGTATTCACATGAGCATTACGAATCTCACCCAAAACTTGAGCAAAAGTGTTGCCTGGGATATAGAATAGAACACCAGTGGATTCCAGGGTTTTATTACACTAGCCTGATGTCTTGCAGCAATTACATCATTTAAGGGAACAAAAAACAAAACAAAACAAAACAAAAACTATTATAGAAACAATCACTACCACACCATTTCTGCAACAACACTATACTGCTGGTTTGGTGATGCATGTTTCTGCAATTGATCTTCTTCACCACCACACTGACACTGTCTCTTTTCTCATCTCCATGTCACCTAGCGCATGTGCTATATATTTTTTTTCTTTGCACAATTTCAGCACATCATGAGACTTCCTCCCCTCATTTCATCATTGTGCTTTCCTGTCATGCTGCCATTTTGGCATTTTGCTTCAT
Source organism: Ctenosaura bakeri (assembly GCA_948474755.1). NCBI lineage: Eukaryota > Metazoa > Chordata > Lepidosauria > Squamata > Iguanidae > Ctenosaura > Ctenosaura bakeri. Next base: position 392,622 of record CAOLHI010000522.1, on the reverse strand, counting down.
GGTTGGCTGTTTCGCCGTAATGCAGTAATGGTGGCGTGCTGCTGACCACCGGGGCAGCCCAAGCACAATTACACTAAAAGAAAAGAAAAACATACTAGAGAAGAGAGTAAAAACAACATTGCCCCCCCCCACTATGATATCTTCTTTGTCCAGACACCAGAAATGCAATGGGTCCACCTTCCTTGGGAACAGAGAGAGGGAAGGGGGAGAACAACACTCACTGACACCAAATGACTGCCACAGTATTGGAACTGCAATGGAACAACACCATCTCACCAATACACAATAGGGGAAATGCAGCATTATTGGAACAATTCATGGGTATTTCCTTAAAATGAAAAGAAACAATCCAATCATGATGTGGATACAATTCAACAAGAGAGTGATGATATCATATGATAAGTAGAGATAAAAAAATGGAGTTAAGCCAATTGTGCAACAATCCACTGTGTGATAAAGATCCTCGACCTGATTAGAGTTGGAATGGAAATCTTTCAATTTCCCAATTGGGGTTAAATTTGGAGTTCCCAAATCCTTGAGAAACTTACATGGGAATTAGAACAGCAGCGTGTTCTTGGACCTTTTTGAAAACCTTGTTTTGGTTGTTGCTCTTAGTACACTTTTCCAGAACTGTGTAGGAATTTGAGAAACTGCACAGCTTTCCAATAAAAAACTATGCTTACAGTCTTTCCACAGTGCACATGGTGGTGCTTTTTGTTGTTGTTGCTGTTTTCTATGCACAAATCTTTCCACAAAAGCAGTAGAGTAGCACAAAAAATAGACAACTGGTTTTGGTGTGCAAGATTTCTGTTTTCCACACAAGATTTTTGTTGTTCAATATTTTTTTTTAAATACATAGAAAGCAACAGTCTTACACAAAACAAACACATTGGCTGCCTGGAAATATTGTGTTGCTTTTTTCTTTTCTTTTGCAAACTCCCTAATTCACATGCAAAAAAAAAAAAAAAAAAAGAGGGGGAGGGCATCTGCCAAAAGCTGTGCAGTTTCCAGAAAATTGAAATTTCTGAACTGGTCAACTCTACTCTTTTGGGAACAGCTATTGTAGGCTGTTGGAGAGAACTTCCTTCCATTATTTGCAAACTGCAGGGGACTAAGCAATCTATCACTGCTTCTAAACAGTACACAAACAGAGTCACAAAGGAATTTATGCTCAGTCTCTGGGGGAGAAAAATGCAAAGCCCTGAATGTCAATTCATCTGTGCTACTGTGGGAATGATGTCTCCTTGAGGACATTCATAAGCACAATTGTTTTAAACCTTACGTTCAACAATGAGCAGTGAGGACTTGTCAGCACTGGACAAATGTTATAGTCCACTGTATGGTGCTGGATGAATATTTTGACCTGTACTATTCCCCTTTTAGAGTCACACTAGAACCTGGCAGTCCAAAGTAGAGTTGACCCATTGGATCAAGGGCAGTTATGTAAGGCCCCGCTTTGGGGGTCCCCAATATCAGTGTGGTTTGGATGGGCACCATACCTAATTGGCATGATATGTAATTGGCAACACATTTTATTGGCTCTGATATCAAATCCAAGCCTGAGAGGTGACAAGAGAGGTCAAACTGAGTGAGGGAAAGAATTTGAGTGTAAATGTGAGAAGCATAGGTCAACTCCAAAATTCTTCCAGGTAAGACTGAGTCATCTGTCAGGCAAATACACACCATTCCTGTGGATAATAGGCTTAAACAGAAGCTGGAATTTTCCAGGGAATCCAACTGTGAGGAGCCCACCAGGATACTGATTGATCTAGATTCTTTCCTCTTTCCTCACAGCACCCACAATAGACAGCTATTACAACACCCATGATGTCTTTGTCAATCAAAGCACTAAGCCCATCAACAGGTGAAAGACCCATTGTCCACAACAGGTTCCCTTTGTCCTGCATCTGGAACCTTCACAGTCACAAGCCATTTTCAAGGTACAAATACCCCTGATTTGAGGATGCCTAGTGCAGTCTCTTGAAGGTCTACCCGTCACTCTGTCTGTCTGGCTCCTGAATGAGAACTGTCCTTAGGTCCTACCTAAGCCAAAATACAATTCTGCTCATCACTACTACTCTTCTGGACTGGTAATTATAAATTCCCCCAAATCCCTCAGCCTCTCTATAATTTTTCTCCTTTCTCTTTAAAGCTAGCTCTTGTGTGAATGTGTGAATGTGTGTATTTTGTGTGCATGCATGAGTGAATTCCCCTCAACAAAATCATTTTATTAGACAATTTTGCTTGGTTTTTGGCTTGTCCTGACTCCATAAAAATTGGGTTTAAAGATCTTGCTAGGTTGCCCTGCCTTTCGTAGTGCTACAGCTTGTGCTCTGGCTAATTCCCATTCCCCATTATTTGGAGCACATTGAGGTGTCCCCCACAGGACCCCAGAAATCAGGGTAACAGTTACCTTTGTGTTGCATCACAATTGATTCAGTGTGTCTACCACAGTGGGACATTCTGCCCCCCCACACACACACCAAACTTTTGCTTATCTAGAGAAAATCCTCATTACTTTGGCCAAAAATGTTCAAATATACTGTTTCCAGCAAGACCTCCTATGTGTCAAAAGTCAACAAGTAATGACACAACAGGACTTCTAGCCATTATATCTGCAATGGCATAGCTACAGCCTCCTAGGGTTTTTGGAGGTATAAAAAATCAGCAGGTAAGGATCTCTAGGCTCTAGATCATACCCATTCTCATGTAGAGTTGTTACCATACCCTACATCCCCCATTGTATGGGATATGCCATTTTCATAATTGAAGATATTAATGGCCAAAAAACATGATCAAAGTCACACTGACCAGACAGTGTGTTGCCAGGTCAAGCTGACCTGAGACATGGTCAGATCATAAGTTCAGAGAGGATTAGGAGGGAAAACCTGACACTAATGGGTTTGTGATATCCCTTTCAACACTTCAATCTTCATGCATGCCAAAATACAACGAAGGTGTTACTGCACAGATGAAGCAATCAGGGACCATCCTGTGATCTCATCCTATGGAACTTTCCCTTATACTCCCTGCCCAACTAGACATTAAGAGATTGTCATGACTCCCATTAATGTTTTGTGTGTCACTCTAGAGTTGACAATCAGCCCATTCCAGACTCCTTTGTCAATACCATGAGAAAGCCATTACTGCTTTGCACCCTCTTCAGGGTAGGAAATACAGTATATAAACCCTAGATTCAGCCCCAGCAAATTGTATTACCTGAATGTGATACACGGTGCCCAGACTGCTGTTCATCCCTGCTAACCTCAAATGCTATCTGAGCCCCTCTACTTTGATATTCTGCTTTAGGACTAGTAACTATCACCCTCTTCATCCCAATCTCTCTCTATCCAACCTTTCATGCCTTGTTTTCTGATAGCCTTTCATGGTTCTTGAGATTGCCTGATTTCTCAGGTGTTAGTCTATCTAAATAAAGCACTTTGTTAATTTGAACTGGAGTCCTCTCTACAGTTAGTACTGGTATACATAGGTGAAAAGATCCTGTTTTACCCTCCTTTTGCAGGCCTTCTTTGAGCTACAATTCCCCCACATTCTAAGGAGACACTAACACTGCAGGTGGACTTCAAAGTTCTCCACCTTTTAGGGTAAAGGAGTGTGTAGGACTGGATTGTCTACAGATGCCCACAACCCAGATACAGAATCACTGTAGACTGGATTATATTTGTATTTTGGTCTGTCGTCATCATCATCATCATCATCATCATCATCATCACCATCATCACCATCATCAATCATCATCAATTGTTTATTTATATGCACATATATGCACATTTATATACATTTGTTCACACATAAAAGGGAAGGAAGGAATAATAAAATGATACCATATGACTGTAAAATAGATTATCCAGATAAAATCCAAAAAAAGTACAAGATAACATGAAGCAAACTGAAAAAATACATGAAATAAAATCCAAATTACAAAACATTATTAAACTAAAATTTCAAAAGTTTTGGAAAGTTTTTAATTGAGATTGAAAAATCACAAGGGAAGGAGCACTCCACAAATGTTCAAGGGGGGAATTTCAAGAGTATGGAGGAGAGAGTGATAAAGGATGAAGGACCAGAAGAAGAGGAAACACTTGGTTGGGTGAGAAGCCTGGAATTCCTAGAATGTAAACGTTGACCAGGCTGGTAAACAGAAATCAAGGCTGAAAGATAAAGGGGAACTAGGTTGTGTAGGACTTTGAACATTAAAACAAGAAACTTGTACTGAAACCTAGAAGGAATGGGTAACCAGTGAAGACATGTCAAAAATAGGGTAGCATTGATGTCAATAAATTTCAATATTTAAAATTAATATTACTAAATGAGAAGTGTAAAAGTAGATTTAGAAGATGTGTTCTGTTATTTTAAGATATTGTTTTTAAATAGATTATTATTTTTTGATGATTGATCATTACAAATGATCAACCTTCAAAAAATAATCATCTATATAAAACCAAAAAAACAAAGAAACCCAAAACTAATTGATTGTGAACTTGAGAAAGTATATAAGTAAATAATTGAAATGATGTGATAAGCAACAGTTAGGTGTAAATGTTTAAGTAATATGAACTGTTTGCAACAAGGGTGGGAACTGTTTTGTTAGTATTTGTTTTAGATATGTGTAGATGTTTGTCAATGTTTGTATGGATATATTTTTTGTTGTTTTGTATGTTAGGATTATGTTGTTTTTCTTACTTAAATTTTTTTTTGAAAAAAAATGGGGTAACATGATCAAAATGAGGATAAAAAAGATAATCCAGGTAAAGGTTTCTATGGTCAAAATCCTATTGGATGCAAGTATAACATAAAGGTCCACCAGTATATTTATGCAAGAGGTCTGGAAGAGTGACAGCTGACTGCTGGTTGATGGCACGAAGGATCAAGCTTCACCACAGCTCATTCTGGCAGCTGTTTCACAGCTGTGGAAGATCTCCAGTTATGCCAACTTAAGTCTTCAAAAGGATTCTTGCCTCAGTGACATTACCACTTTCTCAAAAATCTGTGTGTTCTTGCCATGTGACTTCAAGTTGACTCTGACTTATGTCAAATCTCTCCTAGGGTTTTCTTGGCTAGATTTATTAAGAGGAGGGTTGCCCTTGCCTTCTTCTGAGTAAGTTTGACTCACCCAAGGTCATCCAGTGGGTTTTCATGGCCAAGTGGGGATTTCTTAGAGTTCTAGTTCAACACTCAAACCACTACAACATGCTGTCTGTCTGAAGCCACATCATATCTTTTACTGAGAAGTTCTTTGTTCCTTCTTGAGTAGGAAAATCCTTCTCAAGATTGATTGTTTTTCAAAAATCTTTTAGCTTTGCAAATAATTTGTTTTAAATGGTTTTAACTGCATTTTGACAACAGTCTAAATCCTACAGTTGGTCCCAACAACAGTAGAGCCGCTGAATCAATTTGAATTAACTTTTGTGTTGAGTCACCATTCAACAACTGATTCAATGGGTCTACTTTATTTGTAATTAACCAACATGGTATGCTTTTACTGATGCCTTTGTAGGCTCTCTTACCTCTTTCTAGGTTCTCTTTGTTTTCATTTTTGTTTCATGTAAGTGGTAGATGGGAACCAGATATTAACACACTTGGATAATGGGACTACTGCAGTTTTTCAGTGGCTCTCAGCTCACAGCCTCAAACACTAAAGCATTTTAGCCACTCAGTACCTCTGGAAGACAAAAGTCCACAGTATTTCTTCTCTCATCATAAATGATTTCATTGTAGATGATAACTCTAGTTTTCTAATCCTTTCGTTCTCACACTTTGTCTTGCATGTGATTGCTTTGAATGGGTCAGGGGAAAATCCTGATGGAGAGGGAAGAGCATTGATTTGTAAACCCCTGGGGGAGGGAGAACAGAAATGGTGGCTTGCAGCACAGCTGATACTGTTCTTTCCCCCCCTCCTTGTTTAAATAAACAGGAGCTCTGGTGATAGCAATCAGGCATTTTTCAGCAACCCCTCAACTGAAACAATTGTTTGTGTCTGATCATTATACAAAAGCCTTCAGAAAAGTCGGGAGATTTATGAGCTAGTGAGAATTGCTCTATCATGTGTAGCAGCTTGCAAAAATAAACTTCCTCTACAGTATGTTATACTCTGTCAAGCAAGTGAATTTAATGTAATGTCATTGCTCAGAAAAGCGGTCCAGGCATCTGTTAAGTAAGACATGTTCACTTCCTCCTCCTGCCCCAAATTCTACAGAAAGCTGCCAAGTCAGACTGCTTGTCCCCTGGAGTCTCATGTTTTCTACTCATGCTGGAAGAAGTCCTCCAATGCCCCAGGCAGAATCCACAGTTCCCAGAATACACCAATCACCTTGGCTACTGGCATTGTTGCCTGCAAGTTGCCTGGTAGTAGTAATAGTAGAAATAGTAGTAGTAATCATCACATTTGTCAAAACATATACCCCTTTCATGCTCTGGAGTTAGATCCCACTCCCCACTGGAAAAAGAAAATACAGAGTTAGGAAACATTGGCTAAAGAGGTGGAGGTAAAAATGGGAGCAGTACGAAGTTTTGCGGTGATGTTCTTTGACCTCCCTATGTTCATTGCTTTTACACCGCAGTCCTAGGTCTTCTGGCAAGGCCTGCTTTTACATCTTACAGACTGGTATGGCAGCTTCCCCCCAACACCAAGTCTGCTAAAGCACCTTGCCACTTTATACAGCTTTGCCCTTTCTTTTAAAACACCACCTTTGTGTAAAAAGGGTATAGCTTTTCAATTGTTATTAAAAAAAAAAACCCCTTTTGATTTATGGTAGTGTGGTTCTGTTTGGTTATAAATACTGAGAATCATTCAGCTGAGTCCAAACTTACAAAAATATACTACAATCTTTATTAAAACAACAACCAGAACAAAATATTCATTTTCATATGTATGTCCATGCTCAAACAGGTCTTCAGAATCAGTTTCTTATATCTTTACATCAGCATAAGGCACAGGTCTCTCTCACACAAGCCCTCTGGCTGCCTTTTTGCAAAAGACTCCATTCCCAAATCTAGGTCTCTCTATCTGACCAGATTCAGAAGTGGGTTGATTTTTCTTCTGCCTCTCTCTCTGGGCTTTCTCTGAGAAAACAGACCCTTCTCACTCAACCATCCTTGAATAACTTCTCTAGCTGAAGGATTAACTTTTAGCCCTTTCTCCTGGAAATGTGACAAAACCCAATTCAATGTGCCTGCTATATATGCCTTTCCTTCATTAGGATATCAATCCCTCCTTTATACTAATGGGCTGGGCTTCTCTCTGGAGTGGCTATTCTGGTTGCCTGGCAACCTGTTGTTGGGTGGCTCTAGCTTGAAGGACAGCCATTCCCCCAGGCTCTGTCATAGGTCTATACAGGTATACCCTCCAACTGTTCCAGTTTGGCAGAATTAATCCTCTGTCATCCCATTTTTAAAGCTACATTTAGAATGTTCCAGTTTTTCTGTCCTCCTTGTCCTTTCCCCCTTTGTCCTCCACTTAGTTAAGTTCTTGCAAGCTAAGTTCAAAAGACAAAATCAATTTGGATTTAAAAATAGTTTGGACTTCAGGGGAGGAGATGGGGAAGGGGTGGTGTCTTGCCCTTCCCAGTGGGCTCAGGCAAAAGCAAACTGCCACAGCCTCTCCTAGTTTGTGTGCTCTTCCTCAGTAATAACTTTCTCAGTGGCATAGCTTGGCACCAGCGGGGTAGAGGCAGGGGGTGGTGGGGTGGTGCATGGAGTGGGGCAATGTCATGCGGGAGAGAGGCGATGGTGTGTGTGGGAGGGGTGATGGTGCATGGGGGGCAGGCAAGGAGCGGTGGTGCCCCCCCAAAAGTGCTGCCCAGGGCACACCACCTGCCTTGACCCTCTGTCCCTATGCCACTGAACTTTCCCCATTTTGACAACTCTCTGATGTTGCTTGGTCATACATGTCCCAGTTTTCATCTTCAAATTGTTGGGGGGCATGTAGTCGGGAGTAAATCCCACTGGGTTCAGGGGACTTTCTTCTAGGTAATCATGCATGGTGTTGTTGTTTTGAACTTGAATCCATTTGTTGAGTAATCATTGCATGTTTTTGAATGTTGTAGAAGGAGGTCTTCTCCTTGCACAATGCTCCTAGCCCTGAGTGTGTTTGTGGGTTCCATGGGGCCAACTATAATTGAATATTACAAACACAATTGCACTTTTATTCTCAACAGATATTTTTAACAATAATAAAAATTATATATAAAATTTGACACATATGCACTGTCCCAAATGTTCCATGCATCCAAAAAGATGCCAGTGCAGGACTTGATTGCAGAACTCTTCTGCCTGTGCTGCTCAGTATTTCTACAACATTTGGTGCAACTTTAAAATCCCAAAGAAAAGAGAAAACAAACAAACAAAACAACACAAAAGAAAATAGAACAGAAGGAAATGCAACCAAGAAATTACTTTACAAAGAATTTATCCCTTTATTCCTTTCTAAACACACAACTAAAAATATTTATATATGACTAATATTGAAAAAAAATTCACAGCAGTTTACCCCAATATAATTTAAAATATTTCACACGACACAGAACACAAACACAAAGGCTGGAATCTTGTTGATGTCAAAGCTCCACTATGGAGACAGTTGGACATTTCTGTGCAGAAATATTATATTCTGTGTTGAGGATGCTGCTGTTGAGGAATTACTTTGTGCAAAATTGGCATGTGGTCCCCCCATCCCAGGAAATGCTGTTTCATGCACACAGAAAGTTCTGTTCTCTGCGCAGAAAAAAACCCACATGCAAATTTTGCAGAATAAACCCCAAACCAAGAACGTTCTCATTAGTCCAAGATTCTCCTCATCAGGGTTTCCCGACCCTATTATTAGTTTGAGGCAGATGGGGAGCAGATTTTAATGTGTCATGGGAATACCCCAAATGGTTAGCTATTATATTTGTTATTATTATATTTTGTATTTTTTGTATTTTCTGGGTTTTTCTTTTGTATATTGTATTTTTCCTGTCAGTTTTATCTGTTGTTCTGTCACATGTGACAACATAGCTTTATGAACTGTCCATAATGAGATGAATTGTGGCCGACTGGTACGTATGTATGTATATTTGTGTGTGCCATTTTCTGTTCCATCTCCAGCAGGAAAATATCTCTGTTCAGTCCTGATAAATCTCAGTATTCTTAATTCTGGCTCTGTTTTGTTCATGAATCCATTGGACATTATGAAGAGGCAAAAACCAGGGTTTTCGAGGAAGCAATGACCAGAATTCTTCTGTGGCTTTGTATTCTTGCTTCCAGGAATTATACTACTGCAGAGGTGGGAATTATTTGACCGTGAAAATGTTATTAGATTGCAAGTCCCAAAGTCTTAGCCACCAAACCCAATGTGTTTGAGACTAATAACATCTCAAGGGCAGCATAAATCTCACTCCTGTACCAATGGAACTTTTTTTTTTTTTGATGTTGCATAAGGAATTATCCAGGATCTGTTTTCACAAAAGGCAGGCCAGCGGATGTCAGATGAGACCTGGGGCACAGTTCCACCCCATAACACAACTAGTTGCCTTCATCCTTTCTCTTACACCTGAAATTCCATGTAAGTGCACCAGAACTGTCCACTGCCAGATTCAAATAGCATCTTGACCAATCTGTGAGAACTCCACTGCCTTTCTCAAATCAATAATCGACTTACTGCTTCCCAAAAGCCATTTTCTGTCAAGGACCTTGGAAAAGATAAAACTGAGAAAGGAGGAAGGAAGGCTGAAGATGGATGAGAATTTTCCAGCAGGACCACAACTTTTAAGAGCATTCAGAGGACCATATCACATCTGAATGACTTTCTGATATCTTAAAATCTCCATGTATGGAAAATTAACATGACTCAGAGAATGGTACGAGCTATGAACTTGGAAAGGCTACCATTTGGTCCATTTGGTCTACCCTAACCAGCATGTTCTTGGGAGCTGTAGTACAAAATGTACTTTTCCAAGATGTGTCTCTGCTGCGCTGTTTTTTATGTATAAGGAATTCTGTTCCCAGAGTTGTGTTCTTTGGGTTTTCTTTCTTTCTTGTTTGCTTAGGGAATATTTAAACGTGCAGTTCTTCACTGCCAGTCTGAAGTGACACAACTGTAGGGAGCTGCAGTCTTCTAGCCTCCCTTCCCTGTGTATATTGGCTCCTAGACAAACATTATTCATTGCAAGTTTGGGGAGAGTGTGAGAATCTGAGTAGCTCATCATTATTTTCATTGCAGAGTGTGGAGTATGATAGATGTGGGAAGCCAGAGAGATTTATACTGAGAACTTCTGAAAAAGCCATGAGATCATACTGTCTCAAGGGTGCAGGCATGCTTGGCATTTGCAGTTCTGGCATTTGCAATACCAACAAGATAACACTCACTTGATAAGATAGACCAACAAACCAATCTGAGTTAATGAACAGCATCCAAGGGAAATCTCTGTGTCACACATGTGAACTTGGCCTTTTATCAGGGTCTCCATTTCTCACTCTGCAAAGGGAAAAGCACCCTCCCAACTCCAGGCAGTGATTCGCCTTTTTTCTAAATCCTTATTAATTTGTCCTCCTTCATGAAAACCATCTGAAGCTTCTGAGATATCTCAGCAAGAGTTAAAGTGGAAAGGTCTTGGGTTTAACTAAGCACAGTCTTCCCCAGGCCAGCCACTTCCTGTTGTGCTGGGCCATATGTTCCATCACCCCCAGCTACCATAGCATTTTGATGGGGACAGTGCAGATTGTAGTCCCACACATATAGGCTGGCATCATATTAGGGACATACACTTGCGTAAGTTTTCATTATGCTTGTCTATATCCTTTTTCAGCTACTATGGGGTTTTGTGTTCCCTTCCTCCTTCTGCAGCACCCCAAAACTCTCCTGACTTACTAAAGCATAACCATGCAGTGGTAGCTGGTGGTTTCTGAAACAACGTGGCAATAAATACACTCCTGGTTTCAATCAGAACATTAAAGGTCTGTCCATTCAAGGCACCAAACACTATTCCACAAAGCATGACCACTGGTGTCTGGTAGCTTCCATATCAGTGGGCTTATGAATCTGTTAAAGATAGTACCATAATTTTTCCAAGAGCTATACAAAGTGCTTAAATTAGGCTAAACCCTGGTTCAGGCTAAACCCTGGTGTGAATTCACCATCCCACTGATATGGAAGCTACCTTTTCATATTAGTGGGGACACATAGACTGGAGATACCTTAGACAGTGCCTTTAAAGTGCAGACTGAAACCCAGAACAGATTAATTGGCTATACAACTACCACCTGCCACTGACCTCATTTACTTTTTTTTTTTTTTGAGAATATTAGAAAGCCCCTCATTTGTGGATAGTAAATACATTTTTACACCCACAGAGTAAAGGTGGTTAGAGGCTTCCCCATTCTGAGTAAAGAAATCCAATTCCATTTGCCATTTCCTAGGAACAAGAAAAGAAATACTGGATTTGCAAAAGTAATTTGATTACAAGAGAAAGACAATTATACACACACACACACACATACATATATATATATATATATACACACACACATACATACATATTTGTTGTTCCACCAGCAAAAAATTAGTTAGTGGCTTGACTTTTATTTGACTCCGGACAGACCATGGGTAGATATCAAACTGTGGAGGTTTTATCCACCTACTCTATAAGCATTATAAAGAAAGGTAATATTTTCTTCATATAGCAGCAAACCTGCTTTATGAAAGACTGGAACAAATCCAGCCTGAGAACAAATAATTTGGTCTGCAGTAGAATTTGATCTAAAATTGAAACCACCCCTGCTTCTTTCTCAGAAGGTCTGAATTTTCACTGGGGCACCATCATGTCTGCATGTTGCAATAGAAATGCAGTGTCATATCTACGATATATGTGACTGTGTTTCCTGTGAATGTTCTGTTTAAATACACTGATAATAGGATATATTACAATATATGCATATAAATCGGATTAGACTCCCTGGACTTGCTCCCACCTAGAGTCACTCCTAGCAATAAAGGAATCTAGTGGTTGCCTCAGGAAGCAGATGCTGGGAGATAGCAGGAAGATGTCTGAGAAGATAACTGCATGCCACTCTGCCTGCCCCGTGCCACCAAACTAGCCTGATGACTTCAGGTATGGTAGGAGCATGATTCCATCAGGTGTTTTGAGGAAGGATTCAACGGCCAAGCCAGCTGGCATTTGTACATTGTGTAGGAAAGATGAACCATCTCTTCTTTGCCCTTTTGCAGAATGTTGTGGGACATCCTTGGTCCCACCCGAATCCATATTCAAGCAATGTTGGGAGCACAATGTTGTTATCCTCTCTACAACATAAAACTAAATATTTAAGACAAAAGTATATTTCCTACTATTAGCCCTCTCACAATGGGGTGGCCATCTATTGGGAGTGCTTTGATGTGTGTTCCTGCATGGCAGGGGGGTTGGACTGGATGGCCCCTGTGGTCTCTTCCAACTCTGTGATTCTATGATTCTAAGATTTCCTCAGAAATATAGGCCTTACAAAACAGACATACAAATTAAGTCTTCCAGAGACCAATCAGAAAGCATGCTCAATGCAACATATACAGATGAGGAAATTTATGTGCTATGACAAACACATTTTTCACCACTCCGGGAAAAGGTCTACTAAGAACATGCCAAATGTATCTAGTATGACCCCAAGTAATCCCATGATACTGAAAGAAAAGTAATTTAAAAAAAATAAAATTAAAAAATAAGGAAATTGTCATATATTTGCCCTAATAGCAACAATTCAAGCAGATATAAATAGAAAGCCATGAAAACAATTTTCTAGAAGGTTAAGAATGTAGCTTGAAATATTACTTTTTTGGACCACAACTCCCAGAGTCCCCCAACCAGCTTGGCTTCTGATTTTAGTAAAGAACATAAGAAACCTGTTGGGTGAAGCCAAACATGTATCCATCTTTTTTTCCACGGTGACCTGAGACCTTTCCCCCTAAAATACCTATGGAAAGCCCTTTGGTGATATGATGGCCATTTTCAAACATTTGAAGGACTGTAACACAGATGATAGGGCATTTCCCCCCCTCTGTTGGTCCAGAAAGTAGGAACAAAACAAATGGATTCAAACTACAAGCCTCACAAGTCTGGGGTGAGGAATGCAAGGGAATGAGGGGAGGAAAATGAGAGGGGGAAGACAAACACATGCCTGGCGCATAATCACATTCAGAAAGGTCAAACCTGTGAATGTGGAGGGAGGGCTGTGTATAATTTATTCCTGCTCCTGTCGATGCAAAAATTACCATTTTTAAAAGAATGGGATGTTGGAGGGCTGTGGGGACTGATGGAGGGCTTCATGGCCCACAGAACTAGGGTTCAAGATCTGCATACAGTCTTCAGCCTGCATCCCTACTTTACATTTAATTAGAGAGTTGTGCTTTGGTTATATAAACACTATGACCTTCCTTGACTTTCCTTGACTTTGTAAGAATCTGGGAGCTGTAGTTCACAAAGTAACCTTTCCAAGCTCTGCTTTTGACTCAGTTTTGAAATCAAATCCATCAAGCAAAGACCAAATGTGGTCAAACATTTAATAGAGTCCTGCTATTTTTTAAATATTCACACCCACATATATATATCTCACACCGCATGAACTCATCCAAATAGACAAACATGGTGTGCTGACATGTGAGTATGTAAAACAATGTTCATTTAAGCTACCGAGAACTGGGTGTTAGCTTGGGTTCTTGGAGTGTTTGCCACATGTTTTCATGAAACGGAGTGCCTGGAACAGACCACTAATGATCTCGTGATACTGACAAGTTTTCAGTTCACATAGAGAATGCCACCTCACTTACTGGCAGTGCACTCTGTCTTCTACGCCTGTTGACAGCTTGCTTGCCTTAGAGCTAAAAATAAATCTTTGGCTTGAACAGATCCATCTTGGCCTTTTACTGGCCTTGAGTATGAAGAGGTTAGGTTGTAGCATGTCTTGGGCTGTTGTCGATTCATCTCTTGCTTAGTCAACATAATGGTCAGGGTTTGTGTTTTACCTTTCCCGATTTCTGCTTTCAGAGGGTTCTGTGAAACTTAAATGGAAATGGAAATGAAAAACAAACAAACAAAAGGAGAATCTGAACTCGTAAAGCCCACATCAGAGATGTGTGGAACCCCCACTGATTAATTTCGTTAGTTACAGCAAAGTACTCTTTTTGCTTCCTTTTAAAATCCTCACATTGCAAAATTAAATAATGCAACCATGAAATCTCCCACAGAGACAGCCAAGTTTCTAACATCATCTCAAAACTTAATAAAGAGATGTTGGCAAGCTTCTTTAGGAAGCTGGTTTAACAAGAAAGAGGCACTGTAACTACCCTGTTTCTCATAGTTTCAGGTACTTCCTTGAACAATCTTAAAGCAGATGGGGAGAAAGAAGACTTTACAGCTTTCCATTAAGTGCCCCATCTTTCTGTGGGTCTGTTTTGATTTTAACAACTTTTGATTAATCCTGAAGAACCATGCTTAGAAGTTACAGATACCATTGCAGTTAGCATTAGTGGTGAAAAGTTCATAAAGACTTCAGGAGCTCTAAAAAGCGATGTTTGGTGAAATTCTCTTACCTTCTTTTTTATTATTATTATTTATTTGTATCCCGCCTCTCCATATGGATCGAGGTGGCGAACAACTTACAAATAGCATGTATTTCGATACATTTCTATACATGCCCCCAACAAGCTGGGTACTCATTTTACCGACCTGTGGAAGGATGGAAGGCTGAGTCAACCTTGGAGCCCGGCAGGATCGAACTCACAACCTTGTGGCTTGCAGTACCGGCATTTAACCACTGCACCACCAGGGCTCCTTGAGTTACTCTTGAGTTCTTGAGTTACTCCTACCCTCTAAGTGTCCTGATTTGGCAAGAACAATCCCGACTGGTCCTCTGTCATCCTATCTTTTCAGTTGCTTTTAAAATACCCCAATTCTTCTCTCCTCCTCCCACTTTTTCCCTTTATCCTCACTTTACTTCAGCTTCTAGTTCAAAGTGCAAAAGCAGTTTTCATTCAATTAATTCAGAGAAGGGGGAGAAGAGAGGGTGGAATCTTGCACTTCCCCATAGGAACAGGCAAAAGCAAACTGCTGTTGCCTCTTGTAGCAAGTCAGTTTCTCCTCATTGATAACTTTTGCCATCTTGACTGTGATCTGATGTTGCTTAGTCATTACAAATCCTTATTTCAGCTGTGAAGTGTTGGAGGGCATGGGCTACCTGATTTGCAACCTGCAGTGCAGCATCCGACCATTTGCAATGACAAGGTTACAATGTGACAAAGATCAGACCAACAATTATTTCCAGGGCTTGGAAGTCACTTGTTAGATACGATTGCTTGTAATTAATTCCTTTTCGCAACAACTTTTTGCCACAGTGAATGCTTAACTCTCTAATAGAGATTTATGCTACCCAATCCCAGTGTGCGATGTCAGCCATCATCTACTCAAAGAAAACACAACAATAGGTCTTAGTAAGGCATAACTAATCCCAGTTCCAGCTTAATGAGGGATGATGTCAATCCTTTTATAGTTTAACTGTAACTTTAAATTCCGTGTATGACTATGGTTGCGGTCCCATTATATGGTAGTAGAGTAGGAATATCACACAATTCAAGTGTTGGCTCATGCTTGGCCTTATGCTCTGTTGTGAGTGTTGACATGATGCTGTGACATTTAGGAGGAGAAGGTGGCTTGTATCACAGCCCATTGGTTTCAGGAATTCATGGTTTCAAAAAGCAACTAAAAGACAAGTCCTTCCATTACTGTTGAGAAACAGGCAAGTGAGGAATTATCTTTTAAAACACGTAACTATAATCCCAATGGACTACTTTTGGATTCTTAGAACAATAATTGCAACTAACCACTGTTAAAAATAACTTTCAGAGGTCTGCTTCCTTCTTCTTAAGACAGTTTGGTAGCACAGATTAAGATTACTGGGGCTTGCTTGCCTTGTTTGATAGACTCTGTTGTCTTCCAGCTGAATGGAAAGATCCTTATAGCCCTTTGGAGACTAACTGATTTGTTTCAGCATGCGCTTTTGCAGATAACAGTCAACTTCTTCAGAAACACTGGTGGATAGACTGATAGCCTTGAAATCTCTGACTGAAATAAATCAGTCTCAATAAATTAGTCTTAAAGGGCCTACAGGATTCTTTCTCTTCTTGTCCACATTTTCCTTTGCCACATATTCTGACAAACTTAACATGGCTATCTTTTTGAAACTGTTATACTGGATATGGTAGTGATGATGATGATGATGATGATCTTCTTTGTCATCGTCATCATCTTGGCTAGTAGCTGAAATTTGGGACATTGGCCATTTCTGCAGCTTACTGGTTCCTAGCAATGTCTCATCGCGGTCCCAGCAGTGCCTCTATTGGGATGGGAGTGTGTCTCCAGAAATCCTCTCTGTACACAACTGGCTGCCTGCTGAAGGGAGTGCAAGCGATGTGCCCCTTCCTTCCAGACTGCAGCCAGCCTTCTTCCCTAGCTGCAGTGGGGGAGGAAGTAAGTAGATTGTGCTTCTGGCCCTTCGGCATGGCTGGATTTGATAGAAGGCTTGCACAATTAAGGGTTCATTGATAGAGTTTTTCTGTCAATGATGTAGCCCACAGTCATGCTGGCTGGTGAGGACAGAAGGACGTGACCATGATGACATCATGCAGAAGCGTCATTGTGGTCCTGCTTATCTCACATCCCTACGGCGGGACGCCACCACCTTGAGGAAATGGCCATTGTTTGCAAATGTACAGATGACAGTGTCACAGAAGGCCTACATTGTATCTCTGTGTGCATTCTGCAGTTCTGCAACAAAACGTAATTCTGGAGAACTAAAATGTCCCATTATAGTGCAGGTAGGTAAAAATGAAGACTAAAGAAAAATTTGCACATTGGTGATTGATAGAACACTGGAAAAGATAGGGTTGATTGGTACTGTTCATCTGATGATGAATTCAGCTAAGAAACAGGTCTGTAGTCCAAACAGATGTTTCTCTTTTAGACTAATGGAATTCTTATAGAGTCTTTTTCTTCCCAAGAGAAAA
This sequence comes from Ctenosaura bakeri, assembly GCA_948474755.1. Classification (NCBI taxonomy): domain Eukaryota; kingdom Metazoa; phylum Chordata; class Lepidosauria; order Squamata; family Iguanidae; genus Ctenosaura; species Ctenosaura bakeri. The sequence continues at coordinate 375,578 of CAOLHI010000522.1, read as the reverse complement.
TACGAGTGGAGTTGGACTATAAAAAGTCTCCATTTGACAAGAAAAGTATCAGAAGCAGCAGTGGTTTAGTAATCTGAAGCACAGTGGAGAGAGAACAAGAATTGTAGCCTTTTTCCAGTTTGTTTTTAGAAATATCCTTCAGGATCCTCACCAGCTCATTCCTTTGGGCCCTGTTCTGATGTAAATATTTTTGTAGTTCCCAAATTTCTGTAGCAACTTCTCTGGCTGCAAAAACTGTACACAACTCTCCAGAGTTTGGGACAGCTGTAGTCCAAACAGCAACTTTTCCAAGCTCTGCAGTTGGGAGGGCCTACATACGCAGTAATTTCCTGTAATGTGCAGGAAATTTGCAGGAGTAGCCCCATCTAATGGGCAGAATCTTGTTGCATAAGTTGCCCTATGGAAGCCCAGGCAGCATTTTTGTTCAAAGCAGAATGACCCTATTCAGTTGAAAGCTGTGGACATAGAGTTGTGCATGCCATCTCACTGGGCACGCAGATGCACAGTGAGGCATGCATGTGCTTTGCACATGGATAAACATGGGCATTAGGTTGTTTCTTCGGTTCCATATTTGATGACTTGCTTCAGGTACACTCTATTGTCAGTCAACATTCAACAGAGTTGCATACTGCAATGAATACATAATTCCGTGTGCAGAGATTTATGCTAAACAACTCTAGTGTAGGATCTCAGCCATCATCTACTCAAAGGGAATCCAAAACAATTAGTCAGACAAACAAAAAAGAACAACAGGTTCTGATAAATATTGAAAGCTGGACAGTGAAGAAAGATGAGAGAGAGAAAATTAACTTATTTGAAATAAAGAGCTGGAGAAGAGTTCTGTAGATACTGCAGATGGTCAAAAAGACCAATAAATGGATCTGAGAGCAAATTAACTAGAAGCCAAAATAATTAAACTGAGACGATTATATTGTAGACATTTCATGAGATGACGTGACTCACTGGAAAAAATTATAATCATTGGTAAATTTGAAGGCAGGAGGAAAAGAGGAGGTTCACATTACAGATGGAGTGAGTCAATCAAAGAAGCCACTTCCCTGAGCATGCAAGACCTCCACAGAGCTGCTGCTGGTCTCTTGGAGATTCCTCATTCATAGAGTTGCCGTAAGTCAAATGGACAAAACAACAGCAGAATAATGCGATTGTTCCTGTTTCTTATAAATGTGTTCACATCAGGCTTCCTTTCTGTTCTGATTTCTTTTTTAAGAAGGCACAACAAAATAATGTCAAGTTGCATTACAAGTTACAGTGCAGGAGGGGAACACCGTCATTAAATTTTCCCGTGGCCTTTTTGCTCCTGATAACATATAATGGTGCTCTCCATGGAGGGGAAATGATAAAATACAAACAAGGAGAATCTCACGTTTCACTGCTTGAGCGTGAAATGGTTGGCTTTGCCACAATATCGAAAGATTGTTTACATAGTCTCCTTTGGCCTTATCCGTATCAGTTCACACCCTCCCTGTGCTTTAGATAAAATTATTTAGTTTCCCTTGACTAGGCACAGTGGATTTGCCAATAGCTGAGAGCATTAGCAGTTCAACTCTGTAACACACACACACACACACACACATACACAACACATGGCTGCTTCCTTAAGAGCTGTTCTGCATCTCCTTCCAGCCAATTTACTTTTTATGAGGAAAGAACTTGGGGCTACTTTCTGCCAATTTAAGATATGTTTGCTAGACAGTACCTGCAGTCATCTCCTTTATGGTGGAAAGAAGAAAGAAGGAAGAAACCCCAAAACAACACGGAGAGTTCAAAGGACATAGAAAATGGTAAAATTGATAGGGATTCAGCTAGATTACAGGTGTTGGGTTATTCAAATATTTTGTTCTACAGCATTTTTCTGTCCAATCATTTTTTGTTACTTTTCCCCCCTAGAGGACAATATTTTCCCTCAACTAATGTGTTTGGGGCAATAGAGTCTTTTTAATTACATTTTCCACACCCTTCCTTCAATCTCAATATGGCATAAGTGTTACAAAAGCCAGCAGTGTAGAAGTTGGAGAGTTGGGCTGGGATTTGGGAGATCTGGGAGATGAATTTTTTTTTAAAAAAATTAGGAAACTTTTCCACCCATTGTCCCTACTCCAGACCTTCACACCTCTAGTTATACGTAGACCAGACTTATCACTATGCCTTAGTGGTTAGATAGTGCTATGGGCTCTTTTTAAATTTGAACTTAGTGATCTATGGGTTCTTTATTCATTTTCTTTATTGATTGATGATATTTGTAGACCCTCTTCTTTAGAGTGAAGTTCCTTCAAAACAGCTTCCAACTTATAAAATTTAGCTTTTCAAATTTAACCACAAAAGGCATCACAAAACAATGGTGAAATGAACAGTAAAAGAGCACCAAAAGCAGTGGTATTAGACCCCACCTCTCATTTGGGGCTTTAAGGATCAATCCCAGCACTTTGAACTGACCTCAGATATTCTTTGGCCACTAATGTAATTGGTACAGTATTGGAGCCATATGTTCTAATTGCCTCTCTCCTTTGGAATACATATATGTGTGTGTGTGTGTGTGTATATATATATATATATAGAGAGAGAGAGAGAGAGAGTAAAGTGTGTGTATACACATACACACACACACATATTGCAAAATAGATAAGATGATGTAACCACTGCAGAGAAAGGGACTCTGCTTCTTTGAGCCTGATAACAGAATTAATGAAAAAAGATACAATGCATTTATCAGAGGTCTGTGTAATTTTTCTGCTGTAAAGATGCAAGTGAGAAAGTCTGAGATGAAGATTCCTCTGGTTAAGGGTCCATTATGCTTCCCCACTTCTTTGATCTTTTGCCTTTGTTGAAAAAAAGTAAAAGAAACTGATAAAATTTCTATCCACATCACAAGCTGTTGAGCCCAAAAATAAAGCCTACTAGAGCTCTGGAATAAAAACAGTTCTCTTCAAACTGGAATCCACCCAAGTTCTTGAAAGCAAGTATTTTCTTAGGAAGAGAAAATGAATTATGCTCATTGCAACTATAAAAGTGGCAGCTTTGAAGGAGGCCTGCCAGTTGGTTTGTAACAAAGAGTTCTGCTCTAGAACATCACAGACAGTAGTTCTAGCTTAGAGCATTCTCTCTCCATTTCTCTCTTCACATGCAGAAAAGCATGTGTTGCTTTTTTTATGAGGTGGCAATTGAAATTGTAATTTTTCCCTTTACTGTATGAAGTCATACAGTCTAAAAGACACCTTTAAAAAGTTCCACATATTGCCATTCATTTCTGTTCCATTACAGTCATGAATTTTGACTGAATATTACACAGACCTTCTTGACCGTAATTTGGCAATTGAACCAATTACCATTTCCACACTATACTGTTATAATGCTATTATTCCAGTTTCAACATCCTGTGGAATTCTGGGGTCTGTAGTTGACTGCGGCCAAGGAGCTCTCTGGCTGAGAATTCTAAATGCCCCTCCATAAATTGCAAACCTCAGGATTCCATAGGATGTTAAAAGTGGAATAATAGCACTATAACAGTGTAGTGTGGAAATGGCCCAAGAAAAGTAGCGCCATTTTGCGCGGCTGGGGGAGGGCGTCTCGCGCGAAAAGCCTCAGCAGGAACGCTGCCGCTTCCCTGCTGCTTGAATTCCGCAGTGCCTCCTGGTTGCGTAAGCTTTGCGTGAGCGCCCCGTCCTTTCCTACTGCAGCGCAACCTGGGAATTGTAGGCTAGCACTGCGGCAGGAAGCATGACTGGCCCAGCTCCTGATGCACCGCACAGCAGGTAGGTGTGCACGGACCCCGGGAGCATTGCGTGACTGCGCACCATTTTCGGCTCAAAGCTGGAAAAAAAAAGGTGCGCATCCACTCTGTATCCGGCTCTTGAGCGTCACGTAAATGGGAGTGCGTCGTACAGACCGTCGCTTCCACTTATGCGACGCTCAAGGGGCCCTCTCACAAAAGAAACTGTGTGCGAAAAGGGCCGTAGTGGTGTCTCTTTCTGTTCAAAAAGAGGCTAGATAGCTACCTGATGAGAATGCTATAGCTGGAGTTTCTGCACTCAGCATATGTTGGATTCAATGGTCTATGAGGCCCTTTTCAACTTTATGATTCTCTGCCTCTATGATTCTAGTCCTTTCTACGGATTTTACCCCTAGGACTTGTAGATTACAATAGCAATTGCCTCAAAGAGGAATTGATATATGATCTTTTTTCTGCTTATAAGAGAGGCTGCAACAAGAAGCAACAAGAAGAGGAAATGAGTGATGAGTTGGAACACAATGTTTCACAGCAGCAGCATGAAACTTATTTTCTGGAAATTCCTATGCTAGGAATAAAGAACCCATGTGTCCTCTGGATGCCTTTAGACTATAATTCCAGTGGCGGTCAGAGCTGGCCATGCTGGCTGTGTTACTCCAAAACATGGTGACTCAGGGGGTTCATGTGCGATGCCAGTACCTCCACGTGACAATGGGGAATTAATTAGCTCAAAAATAGGAGGCCTGCAAGAGGGGGATAACTTAACAAGACCTACTACCTATGTTACTGGGTCCTTGTAAGAAAGAATCACCCCGAGATTCCAAATGTAAAATAAAATGTGTTTTATTGAAAGAAATTCACACACGCACACAAATATCCAAACACTCATACACTCATGCAAGAGCTAACCGAAGGTAAAGGGAGGAAAGTGTGGATAGAGGACTTTTAAGGATGAGATGATAATCACTGGTCTGGAGGGAGCAAAGAATATGGCAATGTGGCTTAGGTAAGTACCCAAGGACAGTTTTCATTCGAGACTCAAATGGACAGTATGATGTTCAGAAAAGTGAGAGACTGCACTGAACTGCTCAAAATGGGGGGTAATGAAAAATATCCTGAGGGTATGAATGTGAATTGCTCTCCCAGCCAAGCAGACAATGGGAGTTGCAGCACAAACAATGATGAAGTTAATGGTCTTAGTGTTTAGGTGACAAAAGGATAATAGCTGTCATTAACAGTCCAATATTGTGGAGAGATTGGGAAAACAATAGGGAAACGTCAAGGTTAAAACAGGGTTAAAACAATCACAATTTGGTGGGGATTTCGCCTTTCAGCTTTGAGATGTCCAGCTTATTATCTTAAGCCTATCGTCTTGAGAGTGAGTGGCTGCACTATTAGCCTGACAACGGTCATTTCCGCACTACACTCTTATAGCGCGATGATTCCACTTTCAACATCCTATGGAATCCTGGGGTTTGCAGTTTCGGGAGGGGTAGCATGGCCCCTCCCGAAACTGCAAACCCCAGGATTCCATAGGATGTTGAAAGTGGAATCATCATGCTATAAGAGTGTAGTGCGGAAATGGCCAATGACTTTGGTTTCTGCCTAAGAGGTGGGTGTGGCTGACCTGCCTGGCTATCTCACATTTACAGTCAGTAATCTGCCTCTTCCAGCTTGACTTTCCAGTTATCTTATATCAACGCCAATTAATAGTGCCAATTAAAAAATATTTGCCAATTAAACCAAGCCAATCATGGGAAGTGTGTGGTGCCATAAGAGCTGGGGCTGATGTGAACTGGAATATAACAGCATCTGGAGGGCCATGAGTTGCCCGGCTTTCTCTTATGTAGGCCCTGAAGCCAGTCTTTTCCTTATGTGGAAAATGTGATATTTAGTTGTTAACAGTGGTTAAGTCATATGTTCATCATTACATTCTTTGTGATTTTATAGTCAACTTTTCTTCAAAAGAATTCAAAATGGTGTGTTACTGTAGTTTCTAGTCCGGGCCTGTGGTCTATTAGATATCATTTGATATCAAGAAATTGGTCATCCCAAACCATTCCTCTCCACATGCTTGCAAGGCCCCTGGACAAGCATGCACACGGGCAGGGCCGACAATAGCTGAACAATACAAAATAAATCCAGGCATGTCAGTAATTGCCGAAATGCAGCTTCAGGTGACCACCAGGCAAGTACACTTTAAAACCACATTATGGATGCACGCGGTGTACAAAAGATCCCCTGCCCCGAGCAGGCAGCTTGACGAGCCGAATATCCAACTGTCAAGCACTCCTCGTTTGCATACTGTCTGCGCTATTGACAACTGTCATAATTCAATCATGCTAAATACTGACCTTTCGGAGGCTTTGTCTCCAGTCCGAAACCCATTGTTTTCCCCGGGAACGGACTAGCCTACAGGCACATTTTCCCCTATAAGACCCCCTGATTTTGAGCGCTTCTTTGGATCACTCCTGGCTTCCATCCTGCCTTGCGGCCACGCCATTTGCCTAGCCTTCCCCTCAGCTTCCATGTGCTGAGAATCTCCACTCCAACTAACTTCTCTTCTGACTACCTGGGCTTCAGGATCAGGTGTTTTCCCCTGAAAAATCCCTCTTAAAATCCCCTATCAAACTCCTACCTTTCTTTCACTAGGTCTGTGTGAGTGGTTGCATACATATGTTTTGACTGTATTTCACAATAGAGAAAGCAATTATTATTTACTTCTGTTTGCTTATTGACTCGGCCTGACCCCGTAAACATTGGGTCCAAGATCTCACTAGGTTGCCCTGCCTCTTGCATTGCTATAGCTTGTGCTCTAGCTAATTCCTGTTCCCCATTATTTGGAGCACATTGAGGTATCCCTCACAGGAACCCAGAAATCAGGGTAACAGGTGCCCAGGAAGTTTCTCATCCTAGTATAGACCTGGTTACTCTCAGGAAGGCTGCTACAGCATGTGCTTTTGACCTTAGCTCATATTATGCTATCCATTCTTCTGTTTATATCAAAGATTATGCTCCTTTCACTAATGTTTGCTTAAGGTGTTTCCATCACCTTGTTTCCACAATTTGAGTGGGTACTGAATATAGTTTCTTTAACTGTGGATTTACTCCAGCAGTTTCCATGACCATGTGAGGTCTCAAGCTTCCATTCTGTTGACCCATACAAAGGAGGTCACTTTGGCATGTCAGCTGTTAACATGGTAACTTTGGCTCAAAGGGAGTCTTCCCAGCTGGCGCTTGAATCAGAATCCCTTTTTCTCCTAGTGATAGTTCATCTGGTGGAGGAAAACATACAGCTGTGGCATTCTTTATTGCTGTATAATTTTGTTTTATGCAATGCAAACTGTAATTTAGATTTGAGTCACATGTCTCTAGCCTTGTGCATTCTACTGACAGCTAATAATTTTGATTTTGATTTTTGAAAAATGCAAGTTTAACTGATTGGAGCCTGGGAAAATATTTTTCCTCTGAGTCAAATTGACTGGTTGCTGTATTATCTTCCATTGCTTCTAAAACAGTTATTTTTTAACCTTTGGCCCTTTGGGTATTTTGGAATTCATCTGCTAGAAGCTCTAGCTAGCATGGCCAGTGGTAAGGGACTGCAGGAGGAAAAGTCCAAAGATTGAGGATTGCTCTTGAAACTATTTAGCATCCCCTCTTCCAAAGTAATTTTCTTTTACAGTATGCCATCTTATCACCACAGAGTTCAGAATAGGGTATATGCTGTTTTCTTTTCATTTTATCACATCATATGCTATCACCTAGATTCACTGGTTCTAGAACCAGAAACCCCCTTGCCATATTCACTCATCAGTTTTTCTAAGGTGCCTGCATAGTCCTCAACAGTTCATCCACCTGTTCTTCCAAAGCGTTTCAAGAGCAAGTTCACAGCCTGATGAAAAATGTCTCTTTTTTTTATGGGGGGTGGTGAACCCTGCAGCTTTTCATCAGATGTTCATCAGCAGTAGATCTGTGTGATGGCTTCAAACAGTACATCTGTGATGGTTTCAAACTTCTGGAAAAGAGATTCCACCTAAAACATTAGGAAGAACTTCCTGACAGTAAGAGCAGTTCGACAGTGCAAAGAGCTGCCTTGGAGTATGGTAGAGTCACCTTCTTTGGAGGTTTTTAAACAGAGGCTGGATGGCCATCTGTCAAGAATGCTTTGGTGGTATATTCCTGCATGGCAGGTGGTCTCTTCTAATTCTATGATTCTATGACTCGGTGTGTAGCAGCAGGCTGGGGCCACCAGTGGGTGAATATGGGTAAGTGATTTTGGGCTGGAGTAATGGCTTTGGGACAAGTGGGGAAAAAAGCTCCTAGCTATGCAGGAAGGGGAAGGGGCTGTTCTCCCATTCAGCTCCCTTCTTGGCTTTCTATGAGCTGAGGAGGGATTCCAGAGATCTGCTGCCAGGGAAGGGGCTGTCAGTAGCTAGGAAGGTGGGCAGGGGGTGGATGCTCAGTAGCTAGGAAGGTGGGCAGGGGGTGGATGAGGCGGCAGCAAGATGCCCATTTGGTGCAGTGGGTGGCAGAGAATTGGGGGTGGGTCTCTAGCACCTGCAGCAACTTGGAGCTTAGTGTAGTAGAAGAGGGTGGAAAGATTTTCCTTCTATGGTCTCACAGTCAGAAAGACATAGTCTGTCCCCAGTCCCCATCTAGGCCAGCAGACCTGGAAATATGTCCCCACCTCATCAGACTAGGTTCTTCCTGAATGTCTCAGACCTTCCTGTCTGTCAGAAAGCAGTGTGTCATACACTTCATGGTTCCCCTGAACTTGTCTTCTGCTTCAGATGCAGTGGATGACATTACCTAGCAATCCGGATGGCTTCTGTATGAGGAATTGGGGAGGGGTTGTCATCTTGTCCTTCACTTTATCCAGCAACACACACTGGTCCAAGGACATAGAAACATTACAGGGCAGTCTAGCATTATTATGAGAGGGAAAAAAGAAAACTCTTCAACCTTTTTTTTCTGTAGGCATTTTGCTCATACTAAGCTTGTATATTACTAAAGAACTCCTTGCTACTTTGCTTCATATCTACTCTTATTAGAGCCATTGAACTGCAACCTCAAGTCACCATCTCATGCTTTAAGAAAGGGTTCATTTTCCTTTTTTGTTCAGCCTCCTCAGCACACAATAGTATTTGCACCCGGCCTCCCATGACACGCATTTCCCAGAGACTAACCTGACATGACCCTGGGCCAAGCCATATAAATCACAAGGTGACTTCATAAATAAGTATACATATAATAGTAGCTGCCTGGGCCAGGAAGAAAGCAAATAAGAAATCCAGAGGCAGAACTATTGAAGTTCTGGGCCATTAGTGATGTATATTGTTTTCAGACACAATCATTTTTTTTTAAGGAAGGAACACTGACATGTTCCCAACAATCTGAGCATCAGCAATTTGTAGACTTGGAGGCCTACAGGGTCATCAGAACAGTGGTGGCTATTGGCCTTGGTGCCAGTCTGGCAGTGAATCTACTTCAGGTTTTAGTGCAAACTTTAGAGAAGCTATCCAATGTGCTGCATTTTATTCCCAAAACAGGTTAAGTGCCATGGATAGCTCCTTTAAAGGATAGACTAAAACCCAAGTCAGATTCACCACCCTTGATATTGGAGCCACTAAACTAAACTAATCCTAGCATGCTCCTGATACTTTTAAAATAAATTAAAACCCTCACCCTGATGTTGGCCAGACTTTTTGACAAGTGTGCTATAGGTTGCCTCAAAAAGCAGATGAAACTGCAGCTCAGTTTCTCATCTTGGTGTCTGGGTGGGAATTTGCCTGTAATCTGGAGGGTTAAAAGCAGGCCATTGTGGGAGACGAAAGCAAGAGAATGTATATAATCCTTCAGTGTAGTGTGCTCTGTTGTAGTGTGCATCACAGTACTGTGACATCCTACTGTCAGAGTCACAAAAAGACGATTTTTGGAACCTATTCTGATATCACTTCATCTTTTCCAATGTGCATCAAATGCCGTATTGTCAGGTTAGTTTTGGAGCTCATTCTGGTATCACGGGCCCTGAGTGATTAATGCTGCTTTCTCTAAGATTTATTTATTTATTCATTCATTCATTTATTTATTTCCCGCCTCTCCATATGGATCGAGGTGGCGAACAACTTACAAATAGCATGTATTTCGATACATTTCTATACATGATGAGGAGACAAGGATTCAAGAAGACGATGCATGAATCTTCTGGGAGTTCTTCCCTGGACTGCAATATCGCACCATGTGCATGTATCCTTTTTAGATTACTTCAAGGGAATTCCAGAACCCATGAGTGAACCAGACCATTTCCTTGGAAATTTCATTACTTTCTATACCAACCCAAACACATTGGCTGAGATCCCACATGATATTCATGTTCATGTAGTGAAAATCTTCACTCATGTATTTATACAGCAGTTTTACTATACCACCTTTCTATGGAACACTTGTATCTGTGTATCTGATTGTTGGTTGGCTAGTGTGTCCACATATTGCCTCATTGTGCAATGGGGAATGCAAAGTGGCTCTTCCTGCAATCCCAGTGAATTAAGTGGTGCACTGTAGGCACTGACAGATCATTATACAGCATCTGAGAATGAGCAACTGCATGGCTGCAATCCTGTTGCTTAGTTTCAACTAGAATAGGCCCATTGAATCAGTTGTTGAGCTGAGTCAACATGAAGGGGAATCCCTTTGATTCAAGGACTCCACTCTAGTTGAGACTAACAATAGGATTTAACCCCTTGTGAAGTTGTTATGAACCAACCTACAATTGGACTAGGACTCTGAGAGATAAAGGTTTGAATCTTTGTTCAGCCAAAGAAACTCACTGGGTGACCCTGGACAGGTTACTCACTTTGTGGAAAGACCGTAAATCCTCTAAATAAATCTTGGCAACAAAACCCTACGATAGGATTGCCATAACTCAGAGTCAACTTAAAGTCAAATAAGAAGAAATGGTTACACTTGTGGAATTCCACTTACCAGTTCACAACCATGAACTGAATATGTAACTTAACAAATAAATAAATTCCTTAGATTTAATAGGTCCACTCTAGTCAGTAACAGGATTGAAGCCACTGAGGGTTTGTGTTTTCAGTTAGAAAGGAGGAGTTGGAAAGTTGGAAAGTTTATAAATAAACACACTACCTTCTTGCTCAGCAACACTATTTAAGCTTCTAAGGAAGTGCCTGAATTTGGTTCTTACCAGTATTCCAGGTCTTTAGTCCACTCATGGTGTGCTTTATCCACAATAAAGCTGTGGACTGAGGCTGCTAGTTGACCTTCTAGCCAATCGGGAAAATATTTGGAAAGATTTATGCACTTGGGGTCAGGCACAAATCAAATAGTTAATCATCATTAAGGTCATGGAAATTTGACGGAAATCAGTTAAAAGCAGCAGACTTGTCCCAAAGCCCAGCGCTTGCTTGTATGCAAACACATCATCTGGAATCTGATAAGCATTCAGTGAAAAGCAAAACACTTTTGCTTGAATAAACATGGCTTACCTCTGAAAGAGCACCACTGAGCTCTAAGGCCTTAAATTATCTAGTTTAATTTTTTTCCACGGCATGGAGCAGAAATGAATGTGGACCTTACTCCCATTTCAGTTTGGTGGTTTTCAAGGAACACCCTTTAGTTTATGGATAAAGACAAAGCAAGATGCTAATACTTGGCAGGACTTCATCCTGTCTTTTCCTTTAGAAGAATGAAAATGAAAAGACAGTGTGATGTGGTGGGTAGAGTGCCAGACTTCAGGTTTGCAAACTACTTTTGGTCCCATACTGGGAGAAAGGCAAGATAATAAATAAATAGGTTTGGAAGCTCCGCCATGAAACCCATCTTGTGACCTTCTGCAAGACAATCTCTTTTTGTCTCAACTACCTTGCAGGGAATGCAGTGAGGATAATAATTTCTTTGTGCTCTCCGGAACTCCAAGGCCTTTTCACTTGCAGTACCCAGGTGGCTTCCTAATCTAGGCCCTTGGTTGCAAAATGTCCAACTCCTCCTCATCTGTGGCTTTTGGGCTATCAAAGGAACACATTTTTAGGGCTTTTGACATTCAAAGGGTTTAGCCACTAGGATACTAGTTTAAGTCCCCTTTCTGAGGTTATTACACCAATATGAGGAACAGTGTAGCACACCCACACCCACAGTAACATCAGAAGAGCTAGAACTGGGGTGCATAATTTGTAGTTTCTGGGCTACAAGTGTCTCCCAGGATCTTAATTGTAGCCCCCATTGGTGTCCTACCTCCCTTTAATTCCCTCCATGCCAGTTCAACATAGATCTTTCCTCTGCTACTGTTGGGGGAAATGAGTGGTCTGTATTAAGATTACTGGGGGAACAGCAGAGAGACCACCCACAGGGTCCACAAAACTGTTTTTAAGGGGAAGGGGCTCAATGGAGGCAGCAGCTTGTTAATAATTTTGTCTATTTGCAGGTAATTACATGAGAGGACACTTCCAACTAATGGAGAAAGAGGATGTGTGCATGCTATCAACGTAAAAGAATGCTCAGAGGTTTTTACATAGCTGGACAAGTTACAGGTGTGTCTGTACATTTCTCAATTAGATTCTGCATTTGGGATTTGTTCAGAAAAATCTCCTTTCTGATAAAAACCATGACTGCCATCCTGTTGGTTACTCCCAATAAGATGAAACCCATTCAATCAAGTGTTGAATGGTGTTGAATGGTGACTCAACACATACATAAATCCCATTGATTTAATTGCTCTGCTCCAGTAGGATTGCCAACAGGATTGAGGTCATTGCGTTCCATGTAAAGTACAGATTTTGCAGAAAAGTGTGTGAAAATGCAATGTTTGATGCATTTATGGAAGATACAATGTCTTTTGTGCAAATGAAATTATCACAAAAATGTTCCGAAATGTGAAACATAATTGAAAATGAGCAAATCTTGCTCAATGGGAGATTTTTAAAAAAAGAAAAACTTGTTCCCAGACTCAAGAATGAAAAAAGCAAAGATCTGCCTTACTGGTGTATACATGCATAAGTCCTCTCGCCCCCAACTTGTAAGCTTACATCACATGCCCAGGTTGGGTCTGAAAATGCCTTGCATTTCTGATCAAAGCTATATGAGTAAAGACAACTCCAGAAGAGGAGATGCTGGAGGAGTTTCGTTTTGCATTCTCTTCAATTTTACCCAGTTTGTCTTTGATCCAAAAGGGCTATTCTGTTCCAAGCTGTAGCCTACTGTGGAGCTGGGTATATGGTCAAACTGGAGAGAAGGTTCCTAAAAGCCACAAACTTGGAATTTCACTCTAGCAATCTTCTGGACCCAATGGAGCAAGAGACCTGCTTGTTAGATTGGTGGTTTGATGGCACAGCCTTCAGTTTTGATTGCATTTGTCAGCTGACACCATTGTTTTCAGGGACTGATAGAATCTGACAGTGGACCAGCAGGAGAAGTCAGTTTTTGGCAGTAAGCATAGTTTAATGATCAATATTTGACAGGACCTGATGGATGACTTGCAGTAGGTGTTTGTTAGGTTTAAACATACTCCATCCATCCCATCCATCCTGTGAAAACAGTTGGGTTTTCCATTCTGTCATCTAATTTCAGTTCCAGGGCTATGATCAGTCACCTCTGACATACATGTGAACTTCTCCTCTGTAGCTTTTCCCTGTTCTCTCTCTCTCTCTCTCTCTCTCTCTCTCTCTCTCTCTCTGCATGCATGCTAGGATCAGATCAAATGGCTTATCACATTAAACTGTTATGAGTACATCAATCTTGCTCTCTCTGTGAAAACATATTACTATTTTTCCCTATTTCTGATATGTCTCCTTGGCTTACTCTCTCAAATAAGAGTGACAGGATGACAGATCTTTTTCCTGTTACATGGTCACAAGATTTCCCCCTCTGTCCACTCCCTTTTGGCAATATTATTTTAAGCAATAAATTTGTTTGGCTTTTCTTTCTTTCTTTTTTTCTTTTCTTTTCTCCCCCTCCCCTTGTTTTTGGTGCATTAAGATAACAGCAGAATGTTTTGTCTGCACAGAGCTAGGCTTCATGTGCTTGCTGGAAGATTTGAAACTGATTTCTTTTTCTAGGAATGCCAGTTCAATGAGAAGCGTAATTTATAATGTTTTGAATGGGACATTCCTGAGAAAAGAACTGATTGCAGTAACTCTGGGAGAGTAAAGCGAATTTCATATCTGTTGCCATGATTTGGTGCACTATTGAATTTGCTGGCAAGCTAATAACCCACTAACAGTCTTGTATGTGCCTTCAAGTCTCCTGTTGACTTATGGTGACTCCATGAATTGAAAGTCCAGAAGTTCTCTTCAGGTTCTAAAAATAAACTTAAAAATGGTATTTCACACCAAAGAAAGGTTTAGAACCATTCTTTAGAAGTGAAATGCCTCTCCTAGAGGCATCCAGGAGTGGTAATTCTCCTTTAGTTCCCTCATTTTTTCACTGGGGAAGGGTCTGGGAGCTGCCAAAATGTATGGTGGGTTGCACGTGGTGCAAAAACTGTGGTTCCAACCCTGGCATAGACACACATATGTGTGGGTGCACATAATGGTCAGGATCCTGTTGGTTTTAAGTACTGAAGATGTATGGTAAGTATAATGTTTTGTGAATGCATGTTGGCTTAGCTCTCATTGCTCTTTAATGAGACTTGTTTGGTTCTTAGTGGATCAATGAATATTTTTAAGAGGAAAATGTGACGGAGTTCTGGGGGTATGTGGCTATGCTGAGTACCAGAGCTGCCCAGCAACAGGTTGCCAGGCAACCGGAATAGCTACTCAAGAGAGAAACCCACCCCATTAGTGTGATAGAGGGGCTGGTGGCCTGAGAGTAAAATATATATAAAAGGCACTCATTGTCATTTTGCAGTCCTTCAGTAAGAGAGAGCTCTAGAATATACTTTTGGGTCATAATGCAACAGATGTATTCTTTTCATGATTGCACAAGCAGAGTTCTGCAAGTGAACTGTTTAACCTAAACCTAAATCTCACAGCTAGTCCTAACTAAAGCAAAGGGCCCTTGAAAAAGTTGGTTTTTATCTCTATGTCGATCTCAACAATTGATTGAACAAGTCTTCTATGGTTTGGATCCCAGCTGCACAGTTGTGCATTCTTGGATGATGCCTAACTTTGTCAGGTGCTTCAGTGTACCACTTGATGACTGAGATTGGAGAAAGAGCCACTGTCCATTTCCCATTGCACAATGGAACAATAAGCAGGCACTCTGGCAGATACACAATGGGTTGTACAATGTCAGCATTCTGCAGAACAGTGGAGCAGTGCAACCACCATGTAACTCAGCAAGTATAGATTTATCTTGCATAAGTACACGATAAAATCTTGGTCAGTGGATGTCTAGAATATGATGAAGATTAGCAATCCTATATGACACCTTTTACAAAAGTCCAAAAACTCAGGGCTGCCTCAGTGAATGTTGAGGGCCACCAAATAGTGGCTGATGTAAGTCTACAAAGAGGGGAAGTTTTCTTTTAATTAGGCATATACAATGCAATGCTAGACAACTTTATTCAGAAATAAGTATCATGATTTTGGCCGGGGTGGTGTTGCAACCAGATTGTTGTGTGTCGGCTTATAATATTATGGTGAGAGCCTGAGAACTCTGGTCCCATTGAAAATGCATAGGATTTCATGGTTAGAAAACTGTATGCGATTATCAACCCGGACAAAATGTACCACAATTTAGATATATATTGTAATGTATATGTACAGAGTGTTTTATTATCTTTAACTGGAGTGGGTAGTGATTACCTTCAAGTATAATTGTGGAAATTTGCAGAAAGCCCTAGTTTTTCATCCTGCTTTTTCTGCCAATATGGCACTCTTATCCCACTCACTAACCGAGATCATCAAGAGATTCCTTTCTGGCTCACAAAACTTAAGAACCTAACCATTCCTTTGCTAAGAAGAGGTTGGATTAGCCAGGATAGGGCTAACTGAATTTTATTGAGTGTTTATGCTGTGGGTCTGTTCTTACACTGAAAAGATCTGACTCAATTATTTTTGCATTTGTCTGCTTTGGTTGAGAAAGCAGTAAACTATTAAAAGCAATAAAATAAAGTAAAAAAAAAGATTGACTGGATCAGGTCAAAGTCCATCTAGTCCAGTATTTTGGAGGTAGCCAGATTCCTCTGAAAGTTCAAAAGTAGGGCATGGGCTGGGTGGACTATGTTTTTTTTCTATGTGAGCAAGAGATGTACTGCCTCTAAATATGACAGTTCCAGTTTAAACCATTCAATCTGTTTAAATAATATCCTCCTTCAGCCATCACTATTCCAACAGCTATGAGGGTCTCTGGTTGCATGCACTGGCATTTCCAGTCCTAAAAGGTCAGCTCACTCTACCTTCAATACATATTCTAACATGCTGACATCAGAAAACGCTGGTTGGTTATTGACATTGGCAAAATGACATTGACTTGTCTGAGCTTCAGTTGTTTCTACAGTAGACTAATTTAAAATCATGTTTGCCTTCCATGCCAGTAATGCTCTGAAAATGAATTAGACTTCAGAGGTGATCAGATGAAAAGCTCCACATGAGCAGAAAGTAGAATTATCATTCAATTTTCAACATAAGTCTTTGCTGGCTATATCATCAAAGTAAACAGAACTGTGTTCAGTAGACAGAAGGAAAGAAGATACGTTTGCTTTGACAGAAAGCTCTTGCTTTGGCACTCTGAGACAAAAGAATTGGCCTTCTTCCTGATTCAGAGACCTGGAAAACTTAAAAGCTGGATTACTCACCAACAGAAGATGGCCACAAAAGGCTGCTGCAGATTACACAGACCTGTGTTAAAAGTGATCACAATTTCCAGAGGAGTGATCTTGTGACCTAGAAGTGATGCTCTCTCCTTCACTATGTGTGTGTGTGAACTATGCATGGGGAATAGGAGGAGAATCATGCCTCCGGGCCTGCCCTTGTAACTCCACTGTTCTGAGAGTCTAATTGACAATGTGTGTGTGTGTATTATATATATATATATAATATATATATATATATATATATATATATATATATATATATATATATATATATATTGGCAGATATGTTTAATTGGCATAAAATAGAAATCATATACAATGACTGGATAAGCATGGCTGAGTTCAACTTAATGGGTCTTGCAAGGAGACCAAAAGGCATCTCCGGAGAAGAGCAAAAACCCCTGTGGTTTGCACATTCTATGGAAAACCAAGCCATAAAAACTGGCTACCAACTTAATTTGACACCCAGTTGTTGGAAAATTCAAGGAAAGAGTTTTTGGTTGATTGATAACTCTGGTTCAGGAAAACAGAAAGATTTCAAAGAAATCCATAATTGCACCATCCTCACACCTATCCTTTCCCTGATCTCTGATCACACTGCCATAAAAACTCTTTACCCCATCTGCCTGATTCGTTCATTTGTCCTTTTCTGGAAAGGATCTGCCCCCCCAGCATGTTTTGTCCTATAATTGAGCCCCCTTTTGGAGCTCTCTCTTTGGAGAACTCCCACCTTTGACTAGCATCTGTCATGCTGCTAATTTGAGGTTCCCTTTGTTTTTCTTCACTTGCTTCTTCCCAAGCTGCAGCCTCCAAGATCAGATGCAGTATAATCGCTTTCTTTCCCTTTACTTTTCCTGTTCTTAAGTCTTTCAGACTCAGTAGTCCTTGTGTGCTTGTGTGAGCAACTGCTTTCTGTGTGTGTGTGTGGTGGGGGAATTTTGACAATCCTGCTAAATAAACTACTGATAATGAGATATATGATCTGTCTCTTGTGCAGTCTGACTATAAACATTGGGTTAAAGATCTTGCAGTATTGCCCTCCCCTTCGCTTTGCTAAGCATTGCTCCTCTAATTTCCCCAACCTTTGTATTTTGGAGCAAATCCAGGTGTCCACCAGGGATCCTCCAGAAGTCAGGGTAACACCTTGTCCTCTACACATTCAGTCAGTGGCAAGCATGGGCCTCTAAATATGCATGATTGTGCAGAGGTAACAGTGTATTATACCTGGCATGGGGACCAGAATGAACTTTCTTCTGCTGTTGTGTTAAATGACATGTATACGAGGCCATCATGTACTGAACGTCTCCACTTCCATTACATCTCATTTGTGTTTCACATGCCGGGGGCAGGGAGAGGCTTATTGGTACACTATAGAGATGAAAAGAATGTTTGAAAATATTTGAAAAATTGTTGGGGGGGGGATTTAGTAGTGAGAAATCCTGATGAGAAGAATCCTGGACTAATGAGAATCTTTGCAGTTCATAACTTAATCTGAAGAAAATTTCCACATGGTTGTTTTGCTAAGAAAACAGCTTTTTCTATGCAATATATCTGATTTCCCATGCAGATTTTTTGTGTGTGCACAAACTGCTGTAACTGAGGATTTAGCTGTTTCCTGCACTTTCTTTGCAGGAAACTACTTTTAATGAAGAACAACAACTACATATTCACACGTACATGCATACATACACATTTCTACAGTTAAAATTAGTCTCTGCACAGAAAAATGCCATTTTCTGCATAAAGTGATCATGTGTGAATTTTGCACAGAATATGCCCCAAATTGCAAATATGCTTAAAAAACTGTGGATGTCATAGACTTTCTCTCAGTGGGAAGAAAAGTGCTGAAATTTCTCATTGCTTCCTGTGAGAAAAAACTTAGTGAAGTGAATACTTAGTGAAGAGCTACATCCCTAGCACACTGTGCCAGGTTTTCTGGGTTGTGCACTAGGTTTTCTGGGTTGTGCACTAGGGGCAAAGGAAACATCTGCCAGTTCTGAATGGTCTCTTTCTCCAATGCTTTACTTCCTTCATGGCTACTGCACTCTTTACCTCCTGCCAGTCACCACCTACACCAGCATAATTATACTGACATAGTGTATCAACAGGATTCTGGCCTTAATGTGCTCCTACTAAATGTTAATGGCAGATGCCAGTTCTCATACGCACTTGTACTCTTACTGTCCAAGCAAAGCTGTCCAATAAATACAGTGGGTCTACTATAGAATTCTTTTTTTCAAATACAGACCACAGTAATGGTTAAACTTTTTTTTGTTTTGGCTCTTGTTCTTGAATGAACAGCAGCCATTTAAGTGAATTCTATGGGTTGTCCACTCCATGTAGGAGCCATTCATCATGGACTGCACCTGGAATATACATAAGTTCTGAGTAAGTCACTCCCATTCATAGACAAAGGTGATGTAAAGTGTTTTTAGCAACCACTTCAACCAAGAGGTCCAGGCGTACTGCTTTTATGAGCATTCTTGAGAATCTGTTGCCTATTTCTCATCCAGCAGCTGTTATTTTCATTCTTGTTTGAGAAAAAAATGCCTCAGCACATGGGTAGAGTGGGTGGAAGCACATTAACATTGACAACAAAGCTTTCCAAGTGGCATAACTCATTGCAACGGGGCAAGGCTTACTCTTCTGAAAGCCATTGCAAGGAGGCTGAGCAGGACATCAAAATGTTTACTGATCGAGTGCTGCCTACATTTTCTATAAATAGACAACATTTCCCCATCAGTGCCTAGCTAGACGTGAGATCTGGAATCTGAGCTTTTAAAAACTTGGCTGAATGCAGGCAGCTATTATGCCAAACGGTAGCAGGAAGAGAAGCTTCTTCGGAACTAACCAGATGGGATGTCAAAGACCAGATGATGATGATCTCGTTTCAAGAACACAGTCTTTGCAAAAAAAAGAGGTAAAGTTGGCAAATGGTCTTTCTTATGCACAGACAGATTCTCAGTTCCTTTCTTGCTGATGAAGCAAGAAGTGGCCTAATTGTTGTTCACCTTTGTTGGACAAACATTTTGCCAAGGAGTGATCAAGCCAATTCCAATTTCATACAAAACTTGGCCTCTTGGGTGTGGTGGGACCAAGTGTTATCTGACAGGAGTGTTGATCAATTAAAGATGAGATCATGAATCATCTGATCCATTAAAACCAAACCAAGCAAAATGCCTAACTATCTGCACTGGCTAAATTCAGGAAGTTCTCTTATTCCAAATACAGAGAGGCTCTTGTTGTGTTGGCTTGCTCTCAACTTGTCTGTACTTGTTAAAGATGAGAATCTTGTCAGGAAAAAAAGAGGTCACAATCCTGATACAGCATGACAAGCATGTGAGAATACACTGGGATCCAAAGCCAGTTTATTAAGAACTGAACACCCAAAGACCTGGATGAGAGAATCTGCCCATTTAACTTTTGTCTTTATTCAGCTTTTTAAAAACTCATATTATTTTAATCTCATTTATGAAGAAATATATTGAATGACGAGTGGTCTAAAATTCAGTTTATAATTTAAAAAACACACAAACATCTCTAAACAATTCCTTTTCCACTAACATTCAGATAAAACAATTGATTGTATCATATTTGAATTTTCCTCTTTTGACCCTCAGTATAATTGCTTTGAAGATGAACTTTATCCACATCTTAGCAGGTTACAATATTCAGAGCTTGGATGTAACAAATTACAAATGTAACACATTACCTTTTTCTGATAGCTGGAGAAACTGTGTTGCAGAACTAATGTGTTGAGTGAGAGTAACGTTAATTTTTCATGTAATGAGAAACATTTTTAGTTAGTTTATAGTTACTTTCTGGTAGCGTTTCTAGATATTTTAGATACATTTTGAACTGAATTTTCCATATTTTCTATTAATTCTAAATTTTCTGTTTAAAAGGAAATGAAAAATCATAGGTAATACACAAATTGACTCAAATATACAATTTTTCCCTTGCAACAGCAAGAAATTATTTGGGGAATCTTTTGTAGCAAGTTATATAATTAATTCTTAAATAAGAAACTTTCTGAGTTCTGACAATTTTGATGAGGATAGCTTAAGCAAGTCCCCTCTGCTAAGATGTTTTTAGAGTATGCCTTTATTCTTTTGAGGATAGGAATGTGGTTGGTAAAGGGCCAGTGGACAAAGTCTAATCTGACTTGCTTGCAAATGTTGATCACTAAACACCGGCTGAAGTAGTATCTGGTGGCTTCTTTCAGTGGGACAGTGACTCTATTCTGGGCTTTCCTCCAAACAGTAACTGCTGGATGTATCTTGGCCATAAGCTTGAGGACCCTGGATAGCTCCTTTAGACTTCAAACTGAAACACTGAGCAGATTCCTCACCCTATTGACATGGAAGCCACCAGCCACTACTGATTGAGTGGAGAAAATAAAATTAACTAGCTTAAGAGAACAACGTGAGAAAGGCAGGGATGAGAGATGAGTTATATTAAATCAAGCTAAATATTAAGGTGAATATAACTCATATTTTCATTCTCATACTCATTCTCATTTCATTCTCATAAGAATATAAGTAACAATCTATCCAGCCATATCAGGCAAAGGTTATTAATTAGGCTGTTTAAGCAGCAAGAATTTACAAAATTCTGTTCAACATCATTATAAATGAGTTGGATGAAGACGTAGAGGGGATACAAATCTGCAAGTGGTAGCCAGGTGGGAGGTAGCTGATATCTCAGAAGACCTACTAGGGTTCAAGGACTGAATAAATTGGAAAACCTGGCCACACAAACAACAGGGATAAATGTGAAGGTCTGTATCTAGGCTGGAAAACTCAGATCTAGACATATGGAATGAGTGACATCTGGCTTCACAATAGAGCATGTGACAAGAAATCTAAGTATCCTAGTAGACCAGAAGCTAAGCATGAATCAGCAGTGTAATATGCCAGGAAAAAAAAAGAAAGCTAATGAAATTTAGGCTACATGAATAGTAGTAGTGTCCTGATCAAGGGAAGTAATAGTATCACATTTTCTTTGGTCAGATCTCAGCTGGAATATTAAATCCAGGTTTTCATAACACAGTTCAAGAAGGATATTAACAAGCTGGAACATGTCCAGAGGTGGGTGACTCAGATGGCAAAGTACCTAGAAATGAAGTCCTACAAGGAACAGCTGAGTGAGTTGTGTGTGTTCAGCCTGCAGAAGAGAAGAGTGAGAGGTGACATGAAGGCTATCCTTGAATATTTGAAGGACTGTCATATAGAAGATGGAGTATACTTGTGTTTTGACTACTGCAGAGAATGGATTCAAACTGCAAGAGAAGAAATATTAGCTAAATATTAGGACAAATTTGTTGATGATAGGAGCTATGCAACTGTGAAAGGAAGATGGTGTACTCTCCTGCTGGAAGTTTTAAAACAGAAGTTGGATGGACAGCTATCAGAGAGGCTTTAGTTGTAGATTTCCTGAATTGCTACTGATTGGACTAGAGGACAGATGGGACAGAGGGAGGTCTCCAGAGGTAGAACCAAGACTTCCCCAGGTTGAAGCTAGCTACATGTAGTTTGCTACCCAGCCTCCTTCCTTACAAGACATGCTCTGAGTATATTTGAGCAATGCTTTGCCATTAAGTTCATGGAAGATTAGTGTTTTGCTTTGATTCAGGTGGGCAGCTATCTACGCAGCATTTGTTTATTTTTGATGGAGCTCCCTGGCTTGAAACATCATACAATGAAATGCCATCAGCTCTAGTCAAAATAAGTGGAACTTAATGTCATGTTGACTTAATATCATGAAACTTCTTCAAGTCCATAGCAATGGGTTGATCAATATAGCCCAGTGAATGCATTAAGTAAAAAAAGATAATACATTTAAGATGAAGATGACTGTTAAAAATTCAGCGATTCACAGTGTGATGCAAATATTTGTCTAAAATGCCACATTGTGTTTGGCAGCTGACATGGAAATGATTGATTATAGTCATAGTTTGTTGCTGGCTCCTTATGGTATTGTCTATCACAACCACTAGATGGCACAACATGTATCTGTCACAGCTCGGAAGTGCATCTGCTGTTTGAATTCTTTGAATGCTCTGTGGAGTGAAAAGCTACTGGAGCTCACAGAAAGCCTCCAGAATTATTTGCTTGGCGAGTATGTGATTGTTGGAAGGATTTGTCTCTTATACAACTGTATGTCCCAACTTAAGGTTTTATGCCAGGCATATCTTCAACTACAATATTCACTGAACAAGATTAAAAAAAAAAAAAGGGAGACCAATAAAACCATTCTTATACCCATGAATTGCACCCACTGCAACCAAACCACTGCAGCATCTTACCAATGATCTACAGCCTATCCCGGACAGTGACACTTCCTCTCTCACAGGCTTTTGGGGGAAGGTTTGCTCTCTGACATCTCCCTAATTAAAAACCACTACACATCAGCAATAGCAAGCTACATAATACACTCATACAAACAGGGACTAGACTCGGTAACAAACTCAAAGGGCAATTCTGTTGCCATATCTATTCAAGCAACACCATTGCATGACCTAATATCACTCACAACATCAAGGATTCATCCACCTGCTCATTTTCCATGATGAGGTATGTGCTGTCATCTATCAGAAGTTCCTTTGTTTTATTCTACAAAAGACACACAAATCAGACAGGAGAAAAATAAATATACATACATATCTGGTATCAGAAAATGCAATATTGAGAAATCAGCAGAACAGGACTAACTTCCAATGAAAATCTATCACTGCTTTTAAAAAGGAGGCATTAATGAACATATTTCAAGGGGGACTCCAGTTTGAAGCTCAGTTGTAACTTACCTGGAAGTTTATTTCTATCAGTTGTGACTTGAATCAAGAAAAGGGCTGCTGTCCTGTACAATAATTACAAAATTGTAAGCCTGATTTATGACATTGCAATTACACAGTGACTGAAAGTGGCACTCAAAATCCACCTTTGCAGGATCTTGGCCATTACATTTTGAAATCCCCCCATAGAAGCGTAACTTTGTTTACCAGTATTACAACATCTGTGTTTTCATCAACATTCCTGTCTGAATGGTCATTATAATGTTTTTACATGCATATAATCTTTAATGCAATGGTCACCAGTATGTGCTTTTTGCATGTTCTTCTGACCTCACTGTTTACAATGTCAGTGTTTTTCCTACAGCCCTGTGCCAATTCAGGCTATCATTTCATGCAACTGATGAATTGGAGTACTATAGATACTGCAAAAGTTTTATGGCGTGATAAACTTGTTAGGCTTTAAGACTGACAGAAGATTGATTGTTGTTATTTTTTCTGCGACACTAATATGGTTTCCTCTTTGACAATCTATTGTCAATGGCCTCCACTGAATTACCTGTAATCATAGTATAAACTGAAGCCATTTAAAGGAAACTGGCTGCCAATCCAGAAACCAAAGGGCACTACCACATATTGGGGAAGAGAGATCAGCTCCATCATTGGTGTCAGTCACTTGCAAGGCAAAACATTGGCATTAATCTTGTTACTTTGGCCCAACTGGAATAGAGCCAGTGAACTGACTGTTGAATGGTAAGTTAACACAGAGGTAAATCTCATTAATTGAATGGCTCTATGCTAGTCAGGACTAACAACTGAATTCAAGTCACTGTATTTGCATAGAGTGGAAGGAGAAGACTTTCTATTAAACCTGAATACTGTGGTACCTCATGGTGGGAATGCTATCATATGATGCTGGACTAGATGAATGATTAGTCTAATCCAGCTGGTTTCTTCTTATATTCTCGGCTTCCACATTCAGCATCCACATTAAGCTGTTTTGAGCAGGAACCACATGGCAAGCATCTCACAAAAGCTGCCATTTTGGGGTGATGTGGTTCCTGCTGTTGTATTAAAGGAAACAAGTGCTTGACCAAGCAGCGTGCTCCCACAACCAACTTGTTTTATACAATAGCACCACCACACACCCCATCCTGGCTGGCTAGCTGTAATAAGTATGTATAAGATAAACAAACTTCAGTGGCAATTTCCTTACTTGGCTTTTTCAGTGTAATAATTACAGGAGCCCCAGTGAAACCGCTTGTTAAAGATGGCAATCAAATGGAGAGCTCATGAGTGTAACAGTCTTGAGCTAGGTTTTATTCCAGTCTTTGGTGTAGAATTGCATGCCATTCAGACTGAGAGCAGAAGCCCAGTCTGCCACAACCGGGCCCAGGAAACATTTATTCCAACAGACTTCGATACTTAAAATGATCCAGAAAACAGGCAAAGAACTAGAGCTTGGAAAATGCACTTTTTGGATTGTAGTGGACAGAATCCCTTTGCTAACATAAATGGGGAGGGGGTGGGGAAGCAATCAGGACTGGTAACATCCAATAAAATGCTCTGCCTCCTGCTTCTCAGAGTATCAGTTGCCAGGCATAAGCTCAAAATCATTCTTTTTGGAATCCCTGCAGGTGATTTTAAAGTTGCATTGTAAGTTACATTTTGGTTTTGTAAGAGTTTAAATGGGTTAATCAGTGGTTTTAAAATGGAGACATTTTGCATGCATTTTTATGTAAGGTACATGTATATATAATTGATAGAGAAAATTGTACCTTGTTTCCTATTATAATTTTTGCTTTTTATGTATTGTCCCTTTCTTTCCTTTATCTATAATCAGCCCCTGAAGAAGGCTATTATTGCTAGGTTGAAATGCATTGGGCTCATTGGAAAAATAAAGTAACCTGTTCCAACAGCCTGAGGCTTTGTCTCTTTTCTATATCCCAATATAACCAGGGGCCAGGCTATCCAGGGGATGTGTTGTAATGGTTTGGACTATGACCTTGGAGACCAGGATTCAGTTCCTCACTTGGCCATGGAAACTCACTGGGTGACCTTGGGCATATCACACACTCTCAATCCCAGAAAACCCCATGATAGATTCTCCTTAGGGAAAGGACTTGAAGGCACACAACAATAAGAACGAACACACACACACACACATACACAACTTCACTAAGGTTGGAATGTACGTTATTTCATCCCTGCTGCATTTGGGGGTCAAATTAGCCAAAATCCTCCCCTAACAACTTCTTTTCTTACTTTCCCAAAGAAAAGGGAGCCTGAACATTTTGCATTTATTTTGCACAATTTGTATACTAAAGGAGCACATGGGAAGGTGCTCTTAGTACCCAGTAGTAAGTCTGAAGGATGCAGCAATGAAGGAATTAATTAGTTAAATGGACTGATTTCAAAGACCTTGATTGATTTAAAAGGTGCACCAATTAGCTGGGTACTTTTTTTTTTTAGAATGATGTTCATGATAGATCTGATACAAACATAAAAAGAAAAGAAAATAGCATCATAATGAAAGAGGCCCATACATCCATAGCTTCTGTTGTTAGCAAGGCATTGATAACCAAGTTTTAATCCGAACTTTAAAGGAGCTATCCAAGGTGCTAAATCCTATCTCCCAAATAGTTTAGGAACCTTGGACCTGAAAGTCTAAAGTTCAAACTACCTCTAAAAGTCTAAATTTCAAACTGCCTCCTCAACGTGGGGGCCACAAACTGCTACTGAATGCCCATCTCCACCAGTCTTCTCTCATCTAAGAAGGAATGCTTCTCCTAAAATGCTGCTGTCTGTTACTCACATGAATAATATAAAAATACAAGCAATATGCCTATTGCTTCAGAATGGTTTTCTTTTCTGACACGCAAATGGAATCTATTTGATCAGAGATGCTGAGGTCTGAACTTTGGGCCTCTCTGCAAAGCATGGACTCCTACCCTTGGAAATTAAGCTAAGGTTTCACTAAGAAGGCAGATCATCCCTGTTGCTATGCATGTAAGACAAGGTTGCAATCATGGGGCCTCATGCAGTTTTGACCATATGTCCCCCTGAGCCAGAGGAACCCCAGAAAATTTTCTCTGCAGCTCAGCTGATCTGCAAGTCATGGATGAAAACATGCTCTTTTCCATCTTCCAAAATCTTGGAGGAATGGAAGAGGAAAAACCTTCTACCAATTAATAGTAATCTTGATCACTGTTTTCCAGCTGCTAGTAGTATGTATACATGCATGGATGTTTAGGTATGGCCCATGTTTCCTCATCACACTTTGGACATGGCCTTTTGAGCCAAAGAGCTCATGCTCTGCTGATGTTAATTTTTTCCTGTTTCCTGACATGAATTTAAACACCTGAAATTCATTCCTTTATCCACTCAGTCATCAGCTTTTCTATATACTAAACATTGGCCATTCTTTCAGGGGTGTAGTATGCCAAAAACTGGTCAAATGATTAGAAATAGAGTTTAAGCATCAAAAGACGAGAGGCAGGTGAAGTTACCAATAGAATAGAAACAAAGCAAAAATACGAGTTGTAGGTGAGACATTGAACAATTTTCAGCATCTTCTTTTCTGCAATGCTAGACCTGGATCTGAAGGAAATTTTCATTTGGAAAGGCAAAATTATTCTACTGGAGGAAGGAAATGCCTCCATTTTATCCTCTCATAGCTACACTTCTAGAAACCCAATGTAGGACATTTCCACACTGGACTGTTATAGTGCTATTGTTCCACTTTCAACATCCTATGGAATCCTGGGGTTTGCAGTTTAGGGAGGGGCCAGCAAACCCCAGAATTCCATAGGATGTTGAAAGTAGAATAATAGCACTATAACTGTTGGGATCCCCTCCATATTAAGTAATGGGATATGCAGTCTAGCATCATGTAACAGACAGCTTGTAGCTGAAAAGCATAGGTCCCAGGGACCGTTAAATAAACATTGCTAGGAACGTGCTGATAACCGCTGCTTGGCTCTCACGGCTTCAAGGTCTCTTGGTAAAGGGGAGGGAATGTGGGGAATCTTAAACTCATGTATTTCCTTTTGGACCTCAGTCTTCTCACTAACATCTTTTACATGTACTTCACTCCAAACAAATAGTACTTATGCATTATACTATTTGCATGTGTGAATTCAGTTCCTGACAATAACAGTCCAGTGTGGAAATGGCCATAGTGTAGTGGTTTGAGTGTGGATTATAACCCAGGAGACCAGGGTTCAATTCACCACTCAACCATGGAAACCCACTGGGTAACCTTGTGTCACATCACACACTTTCAGCTCCAGAAAACCCTGTGATAGGTTCACCTTAGGATCACCATAAATTGGAAATGACTTGAAGGCACACAACAACACGCTACATTTCTGAACTTTTCCATTTCGTCTTTCTTCTTTGAGTGCTGGATCATCTTTATAACTCTCTTCTGAATCTTTTATTTTTGAGCTGAAGCATCAAGAACAGAAGGTAATTGGGAGATATTGAGCTGAGAGAGCCTAACCTTAATTCCTACTGGCAGGTGACTGTGCACATCACTGGTCAGAACGCTGAGCTACCCGCCCACTCCAACAAGGTACAGCCACCCAATCTTCCTTTATGGAAAACATCTTAATACGTTATAAATTTCTTCTTGAAAAAGAAGTCCTAGTTTTATGAGGTATCACATTTAGTGCAAAATGTATTACTCTGTATACATGAAAAAGACTTAAAAAAAAAACACTTTCCAGGAAACTATTAGTAATTTAACAAAACTTCATAAAAGTCATGGATCTTGAAAGCAAAGTCACCCTTTGCAGAACACCATGACTGGCGTTTCATCTATTCTTGGCTATTTTCTTTTGGATTGTGTAAATATTTTAAGTATCTTCACCGAGCCAATTTTTAGAGAGGTCTTTTCATTAAACATTTCCAGATTCAAGTTACCGCATGTATTTTTTACTTCAGTTTCTCGGGCATCGAGGCTCAAGTTACGGAAAGGATTATACAACTTTGCTCATTCAAAGGTTGACTATTGAGAATGTGTTATGGGGGGCTTCCTACCAAGATCATTTGTACCAGTGCAGGGGAAAAGGCCCAAATGCTACTGGACAAGTAGTACAAGTGGCCAATGATGGGAGGAGTAGAAACAATAGTACAGGACTTGCAGGAAGGCCCCAGGGACTTAAGTGTCTCTACACTAATGCAAGGAGTATGCGAAACAAGCAGGATGAACTTGAATTCCTAGTACAACAAAATAAATATGATCTGATAGGCATCACTGGGACCTGGTGGGATGAGTCTCATGATTGGGATATAGGAATAGAGGGGTATAGCCTATTTTGTAAAAATAGACCAAACAAGAAAGGAGGAGGAGCAACCTTGTATGTCAAGGATGTTTTCACCTGTGAAGAGATCCAGGACTTAAACCCAGAAAGCCAGGTCGAGAGCATTTGGGTAAGAATTAAGGCAGCGAGAAACAATAGGGATATACTGGTGGGGGTTTACTACAGACCTCCAACCCAGGCTGAGGACTTGGATGACGCCTTCCTCAACCAAATGACTGCACATTCAAAGAGGAGAGATACAGTAATAATAGGAGATTTCAATTACCCGGATATATGCTGACAGTCAAACTCTGCCAAGACAGCAAGGTCCAGCAAGTTTCTTGCTTGTCTTGCAGACAACTTCATGGTCCAGGAGGTAGAAGAGGCCACAAGGGGATCAAATATTCTAGATCTGATCCTGACCAACAGGGATGACCTTGTGAATGAGGTAGAAGTGGTTGGATCTTTAGGGGGGAGTGACCATGCCCTATTGGAATTTGGCATTCAGTGGGAAGGAGAAGATAAGGGTAGCCAGACACTCATCTTAGATTTTAAAAAAGCGGACTTCTGTAAACTTAGGAAGCTGCTGGCTGGAATTCCATGGTCAAGAATAGTGAAAGGGAAAGGAGTTCGGGAGGCATGGGAGTTCCTTAAAAAGGAGATACTGAAGGCACAGTCTAAAACTGTGCCAATAAGGAGGAAAAATGGAAGGCATCTGAAGAAACCAGAATGGTTGACTAAAGAACTCTCAGCTGAGCTGAATGTTAAGAGAAACATGTATAGGAAATGGAAGAAGGGGGAAACCACCAAAGAAGAATTTGGGCAGGTAACCAGGAGATGTAGGGAGGAGGTCAGAAAGGCTAAAGCACAGAATGAACTTAGGCTGGCCAGAGACATTAAAAACAATAAAAAGGGCTTTTTTAAATCTGTCCGCAGCAAAAGGAAAAAGAAGGAGACCATAGGGTCGCTGCGCAGAGAAGATGGTGAATTACTCACAGGGGGAAGAGAAAAGGCAGAACTACTTAACACCTTCTTTGCCTCAGTATTTTCCCAGAAGGATACAAGCACTCAACCTGGTGGTTGGGGAGCAGGGGAGGAAGCAGGGGAAATGAGGCACATAATAGGTAGAGAGGTGGTACAGGAATTCCTGGCCACACTGGATGAATTCAAATCTCCAGGGCCAGATGAATTGCATCCTAGGATATTAAAAGAGCTGGCAGAGGTCATTTGGAACCGCTTGCTATAATCTTTGAGAAATCTTGGAGGACAGGAGAAGTTCCAGCAGACTGGAAGAGAGCAAATGTCCCCATCTTCAAGAAGGGAAAAAAAGAGGACCCAAATAATTATTGCCCAGTCAGCCTGACATCGGTACCCGGAAAGATCCTGGAGCAGATCATTAAGCAGTCAGTTTCTAATCATTTAGAAAGCAACGCGGTAATCATGAGAACTCAACATGGATTTCTCAAAAATAAGTCATGTCAGACTAACCTTATCTGTTTTTATGATAGAGTTACTAGCTTGATAGACGAAGGGAATGCTGTGGATGTAGCATATCTCAGTTTCAGTAAGGCCTTTGACAAAGTTCCCCATGACATTCTTGCAATGAAGCTAGTAAAATGTGGGCTGGACAGGGCTACTGTTAGTTGGATTTGTAATTGGTTGACTGACCGAACCCAAAGGGTGGTCATGAATGGCTGCTTTTCATCCTGGAGAGAAGTGACTAGCGGGGTGCCACAAGGTTCTGTCCTGGGCCCAGTGCTGTTCAACATTTTATCAACGACTTGGATGAAGGAATAGAAGGCATGCTCATCAAATTTGCAGATGACACCAAATTGGGAAGGGTTGCTAATACACCAGAGGACAGGATCAAAATTCAAAATGACCTGGATAGATTGGAGGGCTGGGCCAAGGCAAACAAAATGAAATTCAACAGAGAGAAGTGTAAGGTCCTACACTTAGGTAGAAAAAATGGAATACAGAAATATAGGATGGAGGACACGTGGCTGGATAGCAGTACGTGTGAAAGAGATCTAGGAGTCTTCATAGACCACAAGCTGAACATGAGTCAGCAGTGTGATGCGGCAGCCAAGAAAGCCAATGCAATTCTTGGCTGCATCAATAGGAGTATGGTGTCTAGATCGAGGGAGGTACTGGTACCGCTCTACTCTGCTCTGGTTAGACCCCATCTTGAATACTGTGTCCAGTTCTGGGCACCCCAATTCAAGAAGGATATTGACAAGCTGGAGCAAGTCCAGAGGAAGGCGACTAAAATGGTGAGAGGCCTGGAAGCCATGCCTTATGAGGATAGACTTAGAGAGCTGGGTATGTTTAGTCTCCAGAAGAGAAGGTTGAGAGGGGACATGATAGCCATGTTTAAATATTCGAAGGGATGCTATGTAGAGGAAGGAGAGGGCTTGTTTTCTGCTGCTCCAGAGACCAGGACAAGGAGCAATGGATTCAAGCTGCAGGAAAGGAGATTCCACCTGAACCTCAGGAAGAACTTCCTGACAGTCAGGGCTGTCTGTCAGTGGAATGTGCTGCCTTGGAGTGTAGTGGAGGCTCCTTCCTTGGAGGTTTTTAAGCAGAGGCTAGATGGCCATCTGTCAGGAGTGCTTTGAGGGTGTTCCTGCATGGCAGGGGATTGGACTGGATGGCCCGTGTGGTCTCTTCCAACTCTATATTTCTATGATTCTATGACCACAGAGTGGAGGAAAATGGCCTCCAGGTCTTCATATTTCTACCACAGCAGTAAGAAGAAGACTGAGTCAAAAATGAACATTCAGCTAATCTTGGGGAGAAGGGAGCAGTGAAGAGACAGAATATCTCTTTGGTTGTTCTTTTAAAACTTCTTTTCAGTTTTGTGGTGATAGAGATGGTTCTCCAGGACTGGCAACTGCCATTTTCTTTCTCCCTCATGCCTGTAATATAACAATATATAAACCTGACCAAAGTGCTGTCCAGGGCCACAGGCAGCCCTCAAAGGTTATTCTTGTGGCTCTCAGTCCCTCCAGATTGTAGGCTGCATCATCAGAAGATTGGCAAGGACTCTTATAATTTGGCTTTCAATCTGTGCATTCCTAAATTTGTTGTAATATAACTACATGTACATATACAAATTAGCTTTAAAATCTATGTTTCACAGCTTTGTTGTAGTCTTACTAAGTAGTTCAATAAAGAGACCTTAAGGCCATTTCCACACCTTACCCGTCTCTCTGTCATTGTCTCATTGCAATCCCAGCAGTGCCACTGCCTGGATGGAAGCACAACATGAACGCTCCCCTTTGCACTTGGCCGGCTCTCAGCAGAAGGGTAATGTGAGTGGCACGTGCCTTTCTTCCATAGTGCAGCCAGTCACTTCCCTTGCTGCTCTGGGGAAGCAAGTGCCTCAATTGTGTTTCCTTCCTTTCCACGTGGTCGCTGGCAATGGGAGTGTCACGTGATTGGAGACCATTACTAGATCACAAAGAGTGGAGATGCATTGGCAGCAGGACTGGGATGATATGTGAAGACATGACTTGTGGACTGCCAGCAATGGATACCCATCGTAGGCCAGTGATGTCATGCAGAAATGGCCCAGGCCTAAAGGCAACCAGAGTTGGAGTCAGAGCGATTCTGCAAGTCCTGATGTTGATAAGAAGCTCTCCTCTCTGAGAATAGGAATCTTCTTCCTCTCTCTGTCTCAGGGGGAAGAAGGAGGGAAGATCCCTGAACCTGTGAGCATCATCTCATAGCTTCTGGAAGGCTTGTCTTCTTAAAGACTAAACACTCAGCAAGGAGATTTTTTTTTTTGGTCCAAGTCTTTGGATGGGGAAGTACTGTTGCCTTGCCCAAGTTCTTGAAGCCTATCTAGATCTAAGAAAACAACTAGCAGTGCAGACATGGGGACCATCAACACCTATGGTTTTGTCAGAATTTTGTCTGAAGGGATGTGTAAACACTTACTTTGTTTCTGTTTCTATATCTTTTTTTCATCTGTCACCAATGGAGCTGTAACTTGCACTCTCAATGGCATAGGGTCTTTCCACACTACACTGTTACAGTGCTATATTCCAATTTCAACATCCTGTGGAATTCTGGAGTTTGTAGTTTACTGAGGCCAAAGAGCTCTCTAGCTGAGAATTCTAGATGCCCCTCCCTAATCTGCAAACCCCAGGATTCCATAGGATGTTGAAAGTGGAATAATATCAATATAACAGTGTAGTGCAGAAAGGCCTTTAACCTTGCTTCAGTACACTCTTGAACAGCACATGGTTGAACAGGACTTGGTGAATCAAGCCCTCCAAATAGATACACCATCCTTTTTCTCACTAGAAAAACATTGGATCTCTTGGAAGTCCCCAGGAAACAGCAATTTATCTTAAAAATAGATTTCAGGGCCTCCTGCACCTTTTAACATTGGAAAACATTAGCTGTTTTTAAAACCAGAAGTGGACCTCTGGCCACTTCTGTAACATTCATTTTCTTCATTTTGGTGGTGGTGGGGTATTCCTAGCAGTCCAGGCTGTTTGTAGAGAGTCCTCTAACCTATTGCAGATGCCTATCTCTGCATTATATCATCACGTAGCTTTGTTTCCAGAGAAATTATGGTGTCTGGCATCAAACAAACAAACAAACAAACATTGCCATTTTTCAAAAATTAATACTTTATCTCAAATGCCACTATGATACCATGCAATGTCATTCAACATAATTTGGGCAGGGGTAGGAAGTGATTGTGGTAAGTTTTGTCCCCCTATTATTTTTCATCCCCTAAAAACATTAAAGAGAAAAGATTTCCTCAGCTTTCAAGTTTACAAAGCCAGGACAGGTAGTTTTCTGTCCAGACCTTATAAGAATACACAGTTATTTGCCAGGAATTAACTCTAGCTGTGAAGTGCTGTGCTTTCAAATTCTGATGATGCGTGTTACCTTGCTCCAGTGATGTAGACTCGAATAAATTGATGTGCTGGTTAAATGCCAGTACTGCAAGCCACAAGGTTGTGAGTTCGATCCTGCCAGGCTCCAAGGTTGACTCATCCTTCCATCCTTCCGCAGGTAGGTAAAATGAGTACCCAGCTTGTTGGGGGCATGTATAGAAAAATGTATCGAAATACATGCTATTTGTAAGTTGTTCGCCGCCTATGGAGAGGTGGGATATAAATTAATAATAATAATAATAAAAAAGACTTGAGACTTGCATATTTGTAGTGACTGACTCGCTGCTCTTGGTTCAGTAACATAACACATTTATCCAGAAACCTTACAATCTACTGGTCACATGACAATCTGTCTCAAGTCCAAACTGTGGACACATTTCTCAGAGGGAACAGCAAATGGCCTTGAGGTGGGCTTCAGGTCTGCTCAGCAATCTGTCCCTGCTTCATATAGGAGGAGCTTTCTAAAATGTTTCCTATGAGCAGAAGGCAAGCTTTGCAAATGAGAAGTAAGACGGATCCTATTTCTCACTTCCAAAGCTGCAGATGGCAAAATCACAAAAAAGGAGGACCGACTACTTAAATTGTTAAAATTGTCTTTATTTGACTCTGTCCAGAAATTCTGGAGTACAGGTTGGGGTATAAAGTTGACTCCCAGACTTGAGACTTGACTTGAAAGTATCTTGCAAGGACTTTAGAATTGAAGGTAGAGACTTGAGACTTCACTTGAGACTTGGAGTAGAAGACTTAAATACATCACCACCTTGCTCTAGGGTTTTGGACCATCCATCAGTCATATGGGAAGGTGTTCTAGAAACCCTCAGATTTCCCATTACACAGCATAAAATAATCTTTGTATAATTAGTACAACTTGTTACAATTTCTACAGAAGGTTTTCATTTCTTACTGCCCCCTCCCCCATATGTACTGAAAGCTGTTTTCAGTAAGAGTGAAGTTATTCATCATGTTGACTGAGAAGTACCCATTGGCCGCTGTGATTGTTCTGTTATGTGCAGCTGAATGTGGAGGAGGGAGAAGATACAGTGTGGTAATGGGAGATGCCATTGTTCCATGAACCATCCTGAGCGAATCATATCTCCTCTGGTTTCAGAAGCTGGATATGGGTGGTCCAGGTTGTGCTCAAATTGGAGACCATCAGGGATTTTTAGGGAGTTCTAAGAAAAGAATCCTGCCTGCACCCAGGGAAAGCCACTGCCAGTACAGTATTAATTAATTAAAATCAATGAATTAAAGTGAATTAAAATAGTTATTATAACAAATACTTTAATTACTTATCCCACCTTGCTCCCAAACAGCTCACACACAGTTTAAAAAAGACACACAAATTTAAAAGTTAGCAATAGTTGTTGATATTGTTTCAATTAATTTTTGACATTATAATATCAAATAAGATACCATATTCACACATTTATACTTTAAAGCAATACCAAATATTTGAAACCAAGACAAAAACAATGTAAAGAAAAATATTAAAGACTTTATTAAAGACACATTAAAGACCTTTTGAAGTAGCCACTTAGTCATCAAATCTTTGTTAAAATAAAAAGTTTCCTGGGAAGGAGAGTAGAGAATGAGAGAGTCTGATCTCTTGTGGCACAGAGTTCCATAGCCTGGCAGCAGCTACCAAAAAGGTTCTGGCTCATGTCCTCACCAAACATGAAGGTGTTGGGACTGAGAGAAAATTCTCTACAAAGATCATAAAACTTGGGCAGGTTCATATGAGGAGACAGTCTCTCAGACAGTCTGGATACAAGCCATATAGGGCTTTATGGGCCATGACAAGTACTTTGGATTGTGCTCAGAAATGAACTGGTAGCCAGTGAAGTTGTTTTAACATGGGAATTGCATGTTCCCTGTAACCTGAAGGTAGCTCTGAATTAGATGGGTCTGATTCAATATAAGACATTCCTAGAACAATCCTTTGCTCTTAAGTGTGCAATTTCTGTGCAGTTCCTGCTACATTCTCTTAGCTCTCAGGTGATGAACTAAATATCCTAAAAGGTACTCAATCCCATCTGATCTTAGAAGCTAAGTTGGGTCAGCCCTGGTTAGTGCCTGACTGGGGGACTGCCAACAAATACTAGGTTCCACAGGCTGTATTTCAGAGGAAAGAACTGACAAAGCTACTTCTGAGTCTTCCTTGTCTAAGAAAACCCTATGAAATTCATGAGTTCACCATAAATCAATGGGTAACTTGAAGGTACGTACACATAGAGATAGTGGAGGTGGTAACTCCATAGCTGGAAAACTTGTTGCCATTCAAAGCAAAATGGGTTGACCCATTGAATCAGATATTGAATGGTGAGTGAACATGTAGATGAATCCAGCTCTGAGAGGGTCAGCTCTGGTTGGACCAACAAAAGGATTCAGGCCCATGTGAAATGACTACACTAGTGGAACTGAAAATGTTCCAGCAACCAGAAACTGAATACATCCATTGCACAGCGGCCA
Source organism: Ctenosaura bakeri (assembly GCA_948474755.1). Taxonomy (NCBI): domain Eukaryota; kingdom Metazoa; phylum Chordata; class Lepidosauria; order Squamata; family Iguanidae; genus Ctenosaura; species Ctenosaura bakeri. Next base: position 339,583 of record CAOLHI010000522.1, on the reverse strand, counting down.
AAAAAGTACAAGTATGGTGTAGTGGTTTAACCGTTGGGCTATGATTGTGATGTCCTGCCTTCAAGACCTTGGCAATGAGGAGGAGGATTCTGAATCCGAGGCAGACGTTTCTCCAGAGGCAGGAGTTTCCCCAGAAGCTTGCTCAGGAAAAGATAACAAGCAACAACAAGGGCCAGAGCAAGGGGAACAAATATCAGATGAGATAACATAGATGCTTACCATGCAAAAGAGACAGTGTCAGAGAGAGGGGCTGTGCCGCTCAGTGTGTTTAAGTAACAAACAAGCCCTAATGAAGGAGCACCTATGGCAACAGCATCAATAGATAAAAGCCTTTCAGCTGGCCCTTTCCTTTCAGAGTCAGCAACTAATATTTACACTCGTGGAAGCCCTGTGCTGTGTTCTCTTGTATCTGGACTACATTGAACTTCTGCCTATTTGACTACGACATGAATTTGTCCTTTGGATTTGTTTGCTTCAGAACCTAAACTCTGTTTGGACATTTTCCCACTCTTGCCTTGTGAGTAAACCCTGCTCTGCTGTTTGGTGATTAATTGTCTGCTCTGTCCTGGACACAACAATGTTTCTGGAGACTGGAGTTTGAATCTCTTCTCACCATGAAAACTAATTAGGTGACCTTGGTCAAGTCACACACTCTCAGCCTCAGAAGAAGGCAAGAGCAAACCCCTCTGAACAAATCTTGCCAATAAAACCTTGTTAACTTGACCTTAGGGTTGCCATATGTTTGGACTTCAAGGCATACAACAACAACAACAACAACAACAACAACAACAACAAAAGATGTGTAAGGAAATTAACGTATGTACAACAGCAACAGGATTCTGGCCAATTTATTTTTTGGGAGTGAAAAGTCTGTGCTTTCAGATTGGGGATGCAAAACATAACATTTGTCATTTTGTTGTAATCAGCAACAGAATACATTTGTACTATTTATTTTGTATTTGCTTATGGTCTGTCCTCATAGTGGGAGGAATCAATCTGTCAAGCTGAAAAGTCTGAACATGCTCACTCCCTTACGGTGGTTTGGGGAGTTGTCTGACCACATCCGGCAGAAGCCAGAATGCCTGTTTTCCTTCAGCATTCTTGTCCTCCCTTTGTGACAGGAATCCATGAAATCCAGCCCTTTCAACTTGGAAGGGGAGGGATATTTGGGAGACTGGGGAGGAAAGATGCCTGGGGAAAAGCAGAAGCTGGAAAGTTATATGCTAGACAAGAACTCCCACAATTGTCTAGCAAATATGACCAGAAAAGTAACTTCTTCAAGCTCTGTGAACAGATGAAATGACATGCAGAAAAATCTCACTCATGGAAGGTCCATTGTCAATACTCAGGGAAGTTGAGTGAGCTGACAAAAAGATGTGAGCTGCTTTTGTGAAATTCCTCCCTCTTTGTAATAGTATATTCAGGGGGTGCAATCAGTGTTTATTATGGATGAGGACTCTGGTTAGGGTACATTCAAAACAAAGCAAAACAAAACATAAAAGCCAACTGGCTCATTCATCAGGAGGTATCCACATTGCAGAATTATAGCACTTTGATGTCATTTTTAGTGCTACTTTTAAGTTCTAACCTGAGAAAAGTGGGGTATCAATAGAGATTAAGATTAGTAGTAGTAGTAGCAGCAATAATAATAATAATAATAATAATAATAATAATAATAATAATAATAATAATAATAATAATAATATCTTACTTAGTACTGATTGATAATAAAGATGGAAACCTACCCATCTATCATGACCCTTCTGTTCTTTCTTCTTCTGTAGGAAAGTAGTAGGAAATCCGATGCTATTAGGAAAAAAAATCTTGAGCAAAAGACAACAACATGAAAAGTACAGGCAGATCCCTCCCCTCTCTTTTCCTCTCTCTCCATGGGGACATTAGTTTAATGCTTCCCTATTTATCTTTTTCCATCTGCCTTCTGGTACTCTAACTTGCTAACCGTAAGGAATAAAGAGACAAATACAAGTTAACTGCTGGCGATGTTTCAGCAATTGCACTAGCATTCCCTGCTTCAGACCTCAGGGAGGCATGTTTCAAAGAATGTTGTGGGATGGAGACCAGAACTTAGAGACTCTTCCTGTGTTTTGTGGCACATGGATCACTTCTTTCCTACATGCTTCCCGTAATCCTGCTGACCTCCTCTTCAAAGGGCACATTGCTTAGTATTCTGTGTTCAGAAGTTTTTATTGGCCAAAAGTCAAGGGCTCTATGATCTGAAGATCACAGATCTCTCATACCTTCTCAGACTTGTTGGATGGGAATAAGGGATAGAGCCTCCCAGAATTTGGAAATTTCTTCCTCTAGGATAGTCCCTCTCCTTCCACTGGCAAGTCAAAACATCCTTACTCTGGCAGGCTAACAGTTGCAGACATTGGCTTTCCATGCCAGGCAACAAAATAGAGGGTCAGCCGGAAGCCATTCACAGTCAAACAGAGACACTAACAGTCAGTACAGCTTGCCTGTTCCTGGTGGGAAGAAAAGTCATCTTGAAACAATCCAAAGGTCCAGGAATCTGGCAGGCAACATGATCAGACAGTCCAAAGTGAGAAAATCCAGACAGATAATGATCAGGGAATCCAGAGAACACAAGACAAGGGGTGGCAACACATGAGTTGTTTCTGGTCTTGAGCTACTGCCCTGTGCCTTCTTTAAGAAGGCTGGAGCTAGCTGGCTCTCATCCCAACCTAATTAGCTCCTGATGTACTTGCTTCTGTATGTCCTCCTTTGAGGCTGCTGTTCACTTGGGGAAGCTGAGTCCTGGCCTATGACACTACCAGAAATTGACTGACCTGGACTTCCAAAGGTATGCTACGCTGTTTTGGTTGTTTATATATAGTCTTTATATATGTTAATGGTTTTGTCAGAGTCCAACTCCCTGCCTGTGCCTCACTGCCAGCAAGGGGGAGGAGGCAAGAATACTTTTTGTGAGGAGGAGGAAGCAGCAGAGGAATGTCCGATACAAACAACTAGTAGGGGAACCACAGAGCCAAGACAGGTCAAGGTCCAATCCAAAGTTCCAGAAAGCAGAGTTCTGTCCAGAGGAGTCAAGGGAGCTGGAACACAAGACTTGAGAGGGCTTGCAAAGTAATTTGCTACAAGCAAAGGGTAAGCCACACTGACAGGCTTAAATAGCCATTGAGAACAGGTGTTACTTGGCATACTTGTTTCCTTAATCTAGCCAATACACCTTCCCTCTGAGCTGTCCGTTTCAGCCTCTTTTGTGATTGGGGGCTAAGGAGCACAGGTGACTCCAAATCACTCCTGGTTCCCTCTCCCTCTGTAGTCGGCTGGGGCAACTCTGCCTCTGCTTGTCTTTCAACTGATGGGGATGTTTGCAAGTTGATTTGGTCAGTCACTAGCTCTGTTCCTGGCACAATCAGTTGCTTCTCGACCTCAGAGCCATCATCTATCACAAGTTTTAACTTCATAATTGGTTTAGCTGTCTTTTATAAGTAACTATATTTCTATTGATGTTTTTGCATAGTTTTAATCTGGATTGTTTTCAAAATGTTCTAAGCTGCCTTGAGTCCCTTTACTGGGGAAAAGAAGGATATAAATTAACTAACTAAATAAAGAAATGTAATGGTTAGTCCCAACTAGAGAAAACCCACTGAATCCATGGGAATTTCTGAAGCCAAAACTATGTAAATTTCATTAGTTCATGCTTTTTTCTCTTTTACCTGGGGCCCCCTGGAATGGAACCCCTGCATGTACAGAGGGTGTGCTGTATTATGGTCTGGAGAACGAAAATGAGGAAAATTTAGTTTCAGATGTCAACTGAGAAAATTTCTCTTTGGCCAAGTTGAGTGAATCCTGCAACAGAAAGAAGGCCAGCCAGATCTGTCCATACAATGAGTAATTCACAAAGCAAATTCAGTTTCTAAGAACCTATTGAAACCCTACAACTGTTGTCACATTGAGAAGGAAACAGGGAAGGAAGGAAGGAAGGAAGGAAGGAAGGAAGGAAGGAAGGAAGGAAGGAAGGAAGGAAGGAAGGAAGGAAGGAAGGAAGGAAAAGAAGTAAGTATTTGAATGCCAGCTCTTATCATCACATTCTAGTTGTTTTTATTTGTCTTTAAGTCAACTCTGCCTTAGTCTCAGGCTGAAGGAGGATAACTCGCCCAAGGTCACGCAATGCTTTTTTATGGCTGAGTGGGAATTCAGATCTTGATATCCCCAAGTCCTGGATGAGCATTCAAACCAGCACATCACACTGGCTCTCTAGTATTGAAGAAGAACTCTCTGTGAACATTTATTCAGGTTAAGAAAACATCTGCTAACCTGCATGAGTCCTATTCTTGGTTGCTATACATTTGAATAACTTTCTAAAAAGCAAAAAATAAGAGTTTGCATCTTTAGCAATGAGGCAGAAAGGATTAGTTCCAACTTGTTAGAAATTTGTCCTGTGGTACTAAGACCATGTAATATTATTGTTTCTGTCTCCCTTGCCTTAACAACCAATTATTGTGAAATATGCTTTCAGTTTCTGTTGGTGGGAGCTGATCAAAGCTGGAGGGATGGACAAACCAGTTTGGGTTAAATTAAAACATCTCTTAAATCATGGCAAACCTGAATCAACCTTCTTTGCTGTTAACAAAAATAGAAGTTCTAAAAATAAGTCTCCCTAGGTCAGCTTTATTCACCCCACCCCAATTTGGCTAGTATTCTCTTCTGCAAAAGGTTCTATAAATATGGTTCTCCACCTGTTTAAAAGAAGAAAGTAATTCATTTTCCATGGATATGGGTCAAGGAAGCAGGTCCTCCTCAGTTCTTAAGGCAGATGGAGCTTCATACTGGAGACGCCTCCCTCCAACCTATGACAGAATTCCCATCAAATCCACTCTAACCTGCATAAAGGTTAATGAGGGAAGATGATACCACCTTTTATTGTATTTAGCTTTTCTCTTTAAATGTTGCTGGTATTCTGCTGAATCATGAGTCTTTCTTGTCACCCTCTGAAGAACTCCCTTTTTCTGGATCTGGGAAGGAGATGGCTAACATTCCTCAAGCATAATTCATAGCCAATAAAACCCGAGATGTTTCAGTGCCATTCAAATTTCCACCTTGTAAACCTGGAAAACTGGTCCTTGTGCCCTATTAGTATACAATACAAGGCTCCAAGTACATTTTATAAGGTTAAAGTTTTATGCCATGCAGCGATGGATTAACCATTTTCTATTTTGCCCATAAACTGGGAGGCAAGGATGCCATGATAATATTGCAGAACAAAGTTCTTTCCTATAAAACGCTTAGCTGAAACTGGACCAAGCAAATGAGCTCATCTTCTGATTTTGTTAGAGAAAAGAGTGAGGAAAATTATATAAACACTGAAAGAGTAAAAAGAGGACTTAAAATTATCCTAGCCTTCTGAATTCTTTCCCTTAATAATTTACCAACACTGAGACTAGAAGATTGGCTTATGTTTCTACAAATATTCATGAAATTGTCTTACACTTAATTAGCCTACTGGTCCATTTAGCCCAGTACATTTGCCTGTTGCCTTCTTCCTGAATGTATCTATGAACTTTAATGGATTAATGCAGGATGTGACAGTGGGAATACTTATATTTTCACTGAATGAGAATGAAAAGTACAATGTAGCTTTCCAGGATCCGGTCTGGCAATGTCAGCCTGAGTGAGGAATCTTGCTTCTATGGAGATTGAAAACTAGAGCTTGAACAGGTTACTTTTTGGACTACAACCCACAGAACTCACAGCCAGTACAGTGATGGGCTATGTTGGCTGTGGGGTTTGGGGAGCTGAACTCAAAGATAATACCCTGCCCAAGCTCTGTTGAAAACATCACACTGCTAGGTATCAACTTGAGAAGCTTCACTGAGAGGGGAGTTTTTGCAAGGGGTTATAGGAAAGTCTAAAGCCATTTCAAAAGCTAAAGCTAACAAAATGAATTTCAACAGAGAGAAATGTAGGGTCCTGCACTTGGGCAGAAAAAATGAAAGTCACAAGTATAGGATGGCGGACATATGGCTGGATAGCAGTACGTGTGAAAAGGATCTAGGAGTCTTGGTAGATCACAAGCTGAACATGAGTCAGCAGTGTGACGCGGCAGCCAAGAAAGCCAACACAATTCTTGGTTGCATCAATAGAAGTATGATATCTAGATAGAGGGAGGTAATGGTATCACTCTATTCTGCATTGGTTAGGCCTCATTTGGAGTACTGTGTCCAGTTCTGGGCACTTCAATTCAAGAAGGATGTCGACAAGCTGGAATGTGTCCAGAGGAGGGCGACCAAAATGGTGAAGGGTCTGGAAGCCATTCCCTATGAAGAATGCCTTAGGGAGCTGGGTATGTTTAGTCTGCAGAAGAGAAGGTTAAGAGGGGACATGATAGCCATGTTTAAATATTTGAAGAGATGTCATGTTGAGGCTTGTTCTCTACTGCTCCAGAGACCAGGACAAGGAGCAATGGATTCAAGCTGCAGGAAAGGAGATTCCACTTGAACCTCAAGAAGAACTTCCTGACAGTCAGAGTTGTCCGGCAATGGAATATACCACCTTGGAGTGTGGTGGAGTCTCCTTCTTTGGAGGTTTTTAAGCAGAGGCTGGATGGCCACCTGTTGGGAATGCTTTGATGGGTGTTCCTGCATAGCAGGGAGTTGGACTCGATGGCCCCTGGGGTCTCTTCCAACTCTATGATTCTATGAATCAGCACAATGTCACTATAACACTATAGCAGTGGGTCATCACTGGTCCAGGAGCTGTGCTTCTGCATGATGTCATTGCTATCAAGCTGCTACCTTACCTCCAAGTATCACCAAACTATCCTATTCTATTTCCAGGAAAAAAAAAATCTGTTAAGCACCTCCTACAGCACTTTCATCCCATCAATTGTCATAGTGCAGGAGTGTTATAGTGCTTGATGCAGCTTCCTGTTATCACAGATCCAGCAGTGGGTGGGCTGTGGATGTGCCCAGCTTGTCCCTCCCTCCACTGCTCCCAAGGTGTTGCAAGTTTTGAATCTATCATCTCTCTGTGTTTATTTTAAAATTCTCCTTTGTGTTATAACTTTTTCTTTTTTAAATACATTTTAAGTTGTATAGCATTACAACATTGCTGTGCTAGTACAGCTTCCAAGGAAAAACAAAACAAAATCACCCAATTAGGGACAGTGAGGAGGGGTGAAGATGGGGAACAGGAGTGGTCAAGGAAGCTGTAGTGCAGAAGGAGACCGGTACCCATCAGTTTAAGGCAGAAGGGTATGGAAAGGAGCTTTCCTAATTTGACAGCATTGCACAACATGTCATGCTGCCATTGTAACAGTATAATGTGCTAACAGTGTCTAGTGCAGAAATGGCCTAAGTCTACAGTGGTAGATCTGGTGAGAAAGCAACACAAGCAGGACTGCTGGAGAGAAGACACTGATCACTTGTAGGCTTGAGACATTAATGTCCTCCTTTGCTTCTAATAGCCATGGAGAAAGTTACATTTATCTCTACTGAATTTCATTGTATTAATCTCCACCTAGTTTTCTACCTTATCTAAACCCTTATGAATTCTGTTCCTCTTTTTCAATGTGTCAGTCACCCCTCCTAGTTTTGTGCCATTTGCATGCTTGATAAGTGTTTCCTCCATGCCTTCATCTAAGTTATTGATAAAAATGTTTAAGAGTAATGACCCTCAGACAGATTCATGGGGCATTCTAGTTGAGACCTCCTTTCAGTCTGATGTGCAGTCATTGATGATGACTTTTTTGACCACGGTTGTCCAACCAATTATGGATCCATCTAACAGTGTTCTTATCTATTCCACTTTTAATCAATTTGCTAATGAAAATGTTATGGGGGACTTTATCAAGTGCTTTGCTGAAATACAGATAAATGACACCCAGCTCATATTCACCATCTATGAAACTAGTGACCTGCTGGAAAAAAGATGCAAGTTTAGTGTGGCAGGACTTGTTCCTAACAAACCCATGCTGGCTCCCACTGATCACTGCAATGGTCATCAAGATGCAGATTTCTATATAATCTGTTCTAATATGTTTTCTTGGTGCTGAGGTCAGGCTGACTAGTCTGTAATTTTCTGGATCTTCTTTTTTAATCTTTTTGAAGAGTGGGACAGCATTTGCCCTTTTTCTGTCCTCTGGCAGCTCATCCATTCTCCAAGATTTCTACAAAATGATCGTATGTGGTTCAGAGATTACATCAGCAAGTTCCTTCAGTACTCTGGGATGCAGTTCATCTGGCTCTGCAGATTTGAACTCATTTAGGTTAGCTAGATGATTCCTGATTCATTCCTTATCAATCTTGATTTGCAATCCAGACACTTTGCCAAGGTTTCTGCTGCTGCATGGAAGCATATGAGTCTCTTTTTGGGAGAAAACTGAAGCAAAATAGGTATTGAGTATATCTGCCGTTTCTTTGTGATCTGTTAGCATTTTACCATCCCTGCCAAACATCAGTGCTGCTCACTCCTTGGTCATTCTCTGGCCTTCAGTGTATCTTAAAAAAAACACAAAAAAACCAGCAACAACAACAACAACAAACCCAGCAGACAACTGTTTTCTTGCTTCTTGCTTGGCCTCAGCTCCATTCTCAGATTAAGCTTTCTTTATATTATTCCTGCAACCTTGGGCTATAAATCTGTACTCTTCCTTGGTGATTTGTCCTTCCAGTTCTTCATACATAATCTTTTTATTTTTCCTCTTCCTCCTTGAGTTTGCTGTGCAGCCGCATTGACTTTTTCAGATTTTTCCCATTTTTCTTCTTCAATGAGATTGTTTGTGATTATGCTTTTTGCAATGCTTTCTTCAAGAACTCACACACTTGCTGGGGATCTTTTTCCTTTAGCATGTCTAGGCATGGGATTCTACCCAGTATTTTCCTAAATTTGGTAAAATCAATTTTCCTGAAATCCAAGATCTGTGTTTAACTTACTTTTCTTTGCCATGTCCTACAATTGTGAATTCTAGCATTACATGATCTGATAATGGGGCTTCCCATTATCTAGACTTAGCTAAAGGGGGACATTTCCCTCTTCAGGTAAACCAAGGGTTAATAAGGTGTTGGGGATTAGATTACATCATAAGTCATGTGGTCAGCATCATAGGTCATGTGGTCAGCATCATAGGTCATGTGAGTCAGCATCACAGGTCATAGGGTGAGAACTGACCAATCAAAAAGAAAAGAAGTGAGCATCTTCAGGATGCTTCCAGATGCTTCCAAGGAGAAGTTATAAAACTTCTTGGAGGCCATGTGGCCGGAGGGACAACAGAGAGATAACAAAGGGATAACAACCAAGGAGCCTCCTGGAGAGGGGTTCTGTGCCAGTAGCAGGCTGGAGGCCATAGGCCTCGCCTCCTGGCCCTTCCTTTAGAACATCTAAGCATATAGGAACAACTGTGAGTAATTAGACTAAAGTTATCTAGTCGCGTTAGGGACTTTTCTGTTATTTTGGAGGCTGGCTGATCTAAAGAATGTATCTGTGCTTTCATATCTGTTCTTTCTGTAACTAAGCGTGCCTGGGAAGAGGGAGCTTCCCATGTGTGGTGATTTGCCTTGTTTATTTGAATATCTTTAATAAATACTTTCTGTAAAAGACCCCGTTTCTCTCCTTCCCACGCCAAGCTGGGTAGACTGGGGGGACAAGGAAGATCCTTAAGCTTAGGGATGTACGTGGCTGGACAGGGTCCCGCTGTACTGTCCAAGGGTCCAGATAATTCATAATTCAGCGGGTGGTGGCAGCGAAGATGAATTAACAGCTAAAAATCATAAAAGGCTGGAATATACATCCCAGCAGCGCATGGTGTCATTTTCCAGCTTCACATGGTGGCGTATGGTGGGATGTGGCATTCCCAGCCTCACACATGGTCACTTCCCTCTAACGCACCAACTACTTTGGTTCCATTGACCAACTCCTCCCTGTTGGTTAGGATCAAATCCAGGATTGCTTATCCCCTTCTTCTTTCCTCTACTTCTGAAAGAGGAAAATATCTACAAGACACTCTAGGAATTTGTTGGAGAGTCTATGCTTAGATATCAGAGTAATTGAAGTCCCCTATAACTACTAATGATTGCAACTTAGATTTATTTCTGAAAAACCACAACCACCACCTATTCTTTTTGAATAAGTTGTACACTTCAGTTTTAATATTCCAATCATGGGAGTCATCCCATCAAGTTTTCTTTATGCCCATAAAGTCATATTTACCTTCCTGCACTAGAACTTCAAGCTCATCTCGTTAAAAACTCTGTGCCTCCATGTATAGATATTTGAAACTTTATTCCCATCTATTAATTTACTGTCAGTTTCACTGTGGGTCCCATTATTTTCCTCATCTTCTCCTCTAGAATTCATATCCTTCCACTTACAGCTTGCCTTTGGGCTGATGTTTGAACTATCATCTCCAACCCTACAACGATTTAGTTGATCACACCTGCCCTGCTACTAGCAAAGATATTCTTCCCAGTCTTTATGAGATGCAGCCTGTCTGTAGCCAGTAGTCCTTTGCCTAAAAAGTGACAACCATGGTCCCAAAAGCCAAATCTCTTCTGCCTACACCATCTATGTAGTCAATCATTCACTATTAGTATATTCAAGTCCCTCCATCCTACACTAGCAGAACTGATGAGAATACCACTCAAACCTCAAACCATATTCTTTGGTACAAGTGCTAAGTGCTTCAGCAAAGAAAAGTAAACTTAGGAAGCTTGGTCTTTGAAAATTTGCAGAGAAATCATGGTCATTGGACTGTCTTAACAGTTCAGATCATTATAGTAGGTTGAATTGTACAATATTGCATTTACTTCCTTTTTGTTGTAATTTATTCTATGCAACTACTTTGCATGTGGACAATATTCTGTTCTAAGTTGTTTTGCTTTTTTGGAAGCTTCATGACATGCTTTCAAGTTAAAATGCATTAACTGGAGGTTATTTTTGTCACCTATGAAACCTTTTCTACTGAGACCTCTTTTATAGAAACTAATGCCGAAACCCTTCTGCATGCTCCATATTTGTCTCTCCACTCGGTGAAAATGATTTTGCTGCATCTGTGGACTGCCTCCCCTTTTTGTTGATGTGGATATGAGCATTTTAAGTCCTGCATTTTAAGAATTACAGTTTTACCTACCTATTTCATTTAGCTTTGAATCTTCTAACTGTATTGATATTTTTTTTAAAAAAATAAAATGGTTTAGAGGTTTTCTTTTAGACAACCAAATGGCAGTACAGAAATGTTGATTTAAAAAAAAGAGAGAATGAATTAAGTTTATGAAAAATGTGCCATACAGAATGCTAAGTTTGTCTGCATTGTTAGAGCAAAATTAGGACAGGACTGCAATATTGGTTACCTCCTCTGCCTTTCCAGATTTTGTTATTATACCTTTAATAAGCAACAGCAACAACAAAATCCCAATATCTTTTTTTTTTCAAAAAAATCATTGCACCATGTCAGATAAGATATAAAGTTTTGATGAACAGTAATTGAAACCTTTGAAGCAGGGCAAAACCATCTGCTGCACCACTTTAGTGGCACATCACAAGTTACTACCTCCTGTGAATTGAAAAATTAATATTTCAGATACCTTCCAGAAAGCAACATCTTTAATTCAGCTGAAGCTCAAAGAACAATGGAACCTATAGGTTTGTTAAGGGTTTCCAGACTGAAAATTGAGAAAGCTCCTATATCTTTAATGTTTGCATTGAAGAAGAAATTTCAGCAGGGGTTTCTAATCACCAAACTGTCTAACAAGAGACGCCTGATGAAATTCCTCCTTCTCTACAAGCATTAAAGGTATAGGAGCCTGTTTCAGTTTTAACTCTGGCAACCCTATTAACAGAGGACTATCTCTCCATTTTGCTCAAAAGAGACATGAGAGATTCTTTAAAGTAGATAGTGCAAAGATTAACACTTTTTTAAAGATTCCACATGGGATATCAGTCCATGATATGGGGCAGCAGGGGGAGTGCCTTGTATATTTCAGGATGGACAAGAATTTTGTTCAGATACGTTTTTCCCCCCAATAAAAACTTCTCCAGGTTAACTGCTTTCTTAATAAACATGTCAGAAAGCACTTGAGACATTTTTTTTTAAAAAAAATAGATCTTTGAGAAAGCAAAACTGACAGATTCAGTCATCTAGGCACTGGGCTTTGATTAAGGTCTTAGCTCTTAAAAGTCTGACACTGAATCTGTGGATTACACCATATCTGTTGTGCTGAATTACTGCTGTCACTTCTTTTTTTGAGACAGACTCTTCCTTATTTGTGTCTCCACAGCAGGCAGGAACAATATGATTGCTTCCATGTTGGAGCAGCTGTTCTCAATGGATTTAGCCACTCCTGTTGGTCAAGAATTTAGTTCTGGTTTTGGATAAGAACCCTCCAAACTTCTTTATGCCATCTTATGCAGTAGGATTCATCCCTGCCTTTTTGACTTCTCACCTTGGATAGCACCTTTAAATCTTGGGGTAAAATCCAGAACGGATTCACTGCCACACTGAAATGGAAGCCACCAACTGCCACTGCCCTGCTTGTAGACCCAGCCCATGATAGGTTTGGTTTAGGGTTACCATACATCAGAAATGGCTTAAAGGTACTCAACAATAAGAAAGGTGAAAACTTGAAAATTGTTGTATTTTCTTAGCATGCTTTGTTCAGGTGAGCTTTGCTATTGCCTTCTTCTGAGTTTGAAAGTACAAGGCATTCTGGTATTCAACTCTCCGCTTTGCCTCCATGTACTACTAGGGATGTTTTTATAGGCCCTATAATCCTGTTTTCAATTTTTGTAGGCCCTAAAGTGCCTTATGGATAAGGCGACCCTGAACACAAGTTGGAAAGGCACACAGCGACAACAACAAAAGGGGTCCTTTCCCAAAGCAGTTTATTTGGTTCCTTCTTTTTGAGGCAGGCTGCAATTTGCCAAACTTCTAGTAAGTGTTCAAGTTATGCCTGCATGCTGAATTGTTCTCTCCTGTCTCCTTTTATGATTTGGTGTGTATCCATATTGTGGAATTATAGCACTTTGAGATGCCATGGCTCTGTCCTGTGGCATCCTGGGATTTGTAATTGAGTGAGGGGCTGAATGTTTCTGGTGGACAGATCTAGGCCATTTCTGCACTTGACTGTTATAGTGCTATTATTCCACTTTCAACATCCTATGGAATCCTGGGGTTTGCAGTTTAGGGAGGGGCCTTGAGGTCTAATCAGCTCCATAGCTTGGAGTGCAGGTGGGGGTGTGTAAGGAGGGGCAGGGGCATGGCCACATAGCATGGGAGGCATGGCCGTGTCACACAAGGGTGTGGCTGCGTCATCTGGGGGCGTGGCCGTGTCATGAGGCGGCGAAGCCACGTTGCATGGAAATGTAGCTGCGTCATGCAGGGCTCCCCCAAAAAATTGCTGCCTGAGGCAGATCGCCCTCATCGTCCCCCTGTCTGTACACCTCTGAGTCTAGTGTGGAAATGGCCCTAGGTCAGTCCTCCAACTGTAACACTAGAGCTTTCTGGCAGAAAACTCTGAAGACCTCATGAAGCTATAAATCCCAGGATTGCAGAGTATGAAACCATGCTGGTACAAAGGGCAACAAAGTGTTCAGTGCTCATATACTGTTGCTCAGTTCTGGCTCTGCTTCATGTATTTTGTAAACCTTTGTATAAGTAGCTTTTGACTGCTTTGACAAAGAAAAATACAGAATAAATTTTAAATCAATAAATATCTACTGAGATTACTTAGGCTGAAAGGAAATGATTGGAAAGGGTTGTCCAGTGCCCATACGGGGAGCCTTCTCAGCTGTAGTATGACATGCTAAGCTCTATACCAGAGTAGTTTTCAATAAAGAGTAAGAAGGTTCTGATAATCATACTAATACCTATGAGGCTTTTCATTTATCCCATTATGGTTTTTCTTATAAGAAGGGAGAGAACTGCAGCAGCACTCATTCTGTGTATATCCTTGTGTTACTTACTTTGAAATCCTTTGTTCAAGCAAAGAATGTTATTTAAGCATTTCTAATCCCATCTGTTTATCTTGCAGTACTATTTTAAGTCCATAGTACACCATTTCATTTAATTTCATTTCATCCTGACTTTCTTTTTATAACACTATCAGGTTTTGGGGGTATCAAATGTTGCTTAAACATAGTCTTAAAAAAACTCTGTATTTAAAATCCAGTTCTTTTATGCATTCTTATTTTTATAAGCTGAACTGAAATCTTTTTTGGCTAGGACGCTTCTGTACCTGTCAATTAACACTGTAATATACTTGCAATAATGATACAGGGTTCACACTTTTAAAATGGGCAATCCTGGTACTATGGTATAATTTGAAACACCCAAATGTGTTCAAAAACTACTCCAGTCTTACATTCAAGCTTGAAATTCAGAGCAGATAATGGCAGGGAACGTGAACAATGGCGGTCCAATTTTAAGATGAAAGCCATTTCCGCACTAGACTTTTACAGCGCTATAATTCCACTTTCAACATCCTATGGAGTCCTGGGTTTTGTAGTTTTGGGAGGGGCCAGCAAACCCCAGGATTCCATAGGATGTTGAAAGTAGAATCATAGTGCTATAAAAGTCTAGTGCGGAAATGGCCTAAGTCCAAAATCTTCTTATGGAATCCCCTTTCTCAGTTCTGATACAATGAAGTTTGGCCTCAAAATTTTCTTCCACTCTACCTACAAAGTTGTATCACTTTCAAAACACTTCAAAATGCTATGGTTCCACTGAACGAGAATCCAGGATTTGTGCTTTGGCAAAAGCTTAATGTTATCCACTTGGAATCTCTAGTGCCTGTCTACAAATAATTCTAAATGCCTGTCCAAATCCCCAAAATTCCTTGGGATGGAGACATGTCCGTTAAAGTGGTGCCAAACTGGTACAAATGTGGCCCTTACTGCATCATACCTCAATAGCATGTTGTCCTGTTTCAATTCCAGCATTGCCATTGCCATGATGGTATCAGGTTATGAATGCTCTCTACTGTACCCTTTCGACTTAAGTGGATGATTAGCGTTATTGCCACCAGTGTTCCCACCGTATTACAGTGTTGTTGTTGTTGTTGTTATCTTTGTTTTTATCCCACTTTTCTCCTCAAGGGGACTCAAAGCGGCTTACAGCCATTAAAAGAAACATAGTTAAAAACTGTCATATACAAAAGTTAACACAAAGATTAAACTACAATAATAATTAAAACATGCTGAAATACATATAAAGACAGCATTAAAATATCAATTAAATAATAATTAAAATGACCAGCACTGATACAGATTACATATTAAATTCCTGCTGGAATAGGAATGTCTTTAACTATTTCCTGAAGGTAGACAGGGAGGGTGCCAGTCTGACCTCTTTGGACAGGGAGTTCCAGAGCCTGGGAGCAGCCACTGAGAAGGCCCTCTCCCATGTTCCCACCAAATGCACCTGTGAGGGTGGTAGGACTGATGCCCTTTCCACACCTTACCTTTTCGTGGAGGTGGGGGGGCAGCGTTCGCACGAGCAGCCTCTTGCACGAGGTGCTCACATCTCTTCTGCTTCCTCGCCACAGCTGGCTTGCCGGTCACGCGAACGCCCCGCCCTTGCCTCGCCCCTTCCTTCCGCAGTGCAGCCTGGGAGCTGTAGGCTGCGATGGGGCAGGAAGCACCACCAGCCCCGCTCCCGAGGCTCCGCAGGGCAGGTAAGTGTGTGCGGGCCTCGGAGCAACGAGTGACCATGCAGCATTTTCGGCTTTAAGCCGAAAATAAAAAAAATGTGTGCGCGGTCCGCGTCAGGCCCTTGAGTGTCGCGTAAATGGGAATGCATCATGCAGACTGCTCCTCCCATTTACGCGACACTCAAGGGGCCTCTCACTTTAGAAACGGTGTGCAAAAAGGGCCTGACAGAAGGGCCTCTCCCACAGATCTCAATGCCCGGGCCGGTTCATAGGGGAGGATACGGTCCTTCAAACAACCTGGACCTGAGCCGTGTAGGGCCTTAAAGATCATCACCAGCACTTTGAATTGTGCCCAGAAACAGATGGACAGCCAGTGGAGCTGTTGCAGCAGGGGTGTTGTATGCTCCCTGTAACCAGCTCCAGTTAACAACCTGGCTGCAGCTCTTTGGACCAGCTGAAGTTTCTGAGCACCCTTCAAAGGCAGACCCACATAAAGTTATTGGCAAGTCCTTTTTCCTGGCTTTTTCCTGCCCCACAGCTCTTGATTGGTGGTTGTTGTTGTTTTTTAAAGCTGTAATAGAGCAGCGGCATGACACACTCGTACACTATTGTGTTTTTTCATTATAACACTAAAAAATATACTTAAAAATTAAAAAAAACACAAAGAAGAATTTAAAATAAACCAGGGGAGGTGATAGATTTTGAATTTACCAGGCCATGGGAGTAGCTGAGGGAGGGACAAATTGGGTACACCTACACCCCATCCACTCCTGGATCAGTGACAACAGGAAGCGCTATCAAGTGCTATTGAGAAACCGCACTCACCCAGCTGACAGGATTGCAGCGGGAAAGGAGGCCATTACCGGATTTTTTCCAGTAATGAAAAAGGGCTGCTTTGCAATGCATTGAGATGGGAAAGCAGCTGGTTAGGGATGACATTGCGCGGTAGCATGGGTCCTGGACTGGGAACAACATGTGGTTTTGGTAAGATGACAACTTTGTGCAGTAAGGGTCTGTATAATGCAGATACCACCTTTGTAAAACTACAGAGGGTCAAACTAGACAGTGCATTCAATGCATTTTGTCTGCCTCTGGAGGTTTTTTTTCATCCACAAGTAAGCACGTGCAGACTGAACCCATGGGAAGAATTAGTCCTTTCAATAGCTCCTTTTAAGAACTAAATTCACCCCTGCCCCCCCAAAAAGCAACGATAGAGGCTTCCCCCTCTGTTTTAATGCATGAACGAGAAGGAGGCTGAATTTGTTTGAACCCCCCTGCAACCTACCCATACAGGTCTGAAGTAGACCCTGCTTCCTCACTTGTATGTTTAAAAGAGATTGTCTTATAGCTGCCTGCTACATCTTTAACACATTGTCAGAAATCTTGTTCACCAGCTGCATAGCATAAAATTTCACCAATGTAGCCATGTTGAAGTTGGCAATGGACTTCCTTATAGCACAAAAGTTTGACAGGCACTGCCACAATGTGTAGTTGTGGATTGCTTGGATGTGCTAGGGACCATTCTCAACAATGTCCTAAATGGAAAATTTCTCATACAGTGGTCAAGCAAGCATAGCACTGCTTGTACAATCCTGATTCAAATAATGCCCTTGTGAAACAGGCTAAAATGCACAACCTTTTTTGTAGCAGTATTTATATTTATGTTTGACAGTAACAGGATTCAGGCCACTCTTGCGTGCAGGGGTGGGCAACTGTGGAAATCTAGGAGCCAGATTACCCCCCACAAGAAGACCTTGATAGGCCACCCCAGTCCACCCCACCCACTTCCACACAAAAAAGGGCCTCTAGAGGGCATATGGGGGATTTTCGTCATGTTTTAGCATCTTCCTGGGCCTAAATTGGCTGTGAAGCAAAATATAATGGAAATGCCCACTACATTCCTAGAAGACTTTTGAGTGTAATTTTTTTAAAAAAAAAAAATTGGAAAATGAAATGCCCTCCATGCTCTGAAGAGAACATTTTGGGGGATTTTGGAGGGGATTTGGGTTTTTTTGTCCCTTGGGGGAGCCTGAGATCGTGGATGGCATAGTGGTCTGAGCATTGGACTATGACTCTGGAGACCAGGGTTCAAGTCACACTATCTCAGCCTTAGAGGAAGGCAAAGACACACACTCCCAGTAGAAATCTTGCCAAGAAAACCCCATGACAGGTTTCCCTTAGCGTCATAATAAGTTGGTAATGACTTGAAGACACACAAGAAGCAAACAAACCACAACAGAGGGCCCGGGGGGCACATATGGCCTGTGGCCTGCACTTTCCCTGCTACTGTCCAGTGCAGCACACACTGCAAAGGAAGATGTAACTTCATTCTCTTCTTCAAAGAGGATCCATGGGAGGTCAGTAAATAGAATAGATCAAGATGGTGATGGGTTAGTGCCAGACTGATGTTCCAGAAATAATTTGCTGGTGGCAGTCTCGACTTTGAAGAATCAAGACGACATGGTCTGCTCAGTTCCCATCATGAAATATTGTTTCAGGGGAGGAGGAGAGGACTTGTTGGCTCCACCAAAACAGGCAAAGAATGCCAGGGTGATTCTGTTGCCCAGAGATATGGAAAACAAAATGTTCTCCAGAGCTGCTTCCTTCAATTTATCACTTCTTGGAAATTCTAGGGAAATGGTGTGAAATGTAGGATATTGCCCAACAAAAAGAAAAGAATGAATTTTGAGTGGGAAAAAAGAGAGCCGTCCTTCTCTAACACTGGTCTAGTTCTCAGGATTAAAACGGATGTGATGCAAGAGAACCACGGATGGAGCTTCTCTAAGTTCTTTCATAGACAGCTATTGTATTCCTGCTCCCCTTGTGGTGATTTATACCCTATTCAGGAATAAATGAACTACTCCTTTCCTCACAATGTATTCTCTGAATTGTTTCCAGATAAGCTGATGAATGGACACTGAGATCCAGTGTAACATGATGATTATTTTATTGGCTTGGTTTCTGGAGTGGACTTCATTATTTAATAATCAGTGCAGAAGATGATTTATATAAAACTGTGAACTCATTTATATATAGTTCCAAATAAAAATGAGATAACATGGATCAGATATATAACATTACAACTAAACAGAGGACTTTTCTACAGTCAAAGAATAGCCTTAACCAGTGAAACCTTTAAAGGGCAGTGCCATTTTACTGGCCATCTAGAGGCCAATAACATGGAAGCCAAATCCACTTCCCTGGAAAGGCAGTTCCACAGTTGAGAGTGCTGCTAAACAGAAGGTCCCATCTTGGATCTCTACCAGCTTCCCATCTCCAGAAGACAGAACATGAACAAGTTACAGAGCTGGATTAAGACTGAAGAATAATGAGTTCAAATGTGCACATAGACATGAAGTTCACCAGGACAGCTTGGGCCAATCACATCAAAGAACTTCACGAGGCTGTTGCAGGGACAAAACATGGCATATATGTGTATAAAAATCTTAATTGCTGCTTTTAGGTTCTTAATTTTAAAAATTGGCATAGAACTGAGTTAAATAAATATTCTGAGTGATACCAGTCCTGGATTCATGTGGAATAATTTTTTTTTGATGGAGAAAAGAATTCTCCTTTTATTCAAGAAGAAAATCTATAGGTTTAGTAGAAATCAAATTACACAGTTGCTACAAACCAAACAGGGGAAAAAAGTGTCCTGAACACAGAAAAGTGTTAGCATTCCAGCTCCTTCAGTAATATTCAAACATAATTAAGAAACCATCCTTGTTTTAATGATATTCTAGTGATAGCATCCCAAAAGCTGTCTTTGATGTCCTGCTTATTATAGGTTACAATAAATAATACTCACAAGGGGATTTTGCTTATTTTAATTAAAAATATAAGGCATGGAATCTAGCTTCTGAGGATGACTTTTTAACACCCCCATTACATTAAGGCAAAGGTGGATTGCTTTGCAGGGGGAGGGCAATATCATTGCTTCTAAACAACTATCAGTCTTAGAGTTAGGTTAAGAATGATAAAGAATCAATGTCTTTCTTGTAACTGTTTGTACCTCCTTAGAGAAAGTGGGTTCAGACTTTTATATTAGTGATTCCCAACTTACAGCCTCCAGCTGTTGTGAATATCAGTTCCCAGAAACACTAGCCAACATGGTCCAAACTGAGAGATTCTGGGAGTTGAAGTGCGAAATATCTGGAGAGCCCCTCTTTTTATACCCATGACATTCAGAAGTTTTGATGCTGTAAACCAAAACTTGACCATCAGTCTGACCAAGGCCTTTTCCGCACTACACTCTTTTAGTGCAATGATTCCATTTTCAACATCCTATGGAATCCTGGGGTTTGCAGTTTCAGGAAGGGCCGGCTGGCCCCTCCCAAAACTGCAAACCCCAGGATTCTATAGGATGTTGAAAGTGGAATCATCACGCTAAAGGGTGTAGTGCGGGAAAGGCCCAAGTCAGCAATCCTGGGCAGCCAGCTGCCAGGGTGCAAGTATCCCTCTGGGTATTGCAATTTGGCCCTTTCAACATTTTTATCTGTTTGATACAGACATATGTCAACAGTGGCTTGGAAACTGTCCACAATTTGGGTTTTCCACAAGGTTATGGACAAGGTTGGGAAGTAACTAGATAAAAATAACTAGTTACTTAAATCATGGTGGAGGAAAATTGCATTGTTCAAGTGCCAAATGGTGCTGTGCCTTGAACTGTCAAATGACTCAGCTTGGACCTTTCTCTACGTTCATGCTGGGGGGAAACAACAGGTAGAAAAAGTCCTCATTGTGTACAACCTCCTGCCTATTCAAATAAGGTTCAAAATAAACTGTCCTCACACTTCAAGAGCTTGGTTGGATCCTGCCGCTGTCACGTTAAATTGTGAACTGGAACCTTAGACTGCTCCATGGTACACAATTACAACATTATGATTTCAACTTTATTTGTGATTTGTAGTTGAGGCATGGGTGTTTAGACTTCTCACCCAGAAGGCTTTTAGTGCCTCACTAAACTGCAAATCTCAGGACTCCACAGGATTAAGCCATGGCAGTTAAAGTGGAATCATAGGGCTTTTCCACGCTACACTGTTATAGTGCTATTATTACATTTTTAACATCCTTTGGAATTCTGGGGTTTGTAGTTTAGTGAGGCCAAAGAGCTCTCTGACTGAGAATTCTAAACGACCCTTTGTAAACTGCAACTCCAGGATTCCACAGGATGTTGAAAGTGGAATAATATCACTATAACAGTGTAGTGCAGAAAGGCCCATAGCGCTGTGATTGTGTAGTGTGCCCTAGATGTCTCAGGATCCAGTTCTCTGTGCTTTGTACTAGAATATTTGAAGGAGGAGGTTGCTGTTACATAAGAATCCCTTTTAATCAAGTTGCTGGTTTTCTGAAATGTACATCCCAATAGTATATCTGGCATCCAAAGGATCAAACTCTCCCCAATGTTACATAATGTGATCTTTGGTTACCTAAGGTTGCCTTGTATCTTGTTTAAATACTGTTTAAAAAACTAACAGGAGGGTTTTTAAAAATAAACCCCAGCATCTTTTACTTTTAAGCAAATAATTAGCTCTTTCAATGGAGAGATTAGTGCACTGAAGCATTAATAATATAGGCTTCATTTGCCAGTCCTACACAAGGAAAAAAAAACAAAACTGGAGTATGAAGTTCTATCAAGGACTTCAATAACTGGGGGGGGGGTTAAAGATGGGGTTTTGCCTTCAAATTTGTGTATGAAGGATAGAAGAAAGCTCCCAGGTAGAGACCTCCTCTTTCCTTTATTATTCCTTTTATGACAAGAGAGCATTGATTCTCTATTGTCCATATGTAGCAATGGATGGTTTGTTAGGCCTTGAACACATCATCCAAGGTAAGGTAAGGGTGTGTGTGAATAGTTTCTGGTCACCTAGCAACCATCCAGACTAACTGTTTGCCACGGCAGCTTCCCACCTTCCCTAGACTGACAAAATGGTGGCCTTGTAGCTTCCTTTGGCATGCTGCATGACCATGTCGTCCCGCATATATAGTTGATAAGATGGACATGTTGGTCCTTTCACACTAGAATTATATTCCAGCTGCCACGGCAACATCCAATGGAATCTGTACCCTTCAATAATTCATAGACCCTTTCCATGTGATGCACGCAGCCCACCATGGGGACGAGAGAAGGATGGGGCTGGCAGTATCCTGGACCTGTCCTTCTCCCATTCCTAGGCAGTGTGATCATGCCACAAATCATTGACGAGTTTTCCCCATCAATGACCAGCGATTGTGCTGCCTTCCCACTGTGTCTGCACTTACCTTCCCTGCAGAGGCCCTGGAAGTGTGGTAGTAGTGCTTCTTGCACCAGTGCAGCCTGGAAGAGTACCTGGCTATGCTGCAGCAGGAAGAGGTGTGGCCATTGCGCTTCCCGGTTCCCGCAGGCAGCCGGTACAGAGGGGAGTGCTCCATCACTCTACTCTCCTGGGAGAGCCACTGCCGCCATTATCACCAGATGCTGCTGGGACAGAGATAAGCTGAAAGGGACACAGATGAAAATTGGGGCACATGTAGCCAAGCAAAATCAAAGTGTGGCCAAGAAAAATCCAATTGAGGCCAAAATGGCAAAAGTTTTTTATGGGGAAAAACAGACAAGCTAGGAGAGGCTGTTGTCCAAGCTTGGTTTGGCTGGCAGCCAGGAGAATCTGATAACAAACACAGGTCAGAAACTCAGCAGTAACTAAAGTGATCAGTTTAGTGAAGAAAGGAAACAGCTTTGCAAGTGAGAAGAAATAAGGGTCCCAATAATGTCCATAAATCAAAGGCAGAAACCCAAGCAAGGGAAGCAAACAGAAGCATGCATGGAAGAAATGGTCAGTTGATTGCTGACAAAGGCTAGCGGGGAAAGGCTCCATTCTTACAGGCTCCAGGGTTAGTGTAGCTGGTGCCTGATTAATTGGTGCTTGGCACAAATTCAGTGGGAGACACCCTTTTGGCATCTGTGCTGGGCAAAGGTAGGTACTGCTAGATCATTCTCTGTGTCAGAGTGAGCAGGGCTCTCTGCTGGGGCTGACACTTCTGTCCCTGGGGTGAGTGGTGGTACTGTCTGCTCTGCAGGTTCTGCTGCCTTAGACTCTGAGTTTTAGCCTAGGTCCTGGAAGCCCATGACAGCTGTAGCAGTTTGTTTTTGTCTGTGGTTCCTGGGAAGGGCAGGATTCCAATCCTCTTCTCCTTTCCTCCTTGTTGAGTTAACTGAGTGCAAACTATTTTTGCACTTTGAATTCTATTTGCTGCAATTGAAGGAAGCTCAAAGTGCAAAAGCAGGGGGAAGTAGGAGAAAGAGAAGAGAAACTAGGACATTTCAAAAGTGGGATGACTGAGGATTAATCAGGACTGTCCCTCCCAAAGCTGGGGTTGTTGAAGGATTGGAGAAGCATAGGAGATGCAATTTAGGGAGAGGAAACTAAGTAGGGTCAGCTCTGGTTAGTACTTGGATGGAAGACTGCCAAAATATGCTAGGTGCTGTAGACTATATTTCAGAGGAAAGAACTGGCAAAACCACCTCTGAGTATTCTTTGCCTAAGAAATCACAATGAAATTCATGGGGTCACCATAAGTGGACAGGTGACTTGAAGGCGCACCCCCCCACACATTTAGAATTTCTAGCCAGAGAACTATAAGTGTCACAATTTCACAGGATACAGCCATGGCAGTCAAAGAAGAATCCTTGCATTATATTCGAACAGTATGAAAGGGTCCTCTGTTTCTGCATCATATTAGAAGGCTTCTTGCTAGAACTCTCAAGTAGGGATGCAAATCTTTGCATTCTTCATTCTTTCATTTGTCCCCACTGCAGAGAAAATTAAGTTTTCTGAACAGTCCTTGAGAAGCTACCTCTACAGGTCTTGTGGAATTGTGCTGTGCAGAAATGCACATCTGCATAAAGTATATGGGGGGACTGCACAGAAAACACTATCCTCTCCTTCATCCAACAGAGAGATTTTATAAAGAATTACACTTCTCAAGCTGATCTTTCCTCAGATCCTGGAATCTGGCGCCAAACTTCCAAAAGCTAAGAAGGCTATTTGTCCTCCACCTTTGAATAGAATAATCCCCATACTTTAACCAGAATTTTTTGTGTGTAAGAATTGATGTACTCACCCTATTCCCACTTCTCTGAAAACACACAGAATTGCAGGAATAAAGTGTATTTTTTTTTTTCTCTTGAGAGGATCTGTTGCCATTTCAGGTCATCCTGTAACACTGAGCTGCTATAATCTATCACTATACTTTGGGCCATATTAAACTATGCCTGGTATAACTTTAGTACCCTGAAGAATTCTTGCTTGAAGATCCTTTTTTGCAGGGATTGAGACTGCTAGGCAGTTAGGTTTCTGTATGCATTTATCACTGAAGTTGCAGCAGCTTAGTCAGAAATTGAAGAGTGCCTGGGGACTGCAACAATTTCAGCTTCATATGGACTCCTTAGAGTCTTGAGTAGAGCTCACAGAAAACATTGCTTACATAATTATTTTAAAAAATACAAACAAAAACCCACATTCAGAATAATTGTTCCCAATGAGAACCAAATCAGATTAATGTCAAATGCATCGTAGAAGCTTATTTATTTAAATTAAATTTCTATTTAATTTCAGCATGGCATAGAGAAGCAAAGATGTGAAATGATTATTGATGAAAGTTAAGGAAGAAATTGCAAGAGCAGTGTTAAGATGATGATTGAGGAAACAAAATAATGACCACAGATGATTTACCTAAGATTAAGTGGGGGATGAAGAAATCAAATTAGTTTAACATTTTCTATACCTTACCTCAGTCATTAATAAAAATGGATACTGTAGTCAAGAAATCAGAAGAAAATTAAGATTTGGAGGAGCAGCCATGAAGGAACTAGGTAAGATGCTCAAGCATAAAGATGTATAATTAATTACTAAAGCCAGGATCACCCCTACCACAGTATTTCTGATTTCTATGCGTGATTGTGAAAGCTGGACAGTGAAGAAAACCCCACCCTTAAGACCAGTATTTGTGCTGGAAAACAATACATGATACCTAACACACGATAATAAAAATGTCTCCCTCTACCACAACTACCAGCTTCAATGGAAGACTTAATTAATTAATTGAATTTATACCTCACCTTTCTCCCAGAATGGCACCCAAGGTGACAAGAAAGAATTTCTTACAGGTCCTCATCAGGAGTGCAGGATGGGGTAAAATTCACTCTTCCAATCTGCTCCATTCTAGAAATGATCTGTCTCCCTCGCCTGCAGCTAAGCCATTTTTAAAAGTTGCTTGATATTAGATGTGCTAGTACATTTGGGGACATTAAAGCTCCAAGCTTAGGCTTCTGTTATGCTCGAGTAGCACATTTTTAGCTGGATTGCACAGCACTGTGAAGGAAAGAAAGCAAGTTCTTCATAGTGATTGATCCCCTGGAAGGCCAGCATTGGACAAATTGATTATTTTTCTTCTTTTCCAGATGATGAACCCAAAGAATTTGCCTTTGTTTTGTTGTGTTGCTGTGCCCAAGGCGTTTTTTTACTCCCACCACCACTCCACTACAGTGGCAACTGTTTACCACTGTAATTACTCTACTTAGCTACACAACAGGATCTCAGGCTTAATGTCATTTCTACTGTGGCTCTGCGGGTAAGGTAAGAAAATCATTGTTGCAGCAACTTTCTTAAGCTCAGTATAGAAGGAATTATGAAGTCTGGTTTCCAGTTTGCTGTTCTAACCCCCAATGAATTATTGGTTTGATCCAGTTTGGTGCTGAGAGCCTTGAAAGAGGGACTGTTCTTACTAGCTGAATCCAGAAAGAGAGGAAAAGCTAGAGAGAAGGGAAGCTGCAGTTGCCAGAGATAAAGATTGGTGAGTGCCCTTTTCACTTTAAATAAGGCAGCAGGATTTTTGATCATCTGTCTAGAAGGGGACAAAAAAAAAAAAAGATTAAATTCCTTATGGAAGATTTTTTAATTTTTCTAAAATCTTTTTTAAACCTTTTGGTTGTGGCTTTAAGGGCAGCAACCAAAGTAGCAATACTGCTGAGCAGAATATGTACAGTCTTCCCTTCACATTCACAGGTTTGACCTTTGTGAACTTGATTATTCCTGAGGAACATGCTTGCCTCCCCCCACCATTCTCCTTTTCCTATTCCCTTGTATTTCTCACCCCAGGTTTGCGAGGCTTGTGTTTAAAATGGACATTTTTTTCTTTTTGGATGAGCAAAGCCTTTCCCCTGCCCACCCCCCCTTGCTGGAGGTGGGTCCCCTTTGCCATGTTGTTACCCTGTGTGTTGGGGGTCCGGGGAGGGGTACCCAAATTGCCAAATAAAAAGCATAAGTTGGGGGAATTTAAGTTCGAGCACTCTCTCGGCTAAACGAGAGGCAGGGTAATGGCAGCTAGGATCTTTTACCCAATGTCTACAGCGTCGGGTCAGAGAGCAGTTAGACAAGCTTTTAAGTGACAAATAATGTTTTTTATTAAGAACAAACACAACGAAAGACACGACAAATACTAACTAACTTAGAAATAGAAATGGAGAATTTCAAGGGAGTGGGTGGCACGACACTTGGTCTCGTAGTCCTGGAGAGAAGCAGGGTTCTGGGAGAGAGAGCTCAGCGTGGCTCGCTGAGGGAGTTTCCTTAGACAACCGGCAGCAAGGCGGGATGGAAGTCCACAGTAGTCCGAAGACCGTTTGGAAACGAGGGGTTTTTATAGGGTGGATAGTGCTTACAGGCTATGCCGTGCTTGGTGAGAACAAAGGAAATTTGGAGCTGGACAAAGAAGTTAGAAAAGGTCAAGTTTGCATGATGAGCTTAACGCTTGGCGACAATGGTTTGGCCAGTATGTAAATGTCCCGTCTGAAGGGGCTAGCTCGGCTGAGAGCCGTGAATCTATTGTAAGGGTTTGCAATGAGGTGTTCCCTGAAGCAACGAAAGAGGCTTGAGTTACCTGCCTCAATGGGGTCTGGAATGCAAAACCATTAACGGCCGTGCCTTGTACGTGCTTGTTCGGAGGACCCTCGCAAACACGCGGAGTAGGGTGGCTGAGAAAGGTCAAGCAAAGGCTGAATTGTTTGATATCAAAATGATATCTAATGCTCTCACCAGACATAACATAACTGAAGTAACAATGTGACTGCACATCCTACTGTGTAATGGCTGCTGATTGGTCAGGTGCTCTCTTTGTTCCTACCCCTCCCCTTTGGGAGAAATCTCCTTTCTCAAGATGGCAACTACAGGTAGCTAGAACATCAGAACTCAGTGCTCTGCTCTTTTCAGCCTGAGGGGAAAGAACTGGCTAAGCTCTTGAACGTGTCTTTTTCCTTTTCCAACTCCCTGGAGTGTTGGGGCCAGAGAGGAAGGAATGAGAGGAGGAAGCTCCAGAGGGGAATGGGAGGGGGATCATGGGTGGAGTTATTCATAGTTTTTCTACTTCTGTGAGGGTTCTTCACCCCAAACCCTTGCAAATGTGGAGGGGCCACTGTAGAAAAGTCTTACAATGATTGTATTTGTGATATTCATTTACAGTTGACCCTAGTGAACCCAGGAAGCTTAATCTCCAGCTGTCTTAATTTGGCAGGGACAGTCCTGATTAATTATCTGTTGTCCCACTTTTAAAGCTGCTTTGTAAATGTTCCACTTTCTCTTTCTTCCTCCAGCTTTCCCCTTTGCCCTCAGCTTACTTCACGTGCTACAAACTGTGTTCAAAGTGCAAAAGTAGTTTATATTCAGATAACAAGAGGAGGAGGACAGGAGGGACCAGAATCTTGCTCTTCCTGGTAGGCTTAGGCAAAAAAGAATCACTACATCCTCTGTTAAGTTATGTATTCTTTCTCATTAATAACTTGCTGTTGTGACCACACTGGTGTTGCTTGAGCACATGTGTCCTGGTTTCCATCTGTGAAAGTTTGGAGGGCACGAGGAAGATGTATGTTGTCTTTAAGACCCTACCTGGCCTACGCCTTGTATGGCATGATGGATCACATGGCCTTGTGATCTCATTATTTTTATAATGTTAGTACTAGTGTCAAGGCATCCGCCAGTTGGATCAGGCATAACATACAGATATAATGTTGTCATATAAACACTAACCCAGGGGAGAGGATGGAGAGAGGAGAGAAGGATTGAGTGAAATGCCTCAAAAACAAAAAAGGTGTGATTGAGAATTTTTTAAGTACCTCACTGAACTACAGATCACAGGATTCCAAAGGATGGAGTCATGGTAGTCTAAGCATTATCAAACTGTTATGCTTGTTCAGCGTGGATATTCTCTTAATCTGAACTTTAAAGGAACTATCCAGTGAGTTGAAACTACTTTGGAGACAAGACTTAGCACCTTTTGTAACTCCTTTGAAGTTTGATCTAAAACCTAGAGAGGATTTCCCATTCTGTCCTCACAGAAGCTATCTGCTGCCAACTACCTTAATAGCTGCCTCAGTTGGAGTATAAGGCCGTGAATTGCAAAGATATGATGTCTGCCCTAGAGACTTTGGAAAGTGATATGAACTTGGAATGATGGCACTAATGACCTGCATTAACATTTTAAGATGGCATCTCTAAAATAAAGAGGAAGATGTCAAGGAAGTAGAAGGAGGAGGCCAAGTTAAAGGAGAAGTGGGAGGAAGACAAAACAGGAACCTTGATTTACTGTGGACACAAACCAGAACAGAAACAGTCCCTGATCAACGAGGATGTTGGAATAGATCACAGCTTTCTGTCATCATCAGATCAACTATGACTGTTGCTGTTTTTTAAATGCATACCAGTAAGAGATCAGTCACAAGAAAATGGTAACTGCTTGAAACAACTTTCTCTTGCTTTAGGGTAAAGCCATTCCCGCCTGTACAGAATTTAAAAACAACTGTTGAGTTATCAGAAGTCTGTCACTTGTTTTATGGCTGAGCTTTGAACACGTTGCAGTTGGTTCAGTTTGAGGGCGAACAAAATCCTATCTTGTTGGACCTAACTGTTGAAGAAAAGCTATTGTGCCTACAAAAGCTTCAAATTATTATTATACAACACATAAGCTCTATCTGGACAAATCTAAATCCAGAGTGCTTTTTCTTCGACATATAAGGCAAGGCGAGACCACCTCAAAACTAAACAAACCTTTTTCCAAGGAACTTACATGTAAGGCCTGCTGGAGCAAAACACAGGGAAAAGGAACATAAATAGTTTTATATTTTCCCTGTGCTTATCTCTCTAAATGGCACACTCTGCCTTGCACCCTGGATATGAACAGCTGCGTAGTATTACAAGGAGACAGCATTAATTGTGTAAGAATGTTTCAAGGCTTTTGGTCATGTGTCTAAGATGGGGTTGTGTGGGAAGATGAGTTACATGCACTGAAAGAGGAATTATGGGTGTTATGAGTAACTGGTGCTTGCTCAAACGTGTTTCGTTATGTATTTATTTATTTTACTATGATGAAGAGCTGTCACCATATATCTGCCAAAATCCTATATGACCTGTTACATTATGTAATTTTATGTATACTGAGCTACATAGCAGAGGAGCAAAGAAAACCCTTTTTCTGAATTGTGAAGATACATAAGGGGACAGCAGCAAGAGTTGGTGCCCAAAGTACATCAGAACCAATGCAATGTGCATGCAGACCAATGCACACTGATCCCATTGTACATCAGGCATCAACAGTGATGTAGACTCGAGTCGATTGACTCAGACTCAAGTCGGACTTAAGTGGTTTCAAAAACTTTTCCTAAGAGAAGAAGGCCAGACTTGCCCCTGGAACACAAGGTGCATATCTCAGAGAGGAACATCAAATGTGCTAGTCAATGAGCTTTAGAAGGAAGGATTCTTCCTTCTAAAGCTTTTGAGGCTGAATAATGGAAAGTAAGGAGGATCCTATTTCCCATTTCCAAAGCTACAGACTCTTTCATGTCCGTTGGCACAAAAGTCTCCAGATTTGGGAAGGGGGAATAATAAGGATCCAATTCCCCACTTCTGAAGCTGCAGATGACAAAATTGCAAATGTAGAGGGCCAGCTCTGCTGAAATTATTAAAGCTTACTTTGTTTGCCTCTGTCCAGAAATTCAGAATATAGGTTGTCAAGTTGGCTCCCATACTTGAGACTTGACTTGAGACTATCTTCAAGGATTTGAGACTTGACTTGAGACTTGAAGGTAGAGACTTGAGACTTAGAGTAAAAGACTAAATACATCACTGGGCATCAATGCTCATCAGGCACTTTGATGGCTGTGCTACTTAGTAATGTAACAGTAGTCCTCTACTGGATGTGGATGTTATGCAACTGTGCAGTTTTAATTCCATCAGATGTAAGTCCACTTACTTAGATTGAAGTACCCATTGGGATTCCAGCCCTCATTTTTGGCCAAATTTTGGATAAATTAGGAAGTTCTTGTGAAGAATGAAATTTCTTCAGGGGATGGGGCTTTCTTGTGAAATCAGAGGAAGCAAAAGAAATAGTGTTGTAGATTCATATGTCCAAACTACAAACAGCCTCAATAACTATCAAAGGGATGTGACCTTAGCCAGGATCTTTCTGCATGGAAAGAATTTGTTCTGCCATTAAACTGTGATCTCAGCCAGAGATAGAGACCCAATCATCTTGTGGCCGAACTCCAGATGGACACTAATACACATGGAAACAGAAAAATAATAGGTCAAAACAGAAGATTCAGGCTGCACAGTAAGCATCCTGCTTAAGAGGTGCGGATGAGGGAGGATTTTGTCTGCATTTTCAAGTGAACCAATCTAATTCATACTTTCCAGGCAAATATGTGGATCAGAACACAATTTGTTTTGTTTTTTGAAGAAATTCTTCTATTTTCACAGTGCAGTTCTTGGCTCAAAACTGGCGTACAAAAATGTTTATGTTACAGAAAAAAATGCAGACGTTAGATGAAGTTTCATACAAATGCATATATTACAGTAGTTGGATAGAAAAATGAACATATTGTGGGGTTTTTTTTTTTTTTTTAATTGCAGTCTGGTAAAGAAACTGGACCAAACTAATTTGTGATGGAATGTAGGTCAAACTGATGTGGAGTAGATTCAGACTGATGTGTCCATCATTGGTGTGAACATAGGAAATAAGCTCCATTCTACCTATTTCTTATTTATGTATAAGGCTTAGGACTATATTACCTATAGGAATGTAGGTAACTATAGGATTATATTACCTATATTAATAAAATGCTTAATGCAAAGTGCATAGTTACCCAAGGTCATACTATTACATTTTCAGATGTCAAAGTCTCAGACAGTGACATTAAAAAAATAAATACATTCTGGGACATGTGAAAAAAGAAACCATGTGACTTAGCACTGTCACATTCATCTGCATTCCATGCTTAAAAAACCCCCAAAGAATTCAAAACAGTGATGCTCAAATATGTTTTTAAAGCATGACTCGTGTTGAACCAAGCGAGAAATGTATTTTCGTTTGTAATCAATACTGCTGTAATTATGTGGCTTGTTTTCCGTGCATTTATGCCAATTTTCAATGCTTTTCAAGCTCATTATGCATAGCCTGGAGAGATTTTACCACACTCAATGTAAAATCAAAGGCAGCAGTAAATAGTATGTATATATAGTAGATGACTGAAACTGATTTGGACACATGTTGTTAAATTTTACTCCTCTTATTTTTTTCCCCTTATATTTTTGACATGGAAGCAGACATGTCATATGCAGCAGCTTATAACCCAAATCATAGATCATATCTAATGCTTTGACATTAAATATGGAGGCAGCAAGAACTCTTAGCTGCTGCCATGGACCAGGCTAAGTTTTCACAAAGGCTTGTTATCCTAGCATTAGTCTCAACTGAAGTAGAAACATACTGCCTTAATACCCTAAAGGCATCTGATCTTAGAAGCTAAGCAGGGTTAACCCTGGTTAGTACCTGGATGAAAGACTGCCCACAAAAAGGTGCTATGGGGTATATTTCAGAGGAAGGAATCAATAAAATCATCTCTGAGTAGGCTTTGCTTCAGAAAACTATATGAAATGCATGGTTGCCATAAGACAATGGGTGACTTAAAGGCTCACAAACAGAGAAAGTAGAAACATTAAACTAGTTGGATTTACCTGTGAAAAAGGTGAATCAACAATTTACTGAGTATACTCTCGTTGTGACTAATCAACAAGATTCCAGATTCCTGGATGGTGTACAACCATTACAGTGCCTTCAACATATCATTTAATTCACTGGAATGGTAGAAGCTGCCTTTGTGCATTCCCCCTTATATAATGGGACAATAAATTGTCATGCTGGCCTATACATTACACAACTCTATGTGCAACAATATATTTAGCAGAAGAGTCGCATATAGTGTAACCATCATGTAATATGTAGTTTTCCACTTCACAAGCATGATGTAGGATCTCTACCACTGTGTTTCTTAAAAAGCCAATGTGATTCTGGGCTTCATCAATAGGAGTATATGTCAAGGGAAGTGATAGTACCACTCTATTAGGCTCTGGTTAGACCCCCCCACCTGGAATCCTGCATCCAGTTCTGGGCACTGCAGTTCAGGAAGGATATTGACAAGTTGGAATGAATCCAAGGGAGGGCAACCAAATGGTGGAAGGTTTGGAAACCATACCCTATAAGGAGCAGTTTAGGGAGTTAGGTATGTTTAGCCTCGAGAAGAGAAGGTTAAGAGGCAACATGTTAGCTATGTTTCAACATTTGAAGGGATGATGCATGGAGGATGGGGCAGGTCTGTTTTCTGCTGTTCCAGAGACTTGGATGTGGAGCAATGGCTTCAAACTTCAGGGGAAAAAATCCATCTAAACATTAGCAAGAACTTCTTGATGGTAAGAACAGTTCGACAGTGGAAAACGCTGCCTTGGAGTGTGGTTAAGTCTCCTTCTTTGAAGGTTTTTAAATAGAGGTTGGACAGCCATCTGTTGGGAATGCTTTGATGGCGTGTTCCTACATGGCAGAATGGAGTCGAACTGGATGCCCCTTATGGTCTCTTCCAACTCCTTAATTCAATCGATTTTACAGGCCCATCTTAGACAACATTGACAATGATCTCAAAGGAAGAGAAGAAGCCATCTACAGAGTGCTGATCCTGAAAAAAAATTCTAAATATGGGGTCAATTTTAATCCTTATCAGTTTTTAGAAGTCCATTGTACAGAAGAAGGAAGCTCCTTTACTGGCTAATTTATTAGCATTATTCCTCGCTGCACATTAACTGGAGAAGTAAAGTGTTAGACAATTGCCAAAGGGTCATCCAGAGGTTTCTTCCATCAGCCGTGGTCTTAGAAACACACACAGTGTACTAATGTTTGCCTGCTCTGTTTTATTTTCCGGTGTTTTATGATGATGATTTACCATTTACCACCCACTGTCTCTGATGAAGTTACCAGGCCGGAGACATATTTAAGCCTGTTTAAGTTTTATTCCACCTTCACTTCAAGATGTTAATCAGTTACTAGTTTGCCTGTCTTCTCCACTTCCTTTCCTTTCAGTCGGTACCTAGTCTCTGAGACCAGGGAGCCAGTTTGCACAGATGAGTATTTCACTAAATCCATACCCCCTCTTCCTTCTCCTCCAGCATCATTGTCATCATCATCATCATTGTTGTCATCATCATCATCCCCCTTTAGATTTTTCTTTAAATTTTCCATGTTGTTTCATGTTATGTTTTATTTTAGATAGACTTATAGATCAGATAGGATCTTTACTTTCATTCATTGTGGCTCTTAACATGTTGGAAGTAAAAAGGCACCAATGCTTGTATAAAATGATGGGTGGAAGAGAAGACAAATGGATATTAGATCGTTCTTGCAGCTTTCCTCTATCTGTCTTTCTTTAGATCTGGATTTGTTGATGTGTATCTTCAAGTCCTTTCAAGTCCTTATGGCAATCCTACTGCAAACTTATCTGGGGCCATTTCCACACTAGACTGTTATAGCGCTATGATTCCACTTTCAACGTCCTATGGAATCCTGGGGTTTGCAGTTTTGGGAGGGATCATCCGGTCCCTCCCGAAACTGCAAACCCCAGGATTCCATAGGATGTTGAAAGTGGAATCATAGCGCTATAACAGTCTAGTGCAGAAACGACCCCAGAGTTTTCTTGCCAAGGTTTGTTCAGAGTGATTTTGCCAATGCTGCCTTCTGAGACTGTGAGAGTGTGACTTGCCCATGGTCACCCAGTGGATTCCCATGTCTAAGCAGAGATTCAAACCCTGGTCTCTCAGTGTTCTAGATCAACACTCAAACCACTACTCCACAATAACTCCCTTTGGATCTACATACTTAAGCCTTTTGCTTCCTACTGAGGTCACTTCCTCCTTGCTTCCTACTGAGGTCACTTCCTCCTTGTTCAAGAATTCAGTTTCTTTGTTCCTGTAGTGTGTGAAGGGAGCAGCCCCTATTTTATTCTGACAAGCTTTTCAAAGTAATAAAGAAAGGCTTTTAGAGGGGTGCTGTATTGTTGTTATTGAACTGTCTTCTTTAATTGCTTTTTATCCATTTTAAACATAAGTTTTTAATTGTTTTAGTATTATGAATAGTTTGATTGCATTTTAATGTTGACATTTATATAATTTTACTTATATTGTATGTCAGCCCTGCACAGTGGAAGGTTTAACTTTCATGGATTGAATTATTTGCAAGTTTCTCCAATCTCTACCCCCACGCCCCATGTCAAGAGCTCTCCACCTCAAGAGCCTATTGGTGGCTCTGATCAGTCCGCACAACCCTTTAAAAACCCGCCTCTGGTCCTCTTCCTCCTCCATCAGCTGCTATCAGGCCAGCTAAGGATGGCCTGCAGCCTGACTTCTCAGCATCACAAACTTTGTCTCGATGCCCTGCCACACCCAAAGGAGGAGATGGGTGAGAGCAAGGAAGTATAGGGACACCATGCACATCTGCATCCTTTCTCTCTCCTTTCTCTGACCCAGGTTGGACTCTGGTGCCCATTCTCCCCACTATGCTTCAGCCCCCTTCACACAGACACACACACACATTTTGATACTTGGTCCCCCCCCGACTTTTACACAGGTGCTGTGTCCCTGACCCTAGCAAATGTGGAGGACGGACTATAGTTGTTTTGAATAAATTGCCAAGGGTCCTAATTTTGAGAGAAAGGTGGGGTATAAACACTGATGATGATGATGATGATGATGATGATGATGATGATGATGGTGATGGTGATGGCGGTGACAATGATAGCTGTAGCTATAGATAAGAAGTTGTAACTAACTAAGCCTAGATCAATTTCTTTCACATCCCAAGATGGGTTTCTTGAGACAGCAGCCACAATCCTGTTGAGCGTAAACTATGAATGTGTAAACTAGGCCCTTTTCACACGGCATTTTCCATGCAAAAGGGTCCCTCGAGCATCGTGCAAATGTGAGGAGCAGTCCACAAAATGCACTCACATTTGCACGATGCTCCAGGGCCTGGCAGGCACCATTCACGCACTTTTTCATTTTCTGCTTTAAGCCAAAAATGGTGTGCGGTTGCGCATCACTCCAGGGCCCTGCGTGCACTTGCTGTGCATGCGGAGCCTCGGGAGCTGGGCCAGTCACGCTTCCTGTCTCAGTGCAGCCTGGGAAGGTTGTGAAAGGAAGAGGCGGGGCTCTCGCACGAGCAGGGAGCTCGTGTGGATCCGAAGGACCCCGGATGTGAGAGCCTCTCTCCGGAGGCTGCTCACATGAGCACTGCACCCCAGCGCTGAGAAAAGGTGAGTTGTGGAAAGGGTCATAGAGTTGTACACTCATGACTGTTTTGTATTCATGATTCCTATGTAGACCTTCCTTTGGGGTGTATGTAAGGGCCATGAAAATTCTCCAGTCTTTACTTATTGAACAGCAGTCTCTGTTTTCAATAGGGATCTGTTCCCCTGTTATTCAGGAAGAAGATGGCTGATGCCCCCTGCCATGCAAGTGATCTCTGGCACAAGGGGGAATTGCAACAGGGGCACTATTTCTGCCTGTCACAATGGAGATTGATTATGGTAGGGGATGAGTGACAGGGGAACAGATCCCCATTGATTACAGTGGCTGCTGTCAGGTACGTGGGGATGGGGAGAATCAGGATGAGGTTCACTGAGTCTTAGGCCATTTCTGCACGACACTCTTGTTCCGGCCGGCCCCTCTCGGAACTGCAAACCCCAGGATTCCATAGGAAGTTGAAAGTGGAATCTTCACGCTATAAGAGTGTCATGCGGAAGTGTTCTTACTCTAACCACAATACATTGCTTACACACTCATAACTTCCCGACAGAATTCTAGCCAATACATGTAAGTTTTTCCTTTTACATTACAAGGACATCCTGAGTAATTATATCTGTTCTTACCATAAGCTTATATTGCTCTTGCCCCATTGCACTCTGTGTGGTGGTGGTGTCGCTGTTGTATTTATATCCCACCTTTTTCCCAGTCCAGGACTCAAGGTACCGAACAAAGTTTAAAAGAGATACAGCTTTACTATAAGTACCAAACATTCCTACATTCTGATCGTATGTCCTCCTTATTATCTTATATTCTTATTGATTTTCACTCATAATTGGCTTATTTCTTTTATTTTGTAGCCAACCTTTAAGAATATGGGAAAAGAGAGGATGTATGTCTTTAAATCTATGGCTCTTTCCACACGCGGAGGAAGCCACGCCTGAAAACACGCCAAAACGGAGCTTACCTGCAGCTGTCGCAACATGGAGCAGTGCGCGTTCGCTACTCCACATGCGACGGCGTCCTGCAGCGTCCCATGGCATCCAAAATGGTGGCTTCCAGCTGGCGGAGGCTCTCCGCCAACCGGAGAAGCTCGCCAGCCAGAAGCCCACCCCCTGGCCGGTCTGCAGGCGTGCACTTGCGTGCGCCTGCAAATCCACACCGGGCGCTGCAACAGGGCTGCACGGGGCTGCATGCCCGTGCTTTTTAAAAACCACAAGACAAGTGGTTTTCAAAAAGTACATGGCACCGCCACTTCTGGATGCCCCTGCGCAGATTGGGGTGTTGAACTACACAAAAGTAGTCTGCCCCAATCCACGTTACGGTGTAGATGGCCTCTGTCAGAGATTGCTCTATACCGTTTTTTTAACCTCGTGTGGAAAGGGCCTATGCATACAATCAGGGGCTTTCCTTTTAACAGTCTTTGTTGGAAAGTCAAGACATGAATGGGCATGATCCCACTTGACTGAAACTGAGGCAGGGAATAAAGTAAACCGGAGCTGTGTACACAAGGTATTGATTCTCAACAGCATAAAAACAGTTGTGTTCAGACTTACAGTGAACTGAAGTTGTAAACAAATACTGGATCATGCCATCTTTCAAGTGAGGCATGTATTGTCTGCTTTGACTGGCAGAGATTCTCAGGCACAATATTAATATGCATCCCCCCAGATTTATATTCAAGCCCTTGCATGATCAGAGACCCATGTGTAATAAAGGTACTCGTAAGCATGTCCGTAGTGCATTCTGGCAGATTTGTCACAATTAGGGATGGGCCAACCAAATCCTTGAATCCTGGGCAAGGATTTGAGATTCACGGATCCAAATCTCCGGGCCAAAATAGGCAACTCGAACCTTTTGAATCCACACCTCCTCTCACTCCTGCCAGCGTGATAAGCCAGGATGGGGGGAGGAGGTGGCGGGGAGCACGATCTCTCTATTCCCATCTGCACCACAATCAGGTGCACAGTGGGTGGGACGAGGTGGCGGGGAGCACAATCCCATGCTTCCCTCGCTATTCCCGCCCACTGCTGCTGTGATCGGGTCCATGGTGGGGGGAGGAGGTGGAGGGGAGCATGATCTCATGCTCCTCGCTCTTTTGCTGCCCACCCCCGGCGCGATCCTGTCCAGGGCTGGCGGCAGAAGGTTGTGGGGAGTGTGATCTCACACCCCAGGAAGGATCCCAGTGTGATCCTTCCTGGGGCTGGTGGCAGAAGGTTGTGGGGAGTGCAATCTAGCACTCCCTGCTCTTTTGCTGTTGCCCACGGGGAGGATTTGAAAGATTTGAGATTTGTGGATTCGCAGAACCTTCCAGGGATTTCGATCTGGATTTGGATTCGGAAAATTCTGGATTCATCCCATCCCTAGTCACAATGATGTACATGCACATCCATTCATTTCCATGACTGGTTTATTCATCACAAAAGAATACTAAAGCAATCACACTGGAAATTGACTTATTGGCAACCACCACCATCATAAATATTACTATATGAATTCTAGTAGAGGATTGTTAGCGCTTTGAAAGTCAATTTGCTGCTGCTAATGAATTTGAAATTTTATTGCCTATTGTTTACTGCCCTTTATCCCCAGTCTCCACATGGCCAATGTGGGCCTCTGCCTGCATTGGGAAGCCCTCTAGACCATCTGAACAGACAACAGCAATAACACCTGTGACTCTAACATCATCACTTTTCCTGTATGATTTTTAACATCTTTGCCTAGTGAAGAAGCCAGTAAAACTTTGAAAGCTTGCGTGATAGATTTTGTGCTTTTTAATTGGACTAATTAACATCTCTCTTTTTTGTGGATGTTGGATTTTGTTGTTCTTTGCTGCATGGCCAACATAGCTACCCCTCATTAATTGGTGCTGGACTATCACTTGAATAACCAACATGCAAGAAGGATGACCAGGGAGCATTTAACATTCCACAGTTATTGTGTTCTGTTTTCCTACTTCAACTGCCATAGTTCCATCCTATGGAATCCTGGGATTTGCAGTTTAGGAAGTGGTGAAGGACATCGAAGAATTTCAACCTGTGCTTCATAGACTATAGCAAACTTTTTGATTGTGTAGATCATGTGAAACCAGGATCACTCTGAAAGAAATGGGTATACCACAACATTTGATTGTCCTGATGCATAACTTGTATGCCGGACAAAAGGCTACTGTTAGGACAGACTACAAAGAAACAGAAGGGTTTCCAATTGGAAAGTGAGGGGTTCAGACAAGGCTGCATTTTATCACCCTATTTGTTTATCACCCTATCTGAACATGTCATACATAAAGCAGGATTAGACTCAAAGGAAGGAGGTGTGAAACCTGGAAGAAGGAACATCAAAAATTTATGATATGCAGAGGACACTATACTACTAGAAGAAAACAACAAACACTTGGAATGATTACTATAGAAAGTGAAGGCAGAAATGCAAAGGCAAAGTTACAGGTGAACATTAAAAAACGAAAAATAATGACCACAGATGATTTATATAACTTTAAAGTAGATGATGAAGACATTGAAATAGTTCAAGATTTTTCATATCTTGGCTCAGTCATTAATAAGAATGGAGACTATAGTCAAGAAATCAGAAGAAAACTAAGGCAGCTATTAATGAACTAGACAAGATCCTAAAGTGTAAAAATATATCATCACATACTAAAATTAGGAGTGTCCATGCCATTGTATTTCCAATTTCTATATATGATTGTAAAAGCTGGCCTGTGAAGAAAGTCGATAGGAAGACAACTCATTAAAAATATGATGTTGGAGAAGAATTCTATGGATACCCTGGACTGCTGATGAGCCCTAGGAGCAAATGAAGACTGAACTTTCATAGAGGCCAAGAGGACTAAACTGAGGCAGTTGTATTTTGGTCATATCATGAGCAGACATGACTCACAACAAAAGCCAAGAATGTTTGGTCGGGTAGAAGGTAATTGGAAAAGAGGAAAACCACATTACAGATGGACAGACACAATCAAGGAAGACACATCCCTGAATCTGCAAGATCCAAGGAAGGCATTTGATGACAGGGTGACTTGATGGTCTCTCACCCTATAGGGTTGCAACTTGACGTCAACTTGACAGTAGGTAACAACAATGAGGACTTCAGAGAGCTTTAGGGCTTCACCAGACAACAAGCCCCAAGGTTTCACAGAATACAGATATAGCAGTTAAAATGAGATCAAAGTGCTATAATGGCAGAGGCTCAATGGACCCCAGTTGAACACTGTAGAAGTCCATGTACACAATTCAGCTGCATCTGACTAACTTTGGTTCTGGCTTATGGGGCACTGCCTGTGGGTTGGTCTTGACCTAACTAGGATTATAAGGCTTCTGGACGAGAGAGAACAGAAAAATATGGGGATGGGTGGACAAGGAATTAGAATGACAACGCTGCAAGTAGGAACAGATTTTTAGAAGCATCATGCTAACCTGTGTCTTGGGCCACTGTGGCAATAGAGTGGATAAAATTATTATGACAGCTAGATTCCTCAAATACATACATGTAGCAATCTTGGCTGGTCGCCCTCAAGATGATGTTGGCCTACAACTCCCATAAATCATCACTAGCATAGTCAATAGTGAGGGATCTGGGAGTCACAGTCCAGAGACATCTGAAAGGCCCCAACAGAACATGGTCAAAGCAACAGGCAAATGATGTGTCTGTTCAGCTCAGGCAAACATTTATTTGAAAAAGCATCAATGAAGGAGTGATTCATTATTCCATTCTGTCAAGAACAGAAGCAGAAAATATTTCCATGTTCCAACTTGGCAAAGCATAAACACTGAAGGTGGATGCCCTCATGTATACGCCTTATATTATCTGTCCACCGATCACCCAATTATCTTCAGCAAAACAAAATAAGTAACTCAAGCTTGAGAACACATGTCTAACACAAACAGTGAGAGGGCCCATGAAAAGGGCAGTGTTGGAATGGCGTGAACGAAACAGATCAAGAAGATGATTGCTTACAGTTGCAGATTTTCAATTTTCTTCTCCACCCCACCCTCCAATCCCCAGTCCTATTGTTATGCCATTACTAATTTGACTGAACTATTGTTTGGAATAATGTGACTTTTCCACAGCCTCAGAATAATACGCAAGGGAACCGTGGTTGAAACGGCATATGGTACATTTTCTGCACCACTGGATGTGAAGAATTTGGAAGCGATGCAGACAATTTTAACTTTCTACCAATTTTTCTGATATAACTAAACAAATACAGATATGTCGTGTGTAGTTCCACTCATTGTGTGTTACTGAGCCATAGAGTTGTGCCAGTCATTTGCAACTGCCAATATTCTAGATTGGCTGCCCATCTCAAATGTAATGTCATGGCTGCGATTTTGCATTTCTGTATCTTTTATCCTTTGTTTAAAGAATCAATTTGTTTGTTTAAAGATGCCTAGCCTGTCATGCAACACAAATGGCTGCTGGGGTAGTGGGCCTATGTATTGCCATGTAACAAAACCATGTAACTAAAACACTAGAAAGAAAACCTGTCAGGAACAGATTCACTCTTACACGGATCAACAAACTTAATAGAAGATTTATTGTAACATAGTAAGGGATGCTGTCTTCAGACGTTAAAGCTCGAGAATGGAACGTTTTCCCCCCACCTTACACTTTAACAGACAGTTTCTCCTAAGATAGTTGTAAAAGAACGAACGTCATCATGCCAAACGGTTCCTTTGAAATTCCAGCCAGAAGGAATGGTTGGCGCCTGGGAATAGCTAACAGCCTACTATCACTATTTCCTCAGTCTACTGCTATCCTAAAACAATAAAACATGGAGGACTCCCGACATCCTGCCCCACTTTTTTAAAAAAATATATACATAAAGATACACAAAATATAGAAAATATCACGGAACAGTAGAAAGACAAGAAAACTAAATAGTAATATGAATGCAGTAGCAAGTCAGTCGGGGCGTTGAGGAACATCAGCCGGTGAAGAAGTCAGCGAAGGTGCCCTCTTCAGCAAACTGGAATGAAAAACAGGATGAATAGCCTTGAGGGAAGAAGGGAGATCTAGTTCAAAAGAGACATCATTAATAGCCCTTTTCACAGGAAAAGGTCCGAGAAAACGAGGGGAAAGTTTTTTAGACGGAGAAGGAGAGGAAATGTTCTTAGAAGAAAGGAAAACCAAATCCCCGGGCTGGTAAAGGGGATTAGGCTGCCGTTTACGGTCAGCGAAACGTTTGTGGGAAGCTTTAGCGGATGCTATAGCATCTGAGACAGATTGCCAAATGCCAGAAAATTTAGAGACCCAAGCAGAAACAGAAGGAGGAGCGGAGGAAGAGAGGGAGAGGGGGGAGAAGGAGAAGGAAGGAAGCCGTAAACTATTTCAAAGGGGGGTTTCCCAGTAGAGGTATGAACCGCAGAATTGATGGCAAACTCAGCGAACGGAAGGAGCGGAGCCCAATCATTCTGGTTCTCAGAAACAAAACACCTAAGAAATTGTTCAAGAGATTTGTTAACACGCTCAGATTGGCCATCTGTTTGAGGGTGATAAGCACTGCTGAGTTTCTGAGTGACTCCCAGGGTTTTCAGTAGACAAGTCCAAAACTTGGAAGTGAAAATTGGATCCCTGTCCGAAATGATCACCGAAGGTAGTCCATGAAGTTTCCATACATGATTAACGAACAGGTCAGCCAGCTGGTCAGCACGGGGTAGTTTCTTTAGAGGCACAAAATGACATTGCTTGGAAAAGTGATCAGTAACAACCCAAATAACATGAAAGCCGTGTGAAGAGGGAAGAGACACGATAAAATCCCATGCGATGACCGACCAGGGGCTAGCAGGCGCAGGCAGAGGTTGCAGGAGCCCTTGAGGTTTAGATGTGGGCGACTTAGAAACGTT
This sequence comes from Ctenosaura bakeri, assembly GCA_948474755.1. Classification (NCBI taxonomy): domain Eukaryota; kingdom Metazoa; phylum Chordata; class Lepidosauria; order Squamata; family Iguanidae; genus Ctenosaura; species Ctenosaura bakeri. Next base: position 297,448 of record CAOLHI010000522.1, on the reverse strand, counting down.
GCAAGTGGCACACTGCTTAATGTAAGTTTGCACGGAGGGGTTTAATCCAGGCCACCAAAAAAGGCGGCGAATCGCATGCAATGTCTTCAAAAACCCAAAATGTCCAGCGGGTTTGGAATCATGATAACGATGAAGTACCTGCTCGCGGGCAGCAGGGGGAACGTAGACCTTGGTGCCATAAAAGGGGAGATTGTCAACCCATTCTATTTTATCCTTGTTTGCCGGTAGCCAGGAGTCTGCATGCGCTGCATGAATGATAGCATCGCGGAGAGCGGAGTCACAAAGAGAGGAGGCAGAAAGCCTTGTCTTTGCTAATGCACGAGTAGTCACTTGAGAAGCCAGAGAGGAGGCAGGAAACAAGGTATTGGAGTGGGAGGACGTAGCAGGGGATTCCGCAAAACAGGGAAGTCGAGAGAGAGGGTCCGCCAGTTGGTTAGTTCGGCCAGGTTTGAAAACAATTTTAAATCGGAATCTCTGGAAAAATTCAGCCCATCTCGCCTGCTTAGGGGAGAGTTTCTTAGCAGACTGTAAGGCTTGCAAATTCCTATGATCAGTCCAAACTTCAAAGGGGAGTCGAGCCCCTTCAAGCAAATGACGCCAAGAGGACAGCGCAAAATGGATAGCCTTGGCTTCTTTCTCCCAAATAGGCCAATTAGCTTGTTGAGGGGAAAATTTCTTTGAAATGAAAGCACAAGGCCTGAGTGCTCCTGTGGTGTCATGTTGTAAAAGAACGGCTGCCATGGCAAAGTCCGAAGCATCCGTTTGCACAATGAATTGCTTCGTACTGTCGGGAAAAAGGAGTAAGGGCTCAGACGTAAATTTAGATTTCAAATGGTCAAACGCCGATTGACACTCAGGCGACCAACAAAGTCTATGCGCCTTGCCCGCAGTGGATCCTTTAGGTTTCCGTAGAAGGTTGGTGAGTGGAAGCGTTATGGCAGCAAAATCCTCAATAAAGTTCCGGTAGAAGTTCGCAAAACCAAGAAATTGCTGCAGTTGCTTCACAGTTTTAGGGACGGGCCATTGCAAAATGGAGTTAATCTTCGAAGGGTCCATTTTAAGTGAACAATCTTGAATCCTATATCCCAAGTAATCAAAAGTTTGGGTGTCAAATTGGCATTTAGATAGATTAACCACGAGGTTGTTATCTATAAGCCTTCGTAACACTTCACGAACCAATGACACATGAGATTCCATGGAATCTGCGTAAATTAAAATGTCATCCAGATAAATCAGAACCCCCTGATACAACAAGTCATGGAAAATGGTGTTCAAAAACATTTGGAACACAGATGGCCCCGATTGTAAGCCAAAGGGAAGAACCGTCCATTTAAAGTTACCTAGAGGAGTTGCAAAGGTGGTGAGCCACTCAGAGTCCGGGTCCATTCTAATCCTATGAAAAGCCTCTTTAAGATCAAGTTTGGTGAAATATTTTCCTTGAACAAGATGGTCCAAAACAGTCCGTATCAGAGGTATGGGATAACAATTGGAGGAAATAACCTGGTTAATAGCAGAGTAGTTAACTATCAGTCTCGGATCCGCGCTGGTTCTTTTCTCTTTCGGAAGAAGACAGGACTCGCCGTGGGGGCTGTAGAGGGCTTGATAAAGCCGCGAGCCAAGTTTTTATTTAGGAACTTCTTGAGAGCAAGGAGTTCTTTTTGGCTCATGGGATAAATTTTCGGTTTAGGCAGGGTGGCCCCGTCAACTAATTCCAGTTTACAGTCAAAGTCCGTGTGGGGAGGCAATTTGTCAGCCTCCCTTTCGTGGAAAGCCTTTTGGAAGTCTCGGTAGTGTGAAGGAATTTGTTGCAATTCTTCATGGGGAATAGAAAAGTTTTCATCTGAAGAGGACATAGTGCCAGCAGTCCAGTTTATCTGGGGGTTATATTCACGAAGCCAATCGATTCCCAAGACCAGTTTGAACTGCATCGCCTTGGGAACTAGAAATCGCATGCTGTAATTGTTTTTGTCCATTTGAAATGAGATGGGCTTAGTGATTTTACTAATTACTCCCCCAGTCATTGAGGTCCCATCCATTTGCGTTAATTTGATGGGGCATTCCAAGGGCTCATAAAGAGTTTTCAATTGTTTGGCCAATTTGGGGTGTAACAAACTTCTGGAGCAGCCAGAGTCAATTAATGCCCTATGTACATGCAAAGTCCCATCGCTGCCACTAATCGCAACCGTGGCGTAGAAATGGGGAATTTTAGGAGTACTTACAGATGTTCCCGCCGCTTGCCAGTCATCGCAGTCAGGTTTAGAATCTCCATCTATGTCAGATGAGGACGAAGAGGTGGTTTCATCATCGGGATCGGAGTCTCCTGTCGCCGCTGCAGGGTCCTTAGAAGTGCGTCTAAGTGGTTGTTTGGCGGCCGCTGTCTGATGTGTGAATTCTATATTCTTTGGGTCTGCTCGTGCTCCCTTAGTCCCAGTCGGAGCTTGGTTTCCGCGGCAGGTGTTGGCGAGGTGGCCCGGTTTTCCACAGTTAAAGCACATGCCCAAACGGAGACGTTTGTTCCGTTCCTCAGCATTGAGGACGGTGGGACCGCGAGGTTGTCGTTTTGGCACGTCTTGTCTTTGTCGGTTCAGCTGAACAGTCTGGGTTATGCCTTCCATTTCAGTAGCTAGTCTGACCCAACCTAGCAGGGTCTGTGGATTGGCCTGCATTAAGCACCCGTGTAGAATATCAGGATTTAGTCCATCTTTGTATAACTCAATTAGAATTTCATCACTCCACGGGACTTTGGTGGCCAGGTTTCTAAATTCACGGGAATACGTCCCCACATCGTTCCTGCCTTGTTTCATTCGTTTCAGTTGATATTTGGTGTTTTCCAATAAATGGGGGTCTTCAAAGCGTTCCCGCAGATGGTTCATGAAGATCTGCAGATTTTCAGTTTCGGGGCGCGGGAGTCATATAGGTTCGCTACCCAGTCTGCTGCCAGTCCTTTCATCCTCTGGCTTAGGTATCGAATTCGGGCCGCATCATCCCGAAATAGATGGCCGTGATCAATCATGAAATTGTTTGCCATAGTCAAAAAAAAGGAGAGTTTCTCCCCCTTCCCGTTGAAGGTCGCTTTCAGGTCTCCCACATTTCTGAGTAACAGTGGCGCTGGCGTGTGCCCTGTTGGTTGCTGGGGCGGACCAGGGGTGCCTGCCGCCGAGACAGCCGCTCGTGGTTCTCCTCCTGGTGATCTCCCTGTCTGCGAGGGACGGATGCGCATCTCGCGTAGCATGGTCTTGAGTTCGAGTATCTCCTCATCTTTTCTTTCCAGTTCGGTTTCCATTTGCTTTATCTCCTCCAAAAGGGATAGGTCTTTTGCTGATGTATCCCATCTAGCAGCCCTTCTGCGTTGTCTCAATGACGTATGTGGCTTTTCTCCCCAGACCCAGGTTTGGCCGCTTGTGGGGGTTTCCATAGCCTCGGTCAGGCGCAATTTTGTCTTGGTATCCAGGGGCACTTCAGTTTCTGTAGCTCCATCAGATTCTGCAGATCCTTGCTCTTCTTCAGTAATCGACTGGTCCATCAATTGGTGCATTTTTTGAAAGGATTCTCGAGCTTTCTGTCAGGAACAGATTCACTCTTACACGGATCAACAAACTTAATAGAAGATTTATTGTAACATAGTAAGGGATGCTGTCTTCAGACGTTAAAGCTCGAGAATGGACGTTTTCCCCCACCTTACACTTTAACAGACAGTTTCTCCTAAGATAGTTGTAAAAGAACGAACGTCATCATGCCAAACGGTTCCTTTGAAATTCCAGCCAGAAGGAATGGTTGGCGCCTGGGAATAGCTAACAGCCTACTATCACTATTTCCTCAGTCTACTGCTATCCTAAAACAATAAAACATGGAGGACTCCCGACAAAACCGGTCATCATGGGTAATGCTGAATCCAAATCCAATTCCTGGTATCATTCCCAGAGGTCCCCTTCAAGCATCTAATGATATTCTACACCTTCATGTCTTCATTATTGAAGGCTGACCCAAGACATTTTGCTGCCTGAGGCAAAGGGCAAACTATAACTTCTTCCCTGTTCCACTTGTGGAAGCAAGCAGGACTGGTAAATGAAACTCACTTTTGGACTGGTGATAGGATAAATATTCTTTACTGTACTGGGAACACCAAGAATACTTTAAGGGTCCCAGGACAATGTAACATATCAAACCCTGCAACATTTCACAAATGAAAACCAGAGCACATGTGGCCAAGCAGCATCACAGTATGGTCAAGATGGTAAATGTTATTAATGTAAAAAAAAAATACATAATCTAGGAGAAGCAGCATTAGTTCCCTTTGCCTGAACTTTCTGGGAAGGGGAAGATCCCTTCCCCTCTGCTCTACCTGTTGAACTAATTGAGTACAAGCTACCTTTTGCACTTTGAGCTTAGTTTGCAGCAGTTGAAGTAAACTGAGGACAAAGGGACAAAGTAGGAGGAGAAGAGAGAAACCAGGACATTTGAAAATCAGTGAAAAGTAGTAAAACGGGGATTAATTGGGACTGTGCATGCCAAAATGGAAGATTGGAAGGCATGTCATAGCCAGATTTTTCATTCAACAAATGCAAGTGAGGTGGGAAACTGTGGAGGAACAGCATGTGCCACTTGAGATGATGACCTCACAGTGTTCCAAAGACTTGGGGGCATTATTGAGAAGTTCCTATCTTCTTATGTATGTCAATCTCCCTGATCATAATGGTTGACACTCAAAAAAGTCCCCCAAGGTAGATATTAGCATCTGGGCAGGGCTGTATGAATGAAAGTGGTCTTTCAGATCACTTGGCTCCATCCTGCTAAGGGCTTTCATGATAAAAAACAGCAGTCTGAGCTGTGTGGAGGAACATCATGGTAGCCACTGCTATTACAGAAAGACTGGAGTTATATTGTTTTCATTTAAACTATAGCAGTTGTTTCCAGTGATGTAGACTCAAGTCAACATCCTGGACTCAAGTCAGACTGAAGTCACTTCAGTGACTCGACTCGAACATAAATGATGCACTGACTGTACTCAAGACTTGTATATTTTTAATGACTGACTTGATGCTCTTGGTTCTGTAACAAAAACGCCTTCATTCAGAAACCATATTACTTTGAACAATGCCTCCATCTCTTTTTACCTACTAGTCACATGACAGTCTCTTTCAAGCCCAAAGTGTGGGTGCATTTCTCAGAGGGGAACAGCAAACAGATTAGGCAATGGGCTTGAGGTAGGCTTGAGGTCTGCTCAGCAGCCTGTTCCTGCTGTATATTGGAGGAGCCTTCTAAAACGTTTCATAAGAGCAAAAGACAAGACTTGCACCCACAGTGCAGGGTGCATTTTGTTGGATAGAAATGCTGTGATATTTGCCCCAGTTAAAAATACATTTGATGAGCATGTGGGGATACACCTGGGGAATGACTTGGCAAGTCATGATGTAATCCCTAGGGGACAGTAAGGCTGAGTCATGGTAATATGAAATCATGGCAAGGGGTTGCATCAGCCATTGGCCCTAGCTGATGAGCTATCAGCAGGTGTGTATAAAAGAGGTGAGCTCAAACAGGTTCTTTCTCTGATTACTCACTGACTCTATGATACCGACACTCTGTCTGAGTGAACCTCTGCCTGATGTGATGCAGAACCTATGACTGAGGACCTGCATATCCTGCTTGTACAGATGTGTATATATCGGAACTTGAAGAATAAAAGCCTCCAGGTATTTTTGGATGACAACTCTGTGTGCTAGAGTTACTAACCAGTGGGTAGAGTGGGATCAGTGCAGATGCTGTATGTTACACTCTGCTGCTGCTCACGCTTGTTGCTGTTTTGATACTCTGCTGTGTGTTTAATGCCTGCCTCTGGGACATGTTTTGTTCAGAGCACAGCAGTTCCAGGGAGGATTTTGTGCTAGGTGCTGTAAATCAATCTCCCAACACATTTCTCAGAGGGGAACAGCAAATGTGTTAGGCAATGGGCTTGAGGACAAGGGATCCTTCCTTCTAAATCTTTTGAATCTTCAAGTAACGGGAAGTAAGATAGGATCCTATTCCCCACTTCTGAAGCTGCAGATGGCTTAATTGCAAATGTGGAGAGCCAACTCTGCTTAAATTGTTAAAACTGAATTTATTTCACTCTATCCAATAATTCTGGAATTTTGGTTGGGGTATAAAGTTGGCTTCCAGACTTGAGACTTGACTTGAAAGTATCTTCAAGGACTTGAGACTTGACTTGAGACTTGGAGTAAAAGACTTAAATACATCACTGGTTGTTTCCAAAGCTGAATCTATACATATAATCCAGCAGCCACAGATTTTACACAAATCAGGGACTTTTCTAGTGATGCATGTCCTCTTTTGGAAGCAATGCATAAGTGAGTACCCCTAGCCTATCTCAGCTACTAGAATGCTGGGGTGTGAAACATTTTCTGCTGGATGCCTCTGTCAGGACGCCAGGGATTAGAGCTGTGACTGAAAACTGACAGACCCCGAATGTTTGTCACAGGTCCAGAAGCAAACCTGGGTGACCCACACACTTGTTGTGCTCAGAATATTTGCTAGAATATTGACACTCAAACAAATTTGCACTCAGAGGTGTTCTGGAATTATTTCTTTTTATAGCAATGGAAATGAATGTTTGGGCTGAACAGGTTTCATAATAGTGGTAACACAGGACAGGCAATATTTTCTCTGTTCCTTCATACCCATGCAGTTATCCGATCTTGAAGGAAGCTACATAACTCAAGAATACATCTATTATGGGGTAGGGGGTGCTGTTATGTGCCTTCAAGTTGACTCTGGCTGACAGTCACCAGGTCCTAGAATTTTAATGGCAAGATTTATTGGGAGGAGGTTTGTTGTGGCCTTTCTTTGAGGATGAGAGAGAGTGAACTTTCCCTGAATCATCCAGTGGGTTTCCATGGCTGAGTGGCTACTTAAACACTAGTGTCCTAGAGTCCTAGTCCAATACTCAAATCCTTTTACCACACTGACTCAATATTCTTTTTTATTTATCCATGTTGGAAATTTAAGCAATCACTTGTATGAACAGTAATTAGGATTTCTGGATCTCAGGGCCTTCAGGGATTGAGGGAAGAATGGTAAGAGTGCTACTTTGTCAACATAATTTTTATTCCTTTTACATATTATTCTCTATTTCATAATACAATATCTAATATATAATTTAGAGCCAACCATCACTAATATTCATTATTCTTCAGGTATATATTATCTCTGTATTCAATTTAGTTAATTATATTAAAAAAAAAATTTAAAAGACATGCATTGCACTACTACAATCTTTTATTTTTTTACTTAGTATTAAATTAATTAACTCTTCCTTTAAGTTCTCCTAAATCTAAAATGTTATCAACTTATTATCTCCTCATTGATTTCCACTAACCCTGGTCATGATTTAATTCTTTAATTCTATGAAAATATATATTCATATTTATACTTATTTACTAAGATATAAACATCAAAATTTGTTTGTCTGTGTCAGGTTAGAAGACCTCATATGACTGACTGCCTAGGAAGATTCTATGGAATCTTGGGGGTTGCAGTTTAGGGAGGGGCCTTTAGAATTCTCTATTCTCTGGCTGAGAATTCTAAAGGCCAGTTGCTATGGAGATGAGGCCTAGCAGCAAGGAGGAGGGCAGTGTATTCCCTCAGGAACCCAAACTTTGTATGTTAATAACTCTGAATACAGATTGGATTGGGGAATGTTGGGAAAAGTTACAGGTACTTGACAAGACCGTTTGAGGAATCAGAGACAGAGGATCTCAAATCTTTCTAACAAGTATTACCTAAGAGAAAATAAAATCCCGGGCAACGGTGGGTATATACACTAGTATTAACAATATAATATAAGTGAGAATGCCACCTTGAAAAATGTGTCTTTCTCTTAGTGTGTGTGTATTCTCATGTGTTAGACTTGCTGTTTATTTGTATTTGTGAGTAATGCTTAACATATCATGCTGAATAACATCATCAGAGGAGGCCCTTAATTAAATAATTCTCATAATGTTACTTGTCCTTGTAATATCTCAAAAGGTTTTTCCTAGGTCTCAGGGTTTGGTCTTAAAATCTCAGAGCCTGAGATGTTCCTGACCTGGCATCTCTAACAGCAATGTGTGTGACTAATACCACATACAGCATGCCAGTGTATGCAATGGTGGAAGGAAGGAAAGATCTATGGATGCCAGGACTGTGAAGGAAGCCAGATATTGGAGAAATAGGATGCTTGGAGCGAGAAGATTTTATCTGTTTTCTCCTGCCACCCTGAAAAAGTACAGTCACAACCCTTGACTGCTGATTTGCTTCTGGTCTGAGTGCTGGTGATGACATTTCAAATTCTAAATGGTTTGGGATGATGACACTTAAAGAAGCACCTTTTCCCTATATATACTTCCCAAGAACTGAAGTCTGGAGGACAGGTCTTTCCTCTGTCACCTCCAGTGGGGGAAGATAAAGTGGGAAGACATGGGAGAAGGCCTTCTTGGTTGTGGTATCCCAATTTTGAAATGTCCTCCCTTTGGAGTTCCAGCTGGTTCCAATGTTGGTTTCTTTCTGGTGTCAAGCCAAAACGTAGTTTGTTATTAAAGGCTTTGGGGACTAATTTACTTCAAAATAGTTGTAAATTGTTGTAGTTTTTGAAGTTGTTTTAACTGTTGTCTTGTATAATTTTTTTTTAAAAAAGTCTTTTTTTCCCATTTATCTATGGTTTTAAGGATTTTACACTGTTTCTATTGTATGCCATCCTGAGAACCCGAGATAAAAGGGTATAAAAGGATAAACAGCTATATGTAAAAAGCCTCCAATATTTTGCAAATGAAAACCAGGACACATGAGGCTAAGCAATATTAGAATGGGGTAAAGATCACAAAGGTTATAAATAAGGAAAGGCAGGCAAGCTAGGAGAGGCTAGAGCAGTTTACTTTTGCCTGAGCCTACCAAGAAGGGTGAGACTATCTCCTTCTCTCCTCATCTGCTGGACTAAGTGAGTACAAACTATTTTTGAACTTTCAACTCAGTTTCAGCAACTGAAGTAAGCTGAGGGGAAAAGAGGGAAGAGTACAAAGAAACTGGAACATCTTAAAAGTAGCTGAAAAGTGAGATGACAGAGGATTAATCTGGGCTGTCCCTACCAAATCAGGACAATTGGAGGGTATCTAAACATTTAAATCTAATATATAAAAGTCAAAGTTTGTCTGATTGCCCATGTCAGGCGAAGACCTCATATGATTGGCTGCCTAAGATGATTCTATGGAATCCTGGGGTTTGCAGTTTAGGGAGGTGCCTTTAGAATTGTCAGCCAGAGAGCTCTTGGGCCACAGTCAACTGCATCTGTCTTGAATAGGCCAATTGCTATGGAGATGAGGCCTAGCAGCAAGGAGGAGGGCAGTATATTCCCTCAGGAACCCATCCTCTGTATGTTAATAACTCTGAATACAGATTGAAGTGGGGAATATGGGGAAAATTACCGGTACTGGACAAGACAGTTTGAGGAATTAGAGACGCTGGATCTCAATTTTTTCTAACAAGTATTACTTATGAGAAAATAAAATTCCAGGCAATGCTGGGCAGATATGCTAGTAAATAGATAAATGAAACAGTGCACCAGCAGTATTTTGGCCTGGGTGACCTTGGGCCAGTCATTTCCCCTCAGCTTGAGCTACCCCACAGGATTGTTATTAGGAAAAAGTGGGAAAGAAGAATGCCGTGTGTGTCACTTTGAAGAAAGCTAGGCTAGCAATGTAATAAGTACATGAAAAAATCCAGGACCAGCGCTGGATTTGAGAGGAATCTGGGCAAGTGATTTTTTTTAAAAAATTCTTTTCTTCAATATCTTTACTGGGCCAGCAGTGGGTCAGTGGACCTTTATTCACTGTGATGAAACTGTGCAAGTTGCAGCCAGTTATAGCCCAAAAGCATTCTGGGGATGATGAAAAGGTAGCTTTGCTGATCATTTTGCTCCCAAGAAGCAGACTGAGTGCCAACAGATTACCATCCTACAGGAAAAAAGAGAACTAGTTACTTTTTGAACTCTAGCTTCCCAAATCCTCCAGCCAGCATAGCTGTGGAGCTGTGTTCCAACCGAACTTTTTTTCTGTTCTGGTAAAGATGGAAGCGGAAAGAACGGGAAAAGCAAAAGGGGTGCCAGCTTCTAAACTCAAGAGACGTGTTTCTTTTCTACTCCTTTAATATGTGCATCCTTTTGACGCATCAAGACTCTTGCTGGAAGCTTTGCTCAGCTGACCAGGAAAGGAACTTCATGAACCCTCATCAGGGATGTTGCAATGCTTCTTCAGAAGCTGGAGAACAATAACATTTACAACATTAGTTGAAGAGAATTACACAACAATTAACCTTTGTCCCATTTGGTGTGAAATTTTCATTGTCTTCCTGTTCACCAGAGCTTTTTTCTTCTGCCTTCCCAACTGAATTAACACTTTGTCTTTTCAAAACCAAAACTTTCTGGTGTGCAGATTTTTAGATATTTTAGGGCTAACGTAGTTTCTCATAGGGGTCGTATTAATCATTTAGCTTTTCCTAGGTAGATTGACTGATCAAGTTCCTGTGGAATACACCAGAGCAGGAAGTTGGCACAAAAAAAGTTGGCAACCCTACAGCCTAGGCCCATAGCCAAACATTTTGTGGTGAGAGGAGCTAGTGGGGTGGGGACTTAGTGTGGAAAAGCCAGAACACCATATGTAAGTACATTGAAAGTAGGTTCACTGTGCAATGTATTTTCAAAGGCCAAGAACTGTTCAATCACAGCAGAGTGTAAAGTTCTACTGGTGTACCTAGGTCAATGATCCTGGAATGATGAAGACAAATGGTGATGTTAGAGTAGCCATTTCAAATTGTTAAAGTTGCTGGTCTGGGCCATGCAGGGGAGACATGTATACCTTCCAACATTTCAGCAGCGATGTAGACTCGCGTCAATTGACTTAGACTCAAGTCGGACTTCAGTCGCTTCAGTGACTTGACTTGGGCCCTTTTCGCACGGGCCTCTTCTCGCGTTTCAGCCCCGTGAGCCTCGCGGAAGTGGGAGCGTCGCTCCGCACGACGCACTCCCACTTCTGCCGGGCTCACGGGGCTGAAGCGGCGCGAGTGCGGGTTTTTTGATTTTCGCTTCGAAGCGAAAATCACCCGCGCTCGCGCAACGCTCCCGCCGCCCACGCGCACTTACCTCTCGTGCGGAGCGTCCGGGAGCCGGCCAGGTCACACTTCCTTCCCTCCGCCCCTGCGGAAGGAAGGGACGGGGCGGGGTGCTAGTGCGACGGACGTGACACGTCCTGCTTTGCGCGCGCGTGCGGGGGGGCGGACGGGACAAGCGCCTTTCTCTCGCAAGCGGGGGGATGGACGGACGTGCGAGCCGCTGCCGCCTCCGGGAGGCTGCCGCTTCCCCGCTCGTTCCTTCGCCTGCGGAAGGAAGGAGGGGGAAGCGGTAGCCTCCTGGAGAAGGCTTCTTGCGCGAGCCACCCTCCTCCGTCGCGCGAGCGCCGGCACTGTGAAAAGGGCCTTGGACTCAACTCAGGAATAAATGATGTGCTGACTCAACTCAACTTGTGACCTGTATATTTTTAGTGACTGACTTGCTGCCTTTTATTCAGTACCATAATACATTCGTCCAGAAACTTTACAACTTTAAACATTTCCATCTCTTTTTGCCTACTAGTCACATGACAATCTGTCTCAGGCCCAAAGTGTAGGTGTGCTTCTCAGAGGGCAACAGCAAATGGGTTAGGCAATGGGCTTGAGGCAGGGTTGAGGTCTACTCAGCAGCCCATCCCTGCTATGTATTGGAGGAGACTTCTAAAACTTTTCTGAAGAGCAGAAGGCAAGACTCATCCTCAGAATGCTTTTTTTTTCTCAGAGGTGAACAGCAAATGATAGGCAATGGGCCTGAGGAGCAAAAAAAAAAGCTACCTTCTAAAGCTTTTGGAGTTTCAGTAATGGGGAGTAAGAAGGATCCTATTGCTCACTTTCGAAAAAGCCTCCAACTTCAGAAATGGGAAATAAGAAAGATCCAATTCCTCACCTCAGAAGCTGCAGTTTCTTTTATTCCCGTTGGCACAAAAGCCTCCAGCTTTGGGAAGGGAGAGTGAGAAGGATCCTGTTCCTCACTTCTGAAGCTTCAAATGGCAAAATTGCAAGCGTGGAGGGCCAACTCTCCCTAATTTGTTAAAGCTGACTTTCTTTGAATATGTCCAGAAATTCTGGAATATAGCTTGGGGTATAAAGGTGGTTCTCAGACTTGAGACTTGACCTGAAAGTATCATGCAAGGACTTGAGGCTCAACTTGAGGCTTGAAGGTAGAGACCTAAGACTTGGAGTAAAAGACTTAAATAGATCACTGCATCTCAGAGATGAAAACCAGAATATGTGTAGCCAAACAACATCAGTGTATGTTCAAGATGGAAAAAAATTATCTATGAGGAAGGTCACGGAGGCTAGGATAAGCTGTAGCAGTTTGCTTTTGCCTGTGCCTACTGGGAAGGGAAAGATTCCACCCTGCGCCTCTCTTGCTGAATTAACTGATTGCAAACTAGTTCTGTACCTTGAAATCAATTTGCAGCAATTGAAATAAGCTGAAGACAAAGAAGAAATGCTGAAGGAGAACTCATCAAGGATTGCCCTGAAGAGGAACTGGAAGTGGTGTAGTTTAGTTCAACAGTTGAGTTCCAGATCTCAGAGTCTGGGTCCTCTTCTCTGGTCTTGGGACAAAAGGAAGGAATCTCAGGGTAAGAGCACTGTCTTGAAAAGTGTGTGTGTGTTTAAAAAACCCAATGCATTTCAGCCTATATGAGAAAAAGCCGTCTTCAGGGCTAAAAACAGAACACAAATAGAAATCTGTTATGAATATTTAAAAAAGACAAGACAACACTAAATGAATCATAGCTTATAAAACACAAAATTGCATTAATTTCCCTGTCAAAAAATACCATTCAACAGAAATTTCTGGAGTTATTCTTCCTTCTTATTGACTATCTGAAATATGTATAAATAACAAAAACAAGTATAGATTCTGTTCCTTTCAATACTTCAATACTTGTTTTTGTTATTTATAGACTAGCCTTTTGGAGAGCATATCTAGAATTCCAGAAATTTCTATTAGCATGTGGAGCTTGTCTCCTTTTTGTTTTCTGATGCTTAATATACTGTGCTTAATGACATCATCAGGACCCATGCCCTGTGACATCACCGGGGAGCTATCCTTAGGTCCCAGGTTTGGGTCCTGAAATCTGTAGGTCAAGAATGGTACTGACTTGGAAATTCTCACCATTTCTGCACTAAGCTGTTATAGCGTGATGATTCCACTTGCAACATCCTATGGAATCCTGGGGTTTAAAGTTTCAGGAGGGGCCGGCCGGCCCCTCCCAAAACTGCAAACCCCAGGATTCCATAGGATGTTGCAAGAGGAATCATCGCACTATAACAGCTTAGTGCAGAAATGACCTCTGTGATGTGCTGGTGTGGGGCAGTGTACATGTGGGCAGATATTGGCCCTTGACCCCAATGCAGTTGCCATCCTAATTAAGCCCACTGTTATAAGTGTTTAAAAGTTTAGATTTGAATTTTTGCACACTCAGCCATCTTGCTGCTGAATGACAGTTGCCACCTCTCTTTTTTTTCTGAGAAATTTCCCATCTTCCTATCTGGACAGTAACACCTTAGTTGAAATAGCTCTACCTGTTGGATTTGGCCAGTGGTTTATATTTCCATTCCCCACTCCCCTTAAAAAAGGAATTCTAAAAAATTCACAAATGTCGCCATATTTGAGATGGAAGCACCTGGAAGTTTAAAACAATTCAGACACGAGAGAAAACAATACAAATTACAACATTTCTAAAGTATAAATATCAGATTTAAAAAGCAATTAAACAATTTATAAAGTTAAAATGTTACATGTTAAAAAATTAAATACATTAAAATACATTAAAAGCTGTTGTTATGTGTCTTCAAGTCATTTCCGACATTATCTTGAAATTTTACATACACACACACACATAATTTCTTCCAATGATATATTTTTACAACCATGTGCATTTCAGAAAATACAGTCTCTGTGCAAATAAAATGTTATGAAAAAAATCCTGAAATTAAAAAAAAATCAAAATATGTGCTATAACTCTCATAACATGTTGAGACATATGGAAGCCCCAAAATTTGTCTTTGCATGAATATTTGTCTTCCCATCATTGCTGTTGAAGGCAAGAAAATTTGTCAATATTTTTCATATATGAATGCCAAGCCAATGCAGGGAGACCATGAATGGGCATACAAGAAGGATATTGAAATGTGAACAAGTTCAGAGAAAGGTGACCAAGATGATTGGAGGTCTGGAGATCAAACGTGATGAGGAACAACTTAAGGAGCTGGATATGCTTAGCATGGCAAAGAGAAGTGTGAGAGATGACATAATAGCTACCTTAAAATATTTGAAGGGATGTCATGTAGAAGATGAAGTGAGCTTGTTTTCTGCTGCTCTGGAGACTATAAACGAACCAATGGATTCAAATTACAAAAAAAGATATTCCACCTACATATTAGGAAGAACATCTTGACTGTAAGGACATTTCCGCACTACGCTGTTATAGTGCTATTATTCCACTTTCAACATCCTTTGGAATCCTGGGCTTTGCATTTTAGGGAGGGGTATTTAGGCCCTTACTGCAGGAAGCTATCATCCTGGCATGGGGATGGGAAAGGAGTGGGACTGTGACGAATCTTCTGCACGATGTCGTCACTTTCCCATCCTTCTCCTGTCATCAGCTGGTGTGATCGCAGATTAAATCATTGACAGGTTTTTCCCTGTCAATGACCCATGATTGTGCAACTGTTCCACACTTACCTGCCCTGTGAAAGGCCCGGTAGTGCAATGGAGGCACTTCCTGCCCCAGCACAGCACGGGAAAGTGCCTGGCTATGCTGTGGAAAGAAGAGACACGTCCATCGTGCTCCTTTCTGCAGGGAACTGGTCCATTGCAGAGTGCTTCCATTGCATTTCCTTCCTGGCAGAACCACCGCCGGGATCACCACCTGAGGACAACAATATATGGTAGGGTGCAGAAAGGATCTTAGAATTCTCATCCAGAGAGCTCTTTGGCCTCAGTAAACTAGAATCCCCAGAATTCCACAGGACTTTGAAAGTGGAATAACAGCACTATAACAGTATAGTGCAGAAAGGCCCTAAGGGTGGTTTGACAGTGGAATAGCCTGTCTCAGAGTGTGGTGGACTTTCTTTCTCCCCCCCCTTTTTTTAAACAGATTTTTAACAGAGGTTGAATGAACATCTTTCAGAAATGCTTTAATTTAGTATTCTTCCATGGCAGAAGGTTGGACTATGTGGCCCTTGCAGTCTGTTCCAACTCTATGGTTCTATTATTCTATGAAAGAAAAGGCCAATTGTGACATAATGATCACATTCAGATAAATTGTGGTCATATTGTGGGTTTGTATCTAAGCTTGTAAACAGAAATTTAACCACTAATACCAGTTTGGATGTCACGAGAAAATCTGGTTTTAAAAGTATTTATTCATTTGATTTGTGTCCACCTTTTCTCCCAGAACTAGGATGCAAGGTAGTGCCCAACTTTTTTTTTTTTCAAAAAAGGCAAGCATTAAAATAGAAAATGTCATTCCCCATATCAGAGGGGAAGTGAATATTTTCTGCATTTTAGTCTAAACTTTAAACGTCCTGTTTCAGACTGCTGAATTGTATTCCTAAAACAGATTCAGCACCTTTGAAACTTCAGACTAAAACTCAGAGCAGTTTCATTATCACTAGTATGGAAGCCATGAACCAATATTACAATGAGTTATAATGTTAAAATATAAACAAAAAAATTGTTATCATTACAACAGAACTAAATGAGGACCACATTTGTCAGCAACTGGATAGGTGCCAAAAGCCCACGGAACTAAGAAGTTCTGAATGCTGAATTCCAGTACTTAACTGAAATATTTTCTGAAGGATTAAACAAATGAGGGATAGTTGGGGAAAGGAGGCATGTAGGCAAATTCCCCTTCGCAGTTTACTCAGTCTGATAGACCATTGTACAATAATCCAGAGTTTATTAGACCAAGATTGTTATATCTAAATGAGGCCAGAGACTAGCAGAAAGATAAGGAGGAAGAAGAAAAAAATCTGGCCTAAAGTTGTGTCTTAGAACACTCTGCAACCATTTATGAAAGATCAGTTTTAAAAGCCTTGTGTTTACACAAAATAATGGAAAGTATGACTCATAAGCTATTTGTTGCAAGATTTTTTTAGGTAGCTTTAGTGCTCCTCAAACAAACGTAGACAGTGTAAGTTTGGCTAGATCACACAGTACCTTTTGTTGTACCCAGAATCATTCAGATAATTGTTTACATGGCATAATAATGAGGAGAAAAGAAGTGCAGAGCTGAATGATTTGTGGATTCACGAACCAATAAACATATCCTGCTGTTTCCTTTGTCTAATTATATATTGGGAGGTATTTTAAGATCATCTTTATTATGCTCTTAATTCATGTCTTCTTGAATAACCATCACAACTACCTTTTTATGCACAACTCAAGTGACAAACTGCAACAAGTGATTTATTTTCCCACCCTTTACAGCTGCATTAAAAACAAAAAAACAGAAGACATGGAATGTGTGAGGAGTGGCTGCACTTTTTCAAGAGATGATATGTAAGAGGGATTCAGGTTATATGCATTTTCTTTCACTCTTAGTCTTTTCCCCTTGTTACTGACTTTTCATTGCACCAATGTTGCATAGATAGAACACAGATTCAAACACTTCCATGCTGAAACAGAGAGCACTAATGCCACACCTGGAAAGGGATAGAGATAGTGGCTGGGTATTTAAAGAAAAAGCAAAATCTGGGAAATATCCGATATTTCATATAACAGAGCTCATGACTGAAAGAGAAATATGTCTAGATGGTATAAAGTAATCCTTAATTGCTAACATTAATTTAAAACAATTTGAGATGTCTCTCTTTCCTTCCATCATTCATATGTGCAGGCTTCAAAGCCCTTTCAATGTGGAATTCAACTTTCTCCTCCTGCACCAGAGCTGTTCGTCTGAGATTTGCCTACTCACCTGGAGACTTGAACAAGTATAATAATTCTCTGAGAATTCAGCTGATGCCTTGAGATCTGGGAACTCTAATTCTATAATAATTTGGCCCTATTCAGATATGCCTCTCTCATGCATTCTTGCTCTCCCTTTCTTCCTTCTGCTCATCTAGTGTCTGTGTGACCCACTTATTTATTTATTTAAGGGGAGGGATTTGCCCTGCAAAAATAAAATAAAATAAATAAATGTCTGGCTTTCATAATCAAGGATGTGAGTGAATATGCAAACGAAGGAGTTTTGACAAAGAAAGTGAATACCCTTACTTAAAGTTCTATGGCCTGATGAAGGGATAAACAACAGCTCTGGTGAATAAACAGTGGCTGAGACCCAGCACTAGAAACAGTAAACAAAGCAGACCTTGAAAACACATGGATTCTTTTAAAAACTTTCCCTATTTCATTCAAGTAACGTTAATGAGGCAGCTTAATTTTTGTACACATGACGCTCTCAGACTGAGTGCTAACGTTGCCAAGATCGGTGGTATACAAACGAGAGTCTTAAACTCTCCCACCATTTTATACAGGAGCTCATAGCAAGCAGAGACAGCATGAAATTCTCTTGCTGAGACTTAACAGATGACGTACAAAATGCTTTTCCACCTTTGTGATTTAATGAAACAGCAAGAACATGGCCTCTCAGACTTACCTAAGCAAGGCTGGACCAAAATTGATCCCCAACTAGATGCTCTCATATGATATGGTATAGAGGTATATCCTTCAGTCCACTTACCTCAGAAGAAAGCATACTCTCCAATTACCTTGTTTATCCACATACCACCAGAGTCAGGGAGCCCTGGTAGCGCAGTGGTTAAATGCCAGTACTGCAAGCCAAAAGGTTGTGAGTTCGATTCTGCCAGGCTCCAAGGTTGACTCAGCCTTCCATCCTTTCGCAGGTCGGTAAAATGAGTACCCAGCTTGTTGGGGGCATGTATAGAAATGTTTCAAAATACATGCTATTTGTAAGTTGTTCGCCGCCTCAATCCATATGGAGAGGCGGGATACAAATAAATAAATAAATAATAATAATAAAAAAGAAGGTTCGCTGTCACATCGATATGGTGCCAGACACATCATTGCATCATCCACATGTGCACATGCTCAAGAAGTCATGTGCCTTTTCTTGCAAAAAGATCTTAGATGATGTAAAAATGCACTGAGATGGTTGACTCCAATGAAACCTATTTTCATCACAGCTATAGCATAAGGTAGAAGAATCCCTGAAATATTAACTAAATTTACTTGCTGATATTCTATATCAGATGCTTCGTTATGCCTGTCTCTTGACCCAATCCCCCCTAGTCCACCTTAAAAGCCAGAAGCTGGATCAGGCAAAGGATATCTATTCACCCTCCATTTAAGGTGCAAGGAAGAGGAGGTTTCCACCCTTTCACACCAGTAAGCAAGGCTGCAACAAGAATTTGAAAGAGAGGTCCTCCTTCTGATTGTCTCAGCTTTCTGTGTGATGAGATGGAATGCAAATGTTATTTTCCTTCCATCTCGATCAGCAGCTGAACAGACCTCCTTCTCCCAGTCTGGGTGCTGACTCTTACGGTGGGCTGAGATTACATTTATGTAATTTTCCCAAAAGACTATGTAATCTTTCTGAATACAACACATTTACAGATGTGTACCTCTAGGTTACAAATCCATCACTGCAATAATAAATGCAATGAATTAAACTTAACTAAATATGATTTCACCAAGTGACAAAACCAACTTTTACAAGGGATTTGAGTGACAAGTCTGCCATTAGTAGTTATTGATATTCTGTATGATGGCAGAGAAAATGATTCTGACACAAAAGGGCAATGTCTTTCAGTGTGTCTAGCCTTTTCAAACCTTGGCTTAAGCTTGCAAGTATGTATTCTGTTCCCTATTGTTCTTGTGCAAAGACTGTGTGTAATCCCTGAATACCTGTAACTCATACATCATTTGAATGGCAAATTACAGTCAGGATCAGCAAACATTGTGCTGTGGGTGAGAATCGCAAAAATATTTCCATCAAGTCCACACATACTACAAAGATCACAGTCCACAAGGGATGGTGAGATTTATAGGTATGCTAACTTGGAAACTGGAAGTGGGTACATCAAAAGTCAGGAATCTTGACTGGTTAATTACTCTGCCATCATATAATAAAAGGCAAAATAGGAAGTGAAAATATCCTTGGAAGTAAACTGGAAAAAAAATTGCCACCATTATTTTTAAAAGTTCTCTGCATTGTTATAGATAAATTGTATAATTGTATGGCTCAGGTGACATGTGTGCAACCTTATTCTCTCTTTATTCCCTGTTACCTTACCTCACAGCCTCTGAAATTCAAGGCCCAGTATTTAAAAGACTGAAGTGGGAATGTTTCAAAGAGTCCCTATGCTAAGGAATACACAAATGCAATTACTTTTATTTTTATTTTGTTTATTTAGAGTAGTTATTTGCTTAGAGTATTTATACCCCATTATTCAGTGGATTACATATTGTTAATTTGACAGTTCCCTGCCCTCAGGATTGCAATCTGAACAAGACAGGACACACAGGGAAAAGGGAATGATAGTGGGGAAGGGGCTAAATTCAGCATATATTGTTGGTTCTTCCCTCCCTGTGCCGTCAGGGCAGTGGCAGCTGGAATGGAGGGAGGGCCTAGACATGATAAAGCTGTGCCTCCCTCTTCTTCTCTTTCTCCATCACCAGGGCAGTGGCAGTTGGGATGGATGAGAAGCCTTTCCTCTCCTTCCAGGCCTAGGCATAATGGAGCATGCCTGCCTCTTCTCGTCTTCCAAGGACCAGGACAGTGGCAGTATACCAATATTTATACTTGTTTTACTTGTAGATAAGGAATACATAGAAGGGTCTTTTTTCAAAAATGGAAGTTCCTAGACATGGTGCTCACATACCAGCCCCCAAAATTTCATAGAGGAAAATGAGGACATATACGTCCAAGAAACATCAGAGTCTGGTCAAGATAGCAGGCATTATTGAAGAGGAATAACATAAAAGGAAGGAGAGGATGCAGCAGTTTGCCTTTGCCTGAACTTTCTGGGAAGGACAAGATTCCCCCCCCGCCCTTGCTTTCTTCTCCATCCTCTGAGTTGAATGCAAACTATTTTTGAACTTTGAATTCAGTTTGCAGCAAGTGAAGCAAGCTGAGGACAAAGGGAGAACGTGGGAGGAGGAGAGGGAAACTGAGACATTTTAAAAAGCAGCTGAAAAAGTGGGATGATAGATCATTAACTGGGACTATCCTTGCCAAATTGGAACAGTTACATGTGTTCATTTTTTAGATATATGAATTGATATCCTATTAGTGTCACAGAAATGTGTTAAGTGTACTTTTTGGCTGTCATGCAATGGATCTATTCAGTTCATGATTAAATATATGCAAGTTTAACCATCTCACACAGGCCTATATCCTATTGCTAGTTCCAATTAGAACAGCACCATTGAATCAGTTGTTTTTGTCTACATGCTGATTCACTGTTCAGCAACTGAAACAATAGGTCTACTCTAGTAGGCATTAACCAACAGGATCCCATCCATGCAGTTGTGCATTCCTGGATTTTCCTCAGTGCCTTCAGTGTATCACTTGCTTTACTGGGATTGCAGAAACAGCAAACTGTGCCTTCTCCATTGCACAGTGGGACAATAAGCTACCACACTGGCAGAAATACAATGGAGTTCTGATATTCAGCAGGAAGAAAGTGTAGTAGCACCAATACATACCCTCCAACTGTCCCAGCTTGACAAGGATAGTCCCAATTAATCAACTGTCATCCCTCTTTTTCAGCTGCTTTCAAAATGTTTCAGTTTCTCTCCCCTTCTCCCACTTTCTCCCCTTCATTTCAAGTCATTTCCTTCAGTTGCTGTACTCAGTTGCTGAGTACTTTGTACCCAGTTAACTCAGTGGGTGGACAGAGATGAGAGAAGGGGCAGAGTCTTGCTGCCTCTTTCCCTCCCCATAGACTCAATCAAAAGCAGACTGCTACAGGCTCTTGTAGCTATGTGTGTTCTCCCTCCTGAATAACTTTTTCCACCTTGTCCACACCCTGACATTGGCCATTTCCGCACTACACTATTATAGTGCCGTTATTCCACTTTCAACATCCTGTGGAATTCTAGAGTTTGTAGTTTAGGGAGGGGCCTTTAGAATTCTGAGCCAGAGAGCTCTTTGATCTCAATAAACTACAATTCCCCAGAAGGTTGAAAGTGGAATAATAGCACTATAAATGTGTAGTGCGGAAATGGCCATTGTCTGGCCACATGTGTCCCAAGTTTTCATTTGTGAAATGTTAGAAGATATGCTGGGTCTGTGTGTGAGGAATTATGCGAATGTAGATTTACAGTCTTCAAGCATCGTGTAGGATAGATATTGATGGATATTGATGCCATAGCCAAGGACTGGGGTATGTACATGCATGTGTGTGTATTTTGTAGTGGCTTATATGTCTTTAAGCGTACAGGAAAATTTGGCATAGCTGACATTTGTTTTATTGGGTGCAGGATTTGCTCCCACTTCTCTGCAAAGCCAATCATAAAAACGTCAAACATCGATCTAACTAAATATCAGGCCAAATCCATCATTAAACAAATAGCAGGCAGTTCCCAACTCACTCCATCAAAGGGTTGCAACCACAAATAGAGTCTAATGTACTATTCCCACATGCCATATCCTTAACCGTAGAATAGTTAAATGTTTGTGCTGAATGAATAGTTATGAATGTTTGAAGAGTTATGAATGTTTGTTCAGTGCCTGTTAAAAGCACTGATTACTTGAGTTGGCAAATATTAATCAGCTTCACTTAGGAATGGAACTGCCCAATATTTATTCTTCCAGAATTCTGAGCAGGCCTAGAGTTTTTAACTAGGACATTTCTGAGTATGGAAACAGAGATGTCTGATGGCTTCTCTATCATGGGGGAATGGGGCTCTGAACTTGTAGTCTGAGGTAAAACATTCCTGAACGATGGCCATCCAACCACTGCTTAACAGTTTTGTTCTAAGCTTGTTTCCTACTATGCAAAAAGCCAGAAGTCTTGTACCAAGGAAATACTTCTCCTCTACCTGCCTGGCATTGTGTTGTTTTGTGTATGATGCAAACAAAATGAGAGTCATCCTCACCAAGACATTGACTGAAGAGACACTAGCAATGGCCCTGAGGCATGATGGCTTGGTGGACCAAACCAGAACTTTTTCTCCCTTTTTTCTATACTCCAGTCTAGACTAATGATCATTGCTTTTAATGAAATCTTAATTCAAACACTTGACCATCAATATGGTTTTGTTTTTGTTTTTGTTTTTTTAACTGAAATAAAATTGCAAAAAGAGTGGTTAGGGATTATACTGATGCTAAAATATGTAATGGAAAACTTGGCCTGCTATCCATGACCAAAACTAGAGTTTGTAAAACCTAACCAAAACATCAATTGTAAAGCTTAATCTTGATTAAACATTCTTGAAGTTCCATGTTATGGGTCAATGCATCAGCAAATAAAAGATTGTGATGTTAGCAAACGTGATTTGGTGCGCTGACATTTGTTTTTTATGTAGCGTCATGATGGATGGTGTGGTGCTGGCGTGTTACAACATTTGTATTATAATTTAAACTGTTTGCCTAGCTTGTCCGTTTATCTCTTATGCTATACAAATCTATATATTTGCTTACAAACTTGAGCCAAACTTGAGCCTATTAACAAGTGCAAAAGTTAGAGTAGTTCAACTTAAAAAAATTAAAACCACTTAAAGATGTAAGCCATTAAAAAGAACAAATGGGGGGGGATGAGAAAATCTTGTGTATTATGTAAGGTCTATTCCCATTAAGGAATCAGTCTTCAAAGTTCTATCAAAATAAAAAGGTCTTCGCCTACTTGTGGAAAGACAGTAAGGAGGCTGTCATTTTAAATTCTCTGGGAAGAGAGTTCCAGAGCCTGAGAGCAACCACTGAAAATCCCCTCTCTCGTATTCCCATCAGATGTACCTGTGAAGGTAGTGGAACAGGCAGAAGATTTCAAAACATGGACAAGTTTGTGTGGGAAACTGTGGTCATTCATGGACCTGAGCTAAATAGGGCTTTATAAATTGCAACAAAGGCCCTTTTCGCACGGGCCTTCTGTCGCGCGACAGCCCCGTGAGCCTCGCGAGAGTGGGAGCGTTGCTCTGCATGATGCACTCCCACTTCCGCCGGGCTCACAGGGCTGAAGCGGCGCAATTGCTGGTTTTTTTATTTTCGCTTCGAAGCAAAAATCACCCGCGCTCACACAACGCTCCCGGCACCCGCGCGCACTTACCTCCTGTGCGGAGCGTCAGGGAGGTGGCCGGGTCGCGCTTCCTTCCCTCCTCCCCTGCGGAAGGAAGGGGAGGGGCGGGGCGCTAGCGCGACGAACGCACAGCCTCCTGCTTCTCGCGTGCGCGGGGGGGAGGACGCACAGCCTCCTGCTTCGCATGCGCGCGCTGGGGGGGCGGATGCGACAGGCTCCTTTCTCGCGCGGGGGGCGGGCGCGACAGGTTCCTGATTCGCCCGGGGGGAGGGTGGCTCGTGCGACGCTGTCGCTTCCCCCTCGTTCCTTCGCCTGCGGAAGGAAGAGGGGGAAGCGGCAGCCTCCCGGAGAAGGCTTCTTGCGCGAGCCACCCTCCCCGGCTCGCGCTAGAAACCTTAATGCAAAAAGGGCCAAAATCAGCCTGGTGAAATGATTTGAACACAGGACTATACCCTGGAGACCAGAGTTTGATTTCTTGCTCAGCCATGGAAAACTACTGGGTGACCTTGAGTGCATAATACCCCAGGAAAACCCCATGACTTTAGGGTCAACAACAACAGGCAATAACCGGGACTTTGAATTGGGACCAGATACGGAGTGGCAGCCAGTGAAGTGGCTGTGCTCCCTAAAGCCAATGCCAGGTGACAGTTTGGCTGCCCCTCTTTGGACCAGCTGAAGTTTCGAAACACTCGTCAAAGGCACAGTCATGTAGAGTGCGCTACAATCATCCAAATGGGATATGACTAAGGTATGCGTCACCATAGCCAGATCTGCATCTCCAGGAAATGAGCATAGCTTATGCACAAACCTTAGCTGTGCAAATGCTCTCCTAGCTCCAACAAAACTTGAGCTGCCAGGCTCAGGACTGAGTCCAGGAATATATTGTGCTCTGCCGATGTGTTGATTCTACATTCAATAATGGATTCAATGGGTCTACTTTAGTTGAAACTAACCAAAAAGATTTAGGCTATGGTGTGTTATCTAATGGGACAAAAACATAGACCATAGTGGGGGGTTTGGACCTAATTCAGTATCTACTTTGGGTAAGTCTTACACAAAGACTTCAGATTCTTGTATTTCTTGGCTGTAGAATATACATTCAATTACAATCAGACATGATATTTACACTTGGGGCTGACATGCCAAATATTTTTTTGTAAAAATTCAATCCTGATTAGCAAACTTCAGTTTTTTTTTTTACCAGACAAATTGCTGATTTTGTTCCATTTTGGATGGACTTGATGTGAAACAAATTTTAGGAATGTTGGTGCTACCACGCAAACTTCTGTTTCAAAATCATAAACAAAATCATCAACATCAGCCCAGACAGTACCAAGTAAATTTCCTGGAATCACATAAGCCAGTTCACATTAGAACTGCCATGGCCACAGTCAAATTAGGGCCAGCTGTGTTCTTGGGAGGATGGCTGAACCTGCTGGCTCACTGAATGATACCCAAATCATAGGCTGGTCACTATAGAGCCGATGACATCAGTACATCTTACAAACATATTATAGTTTGCATAAAGAGGCTGTTTCTAAAAGGTAGCAGACCAAGACAGAAGACCATAGTCCTCAACGGACTGATCTCTCTCAAGTCTCTGCCTTCAAGTCTCAAGTCAAGTCTCAGGACCTTGCAAGATATTTCCTAGTCAAGTCTCAAGTCTGGGAGCCGACTTATATTCCTATATATTCCAGAATTTCTGCACAGAGTCAAATAATGTCAGTTTTAACAATTTAAGTAGAGTCAGCCCTCCACATTTTGCTATCTGCAGCTTTGGAGGTGGGGATAGGATTCTTCTTGCTCCTTCTTCCTGAAGCTGGAGGCTTTTGTGTCATTGGGTATACAAACGTCTGCAGCTTTGGAAGTGGGCAATAGGATCCTTCTTACTTTCCATTTCCAAAGCTGGAAGCTTTTTCTGAAGTAGAGAATAGGATCCTTCTGACTCCCCATTACAAAAGTTTCAAAAGCTTTAGAAGGAAGGATCTTTCCTCCTCAAGCCCAGTGCCTAACATAGTTGCTGTTCCCCTCTGAGAAAAGCACTTCGCGTTTTGGGGGCAAGTCTTGCCTTCTGCTCTTAGGAAATGTTTTAGAAGGCTCCTCTGATATGCAGCAGGGACAGGCTGCCAAACAGACTTCAATCTCAGTTCAAACCCATTGCCTAAAATGTTTGCTGTTCACCTCCAAGAAGTGCACCCATGCTTTGAGGGTCTGAGACAGATCCTCATGTGACTAGTAGGTAAAAAGACATGGAAGCATTGTTCAAAGTCATAAGATTTCTGGATGAATGTATTATGTTACTAAACCAAGGGCAGCAAGTCAGTCATTAAAAATATACAAGTCATGAGTTGAGTCAAGTCAACGCATCATTTATGTTGAGTTGAGTACATGTCAACTCACTGAAGTGACTTAAATCCTCCAAAGTTACCTCCCAAGATTGTGCCAACTTACCTCCTAAGATTGTTACATGTATAATGGGAACATACAATATAGAAGGTACAAAATAATGGCTAATCATAAGGACATTTATGGAAATTGAGGTGGGTAGATACAATTATGAAATAATTTTTCAAAATTGCAATACTTGTAAACAACTCCAAGTTTATACTTTGATACTATATACATATATATATATACACACACACACTACATAGTATATATATACTATGTAGTGTGTATACACACACACACACAAAAATAATATATATATATATATATATATATATATATATAATTTTTTTTCTTTTTTTCTCTTTAATGGTGTTTTATAAATTTTTTGTTTAGAATTTATTCACAGGAAAAACAATAATGATAAAAAAAGAAGTGACTTAAATCCAACTTGAGTCCAAGTCAATTGACTTGAGTTTACATCACTGGTCCAGGGTACCCTCCTTCAAAGCGAGTGGTGTAGCTACAAGGGGGCAAAGTGAGGGTATTGACCGCCAAATAAGAATTTTGCCCACCCCAATAAAATTTTCCTTCAGTCTTCAGATTTCTAGCATTGCTGAGAGTGACAATGAAAATCATTCACACCTAGAACTCTTCCATTCACTGGCCCTTTTCACACCTTACCTTTTCTCACTGTCATCACGCAGGGATTACATGAAAAGCCTCTTGTGGGAGGGAATCGCGTTCCCTGTGCTTCCCTCTGCACCAGCTCTGTGCTGGATGGAAGGAAGCATGACAGCTCCATCCCTTCCTTCCGCAGTGCAGCCGGGTACTTTCCCAGGCTGCACTGTGGGTGGAAGAGTGGCCATCACATTTCCTGAGGTTCCACATGCCAGGTAAGTGTGGGAGGGATGCAGGAGGAATGCGCAATCACAGGTCATTTTTGACAAAGAGCCGAAAACGATATAATCTGCTACCAGAGTGCCGTGTGATCGTGAGAACGTCATGCGGAACCATCCTTGCAATTTCGTGGCACTTCTGTGACCCCTTTGAGTGGAAAATGCTGTGTGAAAAGGGCCACTATCTTCACATTCCCTTGGTACCTTTGCCTACCCCTTTGCTTTGGAGGCCTGAACATTATTTCTAAATGCTCAGCTGAAGTTGTAAGTTACTGTGCTTCTAGCAATTTGTAGAAGAAAAAGTTTCAAGGGTGGGGGCAGAATTTTTCTTTGGGAAAAACAGTGCCCTCATTCCCCACAGCTACATGCCTGCTTCAAAGATATTCTTGATAAAGTTCCTTCTGTTGCCTATCATAGTGAATCAGGACAGTAGACTATTCCATGGCTGACATTCCGTGCATACAATAAAATCAGTCCAAATCCAATCATTTCACATTAACAGGATAGTGGATCAACACACAGGAAAGATAATCTCCTCTCTCCCTCTGGTTTCTTCTACCCAGAGAAAAACTGATTTTTTTTAAAGAAAAGATAGGGCTTGATAATTTCCCAATGGAATCCTTTTTTTCAAACCACAAAATTAATTTGCAAATAGAATCCCAGTTCCAAAGTTATTAAACAACACTATATACATGAATAATTCATGAATCCATTTATATCTTCCCCACATTTACTAGGAATATGCAATGACACTAAACATCAGCTGTTCTATTCAAGAAAAGTGCTGCCAATACAACCCAGCAATCATGACATCAGTTGCAGGCACAAATCCTTTGACTAAGATAAAATTGCATAATTTATCTCTCTTTCTCTCAATTCTTCACAATCTAATTTAGGTGCAGTAAGACATGGTTAATGTACACTTCTCTTGGAAACCCCTCTTTTAAACATGAGAGCTTGGCAGTGTTGCTTATGGGGTTTATATCTCCCCAAATATACATACCAGTCTAACTAACGGCCATGGCTGGAGGATTCTGGGAACTACAGAAAACTAATTAAACTATAGTCCAGAAAATTGTCAAGCTCTGTTTCACCATGCTTTGAAACTAGCTATTTTAAGTCCCATGGATGTGGCTGTAGGACCACCCAATATTCAGCTGCATAAAAGTAAGTAAATAAATAAATAAATCTATGGGTATTGTTTGTGCTTTTTAAAATCTGAAGTGAAAGGAATAGCCATAAAAAACATATTAGATGTCCCACATTTGCTAGTGTACAAACTGAAATGTAAAGGGATAGATTCTATTCAGTGCCTCCCGCTAACTAGCATGTCTATCAGACAAACAGGAAGAGCAAAGGGTGGAAAGAACATTCAGAAATATTTTTAAAATGATGGAAAAACATGTTTCTCAAGTGTTGGGAACCCTTGATGAGGAGACACTTGTACTGATGAGAATCTTCACAGCTTGGGGCTTATTTTCTTCAGAATTTGCACTTTTTACATAGAAAACAGCAGCTGCCATCTTGTTAGCTACTTATGTCATTGTAAACTGACAATCATGTAAAGATGAATTGCAGTGTTGCACAATACTCTTATTCTCAGGAGGAGAGCAGAGATGTACCTACATTTCTGGAACCATTGCACAGACAGAGCTAACAGTGTGGCCTTTCCACAATGGGTCCCATTGCAAAATGGGCATCAGAGTGTTATGAGACCTGTTGCACAATGGGAACCGGAACACTACTGTGACTCAGTTGCACAATGGGAACTCCAACTGAACAACAAGATACCTTTCAGGACTTCCTGATGCACACCATCATAATTCACTGAAAAGATTGCATCTCCTGTCAGGGATATAGATGAATTGTAGGCTCTGATGCAGGATCTTGGACAGTATTGTCTGTACAGAAAGAGCACTCTTGTGCAGAAAATTCTGTTTTCCATTCAAAAATACCACACGTGAATTTTGGGCAGAGTAAGTCTTAAACTGCAAATGGAAATCATAGAATCATAGAATCATAGAAATGTAGAGTTGGAAGAGACCCCAGGGGCCATCCAGTCCAAACCCCTGCCATGCAGGAACACCCTCAAAGCACTCCCGACAGATGGCCATCAAGCCTCTGCTTAAAAACCTCCAAGGAAGGAGACTCCACCACACTCCGAGGCAGCAGATTCCACTGCCGGACAGCCCTGACTGTCAGGAAGTTCTTCCTGAGGTTAGTACATTTGAAAGGCTGTTTAAATATTTGAAGGGATGCCATATGGAGGATGGAGCAAGCCTGTTTTCTGTTGCTCCAGAGATTATGACATGGAGAAATGGCTTCAAATGTTAGGAGAAGAGATTCCATCTTTAGGAATCTTTAAGTTCTTTAGGAAGAACTTCCTGACGGTTCAACAATGGAATGTGCTGCTGGGTAGCGTGGTGAGTGTGGAGTGTAGAGATTTTTAGGTTGAGGCTGGATGGCTGTCTGTTGGGAAAGCTTTGATAATGTATTCCTATATGGCAGGGGGGTGGACTCTATGGCCCTTGCGTTCTCGTCTGACTCTGTGATTCTATGAAAGTGTGCAGTTTTTTCAAACATTTTCTCACAGCAGGAAAAATTTGTTAAATTTACTTGTTGCTTCCTTTGGGAACAATATTCCAACCCTGAGAGAGAGGCAATTACAAAATTACAGAAGAGAGAAAAGGTGTTCTGGTAGATGGGCTGTAAGCAGCAGAAGCTCCCACTGAGATGGTATGGCATTGTAAATGGGAGTGAAGATATCAAGACCAGCCCAAATCCAACTGCTAGTCCCAAATGAAGATGCTGAATAGTAAATCAACACTAATTTAGAACCCATTTATTCAATTGAGCTACTCTGCTTGGGATTTAGGCAGGAATGTAAAGCTTCTTCTGTTTTGTTCTTATAGACAATTCCCATAGTTTCTCTTCACTGTGGGAGTAAACAATATATATATATATTTACAAAATTTGCATGCTGTGAAGTCTTCCAGGGAAATACTCTATGCAGAAATACATGTAGTTTTTCTACACAAAATCCCACATTTTTTGCACAGAAAGCATATTTTCTGAACAAGAAACAGCACAAAATACAAAATACTTTTTGTGTGTATGTCAAAAAGTGGGATTTGTATGGAAAAATCATGTTTTTCTGCACAGAATAGTTCACCGCTCCAGAATACTTCACAGTGTGCAAATGTTAGGTGAAAACTACAAAACCCTCATTGTTGCATTATTCTTCATGACACAGTTAACCAAATGTTAGGACACCCCTTTCACAACTGGGAATGGTTAACAACGGATATTCTTTTCATTCCTAGATTTAGACTAATATACTTCAAAAACTTGTAAACTGCTTTGAGAGCCTTCAAGAGGAAAAGTAGAATATAAATCATGAAACTTTGGAGCTTTCTGCACTACACTGTTTATAGTGGTTTTATTCCAGTTTCAGCTTCCTGTGGAATTCTGGGGTTTGTAGGTTACTGAGGCCAAAGAGCTCTCTGGCTGAGAATTTTAAATGCCCCTCCTGAAACTGCAAACCCCAGGATTCCATAGGGTGTTGAAAGTGAAATAATAGCATTATAATAATGTAGTGCAGAAAGGCTCTTAGTGGTAGAACACATACTGTGTAAGAAGAATAATTAGTTTGCTGTTCCTTCAGTTAAGACAGTGAAAACTCTTGCTTGAGTTTCTTTCAATCAGTGTTCATTAAATGGGTCAGTAATCTGACTTAGGCCATTTCCGCACTAGCCTGTTATAGCGCGATGATTCCACTTTCAACATCCTTTGGAATCCTGGGGTTTGCAGTTTCGGGAGGGGCCATCTTTGCTGTGGCACTTCTGTTGTGAAGGGACTTTTCCTTTGAGAAAAAAGGTGGCAATCTTTTTCTTTTCTTCAGTTCATGTTTTCTTTGTATATATTAAATCAACAACAGGGTTCTAAAGGATAAAGATCTCATTTTACTCAGTTGGTATAGTTGAATACTTGCCATCTATTGCTAAAGTTGGATGGGAATTGCAATTCATTTTCAACGACTGAATTGACAGCTGTCTATATAGAAGAGGGTGGAAATCATGAAGCCCTCCAGCTTTTGTCAGTGATGGCCCCATCCCAGTTATGAAGGCAATCTGTTCTGCACTTTAGTCTGAATTTTGAAAAAAGTTTTCCAAGATGTTGAGCCTTATTCCCAAAATAGGTTCACCACTTTGGATAGGTCATTTAAACTTTAGACTAAAACATGGATCAGATCCACCATTCCACTGATATGGAAGCTGTCATCCATCATTGATTACTATTGCACTGCATCTCCGAGTATTCTGAACCATTTGCTATGGTGGCTAGGCCTGATGGGAATTGCAGTCCAACCTCAGGTACATTATATGATTGTCACCCTTGACAAAAACTGTGTTTTGATGTTAGTAATTACAATTCAGATGGAAAACTACCTTTTTTGACTACATGTCCCGGAATCCTCCACTGGCCATGCTGGCTGAGTGACTCTTGGTGTGGTAATCCGAGGTGTAATTTTCCCAGAATCTATTTTTATAGTACTATCCATGTGTGTGATGCTCTTCATGCAACATAATTCAAAATTAGGTCTCTGTCCCAAGAGCTGTACAATCTTAAATTTTGCCACAGAGGCAGACAGTGGGGAAAAAGAAAGTGGAGGAGAAGGAAATAGGATGGTAATGGGGTAAAATGCATTTATTTGGGCTTTGTTGTGGTTGGAGATGAGCCTGTGGACAAAAATAACAGCACATTTGCGTCAGCTTGGCAGCGGGCTTACATTTTTTAAAACTTCCTGTGGTCAAGAATGGAGAAATCAGGGTGTTTGCCAAAACAAGGGATCCTGAG
Source organism: Ctenosaura bakeri (assembly GCA_948474755.1). Taxonomy (NCBI): domain Eukaryota; kingdom Metazoa; phylum Chordata; class Lepidosauria; order Squamata; family Iguanidae; genus Ctenosaura; species Ctenosaura bakeri. The sequence goes on along the minus strand of CAOLHI010000522.1, from coordinate 265,952 downwards.
CCAATATATCATCAATAACCTGTAGTTTCCTTCATCTCTCTCCCACCCCAATCCTAATTTTGTTGATTCATGAAGCATTGGCTTCCATTCCAAGTTCACAACCCACCATCTGATCCCAACTGTTTGCCAAGAGGTATGCACAAAGGAAGATGCTGTGTTGGTCTTTTATGTTTGCTTCAGATTTGGCTTTCATAATATTCATGCAGGCATGGAGACAGTCTGGAAATTTGATCATGGCATATATTTTGAGATGATTGGGGAAAGCAAGCAGTAGATGGGCATTAAAAAATTTGGCATATGCTCATCTTTTTGTATCCAGAATGCCATGAGTATTCACATTTATATGTGGTTAAACTCACCTGGTAATTGATCACCAATTGCTTCTCTTGCAGACCTAGCTGGTTTTATAGCCCTGTTGCCATCCCCTTTAGCCAGTCCCCATATTCCTACCCTCAGCCACAGTTTGTCTATGAAAACAGTAGATAGGCCCAGAGTTTGGAAATTTTCCTTTTTTGGACTACAGTGGCCATGCTGGCTGTAGAATTCTGGTAGCTGTAGTTCAAAAAAGTAACTTTTTCAGTCTCTGGATAGAAAACAAGACTGAGATACTACATTGTGCTTGCCCAGTTGAAATCTACAGAGTTACATGGTAGCTGTGCTATACCACCCTTCAGATGCATGCTGATGTTCATGCTGTATTTGCCCATGTGCCTGCTTGTTGTCTTAGGCCATTTCCGCATGACGATGCTCTTCCGCATCATCTCACTGCAGTCCCGGTCCAGAAGGGAGCATGTTAGCAATGCTCCCCTCTGCATCTGCTCGGTCCATGTGGAAGAGAATGCAATGGCGCCACATATTCCTTCCGTAGTGCAGCTGGGCTTTTTCCATTGCTGCGCTATGGAAGGAAGTGTCGTCAATGCGCTTCCGCAGCTTCTGCACGGAAAGAAGTGACAGGCGCGCCACGTGATTGCAGATGCAAAACAGATTTTTTCCATTTTGCCAAAACTGCGCGAGCACGACACTCCACAACAGGATGGCAGCAGGACGGTCATGACGTCATACAGAAATGCGATCTGCTGACCGCTGCCATTGTGTGGCAGAAACGAGACAGCAACGTTGTGCGGAATGGGCCTCAGTAATGCACAGTGGTTATTTTTGCAAGTCTGGTGAATCAAGTGATACACTGATGACTAGTTATAAACTAGAATATGCAACTATATAGCTGAAATCCTGTTAGTTAGTCCCAGACAAAGGTATGCCAACAAACAGAGAAGTCAATTTGATTCAATGGCTCTGCTCTTGTTGGGACTATACGTAATATAATTAATATAATATAATATAATATGATATAATATTTTTCTGCCCTATTTTTTTTGCTTCCCCCAAATCATCCAAAACTAAGTACATAAACACTAGAGAGAAACAGAGAGAGAGGATTTGATGGCTCTGCTCTAGTTAGGACTAGCTGAGGCCAACCCTACACTGTTGTAGTGCTATGATTCCACTTTCAACATCCTATGGAATCCTGGGGTTGCAGTTTAGGGAGGAGCCTTTAGAATTCCCAGTCAGAGAGCTCTTGGGCCTCAGGAAACTACAAACCCCAGAATTCCACAGGTTGTTGAAAGTGGAATAGTAGCACTATAACAGTCAAGTGCAGAAATGGCCTGAGACTCTCTCTCTCTCTCTCTCTTGTTCCAGGTAGTCCCAATTACAGCAGAGACATTAAATTAACTATATGTATATGATCCCAGAGCAGAGCCCTTAAATCAACTACATACATAGTTATATCAACTATATATATATATATATATAGAGAGAGAGAGAGAGAGAGAGAGAATATACACACTGTATATGCTGTTCAAATAATTAACTTCTGGTTGATTTGGGCAGCAAAAAGTGGGCAGAAATATTATGCCCATTTGGAAAGAGAAGCAACCTTAGGAAGCCTACCAACACTGCATTCTTTCTCTCTCCCTCCCTCCCTCCCTCCCTCTCTCTCTCTCTCTCTCTCTCTCACACACACACACACACACACACACAGATGTACATACACATACAAGGACAGGTTAATTCCCCCCTCCGCCTTTGACCTCCTTTTATCAAGCAGCTAAAATCCTCTAGATGAAATTATGATTTAAAGAGGACAAAATTAGTGTCAACTGTCAGAGCAGGAGCTGATCTTTTAGAGAAATTATTTTGGCTTTTGAAAAAGGTAGCCACCTTAAGAAAACTCTATGAAATTCATGAGGTCACCAAAAGTCAACAGGTGACCTGAAGGCACATACACACACTCACTCGTACTCTTAAGATGATGCTATGACAAACATCATTTCTAGCTTCCAATTTCAGCGCAGAGGGCTTGTTATAGGACTTGTGTCAGAGTACATGGAAACAACATTGCACTCTTACTTCATTAGAAGATAATAGATATAAAAGAACCAGCTCATTTTAATGATAAATCTGCTAATTTCTGCAAAAAGTATATGCTTAATATTGGAAATCCCTGAACGTTCCTACTCTTTCAGAATGGTATATGAATGTTCTTGAAGAGTCCATGTCGATATATTAATAGTAATCAAACTAAGGAGCAATAGTGCTTGGGTTTCACTTCTCCTGATGCAAAAGTGGCAATCTTTTCTAGTTACTAGAATCAGAAAACTAATTTAGAAAAACTGGCTTTCTTAATGATGCTGTGAATTGTCCTGTTTTGTGATTATCCTAGCTTTTATTTTTTGGTGTTAGCATGATTTGGTTGGTTCTTGTTTTCTGTTTACTGATTTCTCCTTCCTTCCCCATTTAATTTTAGCATGCTTCTGTGTGTGTGTGTGTGTGTGTGTGTTTTATAATATTTTGAAAAGGCAGAAAACTATATAATATAGGGGAAGTGCCTCTTTGCATGTACAAATTCCCTTTCCCTTTCCCTAGAGCAACAGCAGTTTCTCTGTGTACATATGGAATTAAGATGTAGTCCCAGAGAATAATGTTTCACAAAAGCCCTGTGTCTTGGAATCACTCTGTTGAGAAACTGAAATTTTCCTCAGTCTCCTAAGCTAAAATTCTGAGGACTGTGCAAAATAAAACACCCTTCTAAAGCTTATTTACTGAAATATCCCCAAACATTATGCCTGTCTATGCCTGGTCTGGACTGGCAACCAGGAGAAGCTGATAATACAGGTCAAGAAGCTCAGTTAGTTAAGCAATTAGTCTGTTTACTTTAGGAAGAAAACAACCTTACAAATGAGAAGCAAATAATGATCCCAGCAATGTCCATAAGTCAACGGCAGGCAATATAAACACAGGTCAAAACAGCAGAATAACAGGCAAGGGAAGCAAACAGAAGCATGCACGGGAGAAATGGTCAGTTGATTGATGACAAAAGCTAGAGGGGAATGGCTCAGTTCTCATAGGTTCCAAGGTCAGCACAGCTGGTGTCTGATTAATTGGTGCTTGGCATAAATTTGCTGGGACCAACGCAGGAGACCCTTTTGGTATCTATGCTGGATGAAGTAGGTATGAATAGATCATTCTCTGTGTCAGAATCAGCAGGGCTTCCTGCTGGGGCTGACACTTCTGTACCTGGGGTGGGTGGTTGTACTGTCTGCTCTGCAGGTTCTGCCATAACAATCTCTGTGTCAGGGCTCAGAGCAGGTTCTGCTTGCCAAAGACTCTACATCTGAGTCTAGGTCCTGGAAGCCCATGACACGGCCAATACTTCATCTGTTTGTAAACACTGTTAATTGCTTGTTTGTTTTATATCCCACTTTTCTCCCCAGATGAAACCCAAGATGGCTCACAACATAGATTAAAACAAAGTACAGCTGATTGCTTTCTTCCCTTAGGAACAGACATTGGATGATGATTAATTCTCCATTTAGTCCAGCATGGTCTACTGACGGTGACTAACAGTCCAGGATCCCAGGATCCCATTCACACGATACAGTTATAGCACTATGATTCCATTTCAACTGCCATGGCAACTGCCTATGGAATCCTGGGATAAGCTCCAGAATCCCATGGATGTTGCCAGAAATATATATAATATTGTAGTGAGAAAGGGCCTCAGATTGCCAGGTCAGCAGCATCTTACTTGTGAGGTCTTAGGGTTGAACCAGAAACCATGGAGATGGAACCATCTGGTGTCACAGAAATGCAACGGGCAAGGATTGAGTGAAAGTCAGCTGACTGTTCCCAGCCAGCATTGTAGCACATTCCAAGAACTTTCTCCACTATTGAGATGGTTACCTATTCATCTTGGCTTTAGGCAATATCTTTTCCCCTGCCTTTGTCCCCCAGTGACCATCTTTAAAACTTCATCACCATATCAACATGTGTGATACTGGAATGTAGATTCCAGTATGTTATTAATTTTTAGCTGTTAATTAATTTTCGCTGCCACCACACACTGAATTCTGAATAAACTGAACGCACAGTGGGACGCTGTTCAGTACTGGTAATCCCTAAGCTTAAGGATCTTCCCTCCCCCCCTTCTGGATGAGGAAGTTCTATGTAGCGTTGGCATGGGGAAGGAGATAAACAGGGTTTTTTCAGAAAGTATTTATTCAAGGCATGCAAATGACAAGGCAATAATACACATGAGAGCCCCCCCCCAGGCACGCTTAGTTACAAGTAGTTACAAAAACAGATATAAAAAGCACAGATACATTCTTTAGATCAGTCAGCCTTCAAAATAATGAAACCTAGCGCGGCTAACTACTTTATTCTAGTACTCACAGATGGTCATAGTCTTAGATGTTCTAAGAGGAAAGAAGCCAGGAGGTGAGGCCTAGGCCTGCAAGCCTGCGACTGGCACAGATCCTCTCTCCATGAGATTCCTTTGTTGTTCTCTGTTGTCCCTTTGTTATCTCCCTGCCACATGGTCTCCCAAGAAGTTTTATAACTTCTCCTTGGAAGCATCTCGAAGCATCTTGAAGATGCTCAGCTCTTACCTTTTGATTGGTCAGTTCTCACCCTGTGACCTATGATGCTGACCCACAGTAAAATATAATCTAATCCCAACACCTCATTAACCCTTGGATGTATCCCCCTTCAGCTAAGTCTAGATAATGGGAAGCCCCATTATCACAACATGTCTTGCATTTCTATTACAATTCACACACATACCTGCTCATTCATGGGCATAGATGTCTGTTCCCAGGCACTTCACTCTATGCATCTAGTGAAGCAGACTCACTCTATGAACTTTTATGCTATACTCCTTTCTCTCTGTCTCAAAGGTCCTGCAAGATCCTTTCACATACTGATCCAGACTAATACAGCTATGCCTTTGAATTCTTGTCAAGGGCTATTTTTTATTCCATTTTCACATCTTAAATTTAAAATAATATAGACCTTCAGCTTTCACCAGGAATTGCATACTATTCCTTATGGGAGGCAGAAAGCAAGATCCCTGAAACCACGAGCTCCTGGCTTCCTCCCATCCACTTCATCTGGATATAGGAAAGGGGTCCAAACAGGGGAGATGGGCTGAATTTCAGGGGGAGTTATAGAACAAAGACAACAACAGCCCTGCTCTGTTCAGTGTCTTTGTTATATACAAAACGCAATGTAAATTGGAGCACAAAGCAATTGGTTCTTCACCCACATTTCATTTTAATTTATTCAAAGAAATAGGGCATGAATAACACTACATGACAATCTCCCACTGATGTCATCTGTGTGCACCACTCCAAAGAAGGTCATTTTCACATTGGAGAGAAGCATGAAATGGCTAGCACCATTCAGAACTCATTTCCTCTTCAAAATGCCTTGCACAGGCTATTGTTTGCAGAAGCACAATTTTAATGTGTTCTTTTTAAAAAAATTCCCTGCTTTACAAACACTGAGATCTGAAACAAATGGACTACAGGAAGCTTGAAAAAGAGGAATCAAATCAGGTTCCCTGTTGTTGTGTGCTTTCAAGACATTTCTGACTTATGGAGACCCTAAGGCATGGGGTGTTCTTGGCAAGATTTGTGCAGGGGGATTGCATTTTCCTTTGCCTTCACCTTCCTCCGAGGCTGAGAGAGTGTGACTTGTCCAAGGTCAACCAGTGGGTTTCCATGGCTGAGCAGGGACTTGAACCCTTGCCTCCAGAGTCACAACGCAAACCACTACCCAACACTGACTCTTAAGAAATAAGGAAACGAGGGTAATGCAATGTCAAATTTGTGCAAAAGTCCCTACAGAGCTTGCACCTGTATTTTGATTTCTTTGTAATGATCATGCAGCTATCATGGTTAAACATCACAGTTTTGTGCTGCCAGAAATGTAGCTGTGATGGGACCACTGAGAAACAAGGGGATACTAGACTGTTGGGAGAAAACATGATGTACTAATAACGGAGCATACCCAAACTTAAGGAGGCAACCTCCACTAGAGCTGAATGAGGACTGATCATGTTCAGTAGCCAGAGCGTCTGTTGGAAATAGAAAATTGGTGATGGCAGAATGCAGTGAACTACTGGAGGAAGGTACTCCTGGCAGACTGGACTTACCTGAGTACAGGGGAGTAGTGATGGAGGGAAAATGAGGGCATTGTCCTCCTCAAATAAAAAATCTTCCTCTCAAAGAAATTTTTCTGCAATCCCCAATTTCTAGCATTGAGGTTGAACATTTAGAACTACCTTTTAGGTTTCTTGAAAAAAGGATACGGTAGAGTCCTCAAAACCCCAATACAGTTACACTTTACAAGCTTTCTAAAACATCACACAGGTAGAAAGAAGACCTTCCATACATGTACCCTTTGTAAACTGCAGAACTCACCTTTGTTGTATCAGCTGCATGTGAAAATTCCTTCTCCGCTTTGACACATATACTGGCATTATACAGGTGTTTAGTGTTTCATTGGAGAAAAGTAAATTGAACAACTTTGGCTTTTGAAAGAAGAAATTTCACATGGGCCGTTTCTCTACAAATTTGCAGGGGGGGGAAATCAAAGCACATTAAACTTTATTAACTTTCTGAATCACTATAGTGGAATAACTTGCATTTATTTCTTGGTCACTGTTATTTAGTTCACACAGCTATTTTACATGTGGAAAGATTTATTTTAAACTGAGTTTGGGGAGAAACTTTGCAGCATACTTTCTAATTAAAATGTATCAATTGGAGCTTATTTTTATCATTATCTATGAAAACTTGTTTTTCTTTCAGACAGCTTTTACAACCCAAATCCTTCTGCCCACTTGCAATTTTACTCTGCCCCCAAATCCATTAAAATTGTCTTGCTCTGCTCCTGCATGAGACACACTACAACAGGAGTGGGTAACTGTGCAGGAGGTGAGAGTCATTTCCACACCCTACACCCACTTGGAATGCTGCACCAGCACATTTTGGCATTCCCCAAGTGGTGAGATCTCATTTTTGGCCAATTTTCATCTGATTTTAATATATCTTTTGTGTTTTGAGGAGGATTCTGGGGCTTTGTAGGGTCAGGGGAAGCAAACCCTTGTGGTTTGGGCACATGTGTGGGTTTTTGGGCTAAAAGTATTGCTCAAACTGCTGCGGCCTCTACCTGCTTGTGCGTTCCCCTTCTTTAAATTTTTTTGTCATCTTGACCGCATTCTGAGGTTGCTCAGCCACATCTCCCAGTTTTCATTTATGAACTGTTGGATGGTACACGTGGGTGTTACCCTGATTTCCGGGGTCCCTTGAGGAGACACCTCAATGTGCTCCACGTGATGGGGAATGGAAACTAGCCACAGCATGAGCAGTAGCAATGTGAGAGGCAGGGTAACCTAGTGGAGTCTTTTTACCCAGTTTTTACTGGGTCAGGCCAAGCCAAAAAACAAGCAAAAATGTCCAATAAATGATTTTATTGAATGAAAGTCTCACGCACCAATGCAATCACTCACATACTCACTCAAGACCTATTAAGAAGCAAAAGAGAGGAAACTGGATAGGGGAATATTGAAGGGGGTGTAGCGGGGGTAATATTGTACCTTGTCCTGAAGTCCTTAGTCCAGGAAAAACAGTGGAGAAGTGGGGCTCAGCACGGAGAGGGCTGGGGGAATTACTCAACGGACAGAGAAACGGTCAGCTGGGATGACCAGGAGTGATCCAAAGAACCACTCAAAAACTGAGACTATTTTTAGGGGGAAAAGTACCTGGTGGGCTAATCCTTTCCCAGGGAGAACAATGAGCGTTGCAACGAGAAAGAAGCTCCATAATGGTAATTCATTTGCGTGATGACATTACAAGGTATTGCCAAAGTCTCAGGATCTTCAGTTGCATTTGGTTGTGGTGTGACTTCATGTAAATGGACCTCGCCTGATGGAATATTTGCTCAGCTTGGGGCAAACATGCTAATCCCCTCAAGTTGGCTTCTCAGGGGCTGAGAACCCTTTGTTTATCACGGGTTTGCACAGCTTGAGGTCTCCTGGGGCTACGTGACTGGGGATTTTACTGGACTGACCTGGTTTTCGATTGTTTGACCATTGCTGCCTACATGCCCATCCGGGTGACTTCTCAGGCACATTGAATCATATTTTAATATCAAAATTGTAGACTCCAGGATAGGGTTTTTCCAGTGGAGTAACATGGGCAACTCTGATTTGCATTACTTCAATTGTAACACAAGACACAAGATTCACAGTTCTTTTCTATCCTCTGCTCTGTGCTTTACGACATCTTCTAAATTCTTGATAAATTAGAACCACCCAACTCACCACTGCTATAAATAACCTGTTTTCCATCTCTGATTAAAAATAAATACAAGTTCTAAATGTGTGCAGTTTCATCTTTCTGATATTACAAAATGGGTGGGTCTCTCCCTACAAACACAACATTGATAGGCAAGAACCTGAAGACCAGAAATAACACCTACCCCCAAAAAAGAATAAAGAAATGAAACACATGTAATTCAGATAAATAATACACAAAACGTGTAAATCAATGGTTCTCAAACTGTGGGGTGGGACCCTAAGAGTGTGTGTGATAGTTGCGCAAGGAGGGGGGCACAAGAAAATTCAGTTTGCAAGTACAACAAATGTGAAGGAGAAGAGTAAGCCTGTGGGTATGGGTATGTCCCATCTCAGCAAAAGAGCTGTGCAGAGCATCTTCCCCTGTTATGCCTTCTCCCAGCTTCAGACATAGGAAAATCAGCTTCCCTTTCATAGAATCAGAAAAGACCACAAGGACTATCAAGTCAAATGCCCTGCCATGCAGGAATACACCACCAAAGCATTCCTGACAGATGGCCATCCATCCTGTATTTAAAAAGCTCCCAAGAAGGAGACTCCATCACACTCTAAGGCAGCAGATTCTACTGTCAAACTGCTCTTACCACCAGGAAGTTCTTCCTAATGTTTAGGTGGAATCTCTTTTCCTGAAGTTTGAAGTCATTGCTTTATGTCCTAGTCACTTTTCTAATGTTTTTCCCATTCGGCATGATCCTTAGAGGCCACAAGGCAATTTCTTGGGTGGGGCAGGAGGGAAGTGAAGAGAAGAGGCAAAGAGCATTAGGGCATTTCCACACTACATTGCTATAGTGCTATTATTCCACTTTCAGTTGCAGTATAGGGAGGAGCATTTAGAATTCTCAGCCAGAGAACTCTTTGGCCTCCCTAAATTGCAAACCCCAGAATTCCGTAGAATGTTGAAAGTGGAATAATAGCACTGTCACAGTGTAGTGCGGAAAGACCCTCACAGCATTAAGATGGAGGATGCATGTGACACAAAGGGCCTCTGTGTGAGAGAGGCATAGGATAGGACATGGGTGTGTGTGACGTGGAATGGGGGTGTGCAACACTCTCATGTAGATGCAGAGGGGTTCACAGGGGTAAAAATTCTGAGAACCACTGATGTAAATATATGTACAATAAAAATAAAAATAAAAATCAGTCAAGGTATTGCCACCTAATCAAGATCTTGTACTGAAACACACATAAGTGAACCACATTTCAAGTGAACAGTTCAAATTTCTGAATAACTAATCCAGTTACTCTGACAACAGCTCTGGAATGAATTATCATTTCAGGACTTCCAACCTTGCTTCCAAAGTGCAAATTAAATGCAAAAGGGTTGTGGATTTGTTTGTTTACTTGCAAATATAGTAATATTAGAGCTGGCACGATGTAGGTTTCAGCACTGGACTATGACTTTGAAGACCAGGGTTCGATTCCCACTGGGTGACCTTGGACGAGTCACACTCTCTCATACCCAGAAATACCCATGATAGGTTTACCTTAGGGTTGCCATAAGTTGAATGTGACTTGAAGACACACAACAAAAACAACAATAGGAGTATTACTGCTTGAACAGAGAAAATAGCCTTTTTTCCCCAGCTGTTGTTGCTGTTATTGTTATTTTAAATTGTTGTTCCTGGTCAGATCTTGGCTTATTTCTATCAGTGTCATATTGTAAACTCATGTAAACTGTATCACCAGGACAATTACAACAACAAAATGGGGCTTAAATTATTATAATTTCTATAGCAATATAAATTAATAGTACTACTTACTACCGCTGCTGCTGCTACTATTAATAATAATAATTACTTACGAATAACCTTCAGAATTTTTGTATTGATGCACTTCTCTTCCTCTTACCATAATAATGCTGGACACCCAGAAAAGCATCACAGTGGTTTTACAATTTATTTTCAGAAGTTTGCTCATTTTATGGATTTAGATCTTTCTCTCTCTGTCCCTTTTTGGCCAAAAATGCCCCCTACTAAATAAAATGAAAAAACGAAACTGGCCAAATATTCACTTCTGGTTTTGAAAACAAGGTACAGCTGGGTGTATATTAAACAGGGTCTAGAATCCTGCTGGTGTCACACACATATATAAGTTTACTTACATAAGTGGTTGTACTTTCGGGGGGCCATGTTGCGATGGATGTATTCAGTTCATGGTTACCTAAGCAGAGTTTTAGAAATGTAACCCTTTCACATGGGCCTAAATCCTATTGTTAATCCCGATTCAAGTAGGGTCCATGGAATCAAGTAGATCTACCTTCATGAAGATATACCTTTCAAGATTGGTTCAATGGGTTTCCTCCTGTTGGTATTAACAAATTGGATTCCAGCCATGCAGTTGCACATTCTTGGATGGTGCATAACCATTCACCCATGCTTCCCATGTGCCATTTTGTTCACACTGGGATTGCAGAAAGAGCCACTGTGCATTTATCATTGCACAAGGAGACAATACACAGATCCACTGGTGGGTACTCAATGGGTTGCACAATCATGTCAATATTCAGCAGATGGATGGTATAGCATAACCACCATGTAGCTATGATGTTTAGGGCCATTTCCTCACTAGACTGTTATAGTGCTGTTATTCCACTTTCAACATCCTATGGAATCCTGGGGTTTGCAGTTTAGGGAAGGGCGGCCTATATCGTAGCTTGGGAGCATTAGTAAAATCTCTAGTGCATTAGCACAATTCATTACATGATTGGTTAAATTGTTAAATGTTAAAATCCCTCCTCCTTCTCCTCTTCTTTACTTCTATCCCACTTTTTCCCAAAAATTAGGACTCAGAATTTCTGAAAAAGACCATAACAATTTAATGTAACAGGGAATGGTAAAACGCTGGCATTTCGTACTTTAATGATTAAAATAGTCCATTTAAATCAGTTGCTGAAATTTGGAGACGTCCCAGTTCTTACTCTTAGCCGCTGCATTACACCCACTGTCTCTGTTAGGCAGGATTTAGTAACCCTTTCCAGATGCTCCACCAGTTTTTAGAAAGTTTTCAATGAAGGCCAGTTGATCAGCACTTTAATTGCACATTTTCCATAGGTAGGAAATCTTACTCAGTCCTCACTAAAGTCAATGACAAAACTCCCAGGGACTTTATTGCCTCTGGATGGCACCCACCCAGTTGTTTAGCCCAATAAATGGTAAAATACCATGGAAGGATTTTGCTTGAAGGCTGCTGTGGGAAAAGTACCACTGCTGAGTCCCCAGCAACTCTCCATGTGCCTCTAATCCATGGGCTTAGCAAACAGTAAAATAAGCAGAACTGAATATTTCACTGAGATCAAACTGTCTGCACTATCTCAATAAGGATTTCTGCTAAACCGCTGCTCGTAAAGAGATTCTTTGCTTAGCAAGCTGGTTTTTTAAAGTTGCACAGTGCACCCTAGAGAACCATGGAAGTTACTATAGCATGGTGGCTAAGGCTGCAATCCAGTGTATGTTTACATGGAAAACTCTAAACTTGAAAATGTTACTTTTTTTGGATGACAGCTCCCAACATACCCTAGCCAGTAGCTATTCTGGTTGGGAATTCTGGAAAGTACAGTCCAAAAAAGTATTTGTTTTCAAGCTCTAGTTCAGTGGGACTTGCTTCTCAATTGACTGAAATAGGTTTATTTAGTAAGAGAATCAATGCTGAATCAAGGGCCATTTCCGCACAGGGCGAGGGAATCGCCCAGTGATGTTACTCACTGGACTTTTGGGCTCCCCGGTCCGCTCCACGCTGCTCTGGAGGAGTCCATGGCCGCCGCTCCACACTCCTCCAGGGACAAAAATGGTGGCTTCTGGTCTGTCGAGGGTCTCCACTAACTGCTGAAGCTCGCCAGCCTAAAGCCCGCCCCCAGCAGATCGCAGGCTAACACCAATGCGAGCCTGCGAATCTGCATAAGGGAGCAGGCTCACAGCGGCGCCCTCCGTGCTTTTGAAAGACCTGTTTTTAGCGGTCTTTCAAAAGCACACTGGACGACCACTTGGGGTTGTTCTGGAGCGGACTGGGGTGTGGATCTATGTTAAGTAGGTCCGACCCAGTCCACTCCTAGGTGCAGACCTCCTCCCTGGAGGACGCTCTGCCCCATTTTAAAAACCCCGTGTGGAAATGGCCCTTGAGTCGTAGTCCCGAACGACATCTTTGTTTCAAATGTATAGGTGGCTTTAAGCAAGTTATTCTTTCCTAGTCTCAGTGTGACTCTGCAGTGCAGTATTATGAGGGATTAAGATTGCCAGGTCAGCACTGTCACAGCCCCTGAAGTTTCAGGGCCCAAACCTGAAACACTGAGATTACTTCCCTTCTGATGCCATAGAGGGCAGGCCCTAGGGATGTCATTAACCATGATGCCCTAAGCATGAACCACAGTTACACAAAAGACGGTACTCAGTCAAATACACCAAGTCTGACAAAGGAAGAAAGTAGAAATATGCACACAGTTTTCAAGGCAATGTTCTTGCCTTGAGATTCTTCCCCTCACTCAGAGGACTTGCAAAGAGGATCCAGGCCCTAAGATTCAAGGTGAGGCTTCAAGATCTGGGAGCTCTATGGGAGATAATCATTCTGACTCCACTTACAAGGTTGTTGTAAGGCCATTAGCTAAATATTAGATGCAAAGGACTCTTTGAAAAACATTTGAAAATGCAAGACAAATGTTAAATATCTTTACACAGGAGATCATAGTCTGTCCAACTTGGTACATGTTTACATAGAAAGACATCTCAATGATTTTACTAGGATTTACTCTCAAGTATGTGTGCATCACTATATACGTGCATATAGCTATTCTCGCAAAAAGTATGGACATTATAGATTTTTTCAAGAGAAGGTCATGTCCAGGCTTTGTTGCAGACAACTGAAATAAGGATGGCTTTATGAACACATGTTTGTATCCACAAATGCATTTTTGCCAGCATGACTCTAGTGGCTCTGGGGTATGATCTTGTAGCCCCTCCAAGCCTATTTTGCTATCCCAAGTCCCCAGAAAAATAGGGGAGTTCAAAAAAGGGGAAAGTCACTCTTCTAGGCCTTCGGTGGTTGCTGAGATAGAAATAACTGGAAAACCACTTTAAAAACTAGCCTATGACCTCTGGATTTATTCTGAGGGGCTGGAAAAATATGCTAAAGTATCCATTTTATGGGGAGACAGGCAGCATCAGCAGAAAGAGTGAAGATTGCCAGGATTAGAAGAGAACTCAGCATGGCTGTATGAGACTTAGAGTTCCACTGGGAGATAGGGCTGGGAAAGAACATTGTGTACTAGAAACAGCATTCACATTTCTTCATGCAACTTCCTGCTAAGATCCTTGCCATTAAAAATGGAGATATATCATGTATTCCACAGGCAGCTTTAGCAGCTGAACACATCATCTTACAAAGCTGGATGTCCATGACTTCACCCCACAACAGGGGAGCAGAAATGGGGGGAGGGGGAAGAGGGCATAGCTCCTTCAAACAAGAATGCTGCTTGCCCAAATGAAATTTTCTTCCGGTGCCTACCTAGAATTCTTACGTTTGAAGTATTGGCATTCTCTCAGTAGGTTTTCTATGAATGCCTAGCCTATATTTCTAAATGTTCAACAGAAGTTTTAAGGTATTGCAATCCTAGAAATCTGGGGACTGAAAGAAAATTTCATGGGGGTGGGGGCAGAATTCTTATTCTGGGCAAGGCCAATGTCTTCATTTTGCACACACATACCCCATGTAGCTACACTCCTACCCCACACAGAATATCAGACAGAAGATCTCCCTGAGCTAGCCGTGAAGAACGGAGTTCACCAAATGGAAAGGGACAAAAAATTGTTAAGTATATGGTCCATTTTCTTAGAATTGTTTGAGGGTTGGTCAGGGCAAATGGTGTAGCTGTATTACAAAAATGAATAAAAACATTAAATAACAGAGAGAGATCGAGAGAAGGAGGGAGGGACAGAGACTTCAAAGCCTCAGTGAAAGTGAGCTTATCCTACCTCCCAGGACAGTTGTGAGAAGAAATTTCTTTCCTCTTGGGAATGCATTTGCAGAGCATTTTCAGAAAATAAAGTGCGCACAAAACAATACACATTTTATGAAATGGGAACGACTAAAGATGCACACTGTTGAAAAAAAACAAGTTTGCATCAATGGAGAAAAATGCATCCATTAGGAATGGATTAACAAATTAGGAAAACACTGCGAGCTAGGAGATTCTGAGATTTGTACTCCAAAAATGTAACTTTTCCAAGCTTTCCAACAGGCTGGTGCCCAGCACCCATTTTGAGACTTGTGGAGAAAAGTGAATTCTCCACATAAGAGAACACTGTGGCTCCCCTAAGTCTTTTGAACCACAAGAAGGAAACCCTTTTGCTTTTGACTAGACTCTTTGGGTAGGAAAAACCCCCAATAACAATGCAAAAAATATTAATATTTGCATTGGCACATGGCAGGCAGGCCATTCTTGGTTGTCATGAGCAGTCACACACACACCCCTTTACTGGAAGGATGCAGCAGCCATGAAGTTAGTCTGCGGTTATTACCACAGGCTAACCAAAGAAAATGGACAAATATGGAAGGCATATGGGAAACAAAAAGTGTTTAGGGAAATGGGCACATCCAAAAGGAATTTGGATAAATCAATGAAGATGGACTGTTATGAAACATATCGACTGACTACATGTCTAGATTCTACGACGTCAGCAATAGGAGGGAACAGATTAAAGGAATATCTAAGGTTTTAGTCATTCAGACCATCACTTCTGAGCAGTATGGGTTTTCATAAAATTGCTACTGACAAAAGTGTCAGAGGTAACAAAAAGCAATATAAGGAAGTCAACCAGCACAGGGTGTGTTGCTTTTTCTGGAAGAAAAGTGATTTTTTTAAAAACCTCTTTAAGGAAACAGAACATTTTAAAAAGGAGAGTGCTGTCTATGAAGAGATCAAAGCTGAGTTTTTTTTTAAGTAGCGGAAACATCATTTATAGTAGTCTCTGTTCCACAGATGGAACTAAAAGAACACATTAAAGGCATCTGTGTGTATATTTACCTTCATGACTCTGTATTAGTATATATTATTATATTACTATGACTCTGGAGACCAGGGTTCAAATCACCCTTCAGTCTTGGCAACCCACTAGATAACCTCAAATTAGTTACACACTCTCAGTCACAGAGGATGGCAAAGGCAAACCCCCTCTGAACAAATCTTGCCAAGAAAACTCCATGATAGATTTGCCTTAGAGTCACCATAAGTTGGAAATGACTTGAAGGCACACAGCAACAATGACTATGATAGCTGCATGTCCCTCAGGGCATTTTAAAATAAACTCTTGCTAGCTAGTCATTACCTATTCAAAAGGTTCTTGTGTGAAAGCTGTTGCATACCCTATACTCCCACTCTGTGGAATGTGTTACTTTCATAATGGAACATATTTATGGCTGAGAAACATGTTTGAAAGCACACTGGTTGAAAGCATGTTGCCAGGTCAGGATGATCTCAGATATCTTCAGGTCATGAGTTCAGAGAGGATTAGATGGGAAAACCCAGTGCTAATGGGTTTGTGATAATCCTTTCAAGACCACAGGCTATGAGCGCTTCCAAGAACAATAGAAGGTGAAACTGCCTAGGTGAAGTAATCAGGGAGTCTACTGTGGTCTTATCCTATGGAGACCATCCCTATTCATCCTACCTGACCAAGACATTAAGAGATTGTCATGGCTCCTATCAATGTTTTGTCACCTAGAGAGAAGACAATCATCCCATTCCGGACTCCTTTGTCAACTCTATGAGAAAGCAATTACCATTTTGTCTACTCATCCTCCTTTAGGGTAGGGAATAAGGTATATAAACCCCAACTTTGGCCCCAGAAAATTGTAGTGAATTGGGCATATTAAGCTGCACATTGTACCCCAAGCTCCTGTTCTCTCTGCTACCCTCAGACGTTGTCTGGGACACTCAGTTTCAATCTTCTTCTTCAGAACTGGTAACTATCACCCCTTCTACCTAATCTCTCTCTATTAAACCTTTCCCACCTCACTTTCTGATAGCCTTGTATGGTTCTTCAGAGTGTTTGATTTCTTGTGTGTTTCTGAATTCCAAATAAAAAATTTGTTCAATTTTTAACTGGAGTCCTCTCTGCAGTTAATACTGGCATACACAGGTGAAAAGATCCTGCCATTACCATCCTTTCACAGACCTTCTTTGAGCTATAATTCTCCAAATTCTAAGGAGAAGCTGGCATTGTGGGTGGACCTCAAAGTCTTCTACCTCTTAGGATAACAAAGCTTCTACGTTATATGGAATCTTGACCTTCAGATTATGTTGAGAGTGATTTTTAAAAAAAAGTTAATTCAGGGCTACAAAAACATCAACACACATTAATAACCAAACAATTTTTATTATTCTGCCCACCACCAGAAAACACCTGAATTAAAAAGAAGGGAAATGACTAGAGCTCTTATGAAATCTTAGAAAAAAATTGATTCAAAAGACAGCTGATCTGGGTTTGAAAAAGATATGTATTTAGGGCTATTTTGATTTCTGGTTTGCTGTAATTTGCAGAACACATAGAAACAGTGGTGAGATTTAAGAGTTTTACTGGTTAAATTGTTTGCGTCCGTTTGTCTCCACTGGGTGCCCAAAAACCAGGAATGGGTGTCCATTGGGAAACACAACTATTACATAGAAATGTCTTGGCTCCCCTGCTGCAACCTCCAAATAAGCTCAATGTCCATTTGTAGGAGATTGATATAGATTTCTCAGTTAGTTAGCCATCACTGTATGGAACTTTATCCTGATCTCTTAACATTAGTTTCAGTTAAGTCTCAGTGGTGTAGTTATAGGAGAGGTGGGCAAAATGAGGGCAAATAAGAATTCTGTCCCACAATGGAATATCCCTTCATTCCTCCAATTTCTAGCATTGCAGTACCTTAATACTTCAGTTGCACATTTAGAAATACAGTTTAAGCTTTTTTTTCAGTGCTTCACTCTCTGAAAGGTTAGAAACTTGGGGACTGAAAGAAAATTTATTTGCGGGGGGGGGGTAACATTCTTATTTGGGAGGGCAATACCCTCTTTTTGTTCTTCCCTGGTAGCTACATCTCTAGTCCTCTTTATCACACATTAGCAATGGTAGAGCTACAAGCCCCTTTAGAGATAGGCAAGATGAAGTCAGAAGAAGCACCATAGTAGGTTCTTTGAGCTTTCTAAAGAGGGGCTAGGAGCAGACGGAGTGGGAAGGAAGAGCAGCTCAGAGATACAGCCATACAGATTACCCATCTAGGATTCCTTAGAATTCTTCATTACAGAGCTATAGCCTACTTCCTTGACTATTTATATATTGTTTATTAAAATATTTACAGCCAACCCTCCACATTCACTATGGTTAGGGACCCAGGACTTCCACAGAAGTGAACAAACCAACATGTCTCTGTGTGTCTGTGGGAAGGAGGCAGAGGCATGGTGGTAAGAGTGGGCACTTAAAGTCCAAACCAGGTCAGGGAAAGGAGGTGAGTTGGCATGGTGGCCCTATACTTCTTCTCTCTTGCCCATCTCCTTCTTTGGGTGTGTGGGGCGTTAGGAGAGCGTTTATGGTTCTGAGAAATCAGACCGTGAGCTGTCCTTAGCTGCCCAGGCAGTGGCTGGTGGAGGAGGAGGACTAGAGGTGGGTTTTTAAAAGGCTGCACAACCTTATCAGAGACACTGGCCATTTCCGCATGAGGCAAGGGAATCGCTCTGGATCTTCTGGCTCCTTGGTCCGATCCAGGGTTAATTGGAGCAGCGTGTGGTCTAGATCCACACTGCTCTGGCTTCCAAAATGGCAGCTTCCGGTTGGTCATGGGTCCCGACCAACCGCTGAAGCTCGCTACGCCTAAAGTCCGCCCTCACAGATTGTAGGCTTGTATTGGAGCGAGCCTGCGAATCTGCAAAAGGGAACAGGCACGCAGTGGCGCGCTCTGGCACTTTGAAACTGATTTTTCCGGTCTTTCAAAAACGCACTGGAGGACCACGTGGGGTCATTTCGGAGCAGACTGAGATGCGAATCTCCGGTAAGTAGTCCAAACCCAGTCCACTCCAAGGTGCATACATCCTCCATGGAGGACGCACTGCACCGTTTTAATTTCCCTGTGTGAAAATGGCCACTGAGACGGAAGGTTCCCATGGAAAGGAAGTGCTTGCTGGGGTGGGGGCAAGGGTTGGAGAAACTCACAAATAATTAAATTGTGAAAGTTAAACCTGCAAATGTGGAGGGTCAACTGTATATTGTCCCATATCCTAGGACCTTGGGGCAGCATACAAATAAAATCAATTAAGCAGTGTGAAACAATTTAATTTTTTAAAAAATAATTTAAGCTGACAAAAAGCAATATTAAACAGTTGAACAGATTGAAACAGGATTAAAATATCCAAACAGTTTATTTCAAACCCTGTGCTTTGGGGAATAAATCAACTAGGCCCCAAAGGCTTTAATAAGATGCCCTGTTTTTACTTAGCATCAGAATGAAGTCACTATTGGTGCTAGCCAATCCTCCAAGACAGGGAGTTGTACAATTTGGGACGCTACAGCTGAGAAGGCCTTCTCCCACATTGTATGGGAGAAGAGGAGGACCACCTTCAGCAGATCTCAGTCCTTGGGCAGGTGTGTATGGAGAGACATTTCCACAAAGTCCCAAGCTGTTTAAGGCTTTGAGTGTCACTGTAAGCACATTGAATTCAGACCAGAAGCATATGGGCAGTTAGTGCCATATAAGAATGTTAAGGCCATTTCTGTGCTACACTGTTATAGTGCTAATATTCCACTTTCAACATTCTATGGAATCCTGGGGTTTGCAGTTTAGGGAGGGGCATTTAGGATTCTCAGGTGGAGAGCTTTTTGGCCTCAATAAATTACAAACCCCAGAATTCCACAGGATGTTGAAAGTGTAATAACAGCACTATAACAGTGTAGTGTAGAAAGGCCCTAAGGCTATTTCAGTACCGCACTATACTCTGGCCGAAAATCAGACTGAAATGATTCCAACTACGGCTCCCTAGCAGAGACTTCCAAAGTCCCTCACCAAACTACAAATCCCAGGATTCCGTGGAGTAGAGACAAAGCAGTCAACAACAGTATCAGATGTTTATAACTTAGTCTAGATTTAGTCTCAAACTGGAGATTACATTTTAGCCATGATGGATGGGAGATTCTGGAAGTGGTCATTCAAAATCAACCTTATTATCAGGTGGTGTCTAGGATTCTATGGCAAAGGAGCAATTTCCAACCCCTGTTTCTGAAAAAATTCTAAATACTGGAAGGCTTAAAATAATAAAAAGAATCTAAATCCTGGCCATTACCCAGTTCTGTCTCTGGCCTTAAGCAAAACACATGGGTTCCTGGATGGGCAGAAAGCAGGAATAAAGAGAAAAGATGGCAACCTCTATATATTTACAAAGCTGAGATGAATCTGGGTCATCCCAAGCATGTGCAACCAACCCTTTTGAACTGAGAATTTTGAATCCCTGCTTGTTACTTGGTATTGGGGGAAAATCTTCCTCATTTTCATTTCTGGGTGTAGTTTGAGATGGTTAAGTTGCGGGATTTCTTGAACTACCTCCATCAAGTTGATTCCTGGTGTTCTTGATCAAGGTTTGAATATGATGTTCATTTTTATTTGTCACATTCAGAAGAGAAGGTGGATTATATACCCAGGGAGTGTAGCAGGAGACAATTTTTTCAGGGAATAGAAATAATCAAATGTTGAACATTTTGAAAGCATATAGTAAAGTTGGGGAATCCATAGTCTTCCAGATGTTATTAGACTCCAATTCCAGTCAGCCCCAGTCAGAACAGCCAGTGGTCCAAGATGATAGGACTTTCAGTCCAATTTATGAAGAACTACAAGTTTCATAGAATCATAGAGCTGGAATAGACCACAAAGTCCAACCCCCTGCCATGCAGGAATACACAATCAAACATTCCCAACAGATGGTCTTCCAGCCTCTCTTTAAAAACCTCCAAAGAAGGGGACCACCACCAAAGAACGAGACCCTCACACTCTGGGGCAGTGTATTGCACTGTTGAACTGCTCTTACTGTCAGGAAATTCTTCTTAACGTTTAAATGGAATCTCTTTTCTTGAAGTTTGAAGCCTTTGCTCTGTGCCATAGACTTTGCTTGCTCCATCTTCCATATTGCATCCCTTCAAACAACATAGCTATCATGTCACCTCCTAATCTTCTCTTTTTCACGCTAAACATACCCAGCTCCCTAAGCCACTTGCAGTCGGGATTTATAAGATAGCTGTTTTGAGAGCTGTGAGTATTGACCAGAATTTAGTGAGATGAAAAATGTGGGAATCTGGGTACTGAATGCAAGCTTTGGCTACAGTTCACATTTCAGAGAGCAATTTATTAGGGTTTTAAGTCTCTGTGTTGGCAATGCATGATTTTAAAAGTGTTGTTTGGACATAATATTACATATATCTAGATCAGTTGCAATGTTGTCATGCTATACGTTTAACTAGTTAGGATAATAGTGGAGGTGCCGGTAATTGAGGAAAACTCATAGAGCACTGATGATCAAGAATGTTGAGACAAAGGAAATTTATGTTGGTGGAACTCATAGCTGTGGAATCAGGGAACTAGGGAGGGAATCCAAAAAAGATGGTAGGCTTGTGCTGTTCACACATCTATTTTATATGTTTGTCTAAGAGGGATGTGGAAATCTCTTAGTTCCCACTTTGTTGTGTTTCTCTGATTCCGATCTGCATTTTTAACCTATTCTAGGACCTTTTTGCATGGCGTTTGCCATGCGAAAGGGCCCCTCGAGCGTCACATGATTGTGAGGAGCGATCTGCACGATGTACTCACAATCGTGTGACAGTCCAGGGTAGGGCAGGCGTTGCTCGTGCACTTTTTCATTTTTGGCTTTCAGTCGAAAATGGTGCGCCATCACGCATTGCTCCAGGGCCCCATGAGCACTTGCCATGCATGCAGAGCCTCCAGAGCCGCGGCAGTTGCACTTCCTGCCCCAGCGCAGCCTGGGAAACTCTGCACTGCAAAAGGAAGAGGCAGGGTTCTCATGCTACCTGCTCAGGAGCAGGCAGCTCATGTGGAGCTGAAGCAGCAGGGACATGAGAGCCTCTCGCTCGAGGCTGCTTGCGTGAGCCCTGCACCCCAGCGCCGAAATAAGGTAAGGTGTGGAAAGGGCCCTAGTTTTGTGCCATGTCGGCAAACTTTGCTTTTTTCTTTTTATCCCCTGAATGGAAATTTGTGATCTATGCACAAATTTAAATATACATTTCTAAGGTTCTTTGTGTATATGTTGACTCATGCCCAATTATTTGTGAATAATTTGAAAATGAAAGGATATACCAGTTGCAGTCTCTTCCCAATGAGGTGGAGAGTAAAATTAATCAATTCATTACTATCTCTATACATATTTAGTTTCCATCTCTTTCATCCATATCCTACATTGCAGTCCTGTATTGTAATAGAGGACACTGAATAGTCAATGAACAATTTCTTTGTGGACATTAGGAGACCCACCAGCAGCTTCCATCTGTTAGAAGAGTCTTGGCTCAAGCCCTATCAGTCTCTAATCCTGTAGTAATCATGCATATATAAAACAGGCAACCTTTTTGAAAGTGTTCTGGTAAGTGGCTGATAGTACTTATAGACAACCATCCACAGCAAACAAGTTATAAAACCCACGGCACACATGCAAATATTTAAAAAACAATCGTGGTTGTCTGATAACATTTCTTTCAAGTGCAATCGTCATAACAGGTGATAAGAAGGAAACTGGCAATGAGTTCCACACTACACATTGGTAAACATCACATGGGTCATGTCACAGTCAATTCCCAGCAGCAAGGCACAATAGACAGTGCAAAAGAAGTGGTTCAAAACTCAGCTCTGAAACGCCCTCCTCTAAATAACTTGGGATCTTCTTGTGTTTACCTGTGGTATTACCCAGATAAGTAGCATAAATTTCTTGCACTGGGTGTGGACTGCCAGTTGAGTTAGCTTCTTTTATTATTCGCTTGTTGAATTGATACACTGACATCTGGATTTTGCAAAAATGGGAAGTTACTGAGGGTGTGTAGAGCAGCGATCTTGCTTTCAAGGAACACAATCTACAAGGCCATGTTTGCTGAAAAACCTTTGTGGATCTGCATATGATATCCCCAAAGAGTGCGGAGTCCTCTTGACCATTTTTAGGACAGCTCTTCAAAAATTCTCATAGCAGTGTAGCTGCCAGTTGGACACATTCCAGCAGGGAGATGGACATTTAACAGGCATTGCAGTTGCTCTACAGATTTTTTTATTTAAATCTTGACAGATTTTATTGCATAATCATTTTTAAAAATCTGGTGTTCTTTTGTCATTTTCTTAAGTCAAGCAGCAACAAAATGGCACAGCTGTAACTCTACAGATTTGTAGAGCAAAATAAGACCATGCCCTCCAACTTTTCATGGATGAAAACCAGGACACATGAGACCAAGCAACACTAGAGTGTGGTCAAAATGGCAGACATTATTATTGAGGAAAAACAAACAAGCTAGGAGAGGTTGCAGCATTGCTTTCACCTGGGTCTACTATTTTTCCACTTTGAACTGTTTGCAGACACTGAAGTAAGCTGAGGATGAAGGGGGAAAATGGGAGGAAGAGGGAGAAACTGGGATGTTTTAAGAGCAGGTGAAGAAGTGGGATGACAGAGGATGAATTGGGACTGTCCTTGCCAAATTGGGCCAGTTGGAGGATGTGTAAAACAAGAGAACCGTCTTCCCTACAAACTTTCCAAGCATTGCCAATTTTCTTTACACACAATTGTAGTCTTAAAATAACCCCATATTCACTGTCCTAAGTGTCCCAGACAGGATATGAAGGTGATAAACATTGTGTTATATCATGAGTCCTGTGACTATTGCACCAGGTCACATGGTGGGTGGGGTGGCTTTTTCTCTTGTGGGGAAAGACCTTGTGTCTTGGATATATTTAACCAAATTACTACAGACTCTTGATTTTTAAGGAGACATTCTCCAATAATCATAAAACCATATCTTTTGGGTGTCACAAACTGTAGTCATTTCATTTTATTTTATTACAGTCAACAGACCATTAAAACAGCATATTAGAATCATTTTAAAACAATACAAATATAAATAAATATGGTGACTCATGTTTACCAGAGAAAATCCAATCAGGGTGATAATGGTAGCATACAATATAGGTAAGCAGATATTTCATTTACATTGACAAGGAAGATCTAGTGAAAATAGCTAAGTTTAAAAATTTTGCTACTTGAAGAGTGATCTCTTTGTCAGAACCTTGCAGTAAGATAACCATTAGAGAATCTATGGGATACCCAGGGAAGCGCTTATGATGGGGTGTAATAAATCTTCCCTAGCCCCTTGGTCAAAGCTACAACAAAAAAGTACATGTGATACAGATTCAATTTCCTGATTATCACAGGGGCAGCATCTTTTGCTCAGTGGTGTTTTATCGAATCTGCCAGTTAGCAAATTTGAGGGAAGGACATTAAACCTTGCCAGGGAGAAAGCCTTTCTATATTTTGAAACTGCTAACCAGCTTAAATAAAGCATTCCATCTTTGCAAGGTAAGCATGGTAAACCCAGTGACTGGGGGGAGCAAGGTCCCCTAGCTGTCCCTTGCAGCTCCTGGTAATCAATGTCCCTCAACCTCTGCTTGACAATAGCTTTGGCCCCATCTAAGTCTAGAGATAGCAAGTGGGATGTGGATAATCCCACTGAGACAAACTGTAGTCAAGCTGGCCACGATCACACAGTAACAAAAGCCATATACATACCCTTCAACTGTTTCAATTTGGAAGGGATAGACTTTTTCAGCTTTTCAGCTGCTTTTAAAATTCCTAGATTCTGTCTCCTCTCCCACTTCCCCCTTTTGCCCTCAGCTTACTTCAGTTGCTGCAAACTGAGTTCAAAGGCCAAAAGTAGTTTCGATTCAGTCAACAGGGGGAAAGGAGAGGACCAGACATGGTAGAAGCCTTTGACTTCAAGTTCAGGTACAAGGAAACTGTTGCAGCTTCTCCCAGCATATCTGCCTTCCCCATTAATAATGTTTGTCATCTTGACCACACTCAGATGTCGTCTGGCCACACATCCCAGTTTCACCTTTGAAATTTGTGGGGGGGTATTAGGAATGACCTGAAGACATGCAACAGCAACAATACATATATAGGGCCAGAGGTGTGAGTCCTAGATCTTATAGCAACAACGACAACTTACATTAGGGAGAGAGCTGCATTCAACCTCCATTCACTGGAGTCACACTGCTGTCTCCAAGAGTGGGCAGCCACTGCTGATGTACCTTCCTTCACTGTAGTTGCTGGAGAAATTTGGCAACTGTAGTGGTTCCCTATAGTGCAAGAAAGTGCCAGAAATATGCTTCTACACCATAGTGCTTTTCAGATGTACACAGAAGGGAAGGACGGAAGACTAAAGGAAGAAGGCATATCACAGTGTTATTAACAGTTGAAGCAGTGCAGCCAACTTTGGTGTAGTAAAAATACAGTAGCCCCTCCACATTTGAGAGGGCTAGGGGCACAGAACCCTTGCAAAAGTGGAAAAATCATGAAAAACTGCATTGTCACTGCAACAACAAAACAGCATGAGTCTTTAAACCAGCTGGCAAGCCCCATAACGCATAATAATATGGGCACAATATGGCATGTTGGATCTCAGATTTGTCTGTGTTGGCATGCGAGTACTATTGACTTATCTTAATGGATGAGAGGAGATGTACAAAAGACTGTGATTTTCCAGATTGTGTGTGTGTGTGTGTGTGTGTGTGTGTTGGCCTACAGCTCCTATCAGCTGTAATCGGCATAGTCAGTGGTGAAGGATTATAGTTCTCAAATCTTCTGGAGAACCAAAGTTGCCCACCCTTCCTCTATAGGATAAAGGCATGCTCAAATTCCATGTGCTGGTTGAAGCATGATTCTGCAACTTCTATATCACCAGGCATACATTCTTTGAATACTGTTTTTTCTTGACTTTTTCCTGAGTCGACTGTTATTTTCCACATAACTTTTTACATAAGCAAAACCACAGAGCAATTCCTGGGACAGTCCTTCAGACGTTATTTATTTATGTTGGCAGGTGAGAAAGGTGAGCACCTGTGAAGACAGAGTTTCTTTTATTTTCACATTCATCTCACGTTGTTGGCTCTGCTGGGGGAAATAAAAACAGAAGGATCATCAAATATTAATTAAAAACATTTTTGTAAGGATTTTAAATGTATCATAATTCAATGAGTTACCCAAGGGCTAAGGCCTGATCTTCAAATTACTGGATTGGCAAAAGCTTCCTTTAAATAAATGATGATCATATTTGGACAGCTGGCTAAAAACTGCATCTCTGAACTTTGGAGGATGTCAGGGTTCTAGGGATGGTAATTGTTTGTTTGTTTTTTTGCTAATTTTCTTCTTGAAAGAAAAGAAATGAGAAGTTTTAGCAACTTTTTTCCTGCTGTGAGAAAGTCTTAGAAAATGGCACTTTTTTTTTTTTTTTGCAAACTGTTTGCAGTTCAGGTCTTATTCTGCATAAAATTTGCATGTAGCTGTTTTGCACAGAATAATATGCAGAATAATCACATAAATAATATTCAGAATAATCACATGAAAATTTTGCACAGAATATGTCTTGAACTCTGCAGATTCTTATTAGTCAGCGATTCTTCTCATCAGAAAATCTCAACATTTGAGAAACACACTATCAATCAATTTTCCAATTTTCTGGAATTTTCATTCCACTTCTACTGTATTCCACCATCTCAATACAGTATATTTTAATTTTACATGGGCATAGCACCACGGGAAGATCTTTCACTTTTATGCCCTGCTCTCTACTGCAGAATACCTCCTTGCTAAGACTTCTTGAGGGATGGGAATAACCAGACTCTACACATAGAAACTAGGCACATTTTTTTGCCCTGCCTTTTGACCACGAGAAGAATCCTGTAGGATCAGAACAAAGGCTTATCTGCTTCAGTTCCTTGTTTGCATAATAGCTATCCAGATGCCTTTGGGATACTCATAAGCAGGATGAGGGCAGATCGACCTGCTCCTTGTGTTCCCTAGTATGCAAACTCACTGCCTGCAGTAACAAAGGGAATAGAGAGTTAGTACCTGTTGATAGCCTTCTATTCCTTTAATTTGTTTAATCCCTGTTTATAGCTGTGAAAGTTGTTGGCAAATCTTGTGGAGGCAAATTCCATTGTTTAACTATGGGCTCTTGTGAGGAACTGGAAGAACTACATTTGTTGCTATTATGAATATGTGCCGAGTGAAGGAGTTCCTGGGGAAGGCATCCATATTGCACAATTATAGAAGTTTGGTACCACTCTAAGCGCCATGGCTCCAACTATTGTATTCAGAGATTTGTAGTTTTGGCAGGTACATAGAATCTCTTGAACTACAGCACTAGACCTGTCCAGCAAAGAATTCTAAACACCTTTAAAAAACTACAGATCCTTCCTGTTCCAAAATCTCCCAATAATTAATAATAAAAAACCATTTATAAGCTGGAACAAAGAATTATCAAAATTTATATGGGCAGGAAAGAAACCAAGAATAAAAATGAAAATACCCCAGGATAGCAAAGAGAGAGGAGGATTTGGACTACCACATCTAGAAATATACTATCAGACATGCTGTCTAGAATGGATAAAAGAATGGATACAACTGAAAAATCATAAACTATTAGAATTAGAAGGATTTAATGTAAATTTTGGGTGGCACGGATACCTATGTTACAATAAAGCAGAGATAGAGAATTCAGAGACCACTACGTCAGAAAAACCTTGATGAGAATGTGGCAGATGATTAATAAATTTTTTTACAGTAAATTATCAACTTGGACATCACCCCAAGAAGGTTTCAGAATAACAGAACCAAAATTAGGAGGAACATTAAGGTATACAGATTTAATGAGATGGGAAAGAAGAACACCAGTGTTAAAGACCAGAGAAGAATGGAAAGAACAGAACATTGTAATGAATTGGTTTCCATATCGACAAATAAAAGAAAAGTTCAAAATGGATTTAAAAACTACAGGGTTGGAATCGGAAAAGAACAAACTAAACGAAATTTTAATGAAAAATGAGAAAAAAGCAATTTCAAAAATTTATAAAATTTTATTGGAAAGAGAACTGGAACAGGAAAGGATTAAGGATTATATGGTAAAATGGGTGCAAAATATTGGCCACAATATAGAGTTGGAAAAATGGGAAAGAGTATGGAATGAAGACATAAAATTTACTCAAAGCTTGAGTCTAAGAGAAAATTTTTATAAGTCAATGTACCGGTGGTACATGACCCCTCAGAAATTAATGAAGATAACACGAAAGGGGAATAGACAATGCTGGAAATGTGGAAAAACAACGGGAACTTATTTTCTTACATGGTGGCTATGTCCTGTAGCAAAAAAATATTGGAAACAGATCCATGATAGTATTACTAAGCTGCTAGACATGAAATTTGAGATGACTCTGGAAACATATTTATTAAATGTGATCAAAGAGAATAGTCAAATGAAGATAAAAAAGAAAATATTGTTAAATTTAATAACAGCAGCAAGATTGAATTATGCAAAACATTGGAAAGAAGAAAAAGAACCCCCTCAAGAAGAATGGAAAATAAAAGTGATGGATATCATGGAAATGGAAAAATTGTCCAACATGATGAAAGGTAATTCAATTCAACAACTCGAAAAGCAATGGAAAGAAATTATTAGATGGGTGAAGGAGAAATGAGATGAAGGTAAAGAATGGAAGAAAGGAGCATAAGGGTAACACTTACATTAAGGAGGGACTATAGATGGAGGGGGGGGAATTAAGGTAGAATACAACCACAAAAAGAGATTTCACAAGAAGGAGTTTTAGAACAAGAAAAAAAAAAGAGGCTGGAGGGGAGAAAACGTGGAACAAGGAAAGGAAGAAGGGAGGGGAGGATGGAGGGGGAGAGAAGGGGAGAGGGTGGGGAGAGGGGGACGGGGAAATATATCAAAAAAAGAAGGGAAGGGGGAGGGAAAATTGACAGGAAAATTGTGAATATAAAATGGGTAATTAAAGAGGGGGAGAGGATAGAGAGGGAGGGAGAAAGAGGGAGTGATTAAAATAAATATTAAGGAATATACAATAATGTACAGAAAGTATTAAAAAAATGAACAGAGAATTTATGTAAGGATGATGTACAATATGAAATAAAACTATATGTGTTGTATATAAACTTTCAGTTCTTATAAAAATATTAAATAAAAAAAATTAAAATAAAATTTAAAAAAACCTACAGATCCAAGGATACCATAAGATGGAGCCCTGGCACTAAAAGTGATATCAAAGTGCTATAACAGTGTAATGTGAATGCACCCTTTTCCCATTTAGAATCTCCTACCAGATTCCAGAGCCTGGAAAGTTAGACTTAACAATTAATTTGGTAACACTAAATGTCAGAAATTAGGAAACTATTGAATGCATACTAACAACTCATATAATTAGTTAAATAATTGTCAATGAGCACATTATGAAAATCTATTTGCTTCCAAGGGCAGGCCCTCAGATTTACAGTGAATTGAATGAAGTAAGTCACAGTTGACCCTGGGACAATATTTTGTTATTATGACATTCAAAAGTATTCTTAAATTGTCTTCTACCAACCTGATATTTTTACTGCACAGGGGCTTTTTGTTGTTATTAATTGCTGTCAAGTCAACTTTGACTTATAGCAACCTTACGTGTGGACTAAGTATTACAAATTATAGTGATAGGATTGTGTGGTCCTCTGAGCCAAGAGGCTATGCTCTTGATGATAGGGTTTTTTGCAGCTGGGCAACAACAATACTGGAGAGTGATACTGGCAGAAGCTCCCTCAGAGAAGACTGCAGTGACACAATAGCTAACATTTGTTAGTACTGCACTTCCGAATGTCTTTTATCGTGAAAACCTTATGATGAGACAATCCAAAATGAAGCAAGGGGTGGTGCCAAAAGATGAGATAGGTCAGAATGCAACCAACAAACTGCTGGGAGAGAGAGGATGACAAGGACAGGTAGCACTGTGCCTAATGGTGCAACTGGACTCAAACCGATATGGCATTCGGCAGATATGCTCAAATATGAAATCTGAAGCTGCACAACAGACATATAGACTGCCAAATCCATAATACAAGTTGTTGCATGAGAATGATGAGACTTCAACACATCTGGAAACTTTTAGGTTGGGAAATGCTATCCTAAAGTATGGGATTTCATCTCACAGTCTGTTCAACTAAGTTTTCTTCCTGAGCTGTATCTCTCCTTTTTTTTTCTAGCCTGTCACACCATCACATACACAGTTCAGCTGTTCTTCTGATGCCTTGTTTATTAAAGGTTAATAGAGAGTCTTCTTAGAGCAGCAGCTGGGAATTATGTAAACCTTCAGATGTTGAAATGCAAGTCCAGCAGTCTTCAACACTGTCTGTCCTGGCTAAGGCTGCTGGGAATTATAGTCCAACCACACCTGGAAGCCCAAATGATTATCACCTCTGAATGTAAAGGGTAGTAAGAAATTATATCTTTATTTGAGCTAGAGGACATCGACCCATTCCCAGTTCAGCAATAGGTAGCTCACTACAAAGACCAATCAGTAAATGAAGCGTGTTCACCAGAAATGCCTGTGGTGCCTCTGAGTTTATACAGACTTTTTCTGTGGAAATGTATCCCCGCATGTTCTCTGTCTATCAAGAAACATGAACTGCACAACAATTAGTAGAAAAGCACATTTTCTTTATTTAATGCAATGGGACTTACTTCTGAGTAGAACTTTTAAAAGGAAAGGGGGAATGGAAAGAAGTGTATTAAGCTGTCTGAACCTTTTTGGCTCCAAATTCCAACCTTACAAAACTCCTCAAAGTGTGTAATCCACTGAAGAAGGAGAGGGGTGAAAAGTGGAATGTGGTGGTAGCGGTGGAGAAACATCAAGAAGAAAGAAACTGTCAAAGGGGTTTGGTGAAGGTGGAGTTGTTAGTTTGAAGCCAGATGACTAATTTACTTAATCCGATGCCCTTTCATGTCTACTTAGAAGGAGGTGTGTGTGTGTGTGTGTGTGTGTGTGTGAAAATTCCATTTATTATCCAAATGCCGAGCACACTGTGAACAATAATAAACATGCTGTAGGCCAGTGATTCACCATGTCTTTGGTCTTCCAAGTGTTTTGGACTTCAGCTCTCACAAGCCCTAGCCAACTTGGCTAACAGTTATAAGTTCTGAGAGCTGAAGTCCAAAACATCTGGAGGACTGGTGTTTCGGAACAACTGATGTAGATCATGGAAACCCACTAGGTAACCTTGAGGAATTCACACTCTCTCAGCCTTAGAGGAAGGCAAAGGAAAACCATCTATGAACATATCATGCCAAGAAAACCTCATGGTAGGTTTGTCTTAGGGTTTGACATAAATCAGAAACAACTTGAAGGCATATGAGGACTAAAAAGGGCCTAAATGGGATTTACTTCTGAATAGACAGACATGGGTTTCATTAAATGAATCATTAGACTCCAAATGAATATTTCTAGCTTCATCAAACCTCTCAAAAATGAGTAACCCACTGAATCAGTGAGGTCAGTGAAAAACAATGGCAGGAGAAGGTAGAGGAGAAGAAGCCAAAGTACACCATTCTTCTTCAATCGCATCCAATCCCAGATCTTCAATTACTTCCCAGGTCTTTTACTGAAGGATTCTTCTGCATAGCAACACAGTCATACAGTGCATTTCTAATTATGATGCATCTCTGATGTTGGTTCCAAAGAATAGCACAAAGGATTCATGTTCAGACCCATGGCCATTAAGCTGGATTCCGTGTTGTCCCTCACGCAATATCTGTAGGAAGCCATTGAGGGGGATCGTAAGGAGTTTTGGAGTAGAGTGCCATTGGTATCCTGATGACACTCAGCTACTTCTGCTTGTTGTTAAGGTCAGCTGTGACTGTGTAGGTGCTATACCAGTGCCTGAATGCTATAATGGACTGGGGGCAATAAACTGAAGTTGAATCTTGATAAGATGGAAGCTGTGTGGATTGGTGGTCCTCAGGTCCAGGAACCAGGTAAGGGATCTTCCCTGGATGGAGCTGCATTTCCCTTTAGGGATCAGGTGCATAGCTTGGGAGAACTCTTGGATCCATCTTTGTGGACTCCATGGCTCAGAGTACTTGTCATCTAATATGTTAGCTATAGCCTTTCCTGGAAGGGAAGAACTTGGCCACAATGGTCCATGCCCTAGTAACTTCCTGATTAGACTAAAGCAATGCACTCTGCATAGAGCTATCCTAGAAGATGACTCAGAAACTGCAGCTAGTGCTAAATATGGCAGCTAGACTGCTGACTGGTACATCATATAGAGACCATATATGGCCACTTTGATAAAAATTGCACTGGCTGCCAATATGTTTCTGGTCTGAACTCAAGGTGTTGGCAATGGTAGACTGAGACCTTGATACTGAGAGGAATGCTGCTCCTTATGTATGCAGGGTGGGGTTTGAGATCTACTAGAGGGTCCTTCCTCTGTATCCCATCAGTCAAGACAATGTGTTGTTAAAGGATATGGGAGAGAACCTTCTCTTCTGTGGCACCCATTGTGGAATATCTTCCCCTTACAGGCCTGATTGGCACCTACACTGCTCTCATTCCGATGCTAAATGAATACATAGTTGTCTTTGGGGCTTAATTGATTTTATACTGGTCCACATATGTGCATGGTTTTAAATTGTTTTAAAGTATTTTAACTGTGTTTAATCTGTGTTCTTTTAAAGAGTTAAATTGTTTAATATATTTTTAACCCCTAAAAATCACTTTTATTGTTTACCTTGTTTTAAATTGTTTGTGATGATTTTATTGTATGCTGACCTGAGGTCTTTAGACAAGAGAGCAGAATACAAATATTTAAATAGGAAAATTAAATAGATTTCTTATAACCATTTTCTTCACTAGCTCTTCTTGTCTTACTGAATCTGCCATAGGAATAGTCATCTATTCTAAAGGATCCCCAGGTTTTCAAATTAACACAGTAAAAGATGAGATCAACTATGGTGTTAATCTCAGGAAACCTACAGAGCCGGGTCACATCACTAGAAAGATCTAGGTGTTGGTAACTCGAAAGAGTTAACCAACCAGTTATGTAAAAGCTCTTTCTGGTTCTGATACCTGAAAGAAGGTGACAAACATTCCCGCATCCCCTTTTTTCATATATTATTTTGAAAAATCCTGTTATGTCTCTCCTTCTTTGCCTTCTAACCTTTCCTGATAGGGGGGTTGCTCCAGCCACTTATTTTAGTTGACCTTTTCCCTGCTCTACAATACTCTTTTTGAACTGTGGTGACTTGAACTTTACGCAAGAGTCAAAATGTGGTTTTGTTTTATTAGTTTCATTTTTAATCCCTTTTAAAAATTATGCCCAACATACATTTTTTTACATTTTTTCCCCACATCAGCCACATGTTGGACTGACATTTTCATCTAGCTTTCCACCACAACTCTAAGATTTCTTTCTCAGTCAGACATCCCATGAATGTGAAGCTTTTTGTCCCAATATGTCTCACTTTGTACTTGCTTACAATGAACTATGTTTAGCATTTAAATACTCACTTCCCTAATTCAGAGGAATTCTTTTAGGGTTCTTAATGATTCTTCTTTGTTTTAACCAGCCTAAGTAATTGAGAATCATCAACACATGAGTACCTTTCTGTATCTCCCTACCTCCCACTCATTTAAGAATAAGTCATGAAACACCTGATACAATTCCTAGAGACACCTGAGATGTTTACATCTATCTATTGTTAAGAACTGACCATTTATTTTGACTGCCTTCCTCTTCCTACCATATCAGCAATCTTTAAAGGACTTTGCCTCTTCTGTAATGACCTTTTTGATTCCTCTTTCAAAAACCTCTTGGAAGTTCAAGTAAACCTCTGTCTTTTAGATCACCTATCCACATTATTTACTGACTCGCAAAGACTTCTCAGAGGTTAGCGAAACAGGTCTTACCTTTGCAAAGCCTCAGTGATTCTTTCCAGCAAAACTTACCCTTCTTGATGTTTTTATCTAGAATACACTTTCTAACAATTTCTCCAGAACAGATGATAACGTAACGAGCATGGGTCCCTCTGGGTTTCCTTGGTGGGGAAAAAAACAAAAAACACAACCCTAAATGGGCATTCTAGTGATCTTAAGACATGTTAAATGTTACTGGTGCTTCTGATGAGCACACCGTAGTTTCACTACATAATTATAGCACTTTGATATCACTTTAACTATGGAACCCTGGATTCTGTAGTTTGATGAGGCACCTAGAATTCTGTGCTAGAGTGTTCTAGGTCTGTAGTCTAAGGGAGTGAACTAGAGGTCCCTAGCACAAAATTCTTAAGTTTATCTCTAAGTTACATGTCCCAGTATTCCACAGGAGGAAGCCATGGAATGTAAAGTGCTATCAAACTGTTGTAGTGGTGCAGTGTAGATACACCTCTACTGAAAAACAGAAGGGAAAAAGTTATTGTCATCACTGGCCTTGTTGAACAGGGTAGTAGTTCACTGGCTAAGGCAATGGCCAGTTTTGGCATTGCTACTTCAGTTCCTGCATCCTATTATATTTACCTTCCAGGCCACATCCAGCTTCCTCAGAGGGATAGCCAAGTTCGGACTGAGGCTAGAGAACAATAGCATTCTTTGTAATTACGTTTTTGGAGCATCCTGGAAGTCAACCATGTAAATAAGCTTGCTAAAGTTTCTAGCCTGCAGAACATTTGCCAGGCTACAACAGTCCATAATATTTTGTTGCTGGCTACTCTGGCAGACCCCCTAATAATGGATGCAGAAGGGCAGATGGCCCCATTCTTCAACCAATCTCTGTGCTCACCTGAAAGGAGAGCCTTGTCACTTGCATCTGTGTTTAAACAGAAGGCTGCTTTAAACATAGCCCTAAAAAATATAGTCTGAATACCACAAACATTACTAGTTGTATCTCACCT
Organism: Ctenosaura bakeri; assembly: GCA_948474755.1. NCBI lineage: Eukaryota > Metazoa > Chordata > Lepidosauria > Squamata > Iguanidae > Ctenosaura > Ctenosaura bakeri. Next base: position 231,275 of record CAOLHI010000522.1, on the reverse strand, counting down.
TCCTTTTGGTGTACTTACAGTGGTACACATGACTCTTTCTCCAAATACATATTACCTGCTGCACTTTATTTCCACAAGAACTCTGTGAGGCAGGCCAGGCCCAAGGTCATCCATTGAGTGGTTCATAGTACATGGCCCACAAAAATGGCCTTGGGAGGCCACACAGAGTCCAGTGCCATTTTTTTTACTCATCCTTGCTCTAATCATTATACATCACTGGGTCATAAATGGCCAGAGTATACAATTATGTGTGGATGGATTTCCTGATGACCCCCTGAATAGCACTCTGTTGTCCAAGCTGTGCCAAAATACAGTACCTGTTGTCCCCTCCATTTTCTCTCCAAAATGGCAACTGGAAGTGCGGTTGAGTCACTTCCTGTCACTATTTTACAGAAGAGGTAGAGGGAAAATAAGACATTTGCAGAATTCTGGGTTTTTTCCCCCTCTACACTTGTGTGCACGTGGGGAGTTTAAGAAGTAATTTCTTGACATAGCTTTTTAAAAAATGGCATCAGGGACTTTGGGAACAAAGTCCAGGGGCTACATGCAACTTGTGGTCCACGGACCACTGGTGGTCCATAAGAAAATTTTGGTGGTCTGTGGAGAAATTTGGACATTATTGATTTCCATCTTCCAGTTTGGATATGAGAACTGGAGACACAGTCTTCAGCATGCTCCGCTGAAGACCGCCACTGCTGCGGATTTCTGATAGTGGGGGGACCCCGATATCAGCTTGCAAAATACCCCTGAATGAAAGAGGATTTGCCAGAGGTGGATTTGTAACCAGGACCCAAGACAGGACCTGTACAGTGAACCAGGAAGAGGTAGCCAAAGGGTTTTCCAAGAGGCTGTCACTGCCATTTTTCCTTCTTGCCTGCAGCAGTTTGGAGGAGATGGGAGGGATTACCTCTCTCTCCTTACACCTGGCTGCCAAATTTCTTCTGATCAATTTTTTAATACATATATATACTACTGCTTATTTTTCCATTATGTGATAAAGCAGGAAGACCAGTGTTGGGGATAGGGCAATAAGACCTTCTAGTTTGGACTTTGAATTAACTTTCTACAGAGGACCTCTGTGAGTCCAGGAGGATTTCCTCCCCTTCCCCCACAATTCTTTGGAATGGTCCATTCGTTGCTTGAAGCAGCAGCAGCAGCAGCAGCCCAGCATAAGATATTTAACAACTATCATACAACAGATAAACTAAAGTCAACCTTGCTGCTTTCCCTACTGGATGGAAGGGTTTTTTTTTCTCTTCTGTGCCTAATTCCTGGAGTTTCCCTCTTCATTTGCTAAGACATAGCTGAAGACAATCCTTTATTTCTTTTTTCCTTCTGCTCCAAACTCAAAATGAACAGTCCAGTAGTACTTAGTTTAAATTTTCAGCGGGATCCATTTTGCAAAACTTATTTGCTCTCCCCCCTTTTCAAAAAAATTTTGGAGACCCCATGTGTATGAAAATTGACAACATGAAGGACTCTCCCAATCTGTGTAGATTTGACTGCTTAAAATATTGCACTTTGTTGATTTATCCTCTGCTCCTCTCCTCTTTTCCAACTTGAGTGTGATTCTTCTGTCATCTTCACCCAGGTTTCTTGGAGGGTATTGTGTGTGACCTCTATGACTGCAACTGTGTGCAACTCTATGACCCTATACTGTTAGACATTTTATAGCTATATCTGTTTACCCTCCAAAACGAAAACCAACTGCAACACAAAGTGAAAAGAACAACTCAGTGAGAGGAACTATGAGAAAATGAAGGTAAAGGAGAAAGAGACAACGAGAGAGGGGAGAGTGGAGAGAGGCCTGGATGGGACAGTGAAAGATAACAAACTTGTTTATTGAATCTGCTTAATGAGTTTATTTGATGAATTTATGTTATGAATCTATTGAATCAATTTCTATAGAGATTGGGAAACCAAAAATCAGTGTATGAATTCTGCCACACCCACACTGTAGAAACACTAAATATATTATTAGGATAGATATTTTGAATGAATTGACACAGTGGCTAATGAACAAACTGATATTTTGATTTATCTTTATAGTACCTGCCTGATAAACTAAGGTGTCTGTAAATATTAGAATATGAATCAATTGGTATTTTGATTTATCTCTATATCTACTTGATGAGTTAAGCTGCTTGTAAATAATAATTTTGTTATAATTAAACAAGTGCCTTTCATATTAATAAAATGTTAACTTTTATGATCATTATTTTATAGATGTTTGTACCTTTTTTTAAAAAAAAATCTTGTTACTGGTCTGTGGGATTCAAAATTGTGAGTTTAGTGGTCTGTGAAGTCTGAAAGGTTGGCAACTGCTGGTTCACACTTTCACCACACCTGAGATACAGGTATGCCTGAAGTGATGTCACCAGCTGCAAAACCACTGATTATTGACCAGATGGCTAATGCAACTTCACTTCTGAATAATATATGAAATGTCTCTAAGGTTGCAGGATTGAAAAACTGAAGAGTGTTCCTGTCCCTTTATTTTTTTTTAAAAAAGGTTTTTTTTATTAAAGATTTTAATTAAAAATAATAAAAAAAATCTCCCTCCCCACTTCCAGGCTTATTTTCCAGTTGAATCTGCATGTTTTCATTCCATTCATACATAATTACTACTTGCTCAAAGAATCTGTTACATCTTAAATCATTACACAGTTGCTTTGTTGCATTGCCTTGCTGCCTTGTTACATTACTTTTTTATATTGTCATGCTACGTTGTTACATTAGATTACTTACAAACTTATTCTTTTTTCTTTTCTTGTACTATATCTTTATCCAATCCAAAACTTCTCTCCATTCCCTTTCAAAGTTCTGGATAAGTTTATTTCTCAGAGAAAATGTTAACTTTTCTACCATATCCAGGACTTTTGATTTCCATTCTTCTATATCAACATATTTCCTTTCTTTCCAATATTGCGTGTATATCAGTCTTGCAGCAGTTATCAAATATAACAGCGTCTTATTTCTCTTTGTTGCCCAAGCATATTTAACAAATAAAATTCTGGCTTCATTTCAAAATTTACATTATAAATTCTTTGAATTTCATCATGTATTCCTTTCCAGAATTTCCTTGCTATCTTACAAGACCATTCCTGTCCCTTTAATGGTTGTTCAGAAGAGGTAATTGTTCAGAAGAGGTAATGGTTGTTCAGAAGAGGTAATTGTTCAGAAGAGGTAATTCAGAAGAGGTAATGTTTTTTGTTACCTGCTTGCATGACAAGCAACACCCACTGAAACTCTCTTTTACACAACCATTAAAGGAACAGGAGCCCTCTCCAGTTTTTACTTCATCAACTATAAATATCTTTTACTTCTTAATTTACTTCTTAATTTATTTACTTATTTAATTTAATTTAATTATTTAATTTATTTACTTATTTAATTTACTTCTTAATTTATTATTACCATACAACACTTGCGTGGACCCACTTCACAAATCTAGACTCCACTTTGCAGGCAGACAGATTCTGAGCTCCCACCAAACTGTGTCCCCTTATTACTGGAAAGGTTCATGAGTTAGTTCATGATACCACCATCCAGAGGTGCTCTAAAAGGGTACATTCAATGCATTCATTGACTGGAAATAAGCTGGGATTTTTTTTTTCTTTTTAAACCTGTAACGTTTTTCTATCACCATTGTTTCCTCCAGTCTGGAAAGCTGTGATTCAAGACCATACTCTCTGACAGTAGTCATAACAGATGTGCATATTGCCCCCTTGTCCTTTTAACCCCACAGAGTCAGACAGAGTACAAGGTGTAAAACTCCAGACAGACACAAATAAATATTAAGACACCAAAACTATCTTGAAATCTTAAAAAGTGATTTATTTTGCAGGGTGGAAAAGGCCAGCGAATGGCCCTGCTCACATCTGGATTCCTTAGTGTTCAGTGTTCCCCAGCTGGCAAATACATTTTTTTTTGTGGCTCCATGCTAAATATACTGCTACACACTGTTGACCTAGACTGTGGCTATGAGAACCAGGAGTTTTAGGCCTGTAAGTGACAAATGACTGTGTGTTCTCTGACTTGTAGGAAAAGTTCTGTTATGCACAGATGTGCTTCAGACCTTTAATGGATGCAAGACTGTGTAACATCAAGCTGACTTTAGTTCTATTTTGGGTGAAAGGTGGGATATAAATCAAATAAATAAAAAAAGTTCCATTCAAAATTTTAACACAGAAAATAGAAATAAATATATGGAAAGTGTTCACACCCCACCGGCTCACGTTTACTCAGAAGCAATACTATGTCTTAAGAATCTGAAAAGTCACCTTGAAGCAGAATATGAGACAGGTTGAAACCACCCACAACTGAGCAGTGGTAAAATGATGCTCTGGATGACAGAGCATTACTCTATTACCACACAGTTATGGACGGGCTTCAGCATATTGCTATATTCATACTTCAAGTATTTTTCCAAACTGTTTTTTCAAAGCATTACAAAATTCATGAACATATGGAGGTACATAAGAATGTATGAAACAGGTGTGAATCATGTAACCCTCGAGATGTCGGCAAGTCCTAGCATTCCTTGCCATTCTGTATGTTGGTTGTGGTTGCAAGAAGTTGCTGTCCAACAACATCTGGAGGGATGGAGTATAAAACATGGCAACATCTAAGGTACAATTGTGCAAATTCATTTGGTTATAGGTTTCACTGGGATTTAACGTCCAAGTAAACATCTATAGGACTTTATCAGCACTGGTAGCCAAGGAAGCAGTTATAGCAACACATCCACATGTAAGTGTCATTGTTGATAGTTTTGCCATGAAATTTTGGACGATAGGTGGTGGCTCTTATGTCAGTAAGCTGGTGACTACTTGAGTTTTAGTCTGAATTTTAAAGAAACTACACAAGGAATCAAACTCAATGTCTACAGTAAGTTCAGCCCCTTAGATACCTCCTTCAAAGTTCAGACTAAAACCCAGTATAGTCACATGGAGACCACCAGCTGTCACAAATCAGCTAAAGAGAACGATAAGCTGCCACAAATCAGTTGAAGCTTTCAAATATTTTTTCAAAAGTGGTTCTACTCACAGCTCATTACAATTTGTTATCATGTACCTTCGGGTTCACTTGAGGTTTTCTTAGCCAAGATTCATAGGGTTTTGTTGGAATGATTTATTCAGAGGCATTGCTCTTAGGCTAAGAGAACTTGACTTGACCAAAATCACCCAGTGGGTTCAATAGATGAGCAGGGATTTTGAACCCTGGTTTCTCAGAACTCTGGTCCAGTACTTCAAACACTATACCGCAATGGCTTCATTACAATTTGTTGTTGCTGCTATGTGCCTTCAAGTTGTTATCAACTTATGGCAACCCTAAGTAGGACCTATGATGGGGTTTTCTGGAGTTGGGAGTGTGTGACATGCCCAAGGTCACCCAATGGGTTTCCATGGCCAAACGGGGAATCAGACCCTGGCATCCAGGATCAGAGTCCAATGCTCAAACAACTACTCCACACTGCCTCTCTCATCACAATGCTTCAAGTTTAATCCAAGTTTGAAGGGAAACAGCCCCTTAAGTATTAAGAGTGGCATAATAAACATTCTTGAATGGAAGGCACACAATAACAACACATTGTAATGAGCCATTGTGAGAGTAAGTTAGGATATACAGTAAAATAAAACTGCCACCTCTGAAGGACAACAGAAAAATGCCCAGTCTGGTGTCCGCTGAGAACCTGTGTGCAAATTGGGAGATCCAGGTTCTTGCTTCCACCAAGCCAACTTGTCAGGTGATTTCTGATCAATCCATCAGTTGTACTCTCTCTGCCTGACCTACCTTACAAGATTGTTGTTGAGGACACATTGGTGAGATGAGCATACTGCATGCAGCCTTAAACTGAGTGGGGAAAAGGGAGGATAGGAAATGAGCTGGCTAACAAAAGAAATATACCTTTCTTGGGATGAGGGTTCTGCAGTTAGGATGTTGTACTTGAAAGGCTCTGTCCTGGCTCCACACCACTTGCGTCTCTCTTGGCTCTAGAACACAGACTGTGGACAACCAAGACAACCACAAGTGATCCAACAGTCCTTCAAATATCCTGTTTCCAAGCCATTTAAGGCTTTACAGATCATTTCAGGTACCAGGACCTTTAAATGTGCCCAGAAACACATCGGAAGCCAGTGAAATGTAAACAAGACTGATGTAATAGAATTAGAAAAGTGGACAACAGAATTATCCCAGTCAGAGCGTGTAGTTACCAAACACCCACACATAAAGTGTGCTGCAGTTATTTCGTCTAGAAGGGACTACACTGTGTATCACAGTGGGGAGATCCTCTTTCTCTAGGACCTGGCAAACTAGTTCAAGTTGGGCAGAAGCACCCCAAGCTACAGCAACCATGTGACCATCCAGGCTGGGTCCTACAGTGACCTCACCCCCCACAGTCTAGTTGACTTCCTTCAGTATAGATGCTAACAGTATGAAGCACGTCAAGTTCTGACAGGCAAGGGGGTCAAATGAGGGGGAAAAATCCAGCACTATCTTCAGAGATCATTCAGTTAGCTACTGCCAGCTCCATATTGGGTCAATGATCCAGGGGGGTACCACACTCAATGATACAGAAAGCTCTTGAGAGGTTGGATAGAGCTGGTTTCTATGTTTGGTTCCAAGGATTGATATTCCTCTTAAGCAAGCCATACTGTTTCTGGGCCTAAACCTAAATTCAGAATAGTTAAAAAACCAGTGTCACCCAAGAGTCTGCCTGCCTAGGCCTTGAGATCCTCAAGACAGGCTCTATTCTCAGTCCCACCACCTTCACAGGAACATGTGGTAGAAATATGAGATAGGGGCTTCTCAGTGGCTGCTCTTAGGTTCTGGAATGCACTTCCAAAGAGGTTAGAGTGGCTCCCTACTTGTCCTTCCATCTGTAAGCAATGACTTCTTTATTCCAACAGACTTCTGACAACTGAATGTTTTTAAATAAAGGATTTTTAATAAGATGCTGTACAGTAGGGCCCCCGCATCCGCGGATTCATGATCTGTGGATTCAGTTATCCGCGGCTGGCCAGGATTGGCCTGGGGGCAGGAGGCAGGAGGTGTCGAGGAGAGCAATTCTGTGCTCCCTGCTTTTTCCCCACTGTCCACCACCGTGATCAGGCCCGGGGTGGTGACTGGAGTTGGGAAAACAGCAGGGATCATGGCATCGTACTCCTCGCTGTTTCCCACCTCCTGCCGAGGGCCCCGGGCCCGATTGCGGCAGCAACCAGCAGGAAAACAGCAAGCAGCATGGGATGCTGTGCTCCCTGATGTTTACCCACCTGCTGCCACTGTGATCAGACCCAGGGCAGGTGGCAAGACAGGGTGTTCAGTACTATCTCCAGATTTCACACTTGATGCTAGCCAAATCCAGATTTCAGTATCCGCAGGGGGGCCTGGAACCAATCCCCCATGGATACGGAGGTCCTACTGTACTGTTTCAAACATAACTTTTTATTATTTTTAATTGCATGTTTTATCTTTAATGTTATTGATAGTTCAATTACAGTTTTTTAAGCTAACCTCTTATGTTTTAACAATACAGTGTATTTGTTTTTATTTATAATCTGCCTTGAGTCTTGAGTTTATTTCTGAGGGGAGAGATATAAATAAAAATGCTGATGATGTAGACTAGAGCTGACATCATAACTCCTACTCAGACACAGAATGTTAAATAATGAGTGATAGTTATGAAGAATGATGATGTTTGAACTAATGTTTTTACAACTGCTTCCTTTAGTGGAATTGGAATATAGCCAATCAAGTCCAGGGAAACCTCCACAGCAAAGATAGGGAAAATTTTCAAAACTGTTGAAAAACATGTTTCTCAAATATGGAGAAACACTGCTGAGAAGAATTCTGGACTGGCAAGAATCTCTGTAGTATGAAATTCTTAATTAATCAAAATTCTCATGTGGTACAGAAAGCAGCCATTTTTTTTCCTGAGCAGGAAATATCTTTGAGCAGAAATATTTTCTGCACCAAAAACGGGGGGGGGGTGCCTGCGCATTCTATTCTGTGCAGAATATGCAACCTATCTCCGCACAGACAATGCTATTTGAAATAGTTCCCCCTAAACTGTGCATTTTTCAAAGTAAGAAGAAAACTGCTCAAACTGCTTGTTATTTTCTTCCAGAAGAAGATTATCCAAGAATTACATCCCTGTTCCACAATCCCTCCTACTCTGTGTCCAGTCCTCCTCCAGCTTTCTTAATGATCCAAGACAAGTTCTTGGCTTTCATTCTCCAAGCAAGCCGCTCATACTACCATTCTACCCTGAACACACCTGCTCTTGTTCTCATCTGATTCTGAAAGCTAAGCAAAGTCAAACCCAGTTAATACTTGGATGAAATAGCAGGGAAGTCTCAGTCGGGGTGAGAAGGAATCCTGACAAAACTCTTAAGTCCTCAGGACAGAACCCTTGCTGCATTGGCTCCTTGTTCAGGCCCACTTTTTGGAATGAAAAGAGCAAAACAACCCTGAGGCTACACTTCTGTGCGCTTGAGAGTAAGTTCCAAAGAACTCAGTGGGTTTACTTCTAAGCAGATGTGCACACTGTCATTTACAGTGGTAGTCTCTGGAGTGGTGCTTGTCCCTGACTCATGCTAGAAAGTTTCCAGGCAACGAAAAACAATTGTAGCCGATGGGTACACATTCTGTCCCTGGCATGCTGGGGCCTTTTGGCCCTCACATCCAATAGCCTGAGCACTGATCTACACCACTGCTCATCCAAAGCCCTCGAAGCGTTGGCCCCAAGAGCCCTGGTTCCACTACATCACCCGCCCATCCTAGCACAGGAGGCTTCATGGACCTCACTCTCTGGAAGCGTGCAGGAGACTGCCGAGTTAATGCTCCAACTCTGCGCATAATTACCAAGGAGTGGCCCTTTGATTCTCACTGGTAATTAAAGGGTAATTAAATCTGACCGGATTTTTACCCCACCACCAGCACTGCCGCCGCCGCCCCCTCCGCCCTCCTTGCCTGAAGCCTGCGACAGAGGTGCCAACCAACGGGAAATCCATGTGCTAGTATCCGACTCTCTCCCCGGCTCTCCCGTAAAGTGCAGTTTCCCCACCCACCTGGGGTGGAGAGCGCAGCGGGGCTAAGAGCAAACGCAGCCGGAACACCGCGCTCTCCCCCACCTCCCCTCCCCTCGAAGGCACAAACGGGGCGATCGAGTTTTCCCCACACTCTTTGGGGGCCGGGATAACGGACCCCGACTCCCCCCATTGCTAGTCTTTTCTGGCCTCGCTCGAATACCTTTTTTCTTCCTTTTTTGCAACGGGAAAGAAGACGCCAAGGAGGCGCATTGTCTTCCTTACTCCCCAGCCGTCTCGCTCGGCTCCGCGCCGGCTGGGCCAAAAACTTCGCCGCTTTCCCGACCGCGGAGCCGTCGCGCTTCCCTCCGCCGCCTCGCCTCGCCATGAACGGCCGTTTCCTTCCCCCCAGCGATGGGGAAGGACGGCCGCGGCGGCCGCGGGGGGCTTCGGGCTGGGACAGCGCCGGCCAGGGGTGCCCGAGCTGGAAGGGAGCGTGAGGAAGAGGCGCGCAGCCCCAGCCCCGGATCGGCGCAGGAGCGGCGGCAGCGACGCGCGGGAGGCAGCGCAGGACCTTCCCAGCAGCGCCGCCGGCCCGCCCGCCACCTCTCCGCCTCCTCTCCGGGACCGGAGCCGGGGAAGACCCGGAGCGCCCCCGGCCTAGGAAGCCCCCCGTCCAACCTCCAGGACCCCTCTGGCTAGAAAGCCCGCCGGACGGTCTTTTCCAACACTTACGCTTCTTTTTTCTTTTTCTTAACTGCTTTTCCCTCTCCTTTGCCTGGAAAGGGAAGCGAAAGCTGGCTTTCCCCAGGCACCTTTTTTCAACAAAAGAAACCCCTCAAACCGCCAACACGCTCTAGAGCGCAGCCGCCCGATTTCCTCCCCGAAGAGGCCCGTCTTTTTTTTTTAAAAAATAGCACATTTTAAAAGCAACGCAACGGCTTGGATTTTTTTTTTAAAAAAGTCTGTTTGGGGACCCCCTTAAAAAAAAAAAAACTTGGTCATTTCCTACCCTGCCAGGACGTTGTTTGGGGAGGTGGTCGTTCCTCGGATTCGTTCGTCCAGCGGGATTCTCGGGGGGCGAGAAAAGGAGGGGGTCCCTTCTGCAAACTCTACCCCCCCCCAAATAAATCGGGACAAAGGGGGCGGGTGGGGCGGTCCGCCCTCCCTCTCTCTCTCCCTCCCTCCCTCCCTCCCTCGCCATGGCCGGGAGCAGCGCCTCGGCCGGCCGAGTTCGGAGCCAAAGCCGCTGGCCCCCGGGCGACGAGAGACAGGCCGAAGCCGCCGCGGGAGCCGGGAAGGAGGGAGCCCTCGACGCCGCCTGCAACGGCTGCTGTTCGGGGCCGGCGGCGGCGGCGGCAGAAGCAGCGGCGGCGAGGAGCGGCGGCGAAGCTTTGCGCCCGCGCGGCGCGTCCGGCCAACTTTGCCGGGCTCTGGGCGCGGGCTCGCTGGCGCTGCTCCTGGCGCTGGGGATCCGGCTGGCGGGGAGCGCGGAGGGGCCCGAGGCGGCGCGGGGCCGAGGGGGCTCCCCGGGGGAAGGGTCCCCGCTCGGCGGCCGGGCGCTGCGGGGCGGCTGCGGCGGCTGCCTCCTCCTGGCCGCCTCCTTCGGGCTGGGCTGGGCGACGGGGCGCGCGGGGCTCCGCCTGCGCGCCGCCGCCTGGCTCCTGGCCGCCTGCTGCGGGGGGAAGCGCTCGCCCAGCTCGGCCTGGCCCTCGCGGGGGAGGGGGCGGAGGAGGGGGAGGCCCCGGAGGCTCGCCCGCTCCTCCTCGCCTTCGCCTTCGCCGCCGCCGCCGCCACGGGGGTGGTGCTGGGCTGCCTGGCCGGCGGGACATGGCTGGCGCGGCTGCGGCTCCGGCTCGGCCACGGCGCCCTCATGCTGGCCTGGACTAGCGCCCTCCGCCTCGCCTCCCTCGTCTCCCTGGAGGGCGTCGTGCGGGCGCCGTGGCGGCCCTACCTGGCGTACCTCCTCGGCTTCCTGGGCATCCTCGTGGCCGGCTACGCGCGCCGCCCCGCCTGGCCCCGACGCCGCCGACGCCGCCTCGCCCGCGGGAAAGACGGGCGGCCAGCAGGAGAGGAGGCGGAGGCGGAGGAGGCGGAGGAGGCGGGCGGCGACCCCGAAGGGGCGGACGGAGCGGACGCGGCGGCGGCGGCGGCGGCGGCGGCGGCGGCCCCGCGGCCCGGCCGGCCAGGGACGAGGCGGCGGGCTTGAAGAGGCGGCGCCGCTCCAGCTCCATGATCTCCGCCGAGATGGCCGGCTGCGGCAGCAAGTCCCACCGCAGGACCTCGCTGCCCTGCATCCCCCGCGAGCAGGTAAGGCGGCGCCGGCCCGGACGGCCAGGGCGCTCCCGGTCCGCTTCCAACCTCCCACGGAACCCGGGGCTTTGCCCTGCCGGGGCCGTGGCCGCACGAGACTGTTATAGCGCTATGATTCCACTTCCAGCATCCTAGGGAATCCTGGGGTTTGCCGTTTCGGGAGGGGCCGGTGCTATAACCGTCTAGTACGGCGGGGGCGCTTCTGGTCCAGGGGGAGAGACCCCGAGGCTTTTGGGGGGGGTTGGGGAGGGAGTCCACTATTGCGGCTGGGAAGTTGAGGGGCTTTTTGGCAACTCTTTTCTTCTGCTGCCTCTTTTTGGGGGGGAGGGGGGCGTGCGGACCCCCACGCGGAGTAGAAGCGAAAGGGCCGAGGAAACTTGGAGGGAAAGTTGGTGGCAAACTTTCCTTCGCACCGCTGCGCCATCCTTGGAAGCAGAAAGAGCGGCTCTCAGGGTCTTAAGGGTGGAAAAGAACTCAAAGACGCCTCATCCCTGAACCCATTTTCCCTTCTCCTCCCTTTAGCAGCCCTCCCGCTCTGTTTTTGTCCCATTTCATTTTTTTTAATGGGGAAAAAAAGGTGATGCCCCTTTCTTTGCTCCAAGATGGGTCTAGAGGTGGCATGAAAGACACCGGCCGCCGCGGGATGTACCGTTAGGCTGGAGAGTCATGTGTAGTTTCCCTATTCTCCTATCTCCTGCTTTTTTTTTTAAATGATCCCCCCAATTTTAACACATAGATTGCAACCATCAGATTGTTTACATGACAGTAGGCCCCTTCAAGTCAATGGCACTCTTGCATGTGTGTGTGTGTGTAGGGGAAGCTGGGGTTGCCTTGCATAATTTGAAATAATCTTACTTTGAAAATAAGTTAGAGGCAGGCTTGCAAGCAAAAGAGATGTGCATGCAATTTTTTTTTAAAGAAGTGGTATCATTCCTTCTCTGTCTGCTGGCTCTAACCCTGGTCTCCTCACCCCCCCAAATTTAGTCTCAGTTGGTGTAATAGTAAAGAGTTCAGTCTGTCTTTAAAAAGCCTTAATCTGTCCAAAATGGACAGATGTTCGGTTCTGTTATATTCAGGACATGTTTCTCACCGAACACTTTGTTTGAATGATGAGACTGTCTCGATTCCTCAGTCGCCGCTGTTTTTGGAAACCGAGCCTTTGGGTGACAGTTAGAATTCTGCAGATGTGGTTGTGCGTGAGCCTCGTTTTGGCACCGGACGTGTGGCTTTTATTTATTTGAGTCTGACTATGGGGAAAAGGGAGAGAGTGTTAAGGTTAAGATGTCTTGGAAACTTTTCTAGAACTTTTGGAAGTAGGTGTGCTTTCTTCATGATACCGGGAAAATCGTTGTACGCAAAATTGTGGAAATGGGTGTTAGCTCTTAAAGGTCCCCCTTTGCCCTATGGAGTGATCCATAGCTGGATGAAGCAAAACAGTTGGATTTAATATTCATTTTGAACTTTCAAAAGACTTTAACTGAGTTCTTGACCATATATTTTAAAATTGCCAAGGCCCTGGTTTTAAGCAAACATGCAGCTTGATCCTCTACATGTTTACTTGTATGTCCTGCAGAGTTCAGTGAGATTACTTACTGCCAAGTATAGGATTCCACCTTTACTTGAAAGAAAGTTCCACTAAAATCAGTGGGCCTCCTGTTTGTAGGTGTTAAGCTTGAAGGCGTTTTAAAATATAAGTATTCTGGTTAGCTGGATGGTGGATTCGTTCACCCAGAGTTTTTATTATTATTATTTATTTGTATCCTGCCTCTCCATGTGGATCGAGGCGGTGAACAACTTACAAACAGCATGTATTTCGAAACATTTCTATACATGTCCCCAACAAACTGGGTACTCATTTTACCGACCTGCGAAAGGATGGAAGGCTGAGTCAACCTTGGAGCCGGGCAGGATCGAACTTACAGCCTTCTGGCTTGCAGTACTGGCAATATGGAATCATATTTTTTCAGTGGATTCTTTAAATGTGAGAAATTGTTTAGTAGTGACTGAGGTCTTCAATCAAGGTGTTTTATACCTCCCTTTTCATCATGTGGTGCAAAAGCAATTTCCACCCCCCTTTTTTTCCTTAGCAGTTGTTTTAGGAAGATGAGTGTTTTGGATGATATTCTTTGGTCCTATACACTCTTAGTGGGAATGAAGATCAGCTAAATGGATGGGACTTTTATCAGATGTATTTCAGGTCATGTGCCAGCCAACTTTAGTTAAATAACAGTTGGAGTTATCGACTGAGAAAATATTTTCATATTCTATCTGCTTATAAACAGATGTATTTTCCAGGCAGTGACATCAAACTGTTTGGCGTGGGTGGCAGGTTTCTTTTCTAACCCCCCCACCCACTAGTTAGACTTGTTTTTTCTCAGACTCCCTGTTTTATACATCTTTGGAGTTTGATTTGTCACCAGTACACTTAGAAAGCTTTTAACTGAATAAAGTATGTACCAAGCATAACTTTTCAGAAGAAGCAGCATGAATAGAAATGCAGAAAACTGTCTTACATTCCAGCACTTTGTTGTATTATGGGCTATGTGTGAAGGATATTTCTGAATTAAATTAAATATTTAAAGGGGATAAAAAACGTAACTAATGGTGAGCAACCCTAGTTTTGTTTTATTGTATTTACTTGTAAGACTCAAAACTTCTTAGCTGCTTTCTGTAGTACTTTAGCTAATAACTTCTGAGAAAACGCACTTGCATTTAATCACTTTAATGTGGTCGACTAAAGTCTATTCTGGCTACTATCCTGTGCTTACAACAGCTTCTCAAATCACCTTAATTTACGGTGTAGGACAAATTAGTATCCTTAATTGGGTTTCTATTCATCTGTCTGCAGTTAATTATACAACAGGCATGGAATCAGAGGCAGCAAACAACAGTTCCATTGAGTGTTTCGGTTTCTTAGCTTGCGGGTTGTTTGAGATCTTCCTAATCAATACAGAGAACTTGGACTGCCATCTGATTCTGTCCTTAGGAATGCTGGGATGACTTATTCCTTTCAGTCTGCGGGCAGCTAGATCACCTTGTCTTAATGTAAACGGGGGTGAAAATATATGCCTGTAGAGTACGTTTCAAATGGGCACATGTACACTTTAAACTTTTTGATTTAAAGCTGTAAACTCTCTCCTACACCTGAAACCTCAAGGATTTGCAAATGCTGTTGTAAGGCTGTAAAAATCTTACACTGAGAATTAGGGACTTCACTTTTTCTTTTGTCTTGTATAGAACATGATGCTGTGATAGCGAAGTAGATGCATTTACTCATACTTGTAAAAGATATACATGTTTTGAAACTGAACTTTACAACACGTATCAAAAAGGGTATTAAAAATAAATAGAAATAAGCTAAACTTCTTCCCAAAACTTGTGAAATTTCTCAGGCTTGAGAAGTCTTGTGCTGGGAGAATCGTGAAGGTTTTGAAGCAATATAGGGATTTGAGTTTAGCTGCATTTAAATATGCACAAGTTCTGAGCCTGTTAAGCACAAGTACGCAAAATACTGGCATTCTTATGGTGCTATTATTATCATTACTGTCGATACTACTACTGCCATTTCTATAGTTCCATCAATGTATATGGTGCTGATTAGCAATATTTTTTTTTATTTGAATTCAAATGTCCTCCTAAAATGATTGCTGCATTTCCTCAAAGGAAATCTAGGTTATTGTTCTCCTTAAGTTAGCTTGGAAAAAAAAATGATGATGATGATTTTTTTTACATAATCTAGAAGATGGAGGTTTAAGTCTTTCTGTCTGTGTCAGCAAGCAAACAAATATCAATGTTGAAAACACCAAAAGACTGTGGCTTCACCTTTGTAAAGAAACATGCTAGGATTATTTGTGTATGCAGTAATTACAAGGAGAGATGGCAGATGTGCAGCCACCAAATAATGTCTGTGTGTCTTTTGGGTGGTTGTAGGTTCCAGAACCCACTCTTGCTAATCTGTGACAAATTTTTGTGAAAGCTTAAAAAAGAACGTCTCATACTGAGTAAATTGTCATCAAGCGAAGGCATATTTTGGATTTCTAATCCATACAAGCGAACTGAACGGAGGTGATGCCACTTGGAAAGGGTTTCACGGCTAGAACTGGACACGTATTTCTACTACTGCTATTACCATTTCTGCCGGTATTGTATTTAGTGTCATTAATCTCTGTGGTGCATTACAAGACAAAAATGAAGGCAAATCCATGCCCAAAAGCACTTAAAATGTGAAACTAGGCCCTATAAAAGATAGGGAATATCTAAATCTAGCCTGATGATCTGTGTTTGGTGGCTTGCATTGCATGTAATAAAGCTTCAGGGGGTTTTTTTTGCTGCCTGCTTGGGACTGCAGGATCAGAGAGGTTATTGGGTAGTTGGTGTGCCATGGTAGATGGCAGTGGATCACAAGCTGTCCAGTCCTGATCCCAAGTGTGACAGTGAGGGATGAACAGAGGGGAGGGAAGGATGGTAGACTCAAAAATAGCCAAAGAGACATGGGAATAATGTAACTAAACTAGGGACGGGTGGAAATTTCATTAATTTCAATGTTTTTAGTGAAAAATTCCAGGATTCACAGATTTCCTTTTTTCTTATTCTTTAAAATTTAAAATTTTCTTTAACATTATTTTAAATTTTCCAGAAAAGACATTAATGATAGTAGCAATAGTAGAACAACAATCACAGTTGTTAAGCTGAGAGTCACCGATACGGCCGATGTGGTCAAAGCAACTTGCTGTGTATCGCTCTCCCATATGCTCATTTATTGAATGTCTATTCTTTTTCACAGAAATCTGCCTGGCTCAGAAAAAAAAAAGAAAAAAGGAAGGTTGTGGTATATTTGCAGTCAGATTTATATATAAATAACGTACTTATCACAGTGGAACAAATTGAAGAAAAAAAATTAAACCAATCTGCAACAAACTGGTTTCAGGTCTTTGACCTTGCAGATTTCTTTTGGAATTTGGGGTTTTTAAAAACCTGGTGTAGTGAAAGTGAAAATGAAGTGTATATGGTGCTGATTAGCAATATTAGCATGAAGTGAAAATGTCAGATTTATAAATCTGGGTAGAAGGCTTTGAGTGCTTCATTTTTAAAAGCCTGGGTTCAAATCTCATGTGTTGTCTGCCACATTTGTGGTTCTGAATTAGGATTCTCACCTGTTCTCCTCTCCGACACCCCTCATCTTTAACAGCTCCTAGCAAGCAGATGCAATGTTAACCTCTCCATGTTGGGAAGAGCTGTACTAGCTAAATTTGGCCAATAGATATGGTTGAGAATTTCATTTGGTTCACTTTTGGGTAAGTGATTTAGAAAAATTTATGCATGATGAAGGATGAAAAGTATTTGAGATTTTAAAAATTCAAAAATAAATAAAATAAATAAAGAGTGGGAGAAAGTTTTTTAAAAAAGCTCTGTTGAACCCTAAATTAAATATGTTGAGGTTTGGCTGTGAATGGGGATGTGATTAGACTTCAGTACCTTGATCTTAGGGTTTAATTTTGTATTATCGCTTATCACTCACAGAGAAACTGCTCAAAAGTTGCAATGTGGAAGAAATAATAAAAAAGCACCAATAGCAATAATACTAATATAATTTACATAATAACAGTATTATTTACAGCACTGTATATAAATTACTAGAGAATTATAGGGGTGGAATGTTTCTTAATCTTAGTGAGAGTACAGTTTAAAGTTGTTGGTGGGGAAACAGCAAACAGATATTAGGGGATGTGGTCAAATAAAATTACATATATTAAAAGGTATTGGAACATTAAGATATAACAGGAAGGTGATTTCCACCATGTGAGTCTGTCAAGCTCCCCAATCTAGCCGAGATTTGTCTACTTAGTGATTTTTCAGGGATTTCCAGCTACCTGCTAACTGTTCTGCTCAGTGCATGGAAATGCCTGGAACTGAATCTAGGACCTCCTGACTGGGTTTGTCATTGATGGGGATAGAGTGTAAACCCCCCACCCCCATAGTTATGTTGGGGTTCCATTGCCAATGCACATATACTGAGGAAGACCAATGGTAGCTGAATGGATGACAACAAGAGTTGCTTTTATCTGGCCACTAACAGCATATTCCTTCCTATCAATTTATTTTCTCTCCTAGAAACATTTGTACTTCTTTCTACTCTTTTTTTGCTTTGTTCTCTTTGTAAACCAAATTTATTTCCTTTCTGCTCCAGTATTCTTCACTTGATTTGCAAGGATGACTCTTAACACAATCTTGCTGCTTTTAATTCTGCATTTTGACCTATACATGCAGGACTTGGGGTTGTGGGATGTTGTTGCACTCCATGTCCCCGTGGTTGGGCTTCCCACAGGCAACTAGTTGACTACTATGAGAAAAGAATATTAGCCTAGATAGGCTTTTAAGTCTGGTCTATTAAGGCTCTTCTCTTTTTATGCTGTTAACAAGATTCTTGAGGAGTGGTAATGGCTACATCTTTGGAGGTAGGCTCTCTTCCACAGTATTTACACCTAAAGTTGCACCTCTAAAGGCCTCATGAATTTTTCAGCTGTTTTTAAGAAGAGGGGTTGTTGGATGGGTCTCAGAGGGTAACACAGAAGCAGCTCAGGCTGTGTCTAGCCTAGAGGTCACACAGTTCCCAACCTTGTTATAGTCTAAAACTTGACATACAGGAGAAATTCTAGAAAGCAGATGGGGAAGAGCAAATGAAGAAAATTGTTGTGTTGGTTATTCTCATTTCCGTTACTTAGTGGAATGTGGGATCCAAAGGGTTGTGCAAAATGGATACTTTGTGCGGTGAAGGTTTTGAGTAGTTGTTTGTTCTCTCCTTTGTCTTTCTGGTGTCTTTTGTGTGGCCTGCTGTTATTCATTGTGGTTGTTGTAAGTCAGTCTGACTTCTGGCAACTCTGTCATGGGTTTTCTTGGCAAGATTCTTTTGGAGGAGGCTTGCCATGGCCTTTCTCTTAGCTGAGACAGTGTGACTTGCCAAAGGTCACCCATTGTGTGTCCATGTCTGAGCAAGGATTTCAACCCTGGTCTCCTCAAACCCTCGTCCAGCATTCAATCCACTAAAACCATGCTAGCTTAGTACATTACTTCAAGTGGGAGGAAATGGCTTCTTAAGAACCGTTCTATGTCAACAGGTACTTTATTTCTATACATATATTTTTTCCATCAGGTTTAGGTTTGCTACTCCTGTGAATACTTGGTTTCTCAGGAACCACTTTAAAACAGTTGTGGTAAAGTTTTTCCCCCTCTTTTTTTCCTTTGCAAATAAGAACAGTATTGTTTACTACGTGAATCACAAGAGAAAAATATATTCATTTTCAAGTTGAACAATAATGCTAGAAAGGTATTTGGTACTGTACAGGAATATTTTTTTTCAAATTCCATGCCTTCAGAAAACCCCTTTTTGTGTCAACTCACTGGCCAATGAATTCCTGGCATGTCTATCACAAAGTTCTTGCACATCACAGAAGATAATGGATGTATCCTAGATACATACTGAACTCATGTGTGGTACCAGCTGGGTCTGTTGAGTTTTACCTTAGGGGCATCGTGCTTGAAGGGAGAGATTTGTAGGTGAATTAGGGATGTTTGTCTGCTATTATTAATGCTCAAACCACTACTCCATATAGTCTTCATATTAATTGTAGCAAGACCTAAAAATGTTAGAATGAATTGCGGCAATGGACTAGTTTGTGTTATGTGTAGTTATCTGTGCCTGAAGATGAAATATACTAGGCTGTCTCCTGTGTGTTGTTGTGTGCCTTCAAGTCATTCCGGCTTACAGTGATCCAAAGATGAAGCAGTCATGAGGTTTTTTGAGGCTGAGAGTGTGTGAAGTGGCCAGGGTCACCCAGTGGGTTTCCCTGGCTGAGCAGGAATTGAACCTAGGTTTCCAGCGTTGTTATACCACACTGGCTCTCATTCTGAGTATAGCCACCAGCTTGTACTGCAAAGCAGAAGGAATCTATGTCCACTTTTTTGCCAAGTCCAAAGGTCTTAGAAGAATCCTCTTGTCTTTTATAATTTAATAAAAAGTTAAACAATTAAGACGGTGATATAAATTAGTAGTAGTGATTTCTATTATTAGTATAATAAATAGTTATGATTAACTCTCAGAATTCATGTATAAATGGTTTTCTTGTGCATCAGTGAAAGAGGACAACCGACTATACCAGTGTTGGAAACCTAAAAGGTACACATGGGACTGAAAAACATTATCTTCTGAAGTTCATTCGTTGTATGTATTAGGATGTCTTTTTTAAAAAAACAAAAAAATCACCCAGAAGTTCAAAGGATATTGGCAAGGTAAGCTCTGTGCCCGACAAAGCTGTTTATTAAAAGTGTGAAATGAATTTTTGTTCTTCTTCTTCTTTCCCTTTCTTACTAGAGGGAAAGAAGTCAAGACACAGTGGAGTCTTTCAGCTGTTTTTAAATGGCGTGTAAATCAAAAGACACACACACACATGTACGTATAAAGATGCTGAGCTGAAAGAAATAAGTGTATGCTGGGGGTTGTTGTGTCACTTGAATAAATAATGGGAACAGTGACCTACTGATGAAGTGTGTGTTGTGATTTAGGGAATGAGTGTGTGGTGGGAGTGTGTGACCCACAATGGTTAGGATGTTAATTGTACCACTTAGAGCAATTTGTCTACTGTGCTTATTCTTAAGGTTTTCTTTCTGGTCAGGCTTTACTTATTGGTGCATTTTTCAAAGTGTGGAAAAGTTATTTCTTTAGACTATGACTCCCATAACCTCCCAGCCAGCATGGCCATTGACTGAGATTCAGTTGAGGGATTCAGGGATTTTTAGTCCAAAAAAGTGACTTTACCAAGCTCTAATGTCTGTATTAAGCTGATTGAAAGCTTTGTTCTCTTCCCTTTCTAACCCATCCAAGACCTGGAATTGGCACCAGTCCTTTTCAAGTTTTAGGTGTTTAAGACTCTGTATAAAATAGATGGCAGATTTCTGAGACACAAGTTTCCGTCTTGGGGAGAATGGGCACTCAGGGTCCAAACCAGGTCAGGGAAAGGAGAGGGAAGGTGGGTGGGTCAGCATGGTGACCTTATACTTCCTCTCTTACACCCATCTCCTTCCTTGGGTGTTGGGGGGACATCTGAAGAGAGATTGTGGTGCTGAGAAATTGGGCTACTACCTGTCCTTAGCTGGCCAGGCAGAGACTGGTGGAGGGAGAGGAGGACCAGAAGTGCACAACCTGACCAGAGGCACTGAGATTTAAGGTTCCCCTGGGAAAGAAGTGTTTGAGGTGTGGGGGGCAGGGGTTGGAGAAACTTTCAAATAATCAAATCCATGAAAGTCAAACCCACAAATGTGGAGGAACAACTGTGCAGTGGGTCATCGGTGTCTGCTAGGCTTTGGTTCCAAGACCTCTGTGGAACCCAAAATTCGTGGATACTTAAGTCCCATTATGTACAATGGTGTAGTAAAAGGATGTTGCTTATATAAAACGGCAAAAACAAGGTTTGCTCTCTGGGATTTTTTTTTTTCCTTTTTGGAATATTTTCAAGCTGTGGTTGGTTGAATCTGTGGATACAAAATCCATAGATATGGAGAGCTGATTGTACAGCTAAAAACATACCAAAAAAAAAAAAGTGAACCTTAAAATAAGATCAAACTTTTGACAGTATTAAAATTATTTAAAATGACAATTAATGATGGCTAACTATAGGCTCTTGCCTAGAATGTAATTGGGTAAAAGTGGTATTCTTTAGATCTGGTGGATTTTAGATATGTAACATAACAGGAACTTTTTGTATTGACTTGTCTCCCAAAATGCACTTCTGTTATAGAGCTAGCACTGAGACAATTTACTTTTTTGCACAACATGTCCCAGAATCTTCAGGTAGCATAATCAGTTCTGGAAATCATATCCAAAAAAAGTAGCATTCCCAAACTCTGCACAGAATATACCTCTGTATAGCATTTATCAAACTGCACAGAATGACTCCTTCCAAACTCTGCACAGAACTTATTTTCTAAGATCTGCATAGAATTTACTGACCGTTTGGAGGCATGTTTTGGGCAGCACTTTTGTCATTTGTAGGCCTCTTGAAAACTTCTATGGTAACAGGCCACTTGACAGACTTTTTTCATGAGTTTGTTTTTGCAAACCAAATTATATACCTAATTCATGTTTTAATATTGTAATCTGTATATTGTCATTGTTTGGTCAGATTACTGAGAGGGCCCTCTTTAACTGATTAAAAATTTAGGGAAAAAAAGTGGATTGCACCAGGAGTATATTATGAAAACAGGGAATCGTAGGGGCAAATAATCCATATGGGAAACCGTAACAGATTATTCATGGTTTTGAGAAGTTGTGAGAAAATGCACAGTGGTGTGAGAGTGAACAATGGCAGGAACAAATTGTGATTTCTTACCTGTGGAAACAAAGCTCATATGGGGGGGGGTGTAACTATGTGGGCATGGGGGTAATGAAAGCATTGCCTCCTCATAAAAATTCTGCTCTGCAAGGAAATTTTTCTCAAGTCCCCAAATTTCTGGCATTGCAGGAACTTAAAACCTGAGTTCAACATTTAAAAATATAGTTCAAGCATGCAGACAGTGTGAACTCAGCAAATATGGAGTACTAGGTATAAGCAGTGTTCAGTCTCTGTCTCTCTCTTTGTCCCTCCCTCTGCAATGCTAGAAATTTGAGGACTGAGGGAAAAATTTATTTTGGTGTGGCAGAATTATTATGGGGGGGGCATACCTTCAATTTGTTCCCCCAGTCACTACAATCATGCTCACCTCTCTTTTACATTCAAGCAGCAACCATGAATAAATTGCTTTGTATACATGTTATCCCATAAATGATCCACCATACAGAGCGCTGATGTAAATCTCATTGAGTAGTTATATACATCTTTGTTTATTACCTTTTCCCACTTGAATGTTTATTACATCAAATATCAACATGAGGTCTGGTGGTTGGTAGCATGGGACAAACTGCGTTCTTTCTCTGGCCACAAAAGTTTGCGCTGTTCTGACTGAAGGGCCTGCGATTGGTTATTTGGATGGCAATGCACACTGAGATTTTTCTAGCAGTGTCATCCCAGATGCCTCCTGGTTGGTTTTGAGTCTTGGCCTATACATTCAGATTTTTTATTTATTTATTTTTTAAAAAACGTGGCCCATGTGAAGCCTGTGAACATCTAAACCTTTTGGATGGAGTCAGAAATAGGTTGAGATGGGGCTGCTTAAAGCCCCCTACAACAAAATGTTCCAAACGAAAATACCTTGTTTATATAAACTCCATTCTGTACATGCCCATGTTTGGTTTGCCTCCACTTTAGGCTCTGTGTCTCTCTGTGCTGTGTGTGTGTGTGTGTTTTAAAATAAAGAACAAAAATATTAGATGTTTCTCTGAAGGTATTTTCTGCTTCTTGTTCTCTTCTTGTTGAGTATTCCTATCCCCTACAGAGAAACCGTTTTAATTTCTTAGCAAAAGCTTTATCTGCTCTTCACAAAAGAGAGCTGGTGGGGTTCTGCTGGAATTAGTAGCTACCCTGCCAGTTTTGAAAAGGCTTTCACAATAAACTGTCTTTAAAAGATTGTTTATCAATTCATGGGAGAGATATTGATTTGCGTAAAACATACACATGCACAGCCAAGCATGCGGTTGGTGGTAACTTGTGGCTTTCATGTCAGTGGGTTGGCAAGTCCCCTTCAGGTTTTAGTCTGAACTTTAAAGGAACTATCCAAAGTGATAAGATATTCCCCAAAGAGTCTCATCACCTTAGATAGCGCCTTTAAAATTCAGGCTACAACTCAGAGCTGCTTTACCATCCTACTAAGGGGGGAGGTCATTGATCCCCTGTCTGTAGTGTTAAAGATCTGGTTTCCCAAACATGGACATTCCACATAATATTTACTGACAAAATATGAATTCTTTACTCTCTATCAGTTGTCATCTTTTTAATATAGATATATCTCAGGCAACAAAGTAGAGGTGTTGCTGGGAATTCTTTAACTGAAAGTTTGGTGCCAGAGGCAGAAATAACAGGGAAAGGGAACAAATAGGTTGTTACAACACACACACACAGAAAAAAAGCAGTTCATCATGTTTTGCCAATTTTTAAAAATTGAAAACTATATCCACATATAAAATGAAACAACCAGGTCAGATAAAATTTGTATTAAGTGAACAAAAACATTTTGAACCCTCATGACACTACTTGCAGGGCAAAATGTACCCAGGGATGATGTTTTTTTCCCCTATCACCAACCTCTGCTTTTCTTAAAATTTATATTTTGGCAGCCCAAATTATAGATTTATGCTTCTTTACTATGCTGGTGGATAGCTGGTTATTTACTTTTTTCTTCTCTCTCTTTTTGTTTGCTGTTCATGCTTGCTCAGTAGGGATTCTGGAGGCAGCTGCTGTTTATGTAGCCTATTGTGAACAGGCACACATGGCTATAGGAGGCTTAGGCCCTTTTTGCAAGCAGTTTCTTTTCCGAGAGGGCCCCTTGAGCATTGCGTAAATGGGAGCGGCGGTCCGTACGACACACTCCCATTTACGCGATGCTCAAGAACCGGACGCAGAGTGGACATGCACCTTTTTATTTTCGGCTTTAAGCCGAAAATGATGTGCAGTCATGCAATGCTCCCGGGGCCCGCCTGCACTTCCCTGCTGTGCGGTGCATTGGGAACTGGCCGGTCGCGCTTCCTGCCACAGCGCTAGTCTACAATTCCCAGGTTGCGCTGTGGTAGGAAGGGGCGGGGCGCTCGCACGACGCTCGCGCAACCAGGAGGTGCTGCGGAACTCAAGCAACAGGGAAGCGGCAGCATTCCTGCTGAGGCTTTTCGCGTGAGACCCCCCCCAGCCGCGCAAACGGGTAACATGCGAAAAGGGCCTTAGTTAAAGTAAAATCCCATTCTTTCCCTGTTCAAGCTTTTGTTGCATTATTTCTTGCAGATACACTGCTGCAACCCAGCAGAGAGTGTCTGTGCTTCTCCAGCTTTAATTCATCATCTTTTCAATCTCGACGCTGCTAAATGGAGGAGAAGGGGGAAATGTGGAGATGGAATTCTAAAAAGACTTCACAAAAAGGAACTTCTTTGTCAGAGACTTTGTTCTCTACATTATGCCTGTAATAAGATCATAGCTGTTAATCAAACATATTTTTCAAATAAATAGCAGAGCTGTTTAAAAGTACTTCGTTCCTGTAACTTATTCTAGTGTTTGAAAGGTAACCAGCTTTACAATGTTTGGAAAGTAATGTATTGCATTATTGACTACACTGATCCTTAAATTTCTGTTATGTTTTCTTAGAAACCTTGGGATTCCTGAGAGATTAGCATAAGAATTCAAAAATTAATTTCAAAAGGCTTCTGAATTTTGTCAAAATGCCTCTACAATGCACTTTTTTTCCTGTGACACTATGTAAATTTCATTAATACTATGAAATACACCTACAGTGTAAAGAAGAAGCAGTATTAGTGGAAATATCTGTCTGCATACAATGAACAATCTTTCTCCAAAACCTGTTAATGCCTCAACACATTACAAGAAACTAGCAAGAACCCACAAATGCCCTTAAGTGAGCTTAGCCTAGTTGCTCTGTTTGCTCTAGTTCAATGTACAATGCACTGTAAGAGTAACTTTAAGAAGTAACTTGAAATATCACTCCTTACAAACATAAAAAGGAGCAGTCCCCACTTGTTTGATTAAGAATGCAACTGTGTTACACAGTTACCGTTTGGATAAGTTGTTACCAGTAACTGGGCCAGTAGGAAAGAAAGTGTAACAAAGTCACATTTTTTAATTGAATAAGTGAGGATGAGGTTATTGTGCTGTTACTTCCAAGTTGCTCCACTGTTGTTGTTTTTTCCACTACAGTAGCTAGTTACTTCCAAGCTCTGTTAAATAAATTTATTTCTTGCCACTAGGGAGATTCCGTGCAAAAGGGATCAAGTAGAAAGTGCAACAGAACACTGCAGCAAGGAGCGATCCTATTCAAGATGCTAGCCAGCCTGACGGACGCTTTTCCAGAATATCCCATTACAGCCTCCTCTAACCTGACTGCAATGGGAATGACATCCTTGTGCCGTGCAGACAGGGTACCACAATACTCCTTGATCCATCTTTAGCACTGGATCTCTCTCTTTCTGCCGCACCTATCCTCCACAGTTGTCAGCTTTACCTTGCTTCATGTGCATTACAAAGTGAAATGATCTGAGGGTTACAAACAATTACAGTATTGAGAATAAGACTTGTGGGATATGTTTTTTTAAATATTCCAGATTTGTGGTGTCGTTCCTCCCCGCCCCCCATTTAACCATATTTATTAAGAGTTTCAAAAAGGCTAAACCCCAACATGCTATCAGTTGCATTACAGCACCATACCATTTTACACAAAGTCTTGAGAGAAGAGAAAGCACATTTCAGAGAGTAAACACTATGAAATGTTCATTGTCATTATTTCGTAAGTATAATGAGAAACTTTCGATAAAGAGCAGCTTGGTAAGACTCTGTAGAAAGGCTTCATAAAGAGGAGATATTTACTGGGATCCACAGAAACTATGCATGCATGCACACTACAAAAATGGATTGGTTGCTTTATGGCAGTAGCTCTAAAGGTGTATCTTTCGGAATATGTGCATAAGCAACCACTGAAGCATTCTTATATACATCTCACATGGCTGATGAGATCCCAGCTGTAAGGCTTTTCAGGCAGATTTGTGGTGTTGTTTTTTATGTGAAAAAAGTGTGTGTTTAGAGGGAAGGGAAATAAACTTTGAAATTTAAGTTTTTTAAAATTTTGGAGCAAAATGTAACAATGCAGATAAGAATTGATTGTGATATTTGATTGCCACCCCACTACAAGGTGAGTGAAGGTGTATCTGCACTATGCAGTTTATTAGTTTCATAGTACATTAATTGTCACAGCTTCATTCTAGGGAAATGTGGGAGTTGTAGTTTTGTGAGGTACATAGAAAGTGCCTAGAGAGCATGAAAAGAGCGGAAGTGAGGATTAAATAAATTTGATGCTGTAGTGTAAGACAAGGCACTCAGGGTACTTTGGAACTCAGTTCAGGGGAGTGAACTAGAGCTCTTTGGAAGAGAAATGGAAATGTCCTACCAAAGTACGGATCCCAGGGTTCCACAGAATAGAGCTGCAGCAGAAAATTGTCCCCCGTATCTGTTGCCATTACACACACGCACATGGATCTACACTATATTGTTGTATCACACTGACACAACGATATAGTGTAGATCCATGTGCGTGCGTGTAATGGCAACATACAGGGGACAATTTTCTTTCAGAAATACTTCAAAACAAATTTTTTTAAAAAATTACATGGCTGGTGGATTTTAAAAATCATGCATTTTTTTAAAGGTAAAATTAAAAAGTCACTCATAGTCCAATTAAAACATAGGGACTACTAGGATAGGAAGTGCACCTTTTTTATAACCAGAAAAAGAGATACTCTGGAGCGAACAAGGGCAGCAAAATCAGTCTGAGGGCTGCATTTTGCCCACTTCTGGTATAGATAATCCTCATCTGCCTTCTAAAAGTGTATCACTTTTTGTCTGGCCAACTTTGGAAAATAGAGTTTACTATAGAGAGCCATATCTCAGGGATCTGGTCATTAAATGTTGGTAGGCCAGTTTTTTTGGTGAAGAGTATAGCCCAGTAGGTATATGGAGTGATGAGTTTTCCTGGGTCGATCCCTCATATTTCCCTATTTGAAGAATCTGACAAGAACCAGGCTGATAAAGACCTGGAAAATTGCCTCCAGTCAGAACAGACAACACAAGAGCTGGATAAGTCTGACTCCTGAATTTGGCAGCTTCTTATAGTTATAGGGTAGGATTTCTTTAATAGCTCTCCATCTGTAGCCTAATACCACAATTGTAAACTTCCCTTTCAGAGGAAGTTTGGATGCACCAAGCTTTAATATGGAAGAGGGAACATTTCGCTAATATTTGAGTTGTTGTGGGAGCTGTTTTTTTTTTAGGAGGAATTTGGTTTAAGATGTAAAAACTAGTCTCAGTTTGGTCAAATTGTGAGTGTTAGCCTGTATGTATGTATGTATGTATGTATGTATGTATGTATGTACCTTTTGGATCAGTCTTCCTCTTCAGTGCTGTTTTCCTGACTTCTTTCTTCCAACAACAAAACTTCAGTTACTAAAGGAGGGAAAAAGACAGGCATCATCTTTGATTAATAGGGACTCAGCTACCGGTCTGTTTCTGGGCATGATTCAAGGAGCTGGTTATGCCTTCTGAAGACTGGTTCCATTCCAATGGGATGCACAGCAATTGCGTATGAGAACGGCAGCCTTTAAAACAGCAAATGTACTGCTTCCAAAGTTTTCACTGTCCCCCCCCATTTTTATTTTAAATGACATTGTAGTTGAGTTCTAATTCTGAAGTGCAAAGTTACTCAATTTAATATTCAGCATTTGATTCTGAGTGCATTTTGGGAAGAATTTTAAACACAGGTAATTAAATGTTTTCAATAAATCTGTAGATAAATAAACTTTTCTATTAACGAGTCAAATGCCACATTTTATCTGGCCATTTCCACACTGGACTGTTATAGTGCTATGATTCCACTTTAAACATCCTATGGAATCCTGGGGTTTGCAGTTTAAGAAGGGGCTAAATCCTCCCTAAATCCTGCAAACCCAAGGATTCACTAGAATGTTGAAAGTGGAATAATAGCACTATAAAAGTCTAGTGCGGAAATGGCCTCTATCTTTGAAGGAGCGTTTAGTCACTGAAATGAATGGGTTTTCTCCTCTAAATGAAATTCTCAGATTGCTATTGCTGCATGAGTTTCCAGATGTGCAGCAGACTCGTCTCCATCAATGGAAACTGAACGGTTCACAGGTCTGGTCCCTTAATGAATAACATTTATCTGGCATGGCGGTTTTTAACTGCAATAGGCTGCTTCTCATCCTACTTATCAAATTAGCATAGTTGACTTGGAATTGGTATATTTATTTAGCTCCTAAGTCCAACTTGCTGGATAAAGGGTGAGACTTGTAAGAACATAAAAATAAAATATGAAAATACAAAAAACTAGCAGCGGTGCCCGATTAAAGAATACTCTGTAATTCATATAAAAGTGCATGTGAATAAAACAAATTAGAATAAAAACATCTTTTACCATTTTATTTATGTATGTGTTTATTTCAACATTTATATTCTACCCCACATCCAAAATCCTCAGGGGAGTGTACAATAAATGCAATTTAGAACAATAAATAACAATAAGTTAATAGAAATGTATGGAGACATTTATCACTTAAAAGTAGGATTTCTTTTTAAAAAAGTGCCAGTTACACTAGATGTGAAGATCATATAAAATCGGTTATGCCCCAAAGGCATTCATAAAAAGTAATGTTTTGACTTCGTGCCTGAATGACACCCGTGTTGGTGTCAGTTGGACTCTGAGGGGAGGGTATTACTTAAGTGGGGTGCCACAGCAGCAAAAGTCTCCTCCCATGTCCCCCCACAGTGTATTTCTTTCACTGTTGAGAAACAAAGGAGGGCCTTTCCTCCTTTACGTAATGCATGTCCATCCAACAACAATGGCCATCTTAATAGAGGCCCTTCTATTAAGTAGTAGGTCGTGGACTGAGTATGGGTTAGGGGTTCACCCAAAATGATGGGTGAATTTTGTTTGCAATTTTGTTTGCAATTTGTCTACCTTTATGTAAATTTGATATGAATGTCTCCTGTTTTTTTTATGGAACCGTTGGGCTCCTGTGTCAGCAAAGGGCTAGAACAATGTGGCATCTTCTGTGAAGAGAAGGTGATGGATTTTCAGTAGTGATGGCATTATTATTAAGTCTGAGATGCCTACATTATTTTTTAAAAATATTCTTATAGAACTGGGTTAACATAGAGGTCTCATGGGCCCACTCCAACCATGTTTGGGGCCCACTCAAAATCTCTGGCTGCTGCTCCTGCTAAGCCTCTAAAATTTGTCTGTGCAGCAGGAAAAAAAAAGTGTTTCTTTCATTTGAAAAGTGCCATTTCCATCCTTTCAGCAGGATGCAGGCTCCCCATGTGTCTTGTTTACAAGTAGGTTCGTGCTTCTGGAGCGTGGGCTTTGGGAAGGCAAAACTAATGGAAACAAAATGTGGCGGGAGAGTGTATCTCGCTTAAATGTGACAAGGCACTTGGAAAGGAATGTGCAAGAAGATCCTTCGGAGTAAAATGTACAGTAAAGATATAATAGCGATTGTATAAAAAGCATGATGGACATTACATATATCTTTTTATTATAGATCGTATAAGATTTACAATATATTGTTTGAATGGAAACAAGTAAATAGAACGTTAAGTATATAGATAATATATATGTTTTTATACGATTAGGAAAACGAATATGACAATTGAAATATGTATGTAAATATTTGTTTCCTTTTTTAATAAAAAGAAAAAAAAAAGAAAGGAATGTGCAGGGTTTTTCCACCAAATTTTAGAGGGGATAATCTGTGGCTACAGTTGCCAGAATCAAAACTTAGAGGGGGTTCCTGACCTTTTAATAATTGTATAGAAGAGGGAATCTCAGCAGCTGTGCTTTTCTTGCAACCACGTAAAAAGCAACGTCTGCCAAAAATTCCCTCTTCTACTCAACCAGTTAAAGGGACAGGCAACATCTCTAAGGTCATTTTGGCAACTCATGGGACACTAATGGCTGTAGTGTCCCATGAGTTCTGAGGACCAAAGGAAGTTAGTCTGCTTTTACAGTAACAGCCTTGCTGCTGTTTTTTCAGGCAAAAGTGTTAAGCAGACTGAGGCAGCCCTCTCGGACTGCATATCTGGGAGCACCATCAAAGGTGCAGCAAATGATAAGTTATTTGCCTTTCTCTTGTTGTGTTTTTACTGAGAGGTATGAAAAGCAATTTCTGACCATTTCTTCCTTATGTATTGAAATAACTTGGCAGTCAATAACTTTGGCCATTTCCGCACTACACTGTTACAGTGCTATTATTCCACTTTAAACATCCTGTGGAATTCTGGGGTTTGGAGTTTCCTGAGGCCAAAGAGTTCTCTGGCTGAGAGTTCTAAATGCCCCTCCCTAAACTGCAAACTCCAGGATTCCATAGGATGTTGAAAGTGGAATAATAACACTATAACAGTGTAGTTTTAATGCTTTTAATGTATTTAGTGTATTGTTGTGGTACCACCACGATCCATGGGGAGAGGTGGGATATAAATGAATATTATTATTATCATCATCATCATCATCAGTGCGGAAATGGCCCTAGACTAATGATCCACCTTGACAGAGTGGGATGGGTGTGTTTGAATTTGCTAATTTTCGTCAGGCTGGTCATGTCAAACATTATAATGCCCCATCATTCCTATGGTGGGATAATCTCTCCTAGGAAGTTTGCCAGAGAGAGAGACCAAGCCAAGGCCTGAACGAACAGGGAGGTTTTCTCTTCACAAGAACAGGGACAAATAGACACAGCCAGAGAAATGTTGGATAACTTGTATTTCGAACCTCAAGATTGCTCTCGTTATTCCAAATGTTGACCCTGTTTGGGCCCTTCTTTCAATCACACTTCTTTTGCAGGCATGGTTAATGGGGGACATGCATTAGGACTTTCTCAGTGGCGGCCCTTGCCTTGCTGCACTTTTCTCAGCAGGCAAATACTTTTCTTTATTTTGAGAGGCTTTTGACAACCGAAGTTTTTCAAAGAAAAGGCTTTTATGTGCATGCTGTACTGTTTTAATTGTACTGCTTTTAAAATCTGCTTTTAAACTTTTTAAAAATTCTATGTCTTTAACCACTTTTTAATGTTGTTAATAGTTTGATTCCATTTTAATGTTGCTTTTTTGTGTGTGTTGTAATTGTATTGCACTTATTTTAATTTGTAAGCTACCTTGAGTTTTTTTGGGGGGAACAGGCAGGGTGAAAATAAAGTTAAAATTAATAAAGAACAGCAACCAGAGCATCATCAACAACAACATGGTCCCTTTGTGAGAAGGAAATAGAAACGGTTCTTCCAAGACGGCACCTGTTATCTATAGGGTATATAGCTACTTGTGTTAAAAACACCCGCTCCTCCCAGTTTTTTGATTATGCAGATCTAGCACGTATTTTCCTTAACTGATTGACCAACTAAATGTCCCAGTGTAATGAAGCCTTATTAAAAACAGATCCCTCTGGCTTCCATTGCCAGCCAGCTAACTTCCAGAAGCTCCCTTTAGTACATGTGCAAGATGGGTAGAAGGATGGAGTTTTTCCGTGCATGATTGATAGCTCTATTGTATGGTTTTAAATGATAGATCAGCTAGTGTTTTTTTTTTTAAGAAAATAACAGGATTTGGATCAGGATTGGCAACTAGATGCTTAGCATTTCTCTTTAATTCTACCAATATTGTCTTTATTTTTTTTGTAATATTTTTATTAAAGTTTAGTCACCAAATAAAAAAGGAACAAGTGGGTCACATCTATAAATATATCCCACCTCCCCCACTTCCACTTATATTCTCCAGTTGAAACTACATTGTTTCTGTTTACACAAAAGAAGAGCAATTGCATTTCTATTATCAATAAAAACAATTACCATTTGTCTTGTTTCCGTATCTCTACATCTTATAAACCTATGCCTTCACCCGGTCCAACTCCTTTCCATTCCCTTTCAAAATTCTGTACTGGTTTGTTTTTCAAAGAGGAAGCTAATTTTTCTATCTCTACCATCTCTAAAACTTTCAACTTCCACCCTTCTAGATTTATGTCTTTATTTTCTTTCCAATATTGTGCATACAACAACCTCGCTGCTGTTATCAAATATAACAAAATCTTCTGATAGCTTCTTATCTGTCTCTGTTGACCTAACATATTTAACAAATGCAATATTGTCTTTAATTCTACCAATGTTGAACTCTATCCCAAACTTTATCAAAAGGGCAGGGACTTCTGGTATTTTTGGTGCTGTGGAGGGGGGAAGGGGCATAGACAGACATTTGCTTTCTTTAGACTAGGTCTGGTATCTGGGGCCACCATTGCTTGCATCTGCCATCTCTATGGGTCTGTGCCTCAAAGCTTCCTTGCCTTGCTGTTCTGCCCCCTTTTCACTGTGGATCTGGCCTTTATAGGCATGGAAAAAAAATGAGTAGGTGACATCCTCTAGTACACAGAGAAGCAAGTTTGTGGCCCTCCAATTGTTGATGGACTGCAGCACGTATTGGTTGCCTTGGTTAGGGTGGATGGGAATTGTGGTCCAATAACATGTGAAAGAGCATGGCATACCTACCCCTCCGCTTTAAACCTCAATGTTTTAAAGGCTTATTCACAAAGGTCACGTCAAAGAAATTTTAACATCATATTTTACTGCTAGTCCAATCCAGTTACCAAGAAATCCAATTGTTACAGGCTTGCTCTCTCATTTCCCACTCCTTTCAGAGATTGTCTACAATTTCTCATTCCTGTTTCTTGTGTAGAAGTGTTCCTAGAGCACTGAGGGGATTGTGTCATTCACTTGCTTTGTGGTCTCTCTCTCATTGTTTGGGTCATTTTGCAGATTGGGATCAGAGGGAGATGGGCAAATGGTTGAAGTTTGCTGATGGGCAGGAGGACGCACTAGAATTCTCCCCCTTAAAAGCTCACACTGTTTTAGTATTTGACCAACAGTCCATTAAATCCAGTGCTCTACAGTCCAGCTCATAGAGGGTCTCAGAGTTTTTACGGGCAGGAATATCGTTCTTAATCCTGCTCCCCGTTTTCTATGCACTTGATCACACCCATTGCTCCTCCCTGACAACTGTTGTTATTTAAAGTAAAACAAAACAAAAAAAGCAAGCAAACAGAACTTGGAAAAACTTGTCATTTGGACAAGAGTGCCTGGAATGCCCCAGGCATCATGCCCATTCACCACAGGGACTGGAAGATTCTTGGCACTGTGGTTCAAAAAAAAAAAGTATGCTTTCTAAGCTCTGGTAAAAACAAAACGCACGTGTAAACATGCACATATTCGTCTCATGCTGGAGTGGGAATCGCATAGCTTTCCAGATATCACAATTGACTGTAGCTCTTAGCATTCCTTGCCAATGGGAGTTGTAACCAGATGGCTCTTGGTTCCCTTCCAATACTGTGAGTGTTGGAGTAGGACTTTGGCAGCCTGGAATTTGAATTCATGCTCGACCATTGAAAATCATTGTGTGGCCTTGGGCATGTCACACTCAGACTGAAAGCACCTTTCCACACTATGCTGTTATAGTGCTATTATTCCACTTTCAACATCATGTGGAAACCTGGGGTTTGCAGTTTAGGGAGGGGCATTGAGAATTCTCAGCCAGAGAGCTCTTTGGCCTCAGTAAACTAAAAACCCTAGAATTCCACAGGATGTTGAAAGTGGAATAACAGCACTATAACACTGTAAGGTGGAAAGGCCCTTATGGAAAGCAATAAGGAATCTCCTCCAAGTCAATGTTGCCAAGCAAATTCTGTGATAAAGTTGCCATAATTTGGCTTTGAAGGCTCATTGCAACAACAGCAAAGTCCCCAAAATGAGTTTCTCATGTTATGGGTCTCCTCTCCTCCTCCAATCTTTCTTACCATGCTTTGCTTACAGATTCTTAGCCATTTTAAAGGAAAAGAACTTTCCCAGGCTGCCAGTATACCTCTTTTAGGAAAATCTTTCTCCACCCATCTCAGTTGCACCAGGGGCAGTTTAGTACATCTGCACAGAAGCAGCTATTTCCAGCAGAGAAAATGCTGCAAATTTTGCAAAAACTATTTCCGTACTAAACTGTTATAGCGTTATTATTCCAGTTTCAATATCCTATGGAATCCTGGGGTTTGCAGTTTCAAGAGGGGCCCGCTGGCCCCTCCCAGGATGCTGAAAGTGGAACAATAGTGCTATAACAGTCTAGTGTGGAAATGCAGTAAGTCTTGAACTGTGAAGAGTCTTTCTAGTTCAGAATTCTTCTTGTCCTAGTTTCTTGACTCTCAGAAGACATGTTTTCTGACCGTTTTTCAAGTATTTTGAACATTCATTCTCATAGGGCAACAGAATTTTAAGAAGGGCCCCTTCATGGGTCATCTGGAGCAACCCCTAGTTGATGCATGAAATCCACAACCAGAGCTGACAATTCACCATCCAGCCTGTGCTTGAAAACCTGCAATGAAGGGGAATCTATCACCTTCTGCGGCAATCTGTTCCGCTGTCAAACTGCTCTCATTGCCTGCTCATTTTCACTGGAGGGCAATCCTTAGGTTCTTTACTTTCTATGACGCAACTTCTTAATGATATAAAATGAAAACAACAGCTGGCAACTGAGGCAGAGAAGGGGAGAGTAAAAGAGAGAGAAAGAAAGAGAAAGAAAGAAAGAAAGAAAAGGCAAAATAATTTCCAGTCAAGGCAAGTCCCGTACTGTCCATTTTGGATGTACTGCAAGCTTTGGTGTCACTTTTTAAAAAGTGTATTTTCATTTAATTTTTGGAAGAACTTTTTTTTTTACCCTTTCTTGAGCCTCCCTTTCCTCCTTCTGCTTCCAAAATATTTCATGCCGACTCTTCATTTTTTAACTTTGTTCTAATGTGCCTTGCCTAATACTTGGAAACTGGGGAGAAGTCATAATACTATAAAGCTAAGGTTGTAAAACCTCACATAAGAGGTTGAGAATCGAATAGTAAGTTCCAAACTTGCCAAGCCTGATGATATGATAGTGATGCCTGTATTGAGAGGTGTTTACATGAGCCTTTTGTACTTTTTTCTTTTAGAAGTATCACGAGGCACCTAATGGGTCACCCCAAGGAAGGACATAACTCTGGATTCATAGAAGTTCTTGACTGTGATACTCCTATCTCTTCACTTATATAAATGGATGCTGCTTCTTGCCTCTGTTTTGATGTACAAACAGAAGATCCATGCTGGATCTGAATAAATATTTGTTTGGTCTGACTGGTGCCCAACCAGCTGCCCACCAGTGAAACATGAGTGCAGTTGCACTCTCCCAGCAACTGCTCCTCCAACAACTGATATTGAGGGGGCATGTCACTTCTAATACTGGAGTGAGTAGATAACCGTTATGACTTTCAGTAAGCATTGGTAGCTTTGTCCTCCATGAAGATTTGAAGTCATAACAGAATTTTTGTTGCTTGTTGCACAGATGGCTAGATCACCATATTGTGAGATGCAAGGACTTGGACATAGTTCTCTTTCAAACTATGTAATCATAGCACTTTGATACCTCTTTAACTACAATAGTTGCATTCTGTGGAATCCCAGAATGTGTGGTTTGGTGAGCTGCTCTGGCGGAGAATTCTACATCCTTCACTAAACTACCAAGTCCCAGGATTCCGTAGGAGGCTATGATGGTTTAAAGTGGTATGAAGATGTTAAGTGCATAGAGTGGTTGCAAAGTTGCCAACTACCCTGGACCTTTAAGATCAGGGAATTTCTTTGAGTATTGGTTGTATAAATTATTCAGTTGTTATTGAAAATAATAAACCCACAAATAAAAGTACTTGCCCATCTGTACACTGCAAGTGATCTAAGTGGGGTGTTACAGATCATTCATAGTAGGTATGACTTTCATATCATCCAGAGTCAATTCCAATATGACACCAGTCCTTCTCAGGTGTGCAAAGGAGGGAAATATTAGTTTTGTGGAGGGAGGAGCAGGTGCACCATCCGACTATTGACACTGATAAGTTGGATGGAGTTTTGTAAAGGGGAGCCTTCTATCTGTGCATAGGCTCTCCTGGGTGTTCTTTTCAAAGAAAGAGCCTACACTTGTATTGAGGGCTCCATTTTACAGTTGTTCCACCCAGCTCATGGACAATGAGGGTGTGAGGGAGCATGGCTCACTGGGTTCGGTCAACACACACTACTTTCTCTTTCCTTGTGACTGTTTACTTGTTCCAAATGTCTGAAAAGTGCTACCTTTTCAGTAGAGTTAGTTTGTAGAAATCACTGCAACAATGAAGTGTGGATTGGAATTTATGAATGTAGAGGGGATGTGTGTCCATACAGTGTGAATGCTGAGGGTTGCTTCTTATTTTGTATCTGAGTCCAGAAGCTCAAGCATCAAATGCCCACACTACAATATGAATAATGGATGCACATAAAAATCGGTACTATTTCTTTGTACTTCCTTGGGAATGGCAACAAAGGGTAGGAATGTTGGTTTTTTAAAAAAAAAGAAAAAAGAAAAAAGGGCAATATATTGGTGTGAATGGTATTTGTAGTCAAATATTTAATGTTAGAGTACTCTTACCATCCGAAGTATGCTCTTCTTGGGCCCATAGGAACTCATAGAATCATAGAATCGGAAGAGAGCACAGGGGGCATCCAGTCCAACCCCCTGCCATGCAGGAACACATATCAAAGCACTCCCAACAGATGACCATCCAGCCCATTTAAAAACCTCCAAAGAAGAAGACTCCACCACACTCCAAGGCAGCACATTCCAGTGCTGAACAGCTCTGATGCTAGAAGGTTCTTCCTGAGATTTAGGTGGAACTTCTTTTCCTGTAGTTTGACTCAATTGCTCCTTGTCCTAGTCTCTGGAGCAGCAGAAAACAAGCCTGTTCCTTCTTCGATATGACATTCTTTCAAATATTTAAATATGGCTATCATATCCCCTTGTAGCCTTCTCTTCTGCAGACTAAACATACCCAGCTCCCTGAGACGCTCCTCATTGGGTATAGCTTCCAGACACTTCATTATCTTGGTTGCCCTCCTCTGGACAAGTTCAGCTTGTCAATATCCATCTTGACAACTGCTCAAGATTGGGTCTGCATGTTCCTTCTAGCTTGGCTTTTTCTTGGTGGCAGGCCACTGCAAACTGTCTACCATTTAAAATGCCCTATAAAGCTACGATGGTAGTTGCTGGAAAATTAACAGAAATCGCAGTTGCTTGATGCAAATTAGAACACTGCTGATATGAGTTTGGTGTAGCCCAAGAAATCCTAGTAAATGATCCTTCTGCCACAGTAAGATAAGAGCCAAAGGTCTTCCTAAACAAAAAAGTCGGTTTGCCTGCCAGCAGAATGAGGCCAGACCCGATGGGGAGGGGTAACCAGTTTTCTCATGGGAGGGAATTCCACAAGTTGAGAGAAGCCACCAAGAAGGCTCTTTCTCTCGTCCTCACCAAATGCACCTATGGTGAGGCTGGTATGGAAAGAAGATCCAAAGGTCTTAAAAGCTGGGCAGGACTGTGATGCTGGCCCCTACCTAGGAGCTGTCACTTGGAATCACTGACCAGTATTGCCATTATGTAATGTCTATGGATGTCAGATGGAATGTAGTAATTGATGACGTTGAGCAGACTAGACACTTTTTGGATCTCGTCCCTTATTATATCAGTGGTTTCTAGGAAGGACTCTGTGCGGATGGCACATTACTGAGAGATTGCAAGTACTTCAAAGGATAGACATCAGAATGGAAATGCTAAGATGGAGTTGTGACAGAATGAGATTTTTGGAGGCAGAATGGGGCTATTTATATGCATTCCCAGTTAAAAGAGAGGGAGGGAGGGAGAGAGGGAGGGAGAATTCTTAATGTCTTAATAATTACCAGTCTTAATGTATGATGTCTTGGTGGTTAAAAATTTGGTAAGTATGAATTAAGCTATCAATGAATAATCACTAGTAGATTATAAGCCATAGAACCATTTAGATGGTTAGATTCTCTTCAAAATCTTTAGAATCAACCTAAAGCTCTGGAGCTGAATCTGGCTCTGCTGGAGTCTAGTCCAGCATTTGGGGGTTACCCAGGTGACCATACAGTCTTCACCACAATACCAGTGTTACTTGATTTCTTAGCTTTTGTATATCTCCACCCCCGTGAAAGGTTGAAATGCTTTTCTTAAGACTCAGTTACTGGCAAAATGGTGGTTTTGGTTCTTCCCTTTTGTCTCCAGCTAACTTTGTCATGTGGCGCCTGAGACCCTTTTTGAAATGGTGTTCATCTCTTGAGGTTTCTCACTTTTGCAACAGAGAAGAGATGGGAATTGCATGGTCCTCCAGAGTTGCTGTACTTCAACTCCCAGCATTCCTCACAGTTGGCTGTGCTGGCTAGGGCGTCTGGGAGTTGCAACTGAACAAGATCTGGAAGGCTGGATGGCCCTCTCTCTTGCATTCCAGGGTATGTGGTCCACCAGTGGTCTCCAGGTGGACCACAGCCTTCCTTTTGTTGCTTCATGGAGGCATGGTGATCAAAATGTCTCTGTGCTTGTTATTCTATGTTTGCTCCGTGGAAGCGGATGTCATAGGGTGCATTCTCAAAATAACCACCACTTGACTGGTCATGCATTGCAGCACCCAGTGCAAACAGTACAAGACTTCCAAGCGCATTAAGGACTTATTAAACTAAAGCAACTGCTTGTACAAATATAGTCATATGCTGGTGTAAATCTGAGCTATGACTCTCTGTACAAATGGGGACATTTCTGTGGCAGGTAGCAAGCAGGTAAAAGGCCTGAGTGAACAGCCTTGTAGTATCAAATTCACAACCTTAATATGAAGCTAATGAATAAACAAATACAGATATAAATGTTATGTAAACACGCACATAAAATCAGCTATAAAATATCCATAAATATCAATTTTATGTGACTTTTGAGGGTTTACATATGTCTGTTTATGGTCAGAGATACAGAAGGCAATACAGGCAGACCAGCTTTGGAACTCTAAAACACCAAGATCGACACGAAAACAAATATTATTTTAGTAAGCAGAGGAAATTCTTTGTAAGGCATGTACAAGAAAGGTATTTTAACCCACCTCAGCCATTTCCTGCCCAGCGACATCCAAACAAAATCGATTTTCTTGTTTTGTTTTCTTTCTTTCCCCCTTTTGAAACCCACTGTGAATGGGCTCATTTTGGGGGGAAAAATGAAGTTTTTAGATAACTGAAATATCCAACTAGTTCAGTTTCCATTTGAGTTTTTCTGTTCCTTCTTTATACCAATGTTCTTGTTCTTCGTGCTTTGGAAGACATTCAGTTGGAGCATGCAAAATAATTTGTTTAGCCATTTAAGTGTGCAATCTTAATGTGTTGATTAAAACGAAACAGCATTTCTGGTTAGATGACAGAGTTTGTATAATTGCTTTTTTGGTGCAACATGTTGGTCCCTCAACTGGTCTTGCTTGAATTTTTTTCCCCAGAAGACTGAGAGACTTGTTTCACATGTTTCTAATTTTTTTTAACAGTTTAAAAATTTGAAGATGTTTTTCCTCACTAAAATTACTCTGAAATAAGACCTATAGTGTTAAACCCAACATTAGTTCTATGCAGAGTAGATCAACTGAAATCAATGGGCTTTTAGTGATTTGTGACTAACAAGTTTGATTCATTTTACTGGAACATGTCTAGAAAGCATACATGTTGGATTCAGCCCACAAGTGGGAAGCGTATGGCCTTCTAGAAGTGGTTGGACTGCATCTCCCAGCAGCCTTATCCAGCATAGCCAGTGGTGAGGAATGCTGGCAATTTCAAATCAACAACATCTGGAAGGTCACACAATTCCTACTGCTGATCTATTCTGTTAACTGGCTTCCAGATTTATAGGGTTTCACCATGAGAGGGATGAACTGGTGACCATAAAAGCCCACACAGGCATAACATTTAACCATGATACTTTTCTGTAGCTGTGGTTGTGTTCTTGTCTGAATTCTGAGCCAGAGCTGGGGAACCTGTGGCACTCCTGAGTCCCATCTCGCTTTGGCCAGTGGTGACAGATGTGGGGAACTGTCATTGAACAAAACCTGAAGGGTGTCATATTCTCCATCCGAGCCATAAATGAATGCTTAATATTTAGTGTAAGCCAGGTTTGGGAAACTGTAGTTCAGAGAGGGTTTGCTGA
Organism: Ctenosaura bakeri; assembly: GCA_948474755.1. Lineage (NCBI taxonomy): Eukaryota > Metazoa > Chordata > Lepidosauria > Squamata > Iguanidae > Ctenosaura > Ctenosaura bakeri. The sequence goes on along the minus strand of CAOLHI010000522.1, from coordinate 191,137 downwards.
GTATAGTTTGTTTTAACCGTGGCTAAGGGTGAAAATTATTTCACACTTATCTGGGCAAAGGACATGCTGAATTCAGTGGAGTAGGTAGGTATAAGAGTGTACAACAGATGTTAGGTTTAAACATGGAAAGCCGTGCTGAAGGCACTGTTTTCATCTCTCAAGTATCTTCCTACACAGTGACAATGAATTCCTTATATGGGCCTTCCAGACTTTGGCTTTGCTTCAGCAAGCTAAGCTACATGCTTAACCTGGGCCCTTTTCGCATGCTTTTTTTTTTTTGCGCCAGCGCCCCTTGAGCATCGCGTGAATGGGAGCGGTGCTCCATATGACGCACTCCCACTCGTGCGACGCTCATGAGGCTAAAGCGGGGTGCGTGCACATTTTTTGATTTTCGGCTTTAAGCCAAAAATGCCCCGTGCTCGCGCAATGCTCGCAGTGCCTTTGTGCACTTACCTCTGTGCGGTGTGTCGGCAAGGCGGCCCGTTCGCGCTTCCTTCCCCCCGCGCAGCCTACAACTCCCAGACTGCGCTGCGGAAGAAAGGGGCGGGGCGCTCGTGCGACGGTCACGCTAGAAGGAAGGCATGTGGGAGGCAAAAAGGGCTGTCGTGAGCAGCTTGCGTGAATGGCTGCTCGCGCGAGCGCCGCTCCCCACTGCCACGACGAGGTAAGGTGCGAAAAGGGCCGTAGAGTTGCAGTCTAACTATGATGACTTAAAGGGCTAGAAAAGTTGTCCTTTAAATATTCTGGTTGAGGGATTCTAGAAATATTGATATAAAAAAAGGGGTACTTTTCCATTTTATTTAGAGATCCCCCCATTTCCAAAATGTAGATTTTTTTTCATGCCTGGTTGTTTTGTTTGTTTGTTTGTTTGTGTGTTGTATTTCTAGGCCTCCTTTTTCCTGGAATTGGGACTCAAGGCAGCTTCCAACAATAAATACACATTAAAAACATTAAATACATTCAAAACATTCAAAACAGTTAAAAATGTTAAACAGATATAAAATCATAAAAACACTTAAAAGGATATTCCCGTACAACAGTTAATAAATAAAACTGCCTGGCTTACATGACAGCCTGTTTAAAGAGAAAAGTGTTGTATTGGTTGTTACTGTTCATAAGTCAAGTCAGCTACTGCTTAGTCCTTTTATTGTGTTGTGTTAATCGCTCTTTTTTCCCTAGCAATAAGTTGCAATGGAGACAATTGGATTTATCACCCGTTAATGTAGTTGAATGCAAATCTAATTCAGAGCGAGAACAATGCCTAGGCTGGGAGAATTGGCCCTCACTCTGAGTAAGCTTTGCTTGCCCACAATGACAACATCTCTCTATCCCAAAGTTAATTATCGTTCAGCATTCTGATTAAATTCCATTGTGTTAAGGGTAGAAAAGACACACTGAACTATGGAAAATCAAGCTTGAAATGCTCTTTTCTTTTGTCCTTTGTCTTTTTGTATACATTTTGTATACATGGTTGATATTCAGGGGGAAAAAAAAGGGGTTTTCTAATTATATTTTAACAGAAAAAGCTTGTTAGCTAATTGGTGTAACAATTTAATCATTTGTGGTTTTACCTAAATAGAGCCTTTCTACTAGCTAGGAATATAATCCCAAACCTCTCAGCGTGTGAGCACATGCCTTTTCAAATACAGTATTTACATTTTCTTAGGAAAGTATTGTAAAATCAAGAATTTTGGTCTAGCACTCTGTGTACATGTTTGTAATACAATCCTATATATATCTGTTCAGAAATAAGTCCTGCTGATTTCAGTGGGGTGTGTTCTCAGGAAAGTTTGTATAATACTGCAGTCTTAAGTACACTAAACAAGATAATTTATTGTGAGACTAACCACACAATGATACAGCTCATTGAAATCTGTTGGTCTTATTTTCAAGTAAAGACGTGTAGGATTGAAATAAAGACTGAAACTGTCCTGATTTCAAGTGCTGGGAAGAAGAGTGAGAAAATAAACGTTTGTCCTATCTGATTGACAGAATCTAAATATTAACAATTTGCACTGTAATAAATATAATATGTGGTTTATTTCATTATATTTATAATGCTTAACACCAACAATCATATAATTTTCTTCTTTTTTAAAAAAAAGAAACACAGATTTTAACTTTCTTTTATAACGAGTAAAGGATAGAGATTTGATAGCTGGAGACTTGAAAGGGTAGCTGTGAAGGAATTAGGTGAGATCCTCAGGTGTATAGATACATCACTGAATGCCAGAGGCAGAATCGTCCATACTATTTCTGATTTCTGCATAAGGATGTGAAAGGTGAAATGTGAAGAAAGCTGGCCGGAGAAGAATCAACACATTTGAAATGTATTAAGGAGAACTTTATGGATACTACTGACTGCTAAAAGGGCAAACAAATAGGTACAGGAGCAAAGTAAGCTTGAACTTTCGTTGGAAGCCAAAATGACTAAACTGACGCCATTTCCACACTAAACTACTATTATTCCACTTTCAACATCCTGTGGGATTCTGGGGTTTGAAGTTTACTGAGGCCAAAGAGCTCTCTGGCTGAGAATTCTAGAGGCCCCTCTCTAAACTGCAAACCCCAGGATTCCATAAGATGTTGAATGTGGAATAATAGCACTGTAACAGTGTAGTGTGGAAAGGCCCTGAGACTGTTGTCGTTTGGACGTAACGTGAGAGAACATAACAAAGGAAAAGACGATGTAATAAGTTTGCTAGACCTGAGCAAAACTGTTAATAGAATTTCTTGGAGGTCTTTTGTAGCATTGCTATATGTCAAAGCTGACCTGATGACACATATTATTTTTCTTACTTGTATTGTATTTAATTATTTTATTCACTTACATTTGAATCCAATATACACTTTCCTGCAATATTAAACTCAATGTGACTCACACCTGATTAGATTCATATGGGAATGTATTGTTAAATATGAACATTCAAAATAAAAGTAAATCTGTTTTTTTAATTCTTTATTTTAAGACTTTAAACAAAGGCCAACAACATGCAACATATGTGAACATGAAAGGCTATGAACCCTCTCCTCACTCACTGCACTTCATGTGTATTATTAACAACCAGAGTAACACAGTTCAGGTTATTATTATATTCAAGCAAAATAATTAAGTTTTGACCCAGCTATTCTATTTATTTATGAAGTGATAGCATTTTGGTTTGTGTCTGCATCTATTTCTCCAAAAGCTCAACTGATGTTCTTGAGGATCTTTGGATGCTGCCAGGTAAATGACATAGAAGGAAATCAAGTTGTTTCAGAACTGTCTTCTTTGATTTCTCCTCCGGTCTGGTTCGATAGGCTAGTTTTCCCGCAAGTGCAACTGACCCCCCATTGTTGGGGGAACCCTTCATAACCTGTTTTGGCCACCTTTCTCTTCTACCTCCTCCTTTCAGGTTGTTGTTGTGACACAGAGGAGAAGTTCTAGAAATGGGATGGAGGAAAATTATTCACAGTTCAGTTACTTAGTGGAGTGTGGGTTATATAAATGGGTTCTTTGTGCATTGAAGGTTTTAACTTTAACCGCTACCTCCCACTGCTGCATGCTGCTAATTGATGGCAGGGGTTCTCTCTCTTCAGCTGAAAGCACCCAGCATTGGCTATTGGCCCTGTGACTATTGTCAGACTTCCATGACATGGACATTTGTCTTTCATATATTGTCAAGAGCCAGCCGTTTCTTCCCACTTTTTGTTCTGTAGAGGGAAGTGCTTCCAAAATCTAAAATGGCTGCACTTGGCACCAAGAGGGAAAACATCTTTGGTACTCCTGCCCAGCAGCTGTTTTGACCAGCAGCTGTCTTCAGTAACTCAAGAGAGATGCTCCCTGTCTTGGTCCAGGTGGAGCCAATCTTGTCTTTACCTGTTCTCAGAGTGCTCTTGCATGTGAGCAGGTTGGGCTAGATGGTCCTTGGAATTCTTTACATCTCTGTGTGGCTTTGTATGTATACCTGGAAAATAAGCTGTGCATAGAAAATATGCCAGCATGGTGGGGGATCAGGGAGATTACACTATAGCAGTTGCATGCTATCAACTAGAGTTGGAGGTGCTGTACATAATGAGGATAGGGGCCTTAATTAGACAATTTTAGTCCATCTAACTCTTGTAATTTCTTTAATGTTTTGAGTGAGATAGAGTCTAAAACTGAGTGTATCTACATTTCACAGTTACAGAAGTTTGATAACCGCTTTTAATTGTCGTGGCTCTACCTATGAAATCCTGGGATCTGTACTTTGGATAATCCTTGGAGATCTCTGATATAGTGGTTTAGGACAGTGGAGTTGAGCTCTGTATAAGACAAATTGTAAGTGTCTCTCCAAACTACAAATCCCAGGATTCCATAGGATCAAGCCATGGCAGTTAAAGTAGGGTAGACTGTGTAGTGTAGACATTGGATCAATTATTCTGTTGGAGTAGGACTCCAGGAGATCTGGGTTCAAATCTGCACTCAACCAGTGAAACTTTTTGGGTGATCCCAGGCAGGTCATGCTCTCAGCCGTAGCAGAAGGTGATGGCAAATCTCCTCGGAATAAGTGTTGTAAAGAAAATCCTAGGAGAGGGTCACTGTAAGTTGGAGTTTACTTGAAGGACTTCAAGGCACATAACAACAAAGGCAATAGAGACACCAGTCTTTTTGAATTAGTTAATAGAGAGTTTTCTTTCTTTCTTTTTCTTTTTATAAAGACGGGGAGCGTTGAAGAGTAGGCTATGAATTGGGAAGCCTCCCTAACGTACAATCATTCCTATGCCCAGTTAGATAATCTCTCTGTGTGTGTCAAACTGGAATTTTTAACATTGTTTGATCTTCATGTTTTAGCTTGGTTTTTCTTTTTACTATGGTAACTCATAGTTTTTGCTTTGTTTGTTTTTTCCCTGAATTGTGCAATTGAGTTTAGATACTAGCTCCTGCTGGATCAGTTGGGAATCATTACAGCCTTTCTCAGATAAATAAAACTTCGGGCTAGACAGCTTTAAAATCAGTTTTATTTCCTTTCTATTCTTCTTTCTCCGAAAACAGGAACCGAAATAAATAAATAAAACAATGGCCAAGGAGAACAGCAGCAGTTTCATTGAGCTTGTGAGCAATGCAAAATGATCAGTTTGCTCTTCCCCCCACCCCCCAAAGAACCCCTGTAATTGTTTATACTTTTGGCTTTTCCACTTCCAAGCAGTTATGTTTTGTGGTTGAGATAATAACTTGCAAATTGTCCATAACTACAGCTCTTTAAGTGTGTGGGTATGCATATGTGTGTGAAAGAGAGTGAATGAGCAGTTACAGTGCACAGTTAGCAGCAGCTTGATAGGACTTTTAGCCACTGTGGCTCCATCCTGTGGTGTCCTGTGATGTGTAGTTTCTTCAGGTACTTAGAATTCTCTGCTAGACAGATCTGTCACCCTCATCTGAATAGAGCTGTCAGGCAATTTGAAACTATGGCTCACTAGACTACAGATCTCAGGATTCTTTTGTAGGCTATCTCTCGTAGTTCATTCTCACAGCCGAAGAGAGCTCTAGTACACTCCTCTAGGCTAGAGGTCTCTAGCAGCCATTCTAAATGTCTCATCAAACTACAGATCTTATGATTCTGCGGAGGGAAGTCATGGCCATTAGAATGGTATCAAGTGGCTATAAATGTAATGTCGGCACACTATTCTGGGTAAGATAGTGGGAGAGAACAAGGAGAAGAGATAGCTTTCTAGAGGACGTGTGGACTGTTTGCAGAGGAGCCATGAAGAAAAGGGGAAGGCATGAGTCTGGAGTGCAGGAAGGACAGCACACGCCGAAATGGCAGTGCTGGTGGAGGGAGCACCTACTGTTACAGGTTGTAGGTCTTGGAACAGAGAACCACTTGGGCCTCTTGCAGGGGTTGCTAGTGAATGGCAAAGAGAGCCAGCATGAGATAGTGGAGTGCTGGACCAGAAGGCTCTGGATTCAGATCCCTATTAGGGCCACAGAGTTCACTGGGTAAGCATGGGTCAGTCCCTAATCTCTCAGACTTCGTTACCTCACAGTTTTTTTGTAGGGATAAAAGTGGAGAAGAGGGCCACAGATGTTGTCTTGAATTAGATATACATGTTGTAAAGGGCATAATAAATAATTAAGTAGGAAGGGGAGATATATATATGTGTAATAATGCAAATAATAAATAAATATGAAAAGGTGTGGGATAAGGGAAGAATATATGCTTCTGACCCTGGAGAGTACTTCTAGAGCTCTCTAGCAGACAGTTCTAAGTAATGCATTAAACTACAGACCCCAGGATTCTCCTGAATGTATTTATTTAATAATTATTTACTACTACTACTACTACTGTTAGGTTATTATATAATAAATACATAATTATTAAATAATTTAGTTGTTGAGTTTTTCCTTTGTTACATTTATATCATGCCTACACTGCAAGAAGTTCAAGGCAGTTTGTGACCCGCTCTTTCCTGTAGCTGAGTACACAGCCACAGATGTCCCTTGTGACCTTCCTGAGTTCTTCAGGAGGTTCCAAACGATGGTGTAATTGCTGTTCAACCAGCTACAGGAAGTGGATGCTTCACTGACTCCATCTCTCCTCCACTTTTAGCCAGCCAGTAGATAGCTGAGTTGTGATGGGGTTGCATCTGCATCTGCTAACTGTGTGTGTTTGTGTTTGTGTGTGTGTGTGTGAGAGAGAGAGAGAGAGAGAGAGATTGAGGGAGGGAGGGAGAGAGAGAGAGAGAGAGAGATGCCATACTCCTTCTTTTCAGAACTTTACAGTAAGCCTTCCTGATTGAGGTTCAGTTAAATATTAAAGCAACAGGAGAGCTCTTCCTTTATTCAACCTGGCAACCTTAACAAGCATTGGACCTGGAAGCTTCTGGATATATACCCCTTTCTGAATTGTGCAGGACCGACTATGATTGAATATTGCAATTTAAGTCCCAGTCAGCATGGTGTAAGAACCAGTATGGTGGTTTGAGTTTTGGACTCTGAAGACCAGGGTTTGATTCCCCGCTCAGTCATGGAAACCCGCTGGGTGACCTTGGGCATTTCTCACACTCTCAGCCTCTAGAGAAGCCAGTGATAGGTTTATTTTAGGATAACCATAAGTTGGGAAGGCACACAACCACCACCACAACATTTAACAACAATATAAGAAATTACATATTAAATTTGGCACATATATACTATCCCCAAAGTTCCAAGCATCCAATGAGGTATCAGTGCAGAAGTTGATTGCCAGACTCTTCTGCCTATGCTGCGCAGTGGTATTGCAACATTTGGATGCAATCTGAAAGCTCTTATTCAAGATCAGAAGGTTCTGCTGCTTAGCCCTGGCAACGGCAGCTCATCCCCAGCTCCAATAATTCTCCATTTTTTAACTGAACTTGTAAGTATACCTCCTTTGCTAGGGCTTCTCCACCCGTTGGGCCAAACCAATAACTCATAGAGGTTACAAAGCGGGTGCTCTGCTATTGAGTTAGGGCATTTCCTTCCATTTTATCACATCTGCTTGAAGGAAGAACCAAGGTTCCACATGAGTGACTCCATATAGGCCAGAGAATATATCCTAGGGTGCATTCTTTGGGTACTCCATTATTCAGGTACAAGTGAAGTCTAGCAATAGATTACCGTAGAATCTTGCTTCTGCTGCTTGGGATGGATACCTTGATGCTTATTTGAAGGCACCTGACTTTGGCTGAAGGTCTAGCTCAGCTCCACAGTGATGTTGAAGAAAGGGAGCAAACTATATTCCTAGGCTTTGATGAAGATGAAAATGAGAATTTTTCTAATTCCCTTTTACAAATGCAATTCTGTACTGCAAACTTACCATTCAGCATCAGACAGGTTGAAACTTTTTCCTTTGTGTGCATGTGGAAAGTGTTGAGGTTACACATTGCAGACTTACTAAATATAAATCAAAGGATTCCCCCCAAATAGTTATCTTCACTCAGCATTTCATGCACATATAGACCACAGCTTGGAAAAGTTACAATTTTAGACTAGAGCCCCCTAAGTCTTCCAGCCAGCGTAACTTCTAGTCCAAAAAAATGAAGGTTTTTTTTCCCAGACTCTGAAAGAGCACACCAAGGATGAGAAATGGGGTGTTCCTGATTTTTTAATGAAAACGTTAGGAAATGCTGCATCTCTACTGGGCCCAAACTCTGGAATTCCTACGTTCTTGTTAATGGAGTTCTTTCATACTACACATCTATAGCAGTATGATTCCACTTTAACTGCCATGTTGACATCTTATAGAAGCCTTGGATTTATAGTTTGGGGAGGCACTAGACTTGTCTGGCAGAGAATTCTAAATAACGTTTCCTCAACTCCAGTTCCCAGGAATCCATACCATGGAACCAATGCAGTTAAAGTGGAATCATAGTGCTCTAACTGTGTAGCGTGAGCAGGCATCATATGATGGTGACGCTCTGGAGAATCGTTTTCTTTCCTTTTCACCGAAAAAAGATACCTGAAAGCGACTTTGTTCCTTTCACAACAATTAATTGAGGTGACAGTCTTCTCCCAGCAACCCACGATTTGTAAACAATGCTGGAAAACCAGTTTCTGTAAAAGACACCTTTGTCGTTTCAAATGTCATTGGCTACTTCAAAAGTGTAATTGTGTCAGTAATGAATATTGTGACATTGTTCCCTTTCTAAAATGTTTTGAGTACTAGGAAATGGTAACATTGCAGCACAGCAGAGAAATGCATCAGGTTAAAAATGAAGGAGTGGAGAAAGGATGTTGCTATTATTGAAACTGGAGTACAATATCATCCTATACAAGAGCTTTCCATCCTTTTTCATGTTGGTGACACACTTTTTAGACATGTATCATTTCACGACACAGTAATTCAGTTTTACTAGCAAACCAGAGGTTAAACTAACTCCATTATAAGAGATACAGACACATACATAAATTGTAATAATGCAGTGTATGGGGACACGACATATCTCATGAAAATCTTTCATATATTTTAACAATATATGATTTATAAATAATAACATACATTTTTAAGATTGTAGGCAACACACCTACACACTTCAGGCGGCACACTAACATGTTGCGGCACACCATTTGGAAAGCCCTGTCCTATACTTTTGTAGCTGTTACAGAAATGAAAATCTAGGGCCAAGTTCCTACATCATGCTTGCATAGTGTCAATCCACACTCATGTAGTGGTTGTTTTACACCTTAGTCTGCTGAATACTGGCGTTTGGCAACTAATTATGTGTATGCCAGCGTGCTTGCTATTTCTCCTGCTCTGCAATGAAGAAGCCACAGTGGCTGTTTTACCATCCTAATGAAGCAGGTAGTACACTGAAGGCACCAATGAATAATTACTACAGTACCCGATAATATAGAACTAAGTGGCTGGAATCCTCATTGTTGGCTGCAACTAGCATAGACCCATTGATTCAAATGTTGAATGGTGAGTCAATGCATAGGTAGATCCAGTTGATTTAATGGCTGTGGTCTAGTCACAGGACCATGTGAAATGATTATACTCATGGAACTCTGCTTACAGAACCATGGACAGAACCAGCAAAGGACATGTCCAACGTAATGGTCAACAAAGTACAACTACATGTGTTAAGGGTACTTACACTTGTGTATAACACCAACATGATTCTGGCCAGTGTATTTTTTTAATGCAAAAAATAAAAAAAAATAAAAAATAAAATTTAACAGTATAGTTATATAAAGTGGAGTCAGATGATTACTCAAATCAGAATTGTTTTCTGCATTAGGACACAGCCACTTTCTGAAGTGTCTCATGAAAGGCCTTTAATAATGAGTTTATTATACTCAGATGAAGAGAAATGCCTTCATATTGAGTTTGTTGTTTAGCAGTAATTAACTGTATATTCTTCTGTATTCCTCTGGACTTCCTCTTTGGATGTATTCCATCTCTTCAACTTAACAATGATTTCTTCCTGTATTTTTGAGGCAATGTTCTTACTAATTCTAATGTGTGAGGTATGCCTTGTGTTCTACCACTGAATGAAATATGTTGATGAGATGGTGGTCCACCCCCTGCAGAGATTTGTGAGGATGATGCATAAGGTGATGGCACTCTTGATTGTAGAAACTCTTGCATTTTAGGTCTGGGAGTATTTTCTCTCTCTCTCAGGAAACTTAATTAATGTTGTATGTGACTTGACCTCCTGAACGACCCTACTGGTGGCCACCATCTTGCTGCCCATGGATGGCAAATGTATTGTTTCTTGTTGCCTGCATCTTCTCTCTCTCTCTCTCTCTCTCTCTCTCTCTTTTAAGGGGGTGGTTGAAGTTCACAGTTGTGGATGCAGAATTTTATATTAAAGACCAAAGCGACGCCAAGTGCCCTTTGGCTCTTTATGTGTGCATGTAGGGGTTCACAAATATGATTCTTGGCTAGCCAGTGGTTAACAGAATGCTTTTTGTATGTACGTCCATACTCTTGTCAGTGAATTCTGGAAACTACCTGGAAAAGTTTCTGGTTTTGGCCATAAGGCTGTATTTTGGCTGGGATGCACCACTTGTGTCATCAGGGCAAACTGTACATTGAGTGAAGAGATCACTCTTGAATTACAGAGGCCAAAATCTGTGCCAGTTAACAGTTTTCTGGGAGGCAGATATGCTCTTGAGTGAGAGTTAAATGCAAATTACCTCAAGTTTCTATTCCACCCCCTTTTTCTTCACCTGACAGTTTGTGTGTCTGATTCCTCCCTTTGACATTCAAAATGCCTTGGGAACATTTAGGGTTCATTTTGGGTTCCTGCAGTACAGTTCCAACAAGGTCAAATTTCTTTACCTTTTAGTATAAAAAAGCATTGGAGGCTTCCCCATGCCACAATTTCCTGCTTCTGTTAAATTTTATTGAATTTGGGATAAAAATATAGTATAGCTAGAAGCAGCTTTGTAATTCGTTTGTCTTGTACATCAGGGGTAGGAATCATATTGAGGCTTCTAGCTGCCTTAGCCAGCAGAGTCAGTAGTGAGGAGTGCTGGCGGGTGAAGTCATCTGTGTAATTGTAGATTCTAGCTCAATACAGTCCCAAAAGAGATGGGAGTAGGGACCCCATAACTTTATTTACAGTTAGGGAGTGGTGTTAATATTGGCAGGTAGATTATTTTGGCAGATTGCTACTAATCTTGTCTATTTAACAGGGGGGAAGGCAAATTACTTTTCTCAGTCTGTCTTTAAATTAGACTCTTACAAGCATAGAAGTACCCTTGACATGTTGAATGTAGTTGTTGTTTGCCTTCAAGTCGTCTCTGACTTGTGGAGACCCTAAGGCAAACTTATCATGTTTTTTTTCTGGGGCTGAGAGTGTGTGATGCATCCGGGGTCACTCATTTGGTTTCCATGCCTGAGCAGGGCATTGAACCCTGGTGTCCATGTAAAGATACCGGTAGGCTAAACTGCAGGCAGTCTTTATTTTTCTTGGGTGGGTTCAACGACAATCACTTTCTTAATATTTCTTAGTGTTTGATCATTTAGTAAATTTCTGATTGACAAATTCCTTTTTGGAAACTCAACCACAAAAGAATCTTCATGAATTTACTCAGCCTACCTAGTCTCAAGGGACTCACCTTCTGTGGTCCATGCTTGAGGAGTGATATTGGAGAGGAGAGGATGAAGCCTAGTTCTTAACTAGAGTTGTCAACCCATGCTGTGAACAGTACTACTTCATACTGTAGGAGGTAGTTTGACTTCCTAGCCTGCTTGCATCATTTATAAAGCACTAAGTTCTAGGAGAAAGCTGGCGTGCCTTAATCAGAATTGTGCCAACTCTCCATGCAGTTTTACTACCATTGTGAAAATGAGATCCAAAGGAAAGTCACATTTGGAGAGGAACTAGAGTCATGGGAAAACTTTGAGAGGTGAAAAGAATGAGTGGAAAGATGTACCAAGAATCTGGAGCCCTTCTTTCACCTTCAGCGTTCCCTGTTGCCTGCAGTAATTCATGCTGTAACATTGACAGGCTGCTTGCTGGTCATCCAAATGAAACTTGTCCATCCGTAGCTACATTCCTTTAGCAACTTGATCGGGCTGCTCTGGCAAATCCGTGAATGAGTGAAAGAGTGAAACTATGACACCCTTCGCTGGATTGCTCAGTTTGTGTATGCTGCGTCAGAGAGAAGTTCTTGTTTATAAGCCTGTGTACATATTGTACTTTCTCTGTGTGCTGTTCTCTGCATATGTTATTGGATTGGTTGTGGACAGATATGGGGATACCTTCTTTCCCTCTCCCTCCCAGTGGTAGTTTTCCACATGAAGATATTTGGCAAAGGCACTAAGAATGCAGAACCAGGGAAAAAGGCATGTGGGTGGGTGTGTGGAAAGTTGATAAAACTGAAGTGAAAATTGATGATTTTCAGCTTTTAAAACATTGTGCCTAACAGCTGTGTTGTTTTTTTTAAAAAAAAACACTACATACATATATTCTGGGGACCCAAAAGGTGAATTAAAATGTGGATTGAGCTAATGTTAGCTAAGTTTCCGGCAGAATTCATGGTCTGCAACTGTCTACCTAGGAGTCCCTAAGGAATTCCACTGTCCTTTGCTCCCATATCTCATGAGCCACTCAACCCAACTTCCTCCCACATCTTCTGGCTCCTTTTTTCAGTCCCAAGCTGATAGGGAACAAGTTAGAGAGGGAGAGTTGGGGGAGAAGGAGAGAGAGAGAGAGAGCTTGATCTGGACCCCTGGGATCCATTATACATGATTGTTGGATCAACCATTGTTCTGGCCTGGTGTTGAACATTCTCACCTTGCCATAGCTGATGAAGGATGTATCCACACTGCACAGTTATAATGCTTTGATACCACTGTAATTGCTCTGGCTCTCTTCTTTTTTTAACAAATATTTTTATTAAAAAAATACAAATAAAAAAATAAAGTATTCAAAGTTGTCATAACACATTTCGCCCAGAGTGGATATCATTAAATCTTACCCAGTTAAGTTGAGTTTCCTTTTATCCTGTACAAATTTCCCAAAGAAAGCTAGTAAAGAAGAATCAATGGTATTCTACAAAATTTGTAGATATGTAAAGTTGATTTGATTCTCAACAGACTTTAATAAAAAAGAAAATGTTCTTGTCTTTTATACCTATTCATTAATATTAAATGTACATCATTGTTTTTGCTACCCTCTTGCCCTTGTTTGGAGTTCTTTTGTAGCTCTGGCTCCTTTCTACGAAATCTCAGGTTCTATGATTGAGTGAGGGACTTTGAATTTGCTGTTCTAGTGCTACAGGTCAGAGAGCACACATTAGAACTCTCCAGCAAGGAATGGAATAAAGCAGACTTTCCCTACCTGGGTTCCTTCCAAATGTGTTGGACTGCAACTCCCATAAAGCCCCCAGCCAGCATTACGGATGAGGGGCATTGCACCAGTTGCTTCTGGAGAGTATCCAGGTTGGAGAAGGCTGGACTAAAATCTTCACATTAAAAGCAGTAAACAGACAGGATTTAGGTACACATTGAAGCATCCTGACTACAGCCTACTAGCAGATCCCAATCCCACCACTCATTCAAGCATCCCTTTACCAGTTTGTTTTCAGTACTTGCGTGACAGTTCTTCTGTGTTATATAGGGAAACACACGAGACAATAGTTCAATTTTTGAACTCTTCGATTTTAAATCACTTTAAATTATAGGTTAACTTGGATGGAGGGGAGAAGAGAGTTCCTGAGATGTGTATGTGTATACTCTTTGTACTTTATTTATTTAGTGCAGTTAAAGTACATAATGTATAATGTTATGCAAGCCATCATCTAATACAAAGCTGAACTACCTGGAATAATAGATTTAGCACAATTCTCCGTGGTGGCTCCAGCCCTGTGGAATTAAGATTAAACTGACTTTTAGTGTTGGGTGTTCCCACCATTAACCAAAGACATATCTGTTTACCCAGACATTTCCCTGTTTGTTTCCTAATTTAATGCTATCAGTTATCTCAGTTGCTAATGATTGGTTTTACATGTTTTCACAGTCATATTCTTATAAACCACTGATTTCATTGTGTCTATTTTTACTGTGAACCACATTGCAATTTTTAAAAAAATGAAAAGGAACAGAGGAATGTAATAGAAAAAATGGTTGGAATCAGGCTTCTAAAGGTTCACGTAGTGCCTGTCCTGAATCCTATTGGTTAGATCCGATTATGTAGACCTATTAAATCAATTTTTGATTGGTGAGTCAGCAAATAGATATCTGATTCAATCAGATGATCTACTCTGTTTGGAACTAACATTAGGATTCAGGCCTATACATATTATACCCATCATTCTTGTAACAGCCTGGCCATGCTTCTATTAAAGTTGGGATGTGTGGTGTGATTATCCAAGGCTGCTTAGAGAGTTGCAGCTCAGCTATGGATTCTATCTGGAGGTAGGCAGTTGTCTGAAATTGTTGGTATGCAGTTGTCAATATCACCAAGCTTGGACATTCAGAGTTACTGAGTCTTTCCTCTCATCTTCTCTATCTTAATAGTGAACTCAGTCCTCCAGGTGTAGATTATTGTGTGTTTGGGAATGTGAGAAATAGTAGTGTATTTCAGGAAGCAGAATAATAAGTTTTCACAAGCAGAAGATGAATAACAACCAGTTCCACACCTTCCCCATCCCCACACAGGGTCTAGCAGAGAAAGAAAACAGGCTGTCTTCTGTGGTCAAAAAAAAATAAATAAAAATGAAGTAACTTTACTTAAAAGTACCAAAGGTTTTATAACGTCTAATGGAAACTGGTTCTACAACATGTGCTCTTCAAAAATAGAGTAGGCAGAGAGAGAACTGCAGATTACTAAATAGAGGATGAGCAGACTCAGGCTTAGTATAGACTAACTGATGCAGGAAGAGAGAGGGTGTGGCTAAGACCATCAGGAAACAGCCTGAATACATGTTATACTTAAATTCTTAGAGAGACATGAACATGGGAACTACTGAGTAAAGATGTACTACAGTTGCCACCTGTAATATTGTGTAACCAGCAAAGCACCCATTAGCATATAAGGAGAAATAAGAAAGAAAGAAAGAAAGAAAGAAAGAAAGAAAGAAAGAAAGAAAGGACCAGCAGTAGTTAAGGGAAGTTCCAACGGTTCGTGAAAATATACCCCCAGCATATGCCGTGTGTGTGTATGGGTATGGGGGCAAAACCGCCTAGTGTGCACAGGGTATACTTATCGGTCCTAGAAGATTGGTTCGTTATTGGGCAAGCGTGGGGACATGGAATGGAATATCCAGGAGAAGGGCATGGCCATCTCCCTGGGATCCTGAACAGGAGCATTTCACGCTTCAGCATTTTGTTGCAGGCCCTGCTTGTGTTGCCTGTTGATGGACAGGTTTGGTTTATGTTAAAGTCTTTCTTCTATTGATAATCTCAGCTGGAAACCTCTCAGCAGGGCAGCTTATAGCTGTGTCTGCTGCCATTCAAAAAAACAAAAGTTCTTTTAGCCTTACCAGTCTTCCATTGCCACCCCTCTTGCCTTCCTGATGTGAAAAGCAAGCTAGACCTCTTTCAATAGTAACTGTAGGCAACCACTCCTATGGTGTGGTTAATTGCCCTGCATCAGTTGTGAAACTGATTCAGCCTTAAATTGATGTGCTATGCTCCATTTCCTTCTAATCTGGTGAGCACAAGCCCCTTTTATCACTTGCTATTACCTGCCTGTGGTTCTCTTTCTGTGTGTCCCCCTGTATAGAATATGAACCCATTTATAGGGGGACTCACTTTGTTCTCATTATTGGACAAAGTCCTTGACTGGTGTGAATTGAAACAGCTATATTGAACCTGTCCAATTTTCACTGGTGGCAGCTGGACTATAATTCACTGCTGTAGTGGGAAAGAAACAAATTTGTAGAAGAGCTAACTATTCTATACTATATCTTTCTTTCTTCCTCCCAGCTTCTTATTGTTTAATTTTGTCTAGTGGAAATCTCTATTTCCATGATGTATGTTTCTGATGATTTCTGGAAAATGTATTGTGTTTTTTAGGTTCTATTTCAGTGATCAGATTCATAACAAGACATAGCTGAGGTGTTGTTGTTTTTTAAACTACCGTTGGGTTATGTGAACATAAGGTAAATTGTTAGAAGCATCAGGCCACATGATGAAGTGAATTTCTCTTGGGATGCTCAAGTGCTCAGATATCCAGAGGAGAGAAAGAGCCTCAGGTGACAGGCTGTTCATAAGATTTATTCATTTTATTCTTTATTTAATCGCCAAATTGTTATGGTACCTGTTCCATAAATGGCTTCAGAATGGTTAACAATATGAAGCCAAGCAAGGAGTAACAGAATAACAGCGTACTGGAACAACTGAAGGCACATTGAAGTAGGAGGAATCTTGATTTAGCCATGGAGATCCCTACCAGTAGGGGTTAAATCACAACCAGCATGAAGTTGTGGTTTGGGTGTTTGATTACATCTCTTGAGATGGGGATTCAAATCTTCTCCTCTGGAATGGTAATCCACTGGGTAACCTTGGGCAGGTCACACTCTCTCATCCTCAGAGGAAGGTGATTGGCAAATCCCCTGTGAACAATATTGCCAAGAAAAACCTGTGATAAGTTTGTCTTAGGATCACCATAAGTTGGAAGTGACTTGGAGGCACACCATAAGAATAACAATGGTATTGAAGCAGGGGTTGGAAACTTTAGCAGGTCTGGGGGCCAACTTTCTGCCCTTGAGAATCCAAACTGCCAAAAGTACTGAACAAAGCAAACTGAAAATGTTAAATAGACAAAACTACGCTTCTGAGAAATTGTCATTTTTTTAATGTTAAAAAGTGCAGGGGATCCCTTCCAACCTATTTAGAAGGTGAATTGCCACTCCTAAAAGCTTCCAGGAGAGTCAGGTTATGCCCTGGGCTGGGGTGGAGAGCAGAGGAAGGGCAGTCCAGAGATTCTGGAAGCTTGAGACCTGCAAAAACTGCTTGGGGTGGTACACTTTTTCCCTCAAGTGTGCTAAATGTCCAGTCCAGGAAAAGACCTTCTATTGCTTTGGGGTAGCAGCTGAAAAGATCTTGCTTCCAGTGGAGGTAAGAGTGACCTTTAGGTATATTTAACACCGTGGCAGAGCTATTTTAGCTGATCGTAGATAATGAGTAGGTTTGTATTATGGGATCAGATGCTCCCTTAGGTATCCAGAACCCACCTTGTTACACGATTCATGAGGCAACGTGTTCCCAAAAGCGTGACTACAAAAAGCCACATACTGATCAATTGGCAAGGGAATGGAGAGAGGGGAAAAAGCTTTTAATATTAAGAGAAGAGGAAAGCTTTTTATTTTAGACTCTATGTGTTTTGGACTGTTGTTCTTTTTCTGGACATATACAAATATAAATAAATATACGTAAAAAGAAATTGTATGAAAATGTAATAATGGAGATTTAAAATATTTAAAATATTGTAAATGAGTTTACATTATAAAGCATTTTTGTAATATGCACTCCTTAACATTCTTACTATTTCCACTGTTCTGTGTTTCTAAAGTTCTTACTGGCGTTTACCTTTTTAAACTCTCACTTTTGTCGTATTCATGACTTTGTATCAGGCATTAGGACACATATTCTGTTTGTTCTGTTGACATGAGTTATTTGTGTTTTTCTTTAGAAGAGAATGTTTTCCAGTTCGGAGAGTCTGTCCCCAAGACCTTTTACTTGAGCAAAATATAAATAACTAAATAATATTGAATTGATTTTACCAGTGGGAAAAGAATATGTAAGTCTTCTGGAAACTGTATCACAGGACAGGAAAATTCTGTGTAGATTTTTTGAAAGAAGCCATAAACCCTCTCCCAGTACAGAAAAAACCCCTCCCTCTTCAGTTCCAAGTAAATTTTTGGCTCTGTCTTTCCTGTCTTGACTGAGTTAAGTCAAAATATCATCAGAAAATCTCTACGCTTCCTTATCTTTCACGATTGTCGCTGCTTGCGTGAGACTTCAATATTGCTACACCCAGTACTGCAGACTTGTGCCAGAGTTGGATTTATTCCAGTTCATTCAAGGAAGTATTATTCTTTTATCCCTTCCCTGAGGGCAAAAGTCATTCCCAGTCCATTTAATTAGTGCAGGTTATTGTAACTGAAATTTCCACGAGATCAGTCCAGGCCAAGAATTGTACTGAAGTTCCTGCAACCAGCCACCCCCTCCCACTTTGGTTTTCATAAAGTGTAAAATCTTCCATTCATTCAAGATCTGGCCTGAGCCTTGTTTTGATTTTTGGATGTAGAACAACAATTAGAAATAAAACATACTCCAAAGATTCATGACAGAACTTGGAAAAGTTACTTGCGTAGACTATGATTCCGAGAATCCTTAAGCCAGTATGGGCATTCTGGAAGATGTAGTCCAAAGAAGTAACCTTTTCAAGCTCTAATCCACTGTGTGTGTGTGGTGTTATATAAATCACAAAGAAATTCTATTGCAACTGTTCCTTAAGAAGGAATGACAGGCGCACGTTCTTTCATGTGGAAACAAGCTTTGTGGACTGGTAAAGGCTTTTTGTTTTTGTCTTTTAACTGTGTATTTCTGCCCCCCTTGCCTAAATACTCTAAAGGCAGGAGATCCTATGTGATTTTGGAAGTTTAGCAGGGTCTGCTCTGATTGGTGCTTGGAAGGGAGACCAACAACAAATACTGGGTTCTGTAGGCTGTATTTCAGAGGAAGGAACTGGTAAAGCCACCTCTGTGCATACCTTGTCTAAGAAAACCCTATGAAGTTCATGGGGTCACCATAAGTTGCCAAATGATTTTAAGGCACATATAGACACATTCCTAATCCTCATGGTGAACTATTTTAAAGGCTTCAGGAAGAGTTTCTCCAGAGCTTGCCTCTAGGAAGTGAAATAATAGCAGAAGCATTGTCACATTTGACTGTGCTACTCTTAAAATGTTGTCTCTTTGGCGCTTGAATTTGCATACGGAAGACTGCCGTCTCCGGTAGTAACTGAGACGACAACAACTCAGTTTAGATTTGAGCCAACATGGGCTTTTAAATGTCATTGTACAACATGCAGTAATTTTTAAAAAGTGCTTAAAAAGAAAACCTATGGCTGTAGTGGTATGGATTCATTTAGAATATTTTATATGATGTAGTTGCAGCAATTTTTGTCATGGACCCATCCTATGGAATCCTGGGATTTGTAGTTTGTTGAGGCACTTCGTATGATCGTCCTTTGTTGCTGTTGCTGTCTGTCAAGTCAACTCTGACTTTTATTGTTGTTTGCGTGCCTTTGAGTCATTTCTGACGTATGACAACCCTAAGGTGAACCTGGCAGGATTTGTTCAGAGAGGGTTTCTCTTTGCCTTCTTCTGAGGCTCAGAGAGTGTGACTTGCCCAGGTGACCAGGTGACCCAGTGGGTTTCCATGGCTGAGCAGGGAGTTGAACCCTGGTGTCCAGAGTCTTGGTCCAACCCTCAAACCAGTGCAACCATGCTGGCTGTGACTTATCAATGACAGACCTCTAAGAGCTCTGGCACTAGTACATTCTACTGGGCAACAGCTCTTGTACTTTCTAGCAGAGCATCCGTAGTACCTTCCAAACTACAAATCCCACAATTCTATGGGATGGAACCATGACAGTTAAAGTGGTATTGAACTGCTATAAGTGTAGTGTAAATACACTGATTGTCTTTGTGCTGGCATCCAAGCCCACTCTTCTATTCCAAGAAAAAAAGAATGGATTTTAATCCTCTTCCCTGTCCCCCATCCCCTTTGTATTTTGGCTGCTTCCAGAAATCCGATAAAAATGGTAAAACACTCTTGTTGGTGTGTGATGGTTAAATTTAAACCATCTGACTTGAATGTCTGTTTCATGGTCTGGGTCATAACAATCTGATTCTCGGTCCTCTATTGACGTCAGCTTAATGGGAAATTTCAAATAGAACCTGTATTAGATTTTCACTATTAAGTTAACAATACAAACTTTTTACAGATGCCTTACATAGAGGAGGCTGTTAACAGAAATATTACATTAATAAAAGTCAGGCCTGCAGATATACACATAGCTGGTTTTCTTTGTCTTTTGTTTTTCTGTATTTAAATTAACAGGCTACTCCCATTTGGGGAGGGGGACGTATGCTCTGTTCGTTACTATATTTTGATGCCAGGCAAAACCTAGGTCTTGGCTCCTTGATGTCGCTTATAAAATCACCTGACCTTTTGAAGCACAATTACAATTTATTGATGTTTTTCCCCTTTGCTTGCTCACACTAATACACTGTATATTTCCTTTTTTTAGCATAGGTGTGGTGCTTACATTAACTATTAATTAGAATCATATACTTTTTTTAATTAAAATTCTTTGCTACTTTTCTGCAGTGAAAACAATTGCACTGTATTAAATGGCCACACCTTTGGGACCTTTCGTACTACACAGTTGTAGCACTTTGATTCCACTTTAGCTGCCATGGCACCATCCTATAGGATCTTGGGATTTTCAGTTCAGGGAGGGGTATTTGAAATTCTCCACGGGAGAGCTGTATTGCCTCATCAAACAACCAACTCCAGAATTCTATAGGCTAGAACCATGGCAATTAAAGTGGAATCATTATGCTATAATTATGTAGTGTGAAAGGACCCTTAATCTTTGAAAGTGGCATTGATTTGTTAGGTTCATCAAACTCTACTGAGCTTTACCTTGAGTGCTGGAAGGCTGAGAGTATTATAGGGTCAAAAGTGAGTCTACCATCTTTTGGAGTTAACGCAGACATGGTCTTCAGGTTCAGCTAGGGATGCAAAGCTCATTTTGTCTAGAGGAAGCCTGAAGGGTAATTTATGCTACAATTGCTTTGAAGTGATTGAGAAATAGATGCTCCTAGTTTACGCCACAAATTGCAAATGTTACTTTTTAGACTTAGCTCTACAGTCAGTGTAGCCATTGCATGGCACAGCTAAAGGTGAATGTTGGCAATTTACATTTGGGAACTGCAGTTCCTAGAATCCCCAACCACCCTAGTCAAAGTTTTCTTGGCATTTTAGTCTGAAAAGTAACTTTTCTAAAATCTTGTCCTACTCCTGATGATGTTCAGTTTTGGCTGTGCCATGTAGTACACAAATGGCTATGGGAAGTTGGAATGTTCACAGCAGAGCTAGAAAATATTTACTTTGGGGGACCACAGCTCCCAGAATCTGTCAGGAGAAATTAGCTGAGGGATTCTGGAAGTTCTCCTCCCCAAAAGTAATTATTCCACACTGTGGTTGACAGCCAAGTTAAACACACACATGTATACGCTTTTGCTTTTGTTTAAGTGTATCTTCTTTCATGGCTGCTTTGTAAGAGCATACTCAGCCTAGCTCTCAGCTGGTGATAATGGCAGGGAAGATTAGCACGAGTTGAAGGCAACGTAATTAATGTGAATGATTACATTTTAATCTTACCATTCTTCCATGCTGGAATCTGAGGCAGTGTCAGTGCAATTCCTGGGTGGTCTCTCTTGGTCTTCAGACTTGAGACCAATAATAAGTGGTGTAGTATACGAAGGACTTCCAGGTCATGATCTTGCTTCTGTTACAATAGATGGCATATTTTGTAATGTTTGGTGAAATAATTCTCCGCCCTCTGTAGGCGGCTGCTGCCAATGTGGTGAATTTCCTCCGTGATTCTTTCCCTATAAAAGACCTAAAGGGTTTGCTGAGGCTTATAGAGTTGGATCAACTCCAAGAGAGGAATTTCAAGTTGAGGCTCATTAAGTTGGGAACCTACCACCTTTGCCTTAGTATAATCTCAGTGACTGAGCCAAAAAGGCACAATGAAAATTTTAAATGGCTGAATGTTGGCATTTTGCCTCTTTTGACAATAGGAGGATGTTCTTAGATACTTAACACCTGTTGCATAGCTGGAGATGGACAATGCTAGCTGTTCTAGAAAAAAAGAACTTAATGAACGACAGTTCCCTATAACTGAGTTGCTTCTCTGATCATGTGGAATTATGATACAGTAGTTTGGTTTGAATGATATCACATGGGTACTGTGTTGGTGCAATTTACAATTTGATACGGAAAAAAATCTTCTTTGGTTAAAATGTGAAGATCTACATGCTAGGAAGCATGATTCCCCTCCAAACTGTATTCCCCCCATGTATCTCATTCTACTAAAAAAGGTCTCTCTCTCTCACTCTCTCACACACACACATTCTCCAGAATAGGTAAAAGTGGGCATCTGGCCACTTCTTTTTTCTATAGAATGAGATGGTGTAGTCCAAATTGGGTTTAGGCTAGATCAGTGGGGCAGACATTGTTCCCAATCCACTCATGGCTGCTGTCTCCTGCTCCATGCCCTCCCAAAAAAATTGGCACTGTTGCAGCAGCAGCAGCACAATAAAAACAGCACTTCCTGTTTAAAAGAAAGTGCATAGACAGCATGCATCTTGTTTTCAAGTTTCTTAACTGCCGCCAGTAATGCCCATGTACTATATTTCAGAGAATAATTTCTGCTTTCTTCCTATTGTCATACCTGATGGTGGAGGTCCTACAAAATGGGTGAGTTGGAGCACATGGGGGTCCTTGTCTCTGATTCACCCATCCCTGGCTTTGAAATCTATAGCTGCTTTGAGTTCTAGTTTTGAACGAAAGGCAGGGTGTGAATAAAGATCCTCCTCTTCCTCCCTTTTGCAGATGCATCTGCTCAAAAATGTGCTTGTTGTTCTGTTTGTTTGGGTACATAAGGATTACAGGTCATGTGTCACAAAATCTGTTGGTGCCTTGAGTTCCATTTTTGGGCAAAAGGCAGGGCATAAATAAAGATCACCACCATTGTTTTCACCACTACCTCTCTTTCTGAGATGCATCTCCCCAAAATTTGCTTGTTCTGCTTATTTGGTAGTGTTTTTCTTCTTTTGCAATCTAATGTGGACAGAGGGAGAAGCTGAGGTAGAGGAGACAAAAAGGTTAATACCCCCTCTCACCCCCCTTTTTTTTTTTTTTTTTTTGAGAAAAACCGTGGCATTGTGTGGTATGTTATTGGGTGAGTGTAAGCTTGGATAAATACATCTGTTAGCTCCTCTCCATTTAATGAGGTGACAATATTCCACTGAAATGTTTGGCAGTTTGAAGTAACTGACAGCCACTCAACATGTACAGCATTTATCTCCGTGGTATGCTGTGTGGAAACTTAGAAGTGACACCTCGCTTCAGCGAGGATCTGCCTGTTCCTCTGTTAGCCCGGAGCGTCTAAAAACCCCATTACGTTGAAGTATCCTCACACAAATGCTCTTTCTATTTTTCTTCCTTTTCTATACACCATTTATACGTGTTGCCTTCTTCTAAGCCCCTAGGGAAAAAGAGGTATATAAAAATATACTAGGAACTGTAGGATATGGGGTTCACATATTATTAAAGATGAATGCTGGTTCTATTGGTTTTCAGTTCTCACTGCTGTTCTCAGTTTATATATGTTTGCAATGTTTATTTTGCATTGGGACTGCTGGTGGATTAATTTCTAGTGTCTGTAGATTTCAGGGTCTTGCTAAAACCAGTGACTGGTTAGCTGTCACGTACAGCTTACTTTTTTTTTTTTTTAAAGTTTTCAGTATTTTTAAACTCAGCAGTTTAGAGAAAGTTTGTAAGTTAGACACAAGCATGTTCAAACTGGATCTGACTAACAGCATGTCAGAACTTGTTAAGCCAAGGAGTGAGAGATGAAGCAATAAATAAATATTGAATTTAATAAAATGGAAGAAGGGAAATAATTGTTATTTGAAGTTCTGCCCAAACCAGAACGGATATGAGTCCGCAGTGACCATGCTCAGGCTATTGATGGGAGTTCTCTTTAAATAAACCTGTTATATCCTATGTGTGAACCTGGCATCTTATTTCCATTTCAAAATCCAAAACCAACTGAATTTTCTTTGTTCTACCATGTTCTGCTATTCCATTGTAACATGTGTGGCAGGTTTATGGTTGGTGTTTTCTTTCAAATTTGTATCACAATGATTTTGTTTAAAAAGAGGAGCTTGGCCTTCCCGTGGATGGGAAGGAGATTAAATATATATTAGACTTTGCTGGATGAAAGTGAGAATCAAGTGATTTTGAAATCACTCATGTTTTAAATGACCCAGGGCATTTTATTTTCAGCAGGATAATGTGAATATTATCTTCAATATATTGATATGTCTCTTAATATAGAGAGAGCCAGCATAGTGTAGTTGTATGACAGTCTCACTATGACCCTGGAGATCCGGGTTCAGTTCCCTGCTCAGCCATGGAAATCCACTGGGTGATCTTGGGAGTGCCACACACATGCAGCCCCCCAAAACTCTGTGATAGGTTTGGCTTAGGGTCTCCATAAGTTGGAAGCAACTTGAAGGCACACAACAACAACAACGACAACTAGTACAGAATTCTTTTGAAATCATTTCATATGCATTTTTCCCGTCCCTATGAGATCTCCAAACCTTCCTATTTATCTTCTGTGCAGTATTGCCCTTATAATTTCAACCTTCTGAAAAACTTCCTCTGCTTTTAAAAGCCACCTTCATAGTTTAGGAACATTGGATTAATGAGATTCATTGGGTAAATTTTGGTAGGACTGGGGGAAAAACATCTAATTTTCTCAGGCAAGTAGGAATCAAATCCCTAGGCTTGCATGGAGCTCAAAAATATTTTGAATTCCTCTATCCTAGCATGAAATTACTAGGTACCCATGCAAAAATGCCCCCAAGACTTTCCAGCTATGTTTGGCAGTACTACTCTTGTAATACCCAACCCAGCTCAAAAACTAGTGGTGCCCATTCCCTGTTTTATTTTCTGGTATAGAAGCTTGGAGGAATGGGCTGTTTGAGGTTCCCTTATAGGCCCTCCATTTCGTTTGTCTGTTGAAGATTTTGCAGCAAATTGACACAGGAAACATTCTAGGAAATACTAGTTTCTTGCTTTCTCACTTCTATGTTTGTTATATGGACTTGATTGTGAGACGGGCTGTTGTTGGACTCCAGCTCATAATAGCCCCTGCAAGCATGGCCACTGGTCAGAAAAGATGGAAAATTACAACTTCTTGACAGCCACAGGTTGACCTCCTTGGTGAACATTAAGGCTCAGCAATGATTTAAACTTATTTATTTGTTGCCCTTCTAAACCTCTGGGTAACTACACTTCTTTGAGCTGTTTATAGTCTGTTAAAACTATAAAACATAACTGTATTTTTTGGTTTTGTTATTGTGTGCCTTCAAGTAATTTCTAATTTGTGGTGACCTATCACAAGGTTTTCTTGCCAGAATTTGTTCAAAGAAGGTTTCCCATTGCCTTTCTCTGAGTTTGAGAGACTGTGATTTGACCAAAGTCATCTTGCGGGTTTCCATAACTGAGCATGGATTCAAACCTTGGTCTCCCAGAGTCCTAGTTCAATATTCAAACCACTACATCACACTGGCTCTCACATAACAGTAATGCAATAAAACAAATGCTGTTATTAAAGGTTAAGCTAAACTTAAATGTTCCTGATCTCCTACCACGGGCAGGAAATCTCATTCACTTTTTACTTCTTGCAGTGTCTTTCCAATAAAGTGTGTTTGTGCTTATGCATGTGTATACATGCACAAATGTATGTGTGTGCACATGCACTTTACTGATACAAATCTGGACTAAAATAATTTGCTGGGGGAAAATGCTGCAGCTGGTAATTGGTCGAATTATAAGTAACAAAATAAAAAAGTTGAGAAACATGTTACATCTTCACTGTGTAAAAGGGAACTGTATCTCAGCTGTGGCCAGTTGGGGATATATTATGGTACATTGACTTTTGCTCAGTGCTTTGGGGCCCTCAAGTGATGAACATGTACTTATTTTAGTGCTGTCATGGTGTGATGAGTACATTGGCCTTATGAGATACAATGGTGCACTGAAACGAAAACCTTCTTGTTGAAGGCATATTACAACAGCGTTACACAAAAATACTTCCAGAGGTGATGCCAACTTCATAAAAACAGTAGCCACTGGAGTAAGCCATCTTGAGAAGCAAACACCTCAAATCACAAAGTATCAAATCAGAAGATGGGAAATGGTGAACAACAGTTGCTGTGACACAAGGATGCCCTGCTTGAATTCATAGAAAATAAAGGCTGTAACACAGTAAACTCCATTCAGCTATTTTTCAGTTATTTGTGTGACAACTTGGGAGAAGATTGCACCAGATCTTCTTCTGTGCTTTATCTCTAGGCTACGGAGGAAAGTTGTGACTGTCCAAAGGGTCTAACAGGGTATATACTATGCCTGAAAATGGTGCTATCTTTTTCTGTCTTGAGCATCAATACTTCATGCTGCACTCCCAGGGTAAGAACCTATGGCCATCCAGATATTGTTGGGGTTCAAAGCCCATTCATATCTGCCATCCTGCCCAATGGTGACAAATGTTAGTCATAGCAATCCTTCAACATCTGGAGGGCCATAGGTTGTCCATCCATGCTGTATTCTGAAATTGTCTAAAGCAGTTAGGTGAGGAATTTGCAGGCCTCCAGATGTTGAAGTGCAGGTTAGGCATTCAAAAACAAGGGACAGGCAGCGTTACCTAAGAGTGTGAACATATCAAATGCAAAAGTTCTATGTGTGCACAATTTTCAGCATTTCAACCTCTGCAGTGCTAGAAAATTGAGGATCAGTGGAAAACTTCATTGGGGGGCAGAATTCTTACTGTGGAGGCAATGCTCTCATTTTGTCCCCAGTTGCTACACCCCTGGTCATATTGAGCAATAATTTCATCAATAAGCATGCTCTTAGCTTAGCTCTTAGCTCTAAGCATAGCTTGTGCCCTGTCATAAAGAAAAGAAGCTTAATGAATTCTCAGAAAAGGGAATTTTGGGTGTTTTCACGTTTCTGTATCTTTTTGTTTCTAATAGCTTGTCCATGATTTAGGTTTTAATTATGTAAAGTAAGGCCAGACACAAACTTGTCATTCACAAACTTGTCTTTGGAATTTTCCCACTTCTTTTGTATTTTTTTTTCCATTTCACATGGGAGAGAGAATTGTTGGTCACCATGTTTTAACTGTGGCTACAACTGTGTAATCTTTCCTCTGGGGTCCTTCCAGATACACGCGGAATTTTGTTTTCTGCTCTGAGCCATGGTTTCAGCAAACATCTCTCCTTGTTTAAAATGCAGCTTACGAAGGGAGAGAGGAAGAAAGAGAGAAGGGGAGAGCCTGTATTTGTTTGTGTTTTGAGTTGCCAGTCTTTTTTAAAAAAAACAATGGAAATGGAGCAGATGCAGTTCCAAGGAGAAGACTCGTAGGGATGCTTCTGGGAAGGTCATGCAATGTAAGATGTGTACACAACCCAAAGCCCAAATTTAAATTTGCTTAAGTGTGCCAAACTATGGTGTTCCCCCATGCCCAGCTTTAAAAAGAAGTTGTCAAACTGAGAGTGGGAGGGTATGATGTATAGTAACCTGCTGGCAAAGGAACAGGTACAGTTTGGCAGGAAAGTGGGCCTGATTTAATTAAATCTCTTCACAGTCTTATAATGCCTCCATTCAAGAGGTAGATGCGGGAGAAATGTAGCTTTATTAACATCTCCCTTTAACAATTTGGGTGGAGCAAGCATCATCCTGTAGGGAGAATTATACAACTCTCTTCTTTGGACATATTTCAGAAGCATCTTTCTTTCCTTGGTGCTTCTAGGGAGAACCTGAAGCCAGCAAAGCCCTCTCCCTGATTGCATGTGAACACTTTAAAATACTTGCCAGGTTTCTTCAGTGTGTACCTGTTCCTACCCCGTTCCCTAGCGGAAGTCTTGTTGTAGATTCCCTTGCTATCTGAGATGACGTAGGCAGTTACCAGAGAGAAAGGGCCTTGTTGGTAGTACCACCCTTATGAGGAATTTGCTGTTCCAAGATTAGTTCTCTTGGGACCTAAATTGTTGTCCACTTGCTGCAAGGAACCACACTTTGAATTTTCTGAAGGCATTTAGAAATAATTTTAATCATGCTGCTTGTTCTGATGCTGATTTTGGGATCTGTTTTGTTCCTCTTTTACTTGTAAAGTGCCCTTTACAGTGATGGCATTATATAAAAAATGATGATGGTAATAATAATCTTGCTGCCTGATTAATATGTTGTGCTGACTGATATTTTATATTCTAATTGTTTTCTTGTGTTTGCACGTGCAAACATGCCTTATAAGTAAGATTGAAGCATGTTATTTTGAAAAATTGTTTTCTAATGGCTTGTCTTTTTATGGGCAGTTTTGTATGTGAAGAACTTGCTTGCCACACTGGTCCAGTCCATGATTTGCTGAGTCCTGGTCCATTCTACATAGGTGGGAAGAATCTGGGCATTTAGAGTGGATAGCCCAAGATCATGCAATGAAAGTTTGGAGATCTAATTTTTTTTCTTTAAAAAGGATGGCATGGCATCTTCTCTCCAACCCTCCCTGCCCCTGTGCACCTTTATTACAACATTTGCCATTAATGCTCTCATTCTAATTTTTCAATTTGACTCTTTTATTAAATTTTAAATTTTAAAATTGATTCTTTACATATGAAAAATGTTTCTAAGTTGTAAAAATGTCTTTCAAAAAAGATAAACATTGTTATGTTGTTTTTGGTTTTCAGCTTTTTTGAGTCCTAAACATAGGCCGTTTCTGCACCACACTGTTAGATTGCTGTTATTCCACTTTCAGCATCCTGTGGAATTCTGGGGTTTGTAGTTTACTGAGGCAAAAGATCTCTCTGGCTGAGAATTCTAAAGGCCCCTCCCTAAACTGCAAACTCCAGGATTCCATAGGATGTTGAAAGTGGAATAATTGCACTGTAACAGTGTAGTGTGGAAATGGCCATAGTATGAACAATTTTATATAGTAGGAATAAAAATGTTTGAAATTGTGCTGTACATAAAGCTCCTGGCATTTCCATTTTAAGCATATACATTAAAGGAATACTTGTGGGGCGATGATAGAGTGAGTGTAACAACCATCACCACCACCTACCAAATCTATTATCACCAAAATATATGAGGAAGGTTTGAGGGAGTTGGGTATATTCAGCCTGGGGAAAAAGGAGACGGAGAGGTGACATGATTGCTTTCTTTAAGCATCTAAAGGACTGTCACAGGTAGAAAGAGGAGGTTTGTTCTCTGCTGGCTCAGAGTGTAGGATCTGGTCCAGTGGTTTTGAGTTGCAGGAGGGTAACCCTAGAAGTTGTATGCCTTCAAGTTGTTTCTGGCTTATGGTGACCCTTTCTTGTCAAGATTTGTTGAGAGGGAATTTGTCTTTGCCTGCCTCTGAGGCTGAGAGAGTGTGACTTGCCCAAGGTCACCCAATAGGTTTTCATGGATGAGCAGGGATTTGAATCCTGGTCTCCAGAGTTGTAGTCCAGTACACTGGCTCCTGCTGAACCTTGTCTCCAAAATAAGTCCAGCTTGCTCAATGTAAGTTCAGACTGAAACACAGATGAGACATTTGGCCTCACTACTATGGAATGGAAACTACCAGCTATCCTCTGACCTAACCTCATTGAAGTGCCATGCTGCTTGTAACAGTGCTGAGCAGTCTCTCCACTCCCACGCCACTGTATTAGAAACATGAACAGAACCCATGTTTCATTGGTAAAAAATGGCTGATTGGGGAGGAATTTGCCCACATATAAGGGCTAGTGTTACCATGTTTTCAAAATAGCAGTAAGGGACAGTCAAAATTCATGGCATGCAAGGTTAACAATCAAGAAGTATTGATTTAAGTTAGCTTAGCCACATATGTCTTTGTAAAAATTAACATATTGTCCACATTCATAAAATGCATGATGCACACATTTCTGTCTTCATGAAGGGCCAGCATCCAAATATATGGATTTTTTGGAGGGGTCATTCCATTCACTCTGTATAAAAGGAAACACTTTCCAACCCTCAAATAGGGGATATCCCTTTAGAATAAGGAACAGCTGCCAGTCCTATAAAGACTTTTAGCTCTGAAGGAAGGGACACCCCAATAGGGGACCTCTCACAACCTTCTGTTTTAAGAAGATAAATGACAAATGTTCTAAGTGGAGCTCACCAGAAACACCCATGCCTCTCTCCTTGCCTTTGATTCCTTGTTGCTATTGGGAGTGGTAGATCTGAGATGAAGGAAAGAGACGAAATGGTGCATGATAAGTGTGGGAACTCACATGTTGGCAAGTGTCATTGGGAATGAGGAATGTCTTGTTGAACTAAAGGAGGGGTTCTTATAGGGAATGATCCTGTTTGAAGGCCTTAATTCCAAGCATAACTTAACATGAGTTGCATTGGTAGGAACACACTATTAGTGGTTTCTGTCTGTGTGTATGTCTGCATCTGTAATAGTATTTATTTATGTGATATTTCTGTAAACGATGAGCCAGTTGGGATTTCTGGCGAAAGGCCCTGGAAAATTATTTCAAGGGGCTGCTTGAAAGCAGATGGAGCCCATATAGCAGTAATAAAGAAGTATTTCTTTGAGTTGAAAGGCCGCAACAAACTAAAAACACATAAATCCAATCAGAATAAAATAGTACATGTACATGAAGAAATAAATATGTCTTTCTTAAAAAGCAAACATTGTATTGTGTGCCCCTTTCCCACTCTTTAACCTACAAATGTTCACAATGTACATAATAATTAAAATCCATTTTTAAAAGTAATATAAAAATCAAAAAGAGGAGGATTGCACAAGGAACAGAAAATTCCAAAAGACACTGGTATCAAATCCAACAAAGTTGAATAACTTTTGATTGAAAAACAAAACAACTCCAAACCCACAGAGATGGTAAAAAGCAGTAATAGATCAGAGTTAGTATCAGCTAAAAATTTTGGTGAGCAGAATAGTCTCTATTTGGTTCCTAGTTGTTGTTGTATGTCTTCAAGTTGTTTCTGATTTATGGCAACCCTAAGGTGAACCTATCACAGGGCTTCTGGGGCTGAGAGTGTGTGACACATCCAAGGTTTCCATGGCTGAGTGAGGAATCAGACCCTGGTCTCCAGGGTCATAGTCCAATGCTCAAACTACTATACTCTGCTGGCTCTCAGCTTGGTGCTGAACAGATGCTAATTTCAGAGGTTCCCATGTTTGTTAGGGAAGACTATTCCACAAAAGAATAGTACCATTGAAAAGGCTACCACCTTGATTGCCATCTTCCTAATCTGTGCAGACAGGTGCACCCAGAAAAGAGCTTCTTTGTGTGGGTGTTAGACTGTAAGAGGTAATGATTTATTCAGGTTTATATGGAAGTAGTCAGTCTTTTAGATGCCCTGCTCCAAGTCATGGAAGGGAAATTGTGCTACATTGGACATGATGGCTGAAGGTGGATGGTTTTGCTCCTCTCTTTTCTTCATGTGGGAAATAGGAAATAGGAATTAAGAAGAGAATCCTTCAGTCTCTTATTGTTAAATTGCATATCATTAGAGGTATTTAGAGATGGGATGGGGCCCATGGGGTAGAGCTTGCTTGAAATCCTTCATGGATAGATGAAGTTCTGCCGATTGGGTTAAGCCCATGGACCAGAAGGTCACCTGAACTGTCCTTAACACCATTCACATGGGATGTGTACTACACATGTGGGATATATAATACATAGCATGGCTTCTGCAGTATCTAAAACTTGTGATAGACAAGTTCTTCAATTGCCTTATTCTCCAAGGCATTTAGGGTAAACATTACTGCATTAAAAACAGCAGAGCCATTTGCGTTGTTTGGTGATACTGGATTTGTAAATGCCTCTTCAATATTATCCCAGGTGATCAAGCAGAGAAGCTTTACACAGGTTGGCATGTTCGTTGTCTTGATACCTAAAATGATAAACATAGGCATGGGTGTGGATTTATGGGCTAGTAAATACTCACTTATTCTCATGGGCTGAAGAAGTAAACATTCATATATGTTGTGTGTTCCACATGCATGCTTATATTTTTAGGTTGGAAGAGCAGTGTATTTGAGTTACTATCAGACTAGCAACAGCTAAAAAATGTTTCTTTTTTGGATTATAGTTCCTAGAATCCCCTAGCCAGCATGGCTTCTGGACATTGTAACTTTTTGGTAGTTTTTCAGACTTGAGGATAGCTTAGATTATGTGTCTCCAACTTGTGGCTCTTGACCCAAATCCTGCAAGCTAAATTGTATTCTGGTAAGTCTGGCTTGGTATTCATGACTTAGGTCAAGAGTTGATCTAGCTTGGTATTTGTGAATTAGTGGAAGCAAGTGTTCTACCACTGAGCTGTGACTCTTCCCATGCCTTCTGAGAGGTGATACCTGCCAGTTGTATGCTAAAATTATGTGTGGAAAAATATGGTGTTATTTAACAGAACTTACCACCAAGCTTCCTTACTGGGTGTGAATTAAGGACCTTGTTTGTTTCCTTCACTCCCTGAATGGGCCACTTTACACACACACACACACACACACACTCCAATCATCATCACCACCACCATCATCAACAAAAAACCTAGCTCTTCACCAGATGTCCCAACGCTTGTAGCATTCTTCACTTTTATCCTGTAGGATATATGAGCTGGAAAATGGCTCTGCCGCTTTAGCGTATTTAATATTCCAGGTTGACATTATGCAGAACAGTTGGATAGCATGGTGCTGTCTATGGCAGCTGCCATGTCAGTGGGCTGGTGAATTTGCTACGGGTTTTAGTCAGAACTATAAAGGAACTATCCAGTGTGCTGAACCCTGTTGCCAAAATATGCTCAGCACTTTGGGCAGTTCATTTACAGACAAAAATAAAGCCCAGAGCAAATGAAACCACTCCACAGGCATGGGAACCAACAGCCACAGTAACACAGCATCAGTTCTTGACCATCCAAAGTGCTGCTAGAGGCCAGAGTAGCCCATTTGTCAAAAGGCTAACTTGCCACTTGTGTGCTGTCATGCACTTTAATGATTGCCGTTTTGCTGTATGCCTGATGTGTGTGATGAACTGAAGAACTTAGTGAAAAATTGGGTGTTGTGACTTAGATTGCTGTGAGTGGCACAACCACATTACCATGCAATGGCAGTGTTTCATTTTACAGTATAGCAGTGTGCTCTGCCATGTCCATTTTCATTACATTTGTATGAGTGAATGTGCATTTTTGTCTTCCACTACAAAGATTTATATTTGTAAGATTGCTGACTTTCTGCCTTTGCTTATGACAGGACTTTATCTGCTGTGGCACCCATTTAGCACAGTGCTTTCCCTAGAGATTTCAATCCACACAGTCTTATATACTTTCCAATTGCCAATAAAGGAAGCCTCTCTCACTCTTTCTTAACCCCTAAGCATGTTAAAATATTTTTTCCCACTGTATTTTTATGGATATTTGTCTTTCCTTTTTTAAAGAAAGCAAATATTTCATGAGCTAATTTGATTGCATTGTTAGTTTTATTGTTGTGTATTTTTAGTTTTGTGTGTTGTCACAAGAACCGCTGGGAAGACATTTGTTAAAAAAACCCACTTTGCTCAGAAAAATACGAATAGTTGGGTATACCCATAAAAGTAATTGCATTCTATAAATGGTTGGGGAATGAGAAATCACAGTGAGAAAACTTAGTAACATTATTTAAATAATAATTAAAAAAAAACATTATTTAAATAATAGATTACAGAGTATGTGCAGTGAAAAGGAAAGAAAAGGAAAGAGGAGAAAAAATTCTGAGTTTTAAGAAGGAGGAGTTGATGCTAAGATAGGCTGTTGCGTCCTTTCTGAGTTGGGGCCCTTGTTTAGACTTTAAATGGGGTGGAACATGGTAGAGGGACCTATTCTCTATCAGACTGGCAACCCTAGTGAGTTGGATTAACTCTTTCCCAGGCCAGGGCTTTCAGTCCTCTGCCCTACAGGAAAGCACACGTTTCTTTGTACAGTTGTCCCTCCACTTTTGCAAGGGTTTGGGGCACAGAACCGGCACGAAAGTGGAAAAACCAGGAATAACTCTCCCTGCTTCCCCTTCCATTCCCTTCCGTGGCTCCCCCCTTCCCGTTCCCATGCAAAAGGGAAGGCAATGGGGGGTGGCTGGAGAATGCTCACACCAGCCTTCCCTTCTCCTTCCAGAGATTTCCCTGCCATTCTTATGCATTTTGCCCTGTTGCTGAGAACTCATGCAAGTTTCCCCCCATTCCTTTCTGTTTTGCCTTGGCGCGAGTTCTCCAAGGCCAGGGCAAAATGCGTAGGAATGGCAGGGGGAGTTCTGGAGGGAGGAAAGGAAGGCTCGTGTGAGCTTTTCCCCACCCCCTTTCCTTTCTGTTTTGCATGAGAAGAGGAAGGAGGGAGCTCTGGAAGGGGGAAAGGAAGGCTTGCACAACCTGTCCCCACCCCACCCCCAATCCCTTCCATTTTGCCTCAGTGTGAGTTCTTTGCACTGGGGCAAATGTGTGGGAATGAGAGGAGGAGAGTGGGAGAGAGGCATGCACACTCATGTATAATCAAATTTGCAAATGTCAAACCTGCTAATGTGAAGGGAGAACTGTATGCATACTTGCATATACAGTTGGCCCTCTACATTTGCTAGGGTTAGGGGTGCAGGACCCCTGCAAAAGTGGAAAAAGCACAATTATCAAAATGCATTTGGAATGTGGACCAAGGCATGTAGGGGGAGAACAAGCACCCAGGGTCCAAACCAGGTCAAGGAACGGAGCGGGAAAGGGGATGGGTTGGCATACTTCCTCTTTTTTCATTCATCTTTTCGCTTGGGTGTGTGGGGGCAGCAAGAGAGGGTTTGTGGTGCTGAGAAATTGGGCTATGAGTTATCCTTAGCTGGCCGGGCAGTGGCTGCTGGTGGTGGAGGAGGAGGGCTAGAGGCATTTTTTAAAAGAGCTGTGTGTCCTGATCAGAGCTACCAGGAGAGAAAGTTCCCCCAGAAAAGAAGCACTTGAAGTGAGGGGGTGGGGTTGGAGAAGCTCACAAATGTGGAGGGCAAATTGTACTATATATGCTTATAGTTTTGGCAATGTGATGTAAGAAGATATTGTTGAACATCTGACCTAGGAGACCTGGATTCCATTTCTTGCAGAGCCATGAAAATTCCCAGGGGAACTATTGGGCAGCCACTGTATTTGAGCCTAACCCACCTCACAGGATTGTTGTGAGGATAAAGAGGGATAGAGTGAGGAAGAACTCATCATGGTACATCATCCTAGGTGTGGTGAAAATGTAGTAAGAACTGAAAGAGAAATATCAAAATGGAATGATGTCATCCAAGGCAGGAATATCGACACCCTATACAGTTTTACTTCCATTGCAATGAGTGTGACCCTTTGACTTCACCGTGCAGTATACACATGTGCACGTCTACGCATACATGAGTAAAAATTATATTAGTTCCTTCTCTGCCTTGAAAGTGCAAAAAGTTATTGAAATAGGCAAAAAACTAGAGCATCATTCATAGTTTAGGGGCCCCTTTTTCCCCCAAATGTAGTGCTGTGATTGTACTTTAACTGCAATGGTTCTGTCCTGTGGAATCCTGAGACTTGTAGTTTCAGGAAAAAGTTTTTAGAATTCCCTTCCAGAGACTTCAAGTGCCTCCAGACTATAAACCCCAAGATTCCATAGGATGTTGCTATGGTAAGTGAAGTGGAATGATAGTTCTATGACTGTTCAGTGTGAAAGGGTCCAAAAAAAGGCCCTTATGAACAAAAATGGCATCCTCCGCCAGCAGATACCCTCTTCCACAAAAAGCTCATTGTGAGATATCATTAGCTAGTTCCCTTCCCTTCCCTAAAAGGGGACTAGTCAATTGATCTCAGTATAATTTTGCAAGCTGATGTTGTTCTTTTAGGGAAAGCAGAATCTGTCTTCCCCGTTTTTCATTCCAGAGATCTGAGGATTCTACGCTCACCTTTCTGTAAGAAGGGGCAAAAGGCTTCATGGTTTTTTTCTGGGGCAGAGATGTCAAGGCCAAGGAGACAGGCTCTGTGTTAACTGGGAAAATGTAACAGGAGATCTGGGATTAGCCTGTCTGATTAAAAACTGACTTGGCACCAGGCAAAAGGGACTGAAAAGAGAAGAAAGAGAAGAAAAACTATCTCAGGTTGCACTTTTTTTTTTTTTTTTTTTAAGGGAAGCTTTTTAGCTTTCTCAGAAAACTGTGGCATTTTCATTTTGAAATATTAGTAGCTTCCCCTTTCCATTTTATGCCATATGAGCCACAGGTTTGCCTAGCAAAACAGCCACCTCCCCAAATATGTAAAGTGATGAGCAGTGAGTTGTTGAAGTTTTCTTTAATACTCTTTAAGTGTTTGGAGGGCTACACTGCAGTGTTCATTTTTGGCTTTTAACCAGGGGAATTCTTACAAAGGGAGAAATTCAACCTCTTTATTTCCATCTGCCTCTCCAAGATTGTAAATCAAGCTCTACCTTTTTGACTGCTGTACCAGGAGGTAACTTACCTGTCAGGGTTAGCCAAGATGCCAGTAGTCCCTACAGAAATAAGACTGCAGAGCAGACCTTGGAAAAGTTAATTCTTTCCTGTCAGAGTGACTGAAAAAGCAGGACTGAGTGTCAGGGAAGACATTATTAATTGTTGCAATTCCAGGTGACACTCAATATTTATCAGACATCTAAAATACCAAGCATCTAAAATACTAAATAGCTACCTCTATCTGGTATTAGTTTTCACAACAGATTAAATATATATACCACTTAATCTTCAGGGTTTCAAAATTTTGGAGAGTCAACATGGTTATTCTGGACTGACATCCGTTTCACACTGTGTAATTACAGCACTATGATTCCACTTCAATTGCCGTAGTTCCACTCTGTGGAATCCTGGAGTTTGGAGTTTGCATTTAGAATTCTCTGCCATGGAATTTTAGTGCTTCACCAAACTACAGACCCCAAGATTCTATATGATATCTCCATGGCAGTTATGGTGGAATCATAGTGCTATAATTGTGTAGTGTGAAAAAGCCCTCAAACTGGAGAGACCTGGATTCAAACTGCTGTTCACAGGTCCAAGTCATGCCAAGTCATAAATGTAATAAATACACAGGAGAGAGAGAAAGAGAAAGAAAGATTCTTGGGAAAGTTAATAATGGTTGCAGCACTCTCTGCTAGAGTCAATTGGTGGTTGGGGGGAGTGGCATTATGGATGAAAATACGATTTTGGTGTGTGTCTGCTGCTTAGAATATCTGCAGGTGTACCATGTAGATAAGACTGTAGAGATGTTCTAAGGTAACAGTTGGGACCCTCAGGCCCTGGGGAAGAATCTCTCTGACTGCAGCAATTTGTGGAGCAGCCCCCCCCCCATAAAAACATGATTAGTAAAATAGAGGAAGATATTATGTCTCCACTATAACACACTCATTGTCATGAAAAAAAAAAGAGCTGTGATAAGGAAACAAATACCAAGAATTCTAGTGATCTGATACGGTACATCAGTAGAATTTGAAGCAGTAATCCCTGGACTAGCAATAAAAGAAACAGTTGTACCCAATGGGCACAAATATAATGCTGGTCTCTGGCAAATTGGGAAAAAAAGTAATTGCCAGTCCCCTACAAAAGATAGCCTGAGAGATGCACACTGCTGTACATAGTTTTTCATAAAAGTCTTCCTCTTATGTAGTTTTTAGAAATGGTTTTGGGGCAGTAAATATGAAAACACCTTATCTTAAACATTTTATTCATTAAAAAAATATTCTATAATTCAGGAAAAAATGGTTTGGACTAGACCGTCCTTGTGGTCTCTTCCAATTCTATGATTCTTGGAGAAAAAAAGAAGAAAAACATGTTTTCTCCATTTCTTCCTTTTTGTCTTCATATCTCTAGGCAGGGATTGTTTGATAAATTCATAGCAGCAGTGATTGTTTAACAAGGGCAGTTCCCCCATCATGGCAGCTCATGCTCTTGACCACCGAGCTGTATCTTTCTTTCTGTAATAGGACAAAATTGCCATGATCTTGTCTCATTGATGCATCCAGGCAGTTCTCACACACTGTCTGCAATTCTGCTTCCCGTTGAAGCCACATGTCACTTTAACTGGGGTAATATCGTTCAGCAGATCTCTGCAGTCTGTTTACTAGGCAGTTGTCAGGATGCTTTTTCTTTCCTTCTTTTTCTTTTTTAATTAACTGATCAGTCTGTTTTTCAGTAGCTGGATTTCAATTGAAAACAATTAATTTTCCTAGTTTGTGTGTTTATGCAGGACATGGCTCAGTACTAAGAAGCATGTTTGTATTGGATGTCACCTGCATGCTATCATATAATGTCTAGCCAAAACTTGGACAAGTTACTTTTTCTTGGATTACAGCTCCTGGTTGGGGGAATCCCAAGAGTTGTAGTCCAACAAGTAATATTTACACCCTTATGTTGATAAAACTGGAGGAAGTTAAAAACACGCAAGCATATGAAGAGTGTACAATGTAGCATTCTGCTCATACCTCCCTGCTGCCTTAGGGAAAATAAAAAAAATACAAATAAAAATGGTTCCCAGCTGCAGAAGGTGTATGTCAAGTTCTTTCATTACAGCCCCAAATAAGAGAGCAGTTCATAGTTGACCCTGTCACACCCATGGGGTGGAATGCAACTACATGTGTGTTGCAAATGCCCTGCAGTATTATCCCAAGATTTATGTTGTAATTCATTTCTAAAGGCTTGCAAATTTGCTGTATAGGTTGATGCTGGACCTCCAGAAATGATAGAGGAAATGCTGGCCTGTATTTCACAGCTGTTGATAAGTCTAACTTGCTTTTGGAAGCCGTAAATGAAACTAATGTCTTAAAAACATATATTGTCACCCATTTTGCCACCTGTGTGGTGGTGGTAACGGTAGGAATCTATGTTATGTTATTAATACAGTTATCCCTCCACATTTATGTGTTTGGCTTTTGTGGAGTTGATTGTTTGCGAATTTCTTCAACTCTCCCCCCTCCCCAGAACAGGTTTGTTTTACCCATATTGCAAAAGGTGTATGTGAACTTGAGAATGGCTTGTCTGAAGCTACCTAGTGGGTTTTGTGGCAGACACAAGCTATGAAGAGACAAACTCCTGGATACTCAGCAAAGTATGAAGGAAAACCCTCTTTTGCTGTGTTTTGCTGTGTTTTGCTGTGTTAGGGTGGTGAAATGTAGAAGGCTATGGGCTGCATTAGCCCCCTGAGAGACCTTGGAGGGCTGCATTTCCCCCACTGTAACTCTCCCTGGAAAACAAGCAAACATTTTTTTACCTGCAACTGTCCTCTAGGTGGCATGTGGGGCATTTTTTCCCTGGGGGGAATTAAAGGGCCATTCTGATGGTCTTGATGTATTGAGACAACTGGCCCTATAAAGAATGAGAAATTGACAGAGATTGCATCACATCGCTGCTCTAGAGTTATGCAGAGCATCCTACATTTGAGTCAGAATCTGAATGAATATCTGCTAGCGCCTGGGCTAGAGCTTTGTATTCATCACAGTGACTTATTTCAAGATAAGAAGGAGAAAGCAACTAGATTGGAGTGTACAACTGTGGCAATTGGGGGGGAGGATGGGTAGGACAGATTATTGCAAGGACTGTTAAAAAATGCCGGAAGTGGGGAGAAAAATGGAAGAGGTCATAGGTCCACTTCTGGGTTTGAAAAGCAATTATTTTAAAATGTTGAACAGTTTGCTTCAGAGAGCGGCAATTCATTCCTGTCTATGGCCAGGAAAAAAAAGGTAATCTGGGGAGTGTGGTAGGGTTAAGGGTACAAAAACAACCTGAGAGGACTCATGCCTTAGGGGTGTACTTCATCTCCCCTTGATCTTGATTTTCAGGGACCAAATGAGACTCTCAAAAACATATTGTCCCACAGTAGCATGCAACTATCGAATTGTATATAAGGCACCTCAGCCTCTTAGAGGGAAATGGCAGTGGCACTTTAAGGAAAGGCACCAGAGATCCCTGTGTTGCAGCATACAGTGGGGGGGAAAGAGCTGGAAGGAAGAGATCCAGTAGCACCTTTGTGACTAGCTGGGACACTGAGTCATGCCAAAGTACAGCTGCAATAAAGGAGTTATGCCTAAATGTGCTAATGGACTCCTTCATCCTGCCTCCCATTTCCATTTTATCCACCTGCTGAGAAGTGTGCATTTAAAGAGCTCTTTTGCTTCTTTGATGTGAGAGAAACAATGCATGGAGGCAATGTTGCTATGTCTTCCTGCTCCCATTAAAGCACTTACGCTTGCCAGGCTCCCAAGTTAACCAGGTGTGGAAGCATATCTGTGAGTGAGCAATGGGATCAAGTCACAGATGGGAGAGTTACTTTTTTGCATGACCACTCCCAGAATTCCCTGGCCTGTATGGCCACTGGCTGTGCTGATTTGGAGTTTCTTGGGGCTGCAGAGGGGGAAAAAAGTTTCCAAACTATCACATCCTAGGGTGGCAGGATATTGGTTAAGGTTTAAAGCATGAAGACATTCCTTCAGAAATATGACTATCTGAGCTTCTCCCTTCTTGGCCCAGCAAGCCACAGTCTGAAAATTTTATGATCACAGTTAAATGATGTGCTCATTCTTTCAAGTGTAGGTTGGGGCTTGCTTGCATCCCAGGTGATGGTGGTGGATAAATTTTTCAGTTGCTCGATGTGGCTTTGTATCTGCCTTCCTGTCTTAATTTAACTCCGGCAAGGGGAGGGGAACAGCTCCTTGTCGTAAGCAGGAAACATTAAATGATTAAAGTTGATGCCAATTTCCTCTGAATAGCGTGGCGCATTGGGATTATAGGTTAATCAGAGGGCAATGCTCAAGTACTGATTAGCAGATCTTGTTAGGCCTCTTCACTGTTCTCTGGTTTTGAAGAATTAAAATGGTGAAGATGATGGATAACAACACACCTCTTTCTGCCAATAAGTGGCACTTAACTGTGCTCCAACGTCTTCGACCATCAGTCTCATTTGCTCAGCAACAGATGGCTGCGATCGGAGAGCTGCAGCCAGAGACAGAGCAAAGGACAGCATGTGCCAGTGATTTTAATGCCCTTGCATTCACAGATG
The DNA here is from genome assembly GCA_948474755.1 of Ctenosaura bakeri. NCBI lineage: Eukaryota > Metazoa > Chordata > Lepidosauria > Squamata > Iguanidae > Ctenosaura > Ctenosaura bakeri. Next base: position 150,318 of record CAOLHI010000522.1, on the reverse strand, counting down.
GTGTCAGGCCCAGGCTGCAGGATCTGTAAGAGACAGAGAGGAAGAAAAGGCAGCCAATAATGAGAATAGCCAATGGTCTGCTCATGCATGGAGCAGAAATGGGAGCAGTAGGAGGCCTTGGATTTTAAGAACAGGATATTGCGCTGAAGCGTAAGAAGCTTTGGCTTGGCACTCATGGTGGAAGACTGCAGCTCTGACAAATGATGTCTGGCATGGCAGCCGCCTGGCCCTCATCCCTGCCTGCCTCCAGAGTTGTGCTGTGCCTTCCTTCTCCATCATCCCTTCCAATGTCAAATAGTTACATGAACATAAAGGATAAATGAACACTGTCAGAACACCCCAATTTCTTGGCCTTGGAGGAATATCAGGATGGAATGGTCAATGAGATGTTGCTCTAGCATGGTTTCCACATGGGTCTTCTTCTTTTTTTTTAAGCTATAGATAGGGGTGCGGTAAACAGCATGTTAGAGAGCCAATGTGATGTAGTAGTTTGAGCATTGGACTCTGACCTTGGAGACCAGGGTTTGATTCCCTGCTTGGCCATGGAAACTCACTGGTGACCTTGAATGTGTGTCTTAGCCCCAGGAAACCCCATGATAGACTTGGCTTAGGGTCACCATAAGTCAGAAACAATTTGAAGGAGCATAACAGCAGACAGCAAGTTGCATTTTTAAGGCTCTGTCTAAAGTGCTGAGCCTATTTTGCAGATAAACTCATGAAATAAAGCCCAGGGCAGATCGATGTTACCACAGCATGGAATCCACCCCAACATGAAAGCCACTGGAGGTTGAGAAAGGGTTACAGCTCCTAGTTAACTTGGCTAGTTAACCACATTAGCTAATCAATTCTGGGAGCTGTAGTCCAGAAAAAGGAATTTTCTCAGTTAACTGATAAACCTGCAAGTCAGTAAAATCAAGGTTAGCTCCTCTCTCCTCTGGGAAGGTTTACTGTTTAACATCCACTTCAGTTGTTCTCTATCTCTTCTCCTTCCTTCCGCTTACAACACATACATCATCTTCTGTGTCTCATCTAGTTCCGTGGTTAATCATTTTTGATTGGTAGCATTTGGCAGAAATCAGCTCTAGCAATCTGGTATTGCGCATAAAAGTGGATTTGCTTTTGTAGGCTCTCTTGCTTCAATGTCTAGGGAGGCACATTAAGGGCTCAGTGTCATGAGAGACTTAATCTAGATTAATAACCTGCTAATTTGCTTCACTCTCATATTTGTTTGCATGGACACCAGGCCTCAGAGGAAAAGCAGGGAACTGCTTTGTGGCATCTAATTGGCTAAGGTTCATGGCATTTTGGCATGGGATTTTCCCCCCATAGCCTTCTACTTAGGGATGTAATTCTTCACTAAGTTTATTTTCAATGGAAACAGAAAGTAATTTTAGCAATTTTCTTTGCAATGCAAGAAAGTTACATCTATTTGCCATTTGGGATTTGCCCTGCACAAATGTGGCAGAAAATGCTGTTTCTGCACAGAAAATACTGTTTTCTGGGCAAAACAACCACATGTAGATTCTGTGCAGAATAAGTCCCAAACTTGGGAAGATTCTTATCTGTTGAGGATTGTTCGTGTCAAAATTTCTCTATATTCAAAAAAAAAAAATGCTTAAAAGCCACTCAAAAAACAATGTTTCTCAAAACATACAAAAAAATTTTTTGAAATATTTTCAAACAACATTTCCATTCCTGCTCCTACTATAGACTTAAAACTTCTAAATATCTTCATGAGTCACTGAGCAAGATGGACTGGCAACTAGCATTTTACTGACCCAAGCCATAAAAATGATTTCTTTGGAGGTTGTCAAAATTTGGGATGTTAAAAAGTCAGGAAACTCATGCTTCCATCATGCCCATCTTGTAACATACAGTAGGACCTCCACATTTGTGGGTTTAAATTTCATAGAGTTGATTATTTGCAAGTTTCTTCAGCCCTTGTCTTTCCCTACATCAGGGGCTTCTTTTCTGGGGAAATCTTCCTTCTCAGCAGCTCCAATCACACTATGCAACCTTTGAAAACCCACCCTGCTCGTCCTCCTCCTCCTCCACCACTACCAGCTGCTGAATGGTCAGCTAAAGACAACTCACAGCCCAGTTTCTCAGTACCACAAGCCCTCTCTCTCCATCAGCAGGTTGTTTATGGTGTACTACATGGAAACAAGAGCAGGAAGGCAAAGGCATCTAAAATAAGTAAAACCAGGCTGTGGTGTCCTTGAGGCCATATTTATATGAGCTGCTTTGTAATCTCTCTCTCTCTCTCTCTCTCTCTGTGTTTTAAGCTGCAAATAGAAAACCAGCTTATTAAGGAAAATGTTCTGATGCAACCTGATCTTTGAAACCTAGTTTCCTGTGGAGAGTCATTCCGCCAAGTTATTTTTCTACCAGTAATCAGAAATGGTACCTTCGAAACTTCCCTGTAGGGTTACTAGATTTCAGGGCTAGTCACCAGAGTCGGAGAGAAAGGTGCTAAAGGTACAAATTTTCCAGTTTTGGTGGGTTCAGTTCTAGGCAAGACGAAAGTGGTTGTTGTTGTTGTGGCTTCAGGTTGTTTCCAACTTGTGGTGACCCTAAGGCAAACCTGAAGGCCAGTGTGATGTAGTGGTTTGAACATTGGACTGTGAGGCTGGAGACCAGGATTTGATTCCCTGTTTGGCCATGGAATCCCCCTGGCTGGCCTCGGGTGTATCACTCAGCCCCAGAAAATGCCATGAAAGATCCACCTTAGGATCTCCATAAGTCAGAAATGACTTGAAGGTACACACCACCACCACCAACAAGAACAATGAAAAGGTGAATCTATCACAGGGCTTCCAGGTGCTTAGAATGTGTGATGAGCCCAAGGTCACCCAGTGGGTTTCTATGGTTCAGTGGGAAATTGAACTCTGGTCTCCAGGGTTGTGGTTCAGTGCTTAAACCACTATGGCCCTCAAAGAGGAAAGGGGGCTGTGTGCAAAATTCCAACTTACCTGGTAGTAGCCCCTTTAGCTAAAACATGTTTTTTCTCTGTGTTTGTGCCTATAAAACTGTGAGCAACTGTATTTGGTACTTAATGCATGCTGCTGAATGATATCATTGAGGGGTGGTAGTGGTCCCTAGTCTCAGATTTGGCCCTAACAAACCTCAGGGCTTGGGGTGATCCAGAACTGGCTACCTGACCACCGTATCACCTTCTGTGATAATGGGGACATACAGTGCCACAAAGCTCATTGATGGGCTTTGGGTGAATCAGTGTCTTTTGATCAAAGATCCACCAGGTTGTTGTAAGACCAAAATGGCACATATCCAGAAATGCTACCACTGATTTTAGAGAAACACAAATAAACTGAGGACTATTTTTAATCTGAGAAGCTGTTGCATAGAATCAAAGAATCATAGAGTTGGAAGAGACCCCAGGGGCCATCGAGTCCAACCCCCTGCTATGCAGGAACACCCATGAAAGCATTCCCAACAGATGGCCATCCAGCCTCTGCTTAAAAACCTCCAAAGAAGGAGACTCCATCACACTCCATGGCAGCAGATTCCACTGCTGGACAGCTCTGACTGTCAGGAAGTTCTTCCTGAGGTTCAGGTGGAATTTTCTTTCCTGCAGCTTGAATCCATTATTCCTTGTCCTGGTCTCTGGAGCAGCAGAAAACAAGTCCTCTCCTTCCTCTACATGGCATCCCTTCAAATATTTAAACATGGCTATCATGTCCCCTCTTAACCTTCTCTTCTGCAGACTAAACATACCCAGGTCCCTAAGGCGTTCTTCATAGGGTATGGCTTCCAGACCCTTCACCATTTTGGTCACCCTCCTCTGGACATGTTCCAGCTTGTCGACATCCTTCTTGAACTGAGGTGCCCAGAACTGGACACAGTATTCCAAATGAGGCCTAACCAATGCAGAATAGAGTGGTACCATTACCTCCCTCAATCTAGACACCATACTCCTATTGGTGCAACCAAGAATCATGTTGGCTTTCTTGGCTGCCCCATCACACTGGGCATAAAACTGAACCCCATTTTGCAACTGGGAGCTGTTGCATGCATAGTAGGGATGTTAAGAATATTCTCCAGTTTTCTTATCATCAACAATAAAAAGAAAGTTTCTCACAACATGCTAATACACCCTGCTGATAGAATGCTACCAGTGAATTTTTTGTTTTGCAAAATGTGATTTTTTTTTGAAAAATGTGAAAATGAAATTCCTAAATACCTAATGCATATCTTATTTAGAATTGCTAGGGTTTGGATGTGAATGAAACACAGTCCGTTAGTATGGAGCTCAGTTTTTATTGTTTGCAAAGGAAAGAGGAAGCTGCAGTCTCTGTGCACCCGAGTGCAAAGCCTTGTTTTGAAAACTGTGACTACTCTGAGAAATGAAAAGCGGGGTTAAAAATGCATCTGGTAGTGGGAAGAGAGGACTTTCATTGCGTTGCAAGCACTCACAAATTCGTCACTGTAATGTTTTGCTTCCTCATCATCAGCATCTTCTTACAGCACATGGGCAACCGCAACCACATCCTCTCTCTGGGTTCTCCCTGTAGGTTTTCCTGTGCCGCTTGCTCTGATAGACAGACTGCGCCCTGTGTGCAGCAGAGTATGCTAGAGGAAGGATGAGAAAGACCTTATCTTTTCTGAAGCTCCAAATGTCCTATTTGAATCCTTATTAGGCTGCATCCAAGAAGATGAGGACATGTGCCCCTTCTCATAGTGCTTGTGACATCAGCTGCTGAATGGGAATGTAGTGGTTTCCCCCAGTGGTCTGCTGCTCAGACTGCAGGGCTGTAAACATTCTGTCAGATCAGGGGATCAGACTGGCCTGTTAACATCACCTGGTCTCCATTCTGAGCTACGGAGCAAGTATCCAAGGTGGAACCACCTGCAGTTTCCACATCTGCAATGGCCCTCATGATTCAGTGCTCCTAATTCAAAGCCCATAATACTTTCTGGAAGTTGAGGGTAGAATTCTGTTGCCTATGGAGCTTCAGAGTAGAAGATAATCATATGTGGCATTCATTTTTACTTTCATGGTTCTAAGGATGTCTCAAAGGTTATACTCCCTGCCTCTCAAAAATAACATTATGGCAGATGAAAGACCAGTCTCGTCCCAATTTTTGGGGGGCAGAAGGGGAGGGGAGGCTTGCTTCCTTTATGCTTCATAAGAAGGAATATTCAGTTCTACCACTCTTCCAGTTGGTTCACTACTGCTGGTTGTCCAGGGAATGCAGAGCTGACATTCTGATCTCTACCATTGGCCAGAAGAATGAGTTGTTAGATCAGTTTCAGGACCTCCATCCAAGCAAGGACCTCCATCCAAGCAAGACCCCTAGAATGGAAAAAACCCAGAGCTCAGAAAACTTGCTTTTTGGACTGTGAGTCTGGGAATTCACAACCAGCAGTCCAAAAAATAAAATTACATAGTTGAAAAAGTAACTTTTCCAAGCTCAGCAAAGATCTGGCTGGCCCTCACTGAATGTGGATTTCCAATTCACCCCTTCATCCTTGCACGTTAGAGTGATCTCTCTCCTCTGTATTTTCCTTCTGGAATCCTTCTTTTGTGTGTTTTCTCAGGTGAGTTTATAAACCTGAGGCCAAAGGTGGCCTCTCACCTTTTTTTTTTTTTTAAATCGAGGAACACTGCTCTGTGAGATAGTTTTGTCTAAAAAGTGATCTGGAGACTTAAACTAAAGTTTAAGTAAAAAGAAATAAATGACAGTAATCGTGACTTTACTAGGGACAAGTCCCATTTTCTTGTATTTACTGCAAATCACTTGTGTGTGTATATGTATGCTTTTCCACTGTTCAGGAGGCAATGTAATACCAAGGATGTCTTCATAGTTGTTTTTTTTAATGTTAGTGTTAGTTTGCTTCAGCTTCTTCCCCTAGTTTATGAGAAGTTAAATATCTGAGTAGGAGGTGGATTCATTATGAGCATTAGGGCAAAATGATAGCGCCCCTGCCTACATGTTTACTTGTCGAAGTTGGTGACGTTCATTTTGAATTCTTGCTATACTATACCATTCTGTGTTGTGTTTTCTAACAAGTTGTGAATCACTAAAAGCTCTCCACCCTCTCCCCAAAAAAACCAAAGAAACTTTAATGGTGTTCTAAAGGGGGATGTTCATAACTCTTAATTTAGATGCAAATATAAATTTAGCATTCAGATTTATATTAGGTGAACGCTGAAAACCTTTCCAGAAGGAAAGTGAAGAATACCATCCATGTTTTTACTCCTTTCCACTGCTCAGTCCCTATTTTCAGCTTGGGGGAGACAGAACAGCTGTATGAATTTTCAAAAACTCCATTTGTCACCCATCCCATCCAGTAGAAGCAAACAAGCGAGGCTTAAAATGAATGTACATGGGGAAAGAGAAAAAAAAATACAACAAACAAATATTCTTGTTGCGAATCTTAGGCCATCCTGTGCGTCCTCAAAACTAACACCCAAAGAAAACAAAATAATGTAACAGATAGTTCCACAATAAAATGTTGTTAATGGAATGTTGAATATTAATTACAGAACACCACCCACCCACTAGTCTGTGTGACTAGTGTACCCAATTTCACTTATCTGCACTGAAACATGATCTGAAAATGTTAATTTGAATCTCCTTTTTGACCCTGTTGTTGCTAACTTTTATGTTTTTTGGGTCATGCGCTGACTTTGGATTACAAATAATGGCTTCCCCTAGTTTCTAAAGTTCTGTCCAGTTTCAGAGCTGCCTCTCCAAGCTGCATACCCATCTCAATACCTATGTCATTCATCTTATTGAAAAAATAGCATTCCCTACTATCCATGTTTTTCATTGTCCATGGTATGTCTCGGAACATATCTCCCATGCATATGAGAGATGTATATAAAATACAACCCCACCCCCTTTTCGTCATTGCTGTTCAGGCTGTTTTTTGTTTTCTAATCTCACTTTTAGATTCTTCCACTATTTCCATTCATTCTTCTGTTGTCCATGTGTGTCTTCCTTGTAGCTGTTCTTCTTGGATAGCCTCTCCTCTGATGGTTATCCACTCTGTTTCTCACCTCCTCTTAGATTCCTTTTCGTTCTTCTTGTGTGTTTGTCCACCATTTTTTAAATCATTTACCTCTTTCTCCATGTACATTTTCCACTCCTCTGTCTCTTGTCTCCTCCACCAGCTCTTCCCTCCCTCTCTCTTTCTCTGTTCCTCCTTCTCTCTTCTCAGTCCATCACTCCTAATTTTTTCCTTCTCTTTCTTTATATAGGCCATCCCCTTTCTTTCCCTATGCACATGAAATTATGGACCACCAGCTTCAAGATGTTCCTTTCCCAGTTCTTCTCTCTCTTGCTCTCCAGTTCTTCTTATAGATGTCTGCTACTTCACTCCTCTTGCTCCCACCACCACCACTGCCTACCACAGAGTTAAAAATGGGAGGGGAAAATGGAAAAGGTGGGAACAGTGGGAGGGTGTTGCTTTGAAAAAGCTATTCACCATATCCTTTTTAGGAAAATGCCAGAAAATTACATCAAATTATGTTTTCAAAGCAAGGTACTTAATGTTTTGTGGGGTACTCTTGCTCAGGGTCAACAATGTCCTTTCCCAGAATACTCCATTCCTCTTAGTGTTATCTCCTTCCACCTCTGATAATCTTCTAGAACGTCCTAGCTTCTGAGAATGCTCAGTTGCCATGGGATTGTTTTGTGGGCATCTCTTCCTTCACATTTCTCTATACTTTTTGAAAACTTTAATCTATACTTTTTGAAAACTTTGGAATCTTCCTGAGCATGGCTCTGCTTGTGCGTGGCTAGTGCCATTTTGAAGAATTTGTCTACTATCACTGTGTAGGCTTAGGAGTACATAATAACATAATTTTTCTTCTCTGAAATGTTGGGGGATTTAGAAAGAAATCACCTATCAATCTGACTTGGGAAATTTCCCAGGGCTGGTCTTCTGTTCCTGCAAACCAGACTTGTCTTGCATCCTTGGCTATATCTTCCCAATTCTATTCCATTCCATTCCATTCTTGTATTTGTAAAACACTATTGCGATTGGCCCCTGTCTCATGTACCAAATTGGACCAGCAATAAACGTTACAATTTGGAGTGCTCCTGTTCATGGATTTGGCCAACTAGCCTGCCAGTACATTTTCCCAGATGGGAAATTTCCATGTCTTTACATTATAAAATGATTTTTTTGCCTCTGATCACACGTGCCTAGTCAACTCAAGAAAATTTTCCATTTTGGTGTGCTCCCGTAGATGTTTTCAGCCAACTAGCCAGCCAGCACCCTTTCCTGGGATCATAGAATCATAGAGTTGGAAGAGACCCCAGGGGCCATCCAGTCTGACCCCCTGCTATTCTACCCCATTTCCTTCCTATTCTTCTGATTTCCCATTCTTGTGGATGTTGAATATGTTCAGTCCTCTTTGTGATCCTCTTGTATGTTTGTGTTTGTGTGGAGATTCCCCCTCCATAAATATATATATATATATTGATATTTCTTATAATGTTGGTTTCCCTAGCCTAGCTGATTCCTTCTGTTTATGGACCATTGATGTTATTTGGGTTTCTTGAAAATCATTTCCCATATGATTACACAGTGAGGTTCTGTATTGCTAGGTTCTTATTTTGAGAGAGAGGGGGGTATGCCAGGACATTTGGGTGAACACAAAGCCCTTTGCACCCTATTCTGATTCATATTCTCTTCTTAACTCCGCAGGCCAAAGTAGAGCTGAACTCATAAGAAGTCTATGGAAATTAAGTAGCCTCACTTTGTGCAGGATTGACTCCCTTCCATCTTCCTGTTTGACATGAGAACACTAAATTCCGCAAAGAAATAGATCCTTGTCTGATTTACAGTCTCTTTCATGTCAACCTTGCTCGGGTCAGGACAAGAACAAGGCAATAAGGGGTTGGCACTCTTCATATGATATTGCCTTTTGGGTCACCTTTCTTGTTGTGCAGCATTAGCCATCTGTTGTGCCAGACATGGTGAAGATTTTTTCCCCCTGTATTTTGAGTGAATGTTTAACTTTTGATGAATGCTCTATTGTTCTGGGCAGGCAGCAGGATGAATACTGTGCGACTTGGAAACTTTACAACCCAGACACCTTGTTCTAGGTACCATGCTGAGTTTATACAAAAACAGAAGTACAGTAAGTGCCTTATTTTGGGAAGGTGTGACCTTCTTGTAGCACCTTTGATGGATTTAACCCCTTAGTATCTTTCTGGAAAACTCTGCCTAGTGACTTCTGAGCAAAGATCCTTTCTATCAGAATAACACAACTCTGTAGTATTCTGTTAAGAACATGAGAAGAGTTAGGTTGGATCAGACCAAATAACCTGTCCAGTCCAAGATTCTGCTCATATGCTGGCCAATCAGTTGACCATGGTAGATGCACCAACAGGATGTAAATACAGGACATAAGCATGTTCTCCAGTGACTGATCCACAGAGGCATACTGGAGGCCAAGGGGGACCTTCAAGTAGGCGTGGCTGTCAGGGACAGAAGATGCTCAGGCAGCTTGACAGATCCATGAAGAGAAGCACAGACTTGCACCATCCATATGTATGAGGAAATGGCTGGGTCTCATGGGTGCTGATCAGGCACAGACTGTGGATTTTTGTTTGTAGGGTCTGGAAGCCTGGGCACAGGCTGCTAAGTTTGTATTTCTCCCTCAGAGGCAGCGTCTGAAGCAACAAGGGGAAAATTGTAACAAACAACACATCAAACACCAAATTGATGACACCAAATCAGGAGGGGTTGCTAATACCCCAGAGGACAGGATCAAATTTCAAAATGACCTTGACAGATTGGAGAGCTGGGTCAAAGCTAACAAAATGAACCTCAACAGAGAGAAATGTAAAGTCCTATACTTAGGCAGAAAAAATGGAATGCACAAATATAGGATGGGGGAACACGTGGCTGGATAGCAGTACATGTGAAAGAGAGTCTAGCAGAGGATAGCAGTACCTTTGAAAGACTCCTGGAGTCTTGGTAGATCATAAGCTGAACATGAGTCAGCAGTGTGATGCGGCAGCCAAGAAAGCCAATGCAATTCTTGGTTGCATCAATAGGAGTATGGTGTCTAGATCGAGGGGGGTAATAGTATCACTCTATTCTTCATTGGTTAGGCCTCATTTGGAATATTGTGTCCAGTTCTGGGCACCTCAATTCAAGAAGGATATCGACAAGCTGGACCGTGTCCAGAGGAGAGTGACCAAAATGGTGAAGGGTCTGGAAGCCATGCCCTATAAGGAGCAGTTTAGGGAGCTGGGTATGTTTAGTCTGCAGAAGAGAAGGTTAAGAGGGGACATGATAGCCATGTTTAAATATTTGAAGGGATGTCATGAGGAGGGAGCAGGTTTGTTTTCAGCTGCTTCAGAGACTAGGATAAGGAGCAGTGCATTCAAGCTGCAGGAAAGGAGATTCCACCTGAACCTCAGGAAAAACTTCCTGACGATCAGAGCTGCCCGGCAGTGGAATATGCTGCCTTGGAGTGTGATAGAATCTCCTTCTTTGGAGGTTTTTAAGCAGAGGCTGGATGGCCATCTGTTGGGAATGCTTTCATGGGTGTTCCTGCATAGCAGGAGGTTGGACTGGATGGCCCTTGTGGTCTCTTCCAACTCTATGATTCTACAGTTCTATGATCCAGTGGATTTTTGCCAGAGGGTTGATTTCAATTTTTTTTTAAAAAAACAGTTGTTGCTCTGTACCTGAGTGAGTTTAAATAAAAGGGATGTCTAATGCTGGCAGAGGGACTTTCATCCATGAGCTGAACATTTCAGGTAGAATTGTCACCTTGCAACCCATTAAAGCTCCATTTTGACCAGTATGTAAAACTACAGTGGGTCCTTCCACCCAGGGATGTAACTGCGGAGGGAGAGGACAAAATGAAGTCATTGCTCCTCCAAATGCAAATTCTGCCTTTCCCCAATGAAATTTTCCTTCAGTCTCCAAATTTCTGGTGTTGCTGAGTGAGTTATTGAAAATCATTCTTATATTTTCTCTGATTGCATTATCTTGGCAAATTTGCTTGCTCCTTTTCTCTGGATGCCTCAACTCTATTTCTAAGTGTTCAATTGACATTTTAAGCTACTGCAGTGCTAGAAATTTGGGACAGAAGGAAGAATCTCCTTGAGGGGTGCAGAATTTTTATTTGTGGGGAACATCCTCATTTTGTTTACCTGTAGCTGTGTGTGCGCGTGTGTGCGCATGTGTGCGTGTGTGTGTGTCTGCCTTCAAGTCACCTGTCACTTATGGTATCCCCATGAATTTCATGGGGTTTTCTTAGGCAAGGAATACTCAGAATTGTTTTTGCCATTTCTTTCCTCAGAAATACAGCCTATAGAACCTGATAGGTTGTCTCCCATCCAAGTATTATCCAGGGCTGACCATGCCTAGTTTCCAGGATCAGACAGGACCTGGTACCCTTCGGGCAGGGGTGTCAAACTTAATTTCACCTTGGGTCACATCAGCATTATGGTTGCCCTCAAAGGGGCTGGTTGTATCTGTAAGACAATATAAATGTATCTGCTCTTTTATCATATTAAATAATTGCCTTTGCATCCAATTCTTACTGGTTTTTAAATTGCCTTCCCTCTGCATCAACTTTTCTTTTCTTGAATATTTTAGGGCTATTTGATCATAGTTTATGGTTCCTATACCTCTGTAAAGTGACAGAGAATTAGTCAGCATATCCGAAGTGTGCCACTTTCTGCTCCCCAGACCCTCTCTGTGCCTCTTTCTGCTTCTCCCCTCACCTATGGCTCTTTCTGCCCTCCTGCCCCTCTCTGTACCTCGTGAGCCCGATCCTCACATTGGAGGCCCCCAGCTGCCAGTATTCTGAAGAGGGGCCAAGCAGCCGGCACTCGCAATCTACTTCTACTTCTGACTACTCTGTCCAGTTCTTACGAGCCATGTAGAGTGTTGCCACAGCAGTGCTCTGATGGCGAGACTTGGAGAAAGGAGCAATCAGAAGTAGAACTAGATCACGAATGCTGGCTGCTGGGCCCCTCTTCAGAATACTGGCAGCTGGGGACCTGCAATGTAGGGATCAGGCTCACCAGTCGGGAGCGGGGAGTGCTGCAGCTGCAGGAGAGGTGTGAGGGCCACACGAAATGGCCTGGCGGCCTGGATTCAGCCTGCAGGCCTTGTGTTTGACACATGTGCATTAGGGTATTTAGGTCCTCCCGCGGTAGATAAACCACTGTTGCAAATGACCAGTGATATTATAGTGAGAGTTCAGACATAACTTGCTCTCAAGCCCATTTATTTGTCATTCTAGCAGTACTTAGGGTCACCTTCTGCACCACATTTCAAGTGAGTTAATTCTCCTCCTGTTAGCTTTCTTCATTATCTGGCGTTTACAACCATACGTAAAGATTGGAAATATTATGACAGGGATGATTCTGACTTTGGTTATTTAATTTGTAATTAATTCCTTTCCACAATAGCGGAGGTGTAACTAGGTTACACAACAGTTGTGACTCAGTGGAAGATAGCATCACTCTTTTTGTGATATAACTGTAACTTCATAGTTATTCATATAGCTGTGGGGTTGTGGAGAAGGAACATCACACAGTTAAGTGCTGGCTCAGTGCTCATGCTATGCCTTGTGCTTTGTTGTATGTATTGAAGTGGTGACAAGGTGGATTAAAGAAGAGTGTTTTGTACCACAAGGTGCTGACTTGTAGTAGTCAGATATCTTTTCTTTTTTTTTAAAAAAAAGTGACTAAAAGTGGCTTTTTTTTTTTTTTTGAGAAACAGGAACTTAAAGAGTTCCTTTAAAATTGTACTTGTGATGGTAACCAAGTACTTTGGGGGCCTTACAGCAGTAACAGTGGCAACAAACTATCATGTTTACATTCCCATCCGGAAATGTCTGCTTGTCAGAAATTCAGAAACTCTGAACCACATTTGGCACTTGAGGATCCTTTAACTAGGTCATGCCTAAGATTTTACCTAGGACATTCTGCATGCAGAATCTCCAAGCTGTAGCACTGAGCAAAACAAAGTTTTTTTTGGTTTTTCATTTGTTGTAACAGCGAAGTTAGTAGAAAAAGGTTGGCATCTTTAGTAAATTATTAATAAACAAACAAAAAATCTAATTCAGACATATTTGCATTAGAAAGGGCAAAACCATTTGGAGTGGTTTGCGTCTTGTGCCCTAAATATTGTAATCCATCAGACCTAAGGAACCAAAAAGCAAGAAGCAGTATTTTTCAAAAATCCAGGAAAATTAGGTTTGGGCTGAAGAACCAACTGCAAAATGTGAGATTTATGGGCTCCTTAGCATAGCCTCTCTTTTGACTAACGATTAACTTCCTTGAATTAAGTTCTTGCTGAAATTCTAACTGAAGTCAATCCAGTTAAAAATAAATTTAATTAAGTTGCCCTTTCCTTTCAGAAAATTTCTACGTTAATTGATTTAAATTAGTTTGTTCCTGTCACCGTGTGTGTATGTGTCTTGCATGCATGTGTGTATACCTGCTGTTAGCACTGTGATTCTCCATGTTTTACAATACAAACAACCTGCATGATTTAATCCAGAAAAATAGCAAGAACAAAATATGATTTAGGATATGATTCTGTATTGGAAAGGAAGTCTGTTCATCTCCTCTACCCCTTCATCCCTGCCAACATTTATCTGTCTGTCTGTCTGTCTGTCTATCTATCTATTTGGACAGATTAAATAAACAAAGATTTTGCACTTTCGCGTTTACTCTACAGCAAAAAGTGGCTAAAGCTGGTTGATAACGTGAGTTTCATGATGCATTCATGGGCCTCTCTGCTATTCTGCAACAGCCATCTGCAGCATCAGACTGCTAAATAAATTGTGAACTTACACCTTGAAGTCCTTTGGTGACAGCAGGTTGAGAGCACCGTTGTGCAAAAACCCGTCACCGGCGTGTGGCGAATGATCAATGCTGGCAAGAGTGCTCTGCTACGTCCTCAGCCTAAAACTGTTATAGTTTTCTACCTGAGGCTGGTGATAGCTTAAAAAGCTCCATGGCCTGCCTATCAATGTCTCAGGCTAGCAGCCTCAGCCAGCAAAGTTGCTTATAGCTTTTGCAGGTTGCTCCTTTTTCTCTTTTTGTCTCAGTTTGGTTTTTTTTTTTTTTTTGAAACTTCACACAGCCCCATGTACGTGGGGATAAGTCCAGGCACCTTTTTTGAATGTCAGCTTTTTTTCTTTCTTTTTCAGAGTTTGTTTTTAGACCTCTTACCTATGGAGATGGAAGGAAAATGATGCAGGCAGCATTCTGAATGCTTACCTATATGTAGCCTTTGTTCCTGCTTTCCAGTGTTTTCAGCCCATGAGTACCAAGTCTTTGAAAGGATCTACAAGCACTAAGTACGCTTGTGATTAAATCTTAGAAAATTACAAAATCTCTGAAAGTCCCGAGTTTTGATCCAGTACATACTGATTTTATTTTAGAGATCCACATGACATTTTCTTCATCCCAGAGTATTTTCTGGGAACTCCCAGTGTTACCAGTGCTGACCTTCATTCCTGCTTCTCAGGTCAGTTTACATTAACCAGGTATTTTCCAAAATAAAATGCATCTCTACTTGGTGGTCCATTTGTATTATTCCGGAACTACCTAAAATGGCCACTATCAGCAAACCCAGCTATCGTTTCCAGGACACAGATTCAACAGAGATCAAGGAGTAAGGTTAGTGGTAAAACAAAATGATTCTGATGCCCAACTGGTTTAACATTCCTAAAGCACTTCAGCATTTTGACTGTAATTTCTGAATAATGATAATGCTGTCATATCCTCAGTCTAAAATTGTTAATAATAATGGAAATCAGTTTCTGAAATTTTGCATGAGGCTGGGTGTGACTTGTGATAAGTTGGAGAGAGAGAATGTACAGAATACAAGAAAGGGGGGAATGAGGCAATCCCAGGATATTTCAAGAAAGAGTTGGGATGCAAAACTGAATATGCAGGAAAATCAAAACAAAAAGAACTGTAAAGTCTTGATACTTCCAGTGGTTTGTTTTTTTTCCTTTCTGGATGAGCCCTATGAGTATGTAAGGGTATGATAACATTTTATGTGGAATGCACAGCTGGTAGAATATCTTTCCCCTGCTTTCCCCCACGTTTTAGCTTTATGAAGGAAGGTCTGATTTTTATTGAGACCTCCACACATTTACTATTACTAATATCAGTATTAGTATTTTTATTCATATCCTGGGTTTCTCCAGGTTCAGGGTTTACACACTGAAAAAGTAACAGTCAAAAACATACAAGAAGTCAACATTAAAACTGAATAAAATTATTTTTAATGAACAATTGGAATGTGTCATACTTTTGGAGAACAAGTGGTATTCTGTGTGGAACTAGGTATAGTTCCAAGCCTTCCCAAGACTTCATTTGGTGCTAGAAACTGACAGACATTAATGCTATAAGATCAGCTTTATAGATGCTAAATGATACAGCAGATAATATACAATGGAAGGACATTCAAGCTCATTCACTGGTGGTGTCCAGCATCCTCTCACAGCCAATGGTGGAACCGGACCCTTAAGCAACTAATTCTGCATAGATTATCCCTAGTTGGCAATTCACATTCCCCATTGTTGGCTTACTGGGATCCCTGGGTTTGACTGGAAACCCTCCAGGGTGAGGCTGATAAAAGCTGGACTCTCAAGGGTTATAGAGTACAGAAGTAAACAAAGAATATCAAAGAGTGCAAGCATGACCCATTCCTCCTCCTTAGTAGAGATCTGTGTAAGCAGGTTAGCAACAAATTTGTTTCCTCAGTCCATTCTTTATATTCATATCTTTTCCGAGCCTCAGACATCTAAGTTATTGCAAAAAGGATCAAACAAGATAATTAATGGTGTAGTGGTTTGAACATTGGACTATGACCTGGGAGACCAGGGGTTGATTTCCCACTTGGCCATGGAAAGGCACTGGGTGATCTTGGATGTGTCACACACACTCAGCCCAAGGAAACCCCATGATAGAGTCACCTTAGGGTCACTCTAGGTCAGAAATGACTTGAAGGCACACAACAACAACATACTGCTGGGCAACTGTTAATGTTTGGCAATGGTTCCCATAGGGATGCTAAAATCCAACTGCCTAGTGGCAGAGTTTCCATTGGGGAATTTTAGCTGAGCAGCTTTTTGCATGACAGCTGGCACCATCTATACAGCCCTTAAAGAAACCAGAAGACAAGTAACAAGGAAACACTTTTCCCAATCCACTTGTCACTACCTGTGATTTTCCATGACAATTCAGTGCACTATGGAAGGTGCCAAAACAAGGGGGTGAGAGAGAGCGCTTCACCAAGACATTGTCTGAAGGCACATTGGTACTGTCATTGAGGTATGATGGTGCTGTGGACCAAACCAGAACTGGCAACATTTATGTAAAAGTCATTACAAACTCTGGTGGTAAAGACCTGTTCTTTCTAATTGCCAATGAAGCCTGCAACCATGGAGCAAAAGGAATATTGACAATGTCTGCAGCAACACAGTTGAATTCAGAGCCACAAGACGTATTTTCATCTGTAACCACGGAGAATACGTACATGGAGCAGCCTGGTAGTAACTCCTAATAAGTTTGTTTTTTAGTTTAAGTATATTTCTTTTAGCTTTTTCTCTTTTGTTTGTGTTAAGAAACAACCTAGTTCCTGATTAAAGCTTATATCGCCAACTGCACAAAAAGCTATTTCTTACTGCACATTTTGTCTTCCTACTGCACAAGGTATGTCCAGCTACACATCAGAATACTATCTGTATGTGCTGATGTCCTGTGTATGGGCTTCCCAGAGGTAGCTAGTTGATCTCCATAGAAAAAAAAATTATGCTGGATTGCACGGTCCTTTGTTCTGATCCAACTGACCGCTTACAATCTTATGGTTCAGGGACCCAGAAGTTCTTGGTAAATGCATCTTATTATAGTAAATGCTTCTTTTAAAAACTTCTAGTGCTGTGCCAAATTTCCTGTTTCTCCTTCATTCCTCCTCCCTTGATGATGATGATTATTTCCTTTTCTCAGTTTACTCTGTTGTACGTTTAAAAGTCAGTTGCTAAGCAGCAATCTGGCTGAATCACCCCAGTGTTGTTGTTTGGAGGACAATTTGTGCATGCTTGTGTGTGTGTGTGTTTTTATACATTCTGTATTCTAGAGATTGGTTCCCTCAAGTGGTCTTAAATTCTTCAAATGCTAAATCCGTACAGAGGTTTTTCCTGATGTTCAGATAATAGACTTGAGACAATTAATGGATCACTTTCACTTGTCAGTTAACACTTGCTTTTAAAAAAGAAAAAAAATATTTCTGGCATTTTTTCTTTTTTAAAATCTGGACTCATGTAAACAATTCAGAAGGACAAATTCCCTTTTTTCCCCTTTTCCTCTTTCCGAAGCAGTATTGAAAAAAATCTCTATCAACTCTGAGCCTGAAGCAGAGTAGATCCCTACTCCATAGGCATGTTTGCCTCAGGTTGTTCTATCAAAATGAGTTTTGTTACACAAATCATGTTACCTTCCTTAGTCCCAGCCACAGTGAATCATAAGCGTATCAAACTCAAGCAAGCAGCCAATCAACTTTATTACAGCTACAGATCAGTCATAAAAAGGACAAAAGCAAAACCTAGGAGAAAATCACAGCTGGGAAAGAAACAGCTCCCAAGTACAATGAATTCCTGTACATATTGACAAGGGGCAGTTCAATGGCTAGTTTTTAGATCAGTACTAAATAGCATTCACTAGGTTTAGGGTAATCCATGATAGGATTTATCCATCTTGTTCCTAATAGAACAGGATAACATACAAAATTTTCTGACTGTCATAAAAATATTCTTGAGAAGAAACTGAAATTAAAAATGAGGTACAAAAAACTATCAGATCTGTCTAGAAACTTTTCCAAAAGCAAATGTGTAACCTGGAAATGAATGTCCTAGGTAACACAGGCAGTATAGGAGAATGTGATTAGTTGGTTGTTGTGGGTTTTCCGGGTGTTGAGGCCGTGTTCTATTAGTATTTTCTCCTGTCGTTTCGCCTGCGTCTGTGGCTGGCATCTTCAGAGGATAATGTGATTAATTGTTTTGGCCATGCCTGACAGATCAAACTAATATCTCAGTATTGTCTAGGTTTTAATTTTCTACCCTTTATGCCTGGGAAACAGCATGTAAGAATCACAACTTAAGGTTAAAGGGTAAAATCCAGTGCAATTAAATAGTGCAAATTAGAACTATGTAAATAAAACACTATTAAGTATTTTGGATCCCGTCCCCTGAACGTCTTGCATAATATCTGTTGGTAAAGGCTGACAATCTGCACCACAATATGAATCATACTTAAGTTTTCCCATGTGAACCAGTTCTAGAGATATTCTTAGACCATACAAGAACTAGGGGGGAAAAAATCAGTAAATAAGTGAAACTTAAGTGCAACTGAATCCGAAAGTTAAATGGCTTCATTTCATGATTCTTTTTTTTTTAAAGACAGAGTTTTATAACTTTATAAAACTGAAATCTATGAAAGTTAATTCCATTAAGTCTAGGCATGTATGATAAGTCCCAAAACTTTTCCTGTTTTCCCTTTTAATCAGAACCCAGAGTCATCTAGTACAGCTGAGCAGTGAGAGCTTCAGGATAGATAAAAGGAAGTACTTCAAACAATATATTGGTAAACTATAGTTAAACTATGGTATTTGCTGACATCAAAATGCAGTGATGCCCATCAACATTAAAGGGGTTTAGAGAAATGAAGAATAAGGCTATCAGCAGCCACTAGTCATGCTGCCTATGTATTATTCATATTATATTGTTCCACTCAATCCAGTACAAGTTCATGGGGGAATATGAACACAAGTCACCTCTTGGTTGTGAGCTTCCCATAGCTTGTAATATCCAGATCTTTGGTGTAGCATAGAAAGATGGACTATTCAGACCTTTGGTCCAGCAGAATTCTTCTCAGGTTCTAATCAGTCCACCACCATGGGGGGGGGTCACCCCAGAATTCTAATTTCACCTGTATTGGCTGAAGTCACTAAGTAAATGCTTATGGGCTCATAGAACTATGTGCAGAATTACCATTCGGGAATATTTCTCTGGATGAATTCAAGTCCCAAAGGCCAGATAAACTGCATCCAAGAGTACTTAAGGAACTTGTAGATATGATCTCAGAACCCCTTGTGATAGTATTTGAGAATTCTTGGAGAACGGATGATTAAACAGACTGTGAGCACTTAGAAAGGAATGTTGTTGTTGATAAAAGTCAGCAAGGTTTTCTCAAAAATGAATCATGCTAGACTTATCTCTCTCTCTTTTTTGCTAGAGTTACAAGCTTGGTTGATCAGGGGAATGCTGTAACTGTAGCATATCTTGATTTCATTCAAACTTCTGGCAGGGTTCCCCATGATAGTATTACAGACAGGCTGGACAAACAAGGGCTAGATTGTGCTGCTGTTAGATGGATTTGTAACTGCTTGAAGGATCAGACCCAAAGAGTACTTGTCAATGATTTCTCTTCATCCTGAAGAGAAGTGACTAGAGTGCCACAGGGCTCAGTCCTGAGCCATTGTTTTTTAATATCTTTATTAATGGCTTGGGTGATAGAATAGAGGCATAATTACTAATTTGCAGATGATACCAAATTAGGAAGAATAGTTAACATCCGAGAGGATAGGATCAGAATGTAAAATTACCTTAATAGATTGGGGAGCAGGGCAAAACTAACAATGTATTTCAACAAGGATAACTGTAATGTATTATACTTAGGAAAAATGAAATGTACAAATATAGGATGGATGACACTTGGCTTGACAACCGTATGTATGGAAAGGATCTCGGGATCTTAGTAGACTACAAGCTTAACATGAATTGACAATGCGATGCAGGTGTTGGAAAGGCCAATGCAGTTCTGGGTTGCATGAGTAGGAGTATAGTGTCCAGATCAAGAGATGTAATAATCACGCTGTACTGAGCTTTGGTCAGACCTTGCCTGGAGTGCTGTGACCAGTTCTGGGCACCACAATTCAAAAAGCGTATTGACAAGTTTGAACATATTCAGAGGAGGGCAACCAAGAAGGTAAATGGTCTGGAAACCAAGTTTTATGCAGGATGATTTCAGGGACAGGGAATGTTCAGCTTAGAGCAGAGAAGGCTGAAAAGAGATATGATAGCCATTTTTAAATGTTTGAAAGGATGCCATGTTGCAAGTGGAGCAAGCTTGTTTTCAGCTGCTCTGGAGACTAGAACACAAATTCCAGTTGCAAGAAAGGAGATGCTGCCAAATCAATAGGAAGGACTTCCTAGCATTAAGAACTGTTCTGCAGTGGAATAGACTGTCTCACAGGACTGTGGATTCTCCTTTTTGGTGGAGGTCTTTTAACAGAATCTAGATAACTATCTCTCGGGAGTATTTTAATGGTGTTCTTAAATGGCAGGGGTTGGACTAGATGACCCTTGTGATTCTTTCCAGCCTATGGTTCGATGATCCATGTTTGGAAAAAAAAGCATTTATTTAACTCTGTTTGGTCTCCTCCTTTTTGCCTTTGCTTAAAAAAAATCCTTGATAATAAAAGCCCCCAAGAGTGTGAGTTCAGTGTTCTGCAAATGCTAGCTTCAAAGTGAAGCACACAGCCGGAAGTAAATAATTCATTAGAGAGAGAGAGAGAGATTTTTTTTTTTTTTGAAAAAACAGACCCCCTCCCAACCCGGAGAAATACTGTAGCTTGCCAGATGTAGCGTGCCTGCTCTCCGTTGCCGAAAGTTGCAGCTGCTCTACTTTTTTCTCTCTCCCTCCCCTGCTCTCTGTGACGCAAATCCAGGCAGTGTCCGCATTGCCAGAGGGCAGAAGCTCAGAGCTTCTTGCTTGCTTCCATCCCTGTGCTGATAACTAATCAGAGCAGGGACATGAAACTGGGACAGCCAAATGACTCTGCGGAGTTCCAAATAGAGATGTAGAGATTCGAAACGAGATGTGTCCCAGGAACCTCACTTGAAAACCAGAGAAATTGAGACAGAACAACAGGAGTAGCTATCCATCCATTTCAAAGATTCATGGAGTGATATCTTTGGAAATGTGTTTGAGAACTGTATCTCCTGCATTTGTCTTGCAGACTGAAAGCAGCACAAAATGAATAATGCATAGCAGTGCAAATATTATTTTATTGCAGTTGCAAATGGGTAGGGTACCCTCATACAGAGAATTTTTCTAATCTGCTGCTTACTCAGGTGTTTCAGTGATTCTGCTGCCAATTTTATTTAACGCAGCTTCTGCCAGCCTGGGTGTCCTCCAGATGTGGTGGATCACAACTCCCAGAAGCCAGCTATGATATAGGGTAGCACATCTGGAGGACACAGTGTTGGGGAAATCTTGGTTAGTGTTTGTTTGTTTGTTTGTTTGTTTGTTTTGTGGGGTTGGTAGACTGCTTTCAGATGTTAACAGTTACCTTGAAGTTACCAAACTTGTGTTGGCTTCAGTAATCTCCACTTTTAATTTTTGGGCTGAAGATTTCATGGTGATCACTTCACATTTTGCACAAAATGTATAGATCGGGGTAGGTGACCTGGGCTGTAGATCAACATCTCAGCATCATAGCATAAATACCCACATGCAGAGATATAGTATGCCAGTTTTATGTGACATCCTGCAGAATAGCAACATTGTGCAACACATATCAGTGACTCCTGTCGTGGTTAATGATAAGGCATTATGAAAGTTTTAGCCCCAAACATCTGGAAGACATCAGACTGTCTCCTCATTACTCGGAATGCCTGAATCTTCATCCTCCTCTACCTTCATTCCCCACAGAACATCTTTATCCCCCCACCTGTACTCTTGTTTCTTCATGGGAAATTGAGGACAAAGATAGTGAAGTACTTAATACACCGCATAGTTAAACAATAGAATCTCCTACCGCAAGATGTGGGGATGGCTGGGTCACCGATCTAGATGGCTGCCAAAGGGGGCTAGAGAAATTCATGCATGGGAAAGTTCTAACGAATAGAAACTTTGATGGACTAGTAACTGCCAGTAGATGACTATTGGACCATCAGTAGTCCTTCTATGGTATTGCTATGGGCTTTCCATGTCCTCCTGAGAGTTTTCCATAAACATGTGGTGATCCTCTATGGGAAGCAAAAGGCTGAGCTCCTATTGGCTTCCCAGGTGGACTGAGAATTTGAAATACAGTTCTTAGTCATCATTATCAGGATGATACAGTTAGGAAAGAACAATGAGGCCTGGAAAATCTCCCAACTCTGAGTTGCTCTAGTAGTGCAGAAGGTAAGGTGCCTATGAAGCAGGTTTGGTTTCCCCACTCTGGGCTCATTCACACTACATAGTTCCAATTCCATTTCCAAAGATTGTAGGCCCTTTCACACTTCACAATTATAGCATAGTAATTACACTTTAACTGCCATGGTTTCATCCTGTGGAATCCTGGGGTTGGTCATTTGATGAGGCACTAGAGCTCTGTGGCTGAGGATTCTACATACCCCTCCCTAAACTGCAAATTCTACAGATGCCACTACTTTTTCATGGGGCTGGAAAGTACAAAGGCCAGTTTACAGCTGAACATTAAGAAAACAAAAATAATGACCGATGATTTACGTAACCTTAAAGCAGACAATGAAGACTTTGAAATGATTTGAGATTTTCCATACTTTGGCTCAGTCATTAATCAGAATGGAGACTGCAGTCAAGAAATCAGAAAGAGGCGAGGACTTGGAAGGGCAGCTGTGAAAAAACTAAACAAGATCCTGAGGTATAAAGATATATAATTGAATACTAAAACTAGGATTGTCCATGCATCTATATTTCCAGTTTCTATATATGGTTGTGAAAGCTGGACAGTGAAGCAAGCTGATTGGAAGAAAATCAACTCCTTTGAAATATGGTGCTGGAGAAGAGTTCTGTCGATACCCTGGACTGCTAATGAATGGGTCTTAGAACAAATCAAGCCTGAACTCTCCCTAGAAGTCAAGATGACTAAACTGAGGCTGTCATACTTTGGCCATATCATGAGAAGAGATGACTCACTAGAAAAGACTATAATGCTTGAGAAGATAGAAGGTAGTAGGAAAAGGGGAAGGCCACCTTACAGATGGGTGGACTCAATTAAGGAAGACACGTCCCTGAATCTGCAAGACCTCAGCAGGGTGTTTGAGATGGGGAATTGGAAGTCTCTCATCCATAGGGTCACCATAAGTCAAAGTCAGTTTGATGGCAGTTAACAAAAACAACAAACTGCAAATCCCAAGATGCTATAGGATGGTATCATGACAATTAAAGTGGAATCAGAGCCCTGTAAGTGTGTAGTGTGAAAGGCTACAAAGTGTAGTGTGAAAGCCCCAAACACTGCAATTGTTTTCACTACAGAAAAGGGGCAAAATGTTTTCCATTAAAAAAAAAAGACATGTAATTCTAACTACAATTGAGTGTAAACACCACATTTTTGATAAAAAGAGAGAATCTATTAGAAGGGAAGTATGTTAATGTGAGGGAGCAAGGGATGAAAAAACATTAATAAATTGTCATTCTGCTTTAAAAGGTCAGAGAGAGAGAGAGAGAGAAGCTGCACTTTTCAGAAGGTGTCCCTGTTTTTACAAGACTGTGCTTTGGGAACGTGCACTTTAGATCTGAGTTTATTGCTTTGGTTAACAACTCATCATTTGAATGAAGCCACAGTAACTATCAATCTTACCTTTTTATGGCTCTTGGCTAAAATAAGCAAATACGGAGGAATGCTAGTATCCTTATGTTTCTGACCATATTGTTTATGGGGAAACAAAACAAAACAGAAAAAGGATTGCTCATTCTCTTGCTGCAGAAAAGAGTGGCGAGCCATCTTTCTTTCCTCATTATTTAGTTACTTGGAGGAAAAGGAGGATATAAATGTCACTAATAATAATAAATATAGGTACTGGAAACTAGGAGAACTCACACATTTGTGATGCTCACACAAAACCCCAATTTATACTGCAGAAACTATGAGATGATATTGTCCTGTCTAAAATGGACAACTTGCTTTTCTGCTGACATCAGTCAAGTTCAGTAACCCTGACTTTAAGCAATGGTTGTATCATAGAATCACAGAATCTTAGAGTTGGAAGGGGCTGCAAGGACCATTTGGTCCAACCCCCTGCCATGCAGGAATATACAACTAAAGCAACTCCTGGAAGATGCTCATTCTATATTTAACGACCTCCAAAATAGGAGAGTAAACTGTCCTCCAGAGCAATCTATTCCACTTTTAAACAGCATTTACAGTAAATGTTATTCCTCATTTTAGAGAGAATCTCTTTTCTTGTGATTTGAATTTGTTGGTTCATGTTCTAGTTTATCATCTCAGATATTTAAAGATGGTCATCATGTCACCTCTTCTCTTCTTCTCTCCAAGCTAAACATGCCTAGCTCCCTAAGACATTCCTCATAAGGCTTGGTTTCTTTGCTGCCCTTCTCTGGACATGTTCTAGCTTGTCAATATCCTTCTTGAATTTGGTGCCCAGAACTGGATACAGTATTCCAGATGTGGTCTGAGCAAAGGGAAATAGAGTGGCACCACTACTCCCTTGATTTGAAGACTACATTCCTGTTGATGCAGCCCAGAATTGCACTAGGTTTTTTTGGCTACCACATCAGACTGTTGACTCATATTTAGCTTATGGTCTATGAAGACCTCTAGATCCCTTTCATATGTACTCCTGTCAAGATAGGTGTCACCCATCCTATATTCATGCGTTCCATTTTTCCTGCCTAGATGTAGTATATTCATCTCTCTGGAAGGGTCTTGTTCAAGCTCCAAGGTACCTTGTCAATGATGCCATCTTCCATGATATGCTTTATTCCATTCTGTTCACTCCATCCTATAGTAGTCAGCATTCTGTACCCAGTGAGCTTGGCTACTTCTCACTGGACTATTTTCTGATCTTCTGTTCTTAGGGCTCCTCCAAGCCCACTGATATCTCTCTTTGGTGTGTGATACCATGTTGGCTGCATAAGAATCCATATGTGGAGAATGAGTTTGCTGTTGGTACATGAAATGGAGAAGTGTCATCTTAACAGTGATATTTCTCTTTCTTTCATGGGTTGTCCATGTGAATTAATACCTTCAATGGAATATGCTGTTTCTTTTCAGCTACGTCATTGATATAGGTATCTTGATGCCAGTACTTACAGGTGTGTGTGAAGGAGGGAGAGAAGAGAATAAGTCGCCATGGAAAAATTGCCATGGAAAGTTACTTTATTGGTTGCATTTCCTTTTCAAAACAAATTGTATACATTAGCCATTATTGGATACCAACCCACTCCTATAGCCCAAAGCATGTTGCTTTTGCCTCGTGGACCTTGAGGTGGCATCCAAGACATGGCTTTGTGCTCACAGCAAACATTTCTGTACTTGTCCAAGGCACAGTACTTCATACCTCCTGCCCACTACTGCCCCATCCCCAGTATCTCCTTAGGGTTGGGGAACCGTCTTGAACAGGGTGGGGTCTGGCAGACACAGGGTAGTGTTGAAGGGACATCAGAAATTTTCTGCTCAGCCTTGAAGCACACAAAAGCAATTTCTAGTTGTGTAAAGTCACCAGTGGATCTTGGCTGTACTGGCTGGAGGATTCTGGGAGTTGTTGTTCAAAAAAGAATAATGTTTCCAGGCTTGGCTGAGGAGTGACCTGGTTCCATTTGTTGTAGAGGATCCTTGTGGAAGCGTTGGTTTGTTGAATTTGGGCACTCATTTCAGTCCATGGACCTGATCCTGCCTGCACTGATCTTTCTTGTTTCTCTTGTGGTTTAAACAATCAGGCTTTTTTTTTTTTTTTAAATAAGCAATGAAGTGATTAAATGATGCTAGTGAATTGTTTGCAGGAATTGAGATCCCATCCCCCCTGCCTGCCCTTTTCAAAGTGGCAGGGCGGATAATTGATAGGAGATTCTTATTTCAAAATATTCTTCTGGCCTGCCTGATGTTCCAGCAGATTTCTCGGAATTGTACTCAGAGAGGCAGCTTGGAAGACAGCATAAGGCTTTCTTTCTGCTGGGTGTAGCTGCTGGAGAAGTTAATTGGGTGTTAAAGGCTTTCCACAGCCTCTGATGCTTCCTTTTCTCCTTTATACTACTTCCTGTTGCTAATCTCCCTTTGGAAAAAGATTCCTAGCTGCAGAGAATACGTAGTTATTTAATACCAGAAGAACTTGATTCTCTTTATAGGAATGTCAAGTGGTTAATATTGTTCAGATGGAGTAAAGTTGATCCCCCTTTCCTTTTTAATTTTTTTAACCTTTTAGTATTGGGGCCATTACAGATTTTACTCAAACGCTATTGTTCTTACCATAATTCCATGCCAAATATATTTTTTTAAACAGCTGCTGTTATTAAAGCTATTTTTGTTATATTTTGTTCTTTGAGTTTGTAAAGATGGAAAACACCATCTTGAACACAAACACAGATGTACCTTACAACTCCATATGGGAATTATTGAAACCTAGAAGTCCGGCTTGGCTTGTAGGAACTGTGGATGTATGAAGACAATAGAAAGACCACTAGCAGCTTAGAGACATGAATATGTCATGAGCTTTCCTCGACTATAACCCACATTATCAGATGCATGTTTGTTATCCATAATTTCAGGTACATACAGTAAATATGGTTGGATTAGGATTCAAGCATCATTCCCCCCCCCCCATAAACTCTGGATGATACTTCATGCCTATGATGAAGTGAGCTATAGTTCATGAAAATTTGTGCTGTCATAAATTTGTGACTTTTGGAAAAGTTTCTTTTTTTGGACTACATCTCTCAGAAGCTAGCCAGGCTGGTTGAAGATTCTGGGAACTGTAGTCCAAAAATGGAGCTTGTTCAAACTCTGTAGATGTACTTCAGGTGCTATAGGACTGTTTTTTCTAGCTGCAACAGCTATATAAGGTCAACCCTTTGGATATAGAGGCCTGTCTAATATTGGATATAAAGGCCTGTCTTTAGTCCAGCCAGTCAAATATTGACTATTCTAACTGGAAGCGTCTTTCCCATGATCTCTGACAGATCTCATTTCCAGTCTTGCCATCTGGAGATGCTGAAGACAGAACCTGGAGACCTTCAGTGTATAAAATTGTGCTTTGATGGTAAAATCAATGGATTTAGAGGTACAGAGTTGTATGTGAAAATGGTATACTGGGGGTGGTCAACTGTCGGGGCTGGGAGGCTGCATTGACCCACCCCCTGAACCTTGGAGGGCCAATCTCCCCATTTTGTTTCAATTTTTGACAATTTTGGGGAGTTCAAGGAGGTCCTGAGGGCCTCAGAAATGTCCAATAGAACTATGTGTTGTCTGTGGGCTGCACTGTCCCCAACCCTGTACCATATTCAGATATTTTTTGTGGGCCTTAGTCCCTCTAGTCCCTTGGGGCCACAATTTTCCTGGTGAAAAATGAGGAATTGCCTCTTCTGGAAGGTTCCAGGAACAGTAATTCACCTTTTAAGTACGTTTCAGGTCCTACCTTGCAGAATTTAACACACACACACATGCATGATATATAGTGAATGAGCAAGAGAGGTGTGTGTGTATAAAATATGTATGTATATTATTATTAGTAGTAGGTTATTAGTATCCTACTTTTCTCCCAAAATTGGGACTCAATGCAGCTCATGTATATTTGTGTATATGTTTGGAGATGCTGTAGTTAGAGATCCTTCACTGAGCAGTGGGTTGGACGTGATGGCCCATAGGACCCTATCCAACTCTATGAATCTATGGTTTTTCAAAATCAGTAGACATCTGGGTACTTCTGATTTTATTTTATTTTTTAATTTTATTTTTTGCCATTTTTGAAGTTCATGTAGTCACATCTGAAAGTCCCAGGGAAGGAAATTAGCCCCTGGATCTGCTGCAGTAGCTCAAGCTTCTTGAGACTTTAGGAGGTTGGTCATGTAGTTCAGTGGTAAAGTGATCTGATTGCAGAAGGTCACAGATAGATCTGGGTAGGATGCAAAGCTGGAAGGACCAAATATTCTGATTTGGTATATGTCAGTTTCCTAGATTTTAAGTATGTAGACATCTGTGCTGACTGGGAATCTCCTCTAAGTGATCAGGTTGAGAAATAAAATGTTTGTGAGCTAAGTGGAGAGGAAGAATTTCATTTCAAAATTCACACTGGGGAAGATTATGAAAAATTATGCACATTTTTTTAATTTTTGCATTTTCGAGACATTTTTGTGAAAAATATGTTCTTGCAAAAAAATGGCTTTTTTTCTCAACAAAACCCAACATTTTTGCACAGAGAAATAGATTTCTAATCAAACTCCCATTTTTGTGGACAGAGTTTTTTTTCCCCACAGAAGATACAGAATAATGCAACAACAACAACAACAACAGATCCAACCCCATGGAGGTTGAAGACATAATTTTTTTGATGGAGATCTTGAAGTCTAGAGACCTCTTTCTCATCAAGGACAAGACAATCTGTGGATATTTTTTACATCCCAGAACTAATAATGGTCGTGGGTTGATTTATGAGCCTGCTGCTTTCAGTGTGGACTTTCAGCTAACAGCACCAAAAGTGATGAAACTCAGTAGAAATGTGGTTTCTGAATGGTGCATTAGGGACAGCCAAACATGTTCACAGGCCTAATTATTCTTCTATGGGTAACCGGTGAAGAGTCTATCAACAAGCACTCTGTCTGTTCAGCCACAGAAGTTCCCTTACAAGGCTGAAGATGCATTATAATCTCTTTCTTTCTGATTTGTTGAGTTTTCTGGCCTTTGTGTGCATGAACCTGTGTGTTCATACATGTTTCTGGCACAAAGTACAAAATTAGCAAAATTAGAACAGCCTGGTCACTGGGGACTCGTATTACATTTTTCTCTTTGGGTGGAGCTGGACAAGCATAGTGTTCCAAGGACAGTCATTTGTGCTTGATGATTATCAGATCTTTAGAGTGTTTCATCAGATGGTGGCTCAGAATGAAATGATCTTGTTAAAGAAGAAGGTTCCCTGTTGCCCTATTAATGGGTTATTTAATAGTGCGTGAATCCACCCTCTGTCTTCTCATACCTTCCAACTGTTTATATTTGGCAGGGACAGTCATGATTAATCTTTTTTCCCCCACTTTCAGCTGCCTTTAAAAAGTCCCAGTTTCTCTGTCCTCTTTTCACTTTCCCCTTGTTCTCAGCTTACTTCAGTTGCTGCAAAATGAGTTCCAAGTTTAGGAGTGGTTTGCACTAAATAAATGCAAACTCAGTATTTATTAGTGAGCTCAGCAGGGGGAGAGGAGAGAAGTGAAGAGTGTGGAATCTTGCCTTTCCCTGTATTCTTACGCAAAAGTTAACTGCTGCAGATGCTATTAGTCTGTGTGTTCTTCCTTATTATTAACTTTTGTGGTATTGACTGCAACGATGTTGCATGGCCACATGTGTTTTGGTTTTCATCTCTGAAATGCTGGAAGCTCTGTCTTTACCCATGAGAACTGTTTTAAATGATCAATGGAAGAAAAGCTCATCCCAGATGAACTGAAACACATTGAATGGGCTTTCAACTAAATAATCTGGATCTACATTGATATGCCCTTTTGCATCAGACGTGATAACAATTAGCACATCTAGTTGCTGAAAGAAAACATTTTAGAATAAGAAAAGATCCTCTTTTCAAAATGCATTTGTCTACTTATTTGAACTATCTCGTCACTGGATTTTTCTTTTTTTACACAAATGGCTGTTAAACTTTTTTTTTCCATTACTTGCATTGTATGGTATTTAACTGTTTCCTATTAGTTCCCTCAGCTGCTTGGAGGCAACTACATATGGTCTGTTCAACTACCTTACTGGATAGCCTCTTTAGGCTTGTAGGGTGAATGTCAAACAAATTAAACGAATACCAGTTAGTCTCATTGACTGATTGATTGATTTAAAATGCACTGAAATCAGATTTTTTTTCTCATCATGAAATGGAACTGGTAAGTAGTGTAGAGAGTGAGTGACTAAAGCTGTAGAGAACACAGTTATGTTTTAGTAAAAGGAAGTTAACCTGTTGCTATTACATAAATTGAGCGGAGCTCTTTTTAGATCTATATCCCAGTGGTTCTCAAACTATGGGAGAGGACCCTAAGTGGGGAGGACGGACAAGACTTGCTGAAGGGAGTACAAGAAAAGTCCACCTACAGGTGTAGAAAATATGAGAAAGGACAAGCCACTGGGTGTGTCTGTGTATGTGCGTGCATGTGTGTGCACCATTGAGGACTGAGTGATCTCTAAAAGAGAGACAAAAAGTGTCTTCCCTTGTTATGCCTCCCTCCAGCCTCAAAAATAGGCTTCCCTTTTTAAAATGCTTTTTCTACTCAGCTTCTCCAAATGTTCCATCATTCGCACAGCAGGTGCACGCCCCTTGGCACCCATGAGAATGCAGCTTTAAGACTGAGTGTGCCATTGGCATGTGGGGACTATGAGAGAGAAAGGGAGAGAGAAGCAAAGGGCAGGACATGGGGATGGATGCAACATAAAGTGTGTGTGTGTATGCAATGTCCTCATGTAGGTATAAAAGAGGGGGTCACATGAGTAAAAAGTTTGAGAACCACTGATATATCCTAAAAACAGTGTTCTTTCAGGTATAGTTTGTTGTTGTTGTTGTTAAATATAAGGGAAACATGTGCTATTGTCTTTACATAATTACAAATATACCAATAAAATAATTTCCACATAAAGCTTTGAATATGCTACATTAGATAGCATTATTTAGAGATTTGGAAATTTTTCAGGAAAATTTTCCAGTTTTACTTTTTTCTGGGGAAAAAAAATCGCTGATAAGCAAAAGCAAATCAGTGAGTGATGGTTTCATAGCAGCAGTTGGTGTTCAGAGTGAGTTGCAATTCTTCTCTCATTCATCTCCTTTTGGAAGTTGTTGTTGGTGATGATGATGTTGTATGCTCCTAATCTAAAAAGAAATTAAGCCAAAGTAGATATATATGGACTAGATTGAGAGACAGACAGACAGACAAAGTCACAGATCTTCCTTCTCAGTGCCTTATATATAATTTTTTTTTAAAAAAAGAAGTTGTATTTTCTTTTGGCTTATTTTTTTATGACCCAAATTAAAAGATGATCTAGGAGTCGGATGAACCAGTTGTGGTGGAAGTGTTTATTTTGAACGCATATTCTCTGTCCTCAAAAACAAGTGTCTCATGATGCAAGAGATAGATATTGAAACCGCTTCCAGCACCACTTCACAATCTCAGTCCTTGTTAAACAAAGATAGTAATGAAAACTACAGCTGAGGTAAAATGTCCCAAAAGATGTTTTTCCTGAGAACCACGGTCAGATTTATCTGTTCCTCACGTGCTGAGAAGGTGGGGAGAACTTCAGGAGGCCATTTGTGGGTAGCTGTAACCAAAGCATATATATTGTGTATGTGTTTCCTCTTCCTCCTCTGTCTTCTTTCACTTTTTAAATACAGTCAGCCCTCCACATTTGCGGGGTTCACTTTTGTGGATTTGACTATTCACAGATTATTTGCTGTCACCTATGCCATTTTCAATAGGGCCTAAAGCCTCCTGAGACTGAGAAATTGCTAATGAGGCTAGTACTTCTGCCTTGGGAAGGAACCCTGATGCCTCAAAGGAATCCACGATGGGTTGAATATGGTGATCGTACTTTTTTTTTGTTTTGTTAATATGGTTTGGGAGGGCCTATTCACATTTTTTTTCAATTTCACAGGGGTCCTGTGCCCCTAACCTAACCCTAGTGAATGTGGAGGAATTATTGTAGTTGCCTGTGATAGAACTGTGAAAAGGCAGTCAGGAAAGTTAGAAGAAGGCTGCTGATTGTGAGAAGCCACACTCAAAAATGACAAATTACCCATTTTACCATCAAAACTTCCACTCCTTTTCAAAGATACTTTTAAAACAAGGTAATTTATTTTGCCAAAG
Source organism: Ctenosaura bakeri (assembly GCA_948474755.1). Taxonomy (NCBI): domain Eukaryota; kingdom Metazoa; phylum Chordata; class Lepidosauria; order Squamata; family Iguanidae; genus Ctenosaura; species Ctenosaura bakeri. The sequence continues at coordinate 118,474 of CAOLHI010000522.1, read as the reverse complement.
AGTGTGTCCACACTGCAAAATTATAGCAATTTGATGCCACTTTAATTGCCATGGTTCCATCCTATGGAATCTGGGAACTTGTAGTTTGGTGAGTTATTTAGATTTTGCTAATAATGCTAATGATACAGTCATACCTCAGTTACCAACCCATCTATCAAATAAGCTCTTTTTTAAAAAAACAAGCTTAGTATGTCACCCATCCCCCTTTTCCTCCTTGTCCTTTGTTTAGCTATGGTGGAAGGGGGATTCTAATCACTGTAGTAAAAAAGGCAACCTTTTGAAGCTCTCAATGAAGGGGGAGCATTGCTATCTAATATCTTAACATTTTTCTTCTCATTGTTCTCTGTTGCACTTTACATGGCATGGTAACAGAAACAACCTTCTTCTCTGTTCCTTCAGAATCGCCATTTTGAAGATCAAGGATTGGGGAAAAACCTAATTTATTCTACTCTTACAGCAAGAAGTGTTAAGTGGAAACCATCCATAAACAGGGGCTTACCTTACTCACTGTTCTTTGCGATTACGTCCAATGATCCCAGTATGTGCAGAGACAATGGCAAACAATCAATTATTCAGTATTCTTTTTGCTTATACACACTCTTGTTCCCACTTGGACAAGCAATTCCCACATGCTCTCCACCTAGTATTAGTGCCTACTTTGGCCCTTTTCGCACTTAGTTTTTTTTGCGTGAGCGCCCCTTGAGCGTTGCGTAAATGGGAGCGTCAGTCCCTATGACGCACTCTCACTTGCGCGACGCTCACGGGGCTAAAGCAGGGCGCGCGTGCATTTTTTATTTTCGGCTCAGAGCCGAAAATACTGCGCGCTTGCACAATGCTCGCGGTGCCCTCGCGCATTTACCTGTGTGTGGTGCGTTGGCAAGCTGGGCCGGTCGCGCTTCCTTCCCCCAGTGCAGCCTACAGCTCCCAGACTGCGCTGCAAAAGGAAGGGGCGGGGCGCTAGCGCAACGGTCGTGCAACCAGGAAGCGACCTGCAGTACAAAGGAGCGGGGAAGCAGCAGGGTTCCGGATGAGGCTTCTCGCGCGAGACACCCTCCCCAGTCGCGCAAACGGGTAACGTGCAAAAAAGCGGCAAGTCAGGTCACAAGAATATAACCAGACTGGCAGCATCTATCTAAGGCGAGGGTACCATTTTACAAAATTGCCACAGATGTGGATGGTGAAAGCCATTTGGTGTTTGTCCTAGTTTTTCACAAAGAAAGGAGTATTGCCATTGAATACAAAGTGTTCTTGATTTACCAGTTTTGCTTCCATGTCAGGTTAGTGGTGAATCCATTACTCTGAACGTTACCCAAAATGCTGATGTGGAGAAATGGAGCTCTGTCCCCCAATTACTTATGCCTCTTAAACAGCTCCCTTAGTTTAGACCAATATCCAGGATGGGCTATCTGCTCCCCTGACGTGAGAGCCAGAAGTCACTGCTGGCTATAAGGTAAATTTCACATTGGCAGGTAAAATGGACAGTAATATTCCAGAGCTCAAGTGAAATTCAAAGGCCCCGACTTAAAAACTACAGCAGGAACACATAGGCATTGCTGCCCAGAATGTGGGAGATGCCCTGCTTTCCTTCACTACATCTGTGCTTTCTTTTTGTTTGCTTTGTGTGTGTGTGTCTCTTAGTTTTGTTTTTAAATACATGTAATTGCAATGTCCCATTATAATGCTGCACAGCAAGGGAGAGCCAAACCTTCAAAGAGTTTTTAAAATGATGATAAGAAGATCACAAAGTTGTGTGTCATGGCAGGAGCGTTTTTGCCATCCATCACTGCCAATGCAACTGCCAATAGCAAGTGTACTCAATATGAAAATAAATCAATCATGGTTTAGGCAGGGAAGCGAAGGGATCTCCTTATTCTTTTTTCTTTATTGCTCTTTGCTTCAAACTCCATTTTGCTCTTTATTGCTTTTCTGTTGTTTTTGTTAGGCTGCCCTGAAATTCTCTCCTCCTGAATTCTGTCTTAATTAATTCAGGAACTGGAGGATGTATAATTTATTTCAGTTAGTTCATTTTCATCTCTCTTCCTCCCACCTTCACGAGTTAAGATGAAACAGTGCATAAACCAAAGCTTATTTATTCCTTAGTTATGTTTGTATCAGGCCTTTCCTCCAGTTTTACCCAGCTGGCTGCCATTTTATGCTCACAACAACTTTGTTAGGTGGATCGGGCTGAGAGAGAACAATTGGCTCAGAGTCATGAGTTTCATGGCTTGACGGAAATTAGAACCTGGATCTCCCTGGTCCCATTCCAACATTCTAACCTAGGATGGGGACAGGTTCTGGAAACTACCAGGAGATGTGATGTCTGAAACTTTTCAAAAAGAGATACAGAATTCCAGCCCACTTCTGTTTTCTTTTTTGGCCTCTGAGGGTCCCTGGAACAGAAAATGAGTCCATGGACTTCCTGATGTTACCCAGTTTGGAGTGCAGGCAGAGGTTCGGCACTTAACACTCCAATGGGTATCCCAAAATATTTAGATAAACTCTTCCAGGAGAACAGCCTGCACTGTAATCTGTTCTAGTTCAGTTCTTCTTTTTTGTCCTAAACCTTGGGAAAGGCCATGCTAGCTGGGGGATTCTGGGAGTTGAATTCTAAAATTTTACCAGTCTTTGTTTTGTCTTTGCTTCTTTGACTTAAACTGCTGTCTTGTCATTGCCACTAGATTGTTGAAAGGTGTTTTTTTTGTTTTTGTTTTTTTGTAGTCCAAAAACCAAAACCAAAAAAGAGAACCTTCTCACGCTCTGCCTCGGTTGCATGAAGCAGTTCTCCTAATTTGAAAAATCCTTTGAAAGTGATCACTTCAAACCTTCAGAAAGAACAGCTTGTCGTTCTCTTTGAAGTCCACTGGGCAGGATGGAAGAGAGAAAGATAAGGAAGGGGGAGGAGGAGAGAAATGAATGATTGAGTTTGTGTGTAGGAGAAGAGGATAGGCGGGCACACTTTTGGTTTGGACTCCAGCCATCACTGATTGCCGCCCACTAAGGGCTGGGAGCCCCTTATCCCAAGTAAACCCCAGCTTTTAAAGAAGCTATCCAAGGTGCTGAAGGAGCCAGCATGGTATAGTGTTCTGAGCATTGGACGACAACTCTGGAGACCAGGGGTTTTTTTCCCCACTCAGCCATGGAAACCCACTGTGTGACCTTGGAAGCATCACACACAGCCCCAGAAAACTCTGTGATAGGTTCATCTTAGGGTTACCGTAAGTCAGAAATGACTTGAAAGCACACATCAACAACAACAATCCAAGGTGTCAGACTGATTTTGGGGGTAGCGTTCATCACTTTGGGTTGTTCCTTCAAAGCCTGATGTGGATTTGTTGATATGGAAGCCACTCCACTGTTCCAACCCTACCAGTATACAGCCCTGAACAGATTGCATTTGGGGATTGTGGCTTTCACTCCTCCCACCACTCAAATTCCCCAGCATTGCTTTGCACAAGTATTTAGCTCACCCCTCCAGCTAATGGTGATGAAACCTAATTACAGCATCAAAACTGTACAGCTTCTAATGCTTTTTGAGGCTTATGTGCCTTTAAATTGAATGCCTCCATTTACTACTTTCACCCCATTTTATTTCTTCCTTTTGAAGAAATAACTATATATTTTTGTCCCCCTATGAGATGAGTGACGAATAACCTGAATTGCCCAAATGTCAGTTTCTCTTCTCTGTGTAGGTGATGTGAGGTGTGTTGATGAGCTTTAATAACCAATTTCTTCCCTTTCTCTCCTTCTTTAAAAATAGTACAGTATTTTGAAAGAAAGAAAGAAAAGAAAAGAATAAGCCTGTCTTCTGCAGGGAGAAAAAAGTGACCATTGGGGTAATTCTGAGGGACCATGGAAAGACCTAGTCTGAGCTATCCATTGCTAACTCCAAGTCTGAATCAACAGGAAGCCATAAAACAAGCTTGTACATAGAAATTGTAGCATCATAGAGTTGGAAGGGACCCTAGGGGCCATCAGGTCCAACTCCTTGCTTAATGCTGGATCTCCAGCTAGAGCATCACCAGCAGGTGGCTGCCCAGCCTCTTTCTGAAGACATGCAGAGAATGAGATCTCGTCACCTCTCTAGGCAATTGGTTCCATTGCTGAACCTCTGTTACTGTCAAGATGTTCCTTCTAAAGTTCAATTAAAGTTTACCCTCTGGTTCTACCCTCTGAGGCAGCAAAGAACAAGCCTGCACTCTCTTCTTTATGGCAGCCATGGAGGTATTTAACGAGTAAAATCAGGTCACCCATCAATCTGAACATGCTCAGCTCCTTCAACCTTGCGTCATATGCTGGTTCTCCATACCTCTTATCATCCTTGTTGCCCTTCTCTGAACTCACTCCAACTTGTCGATATCCTTCTTAAAATGAGGTATACAGAACTGACCACAGTACTCCAGATGACCAATGTCATCTGTACGCCAGGGCTGACCAATGCAGAATATAGTGAGACTATCGACTTGGAAAGCTTTAATTAGTATCAGAAAGTAACCAGAAAGTAATTAGTATCAGAAAAGGCCTTTGGTTCATAGGACTTACTTTTCAAATGATAGTATAGAATCTTGGCCATGTGGAAGGACACAATTGGATAGTAGTGTGGTGTGCCAAACCTCCATATTAATTTTTCAGCTGGTTGTGGGAAGGGCTGTGCTAGAGGGCTGTTGCTTTGTAACTCCAAAATCTGGATGTGGAAAATTTTGAGAAAAGGTAGCTTTCAGAAAGTTACCCCTTTCTTCCCCCTTCCCCCCTTCTTCTCCTCCTTAAAAAAACTCTGCTTAGTGGAGCACATTCCACATCTGACAGGGTGGTGGTGCTCTTGCAGGAATCTCAGCTTGTGCTTGGGGTTTTACGCTTTGCAGAAAAAAGCTGAAGTGGTAGGTGCACAGGCTCTGTGACATTTGCTAGTAGGAAAATAATGGGGTTACTGCAATCGGAATGGTAAAATCACTGCACCTTGTGTGCGTTAGCATATCTCCTGGCATCACTTTGATAATATTTTCCTTCCTCCTGCCACTTTTTAATTGCTGCTTTATTTGGAACGAGAACTGCTGTGCTGGGAGTTTTCCTCTGGCGGTAATTTGCATCAGATCAGAGGACACCAAGTACAGTAAAAATAATTGGTGTGCAAGAGAAAAAGCAAGGGAGTAGTGATCACAGCCCTCACAGCAGGTCCACTATCTAACCTTCATCCATCCATCCCACTGGCTTCTCTCGAATGGGTGGCTCGCAGGAGATCACATCTCAGCTTTGGATATTGGAATTATATGATAAAGGAATGGACAGCAAAGCTAGGATAGCTGCAGGAGCTGTGCTCTCCCTTGAAGCTCCCAGAGGCTTTTTCTGTTCTGTGTCAATGGTGCATCTGAATACCATATGTCACCAAACGAATGTTCCCAGCCATTCCTTCTAATGGGCAAAGCAGACGTCACGTTCTTGGAAATTTCCATGCCCGCCTTGGAGATAGAACAGTAACAAAGCCAGCCTAATTGTCAAGTGGGTTGAAAAGCCAGAGTTGAGGTGCTGTTTTCTCCCTGCTCCTTTTAAAATTAGCCTGTATATAGACGTATCCATTCAGAAGCACTTTGCATTTGTCATAACTTAAGACAACATAATTGAAAATGCAAGGGTTTTTCTCTCCTCTCTTTTTAATATATTTTCTTCGTATTTTCTCTGTTCACAAAATCCAGTGAAATTATACAGTGCTCTAATTAAACTTGTAGCCTAACTGTACCAACAAAGGGATCAAAAAAACCTTGGTCCTTAACAGATTTATTTACAAAATTATTACTTACAACACAATTTCACAGTACTTTAAATTCAAACATCTATTAGTGAAATGATTGCAGTAAGTGGCACAAACCCATTATTCCAGTAATAAACAGGCTTTATTTCTCAGTGAAAAGATTTTTGGTTTTGCCCTTCTTCCTTCACTCTAATCAAATTGCTCAGTTTTATCTTAAAAACTATGGTATATCCTTCACACGGAGAAGCCAGTCTTCTTCCCCAATTAGTGGGCACAGTCATTCAGGCAACAGTCAATACATTTAGCATCATCTCAAGAAATAGACCAAGGTTGTTGCTGAACCTTGTAAAGTGGGCGTGTTTTTATCTTTTTTTGTTGTTTTGCATGTCTGTTGAAGTTGTATGCAAGAAAATACGTTGATCTCACTGAAATTCTTTGAACTGGCCTTAAAATTCTGACAGATGCCCCTCTCTTATTGAGAGAGTCTAAATCAGCAGCTGGCAAACTCTAGAAGTATGGTGGGGACAGTTCTTTCAGGACTCACCAGAGAATGCGCTCACCCCAGAAAACTTCAAAAGAAAATGGTTCAAAACACTGTTTTACTTCTTGTAAACCCTCTTTGGTAAATCACCACTACCAGCTTCTCTTCCTCCTTGTGAACCCTCTTTTTCATTTTTTCCCCTCCCAGGCAAAACAATGTACAGGGCTGCACCCCTTGGGCATAATTGTTGTTTCCAGGCCCAAAAGAAGAAACAAACGCACACTTATTCCAAAAATCACTTTTTTCAGGTTTGAGGAGGTGCCAAAGACCACAAGTAAGGCTCTGGGAGCCTCATGCAGTTCACAGGCTGCAAGACTCCAACTAACTGGTCCAAACCGAATCTTAAAAATTTAATTCAGGCAAAATTCAGTGCCGTTTCTGCTTTTACAGCACCTTTGCAGAAGATTCTGCAATGAGAGAAAAAAGGAGAGGGATATTGCATAGGGTGAAAGAGAGCAAATTTAGTGTTTGGGAGCAGGGTTGTTGTGAAGGAAGCAAAATAATAAGGGAAGGGATTTCCTTAAGGTTTAGTGAGTCTGTCAGCTCTATGTAGTGAGACATAGCATTTTGAGAATGCATTGTTAGGTGCAGAAGAAAAGAAAATCTAGTTGGTCCACAGCAGACAAAGCAGTTGCTTTGCACGCAGAAGATCCTGGGTTCAATCCCCAGCGCTGCCAGTTCTGGGAGAGGTATGTTTTCTGAAATCCTAGGCAGCTGCTATTCAGAGTCAACAATAGACTAAACAGTGTTCTGCCTTAGTGTAAGCTGGTTTCTTCTGTCCATAAAGTACATACTGCTGCAACATGTATCTTCCTTTTGGGAACGCAGCACTACAAGATGTGGTGATGGTAATTAGAACATGAATATTTACCTAAAATAAGTAAATCTTATGAAGACACAGATGAGTATAGCCTTTCACCACTTGATGCTCTCCAGATATTTTGGACTACAACTCCCATCATCACTGATGAGTGGTCACTGTGGGCTGGGCCTCATGGGATGTGTAATCCAAAACTTTGGGCTAGCACCAGGTTGGGAGAAGGGTGGAGTGGATTTACTGCCCCACTGACAGTTGGAACCTTTAGCCTTTTCTGCTGTTAGCCTTGAAAAGGTGGTGCACATACAGTGCATGGTTTCTTTTAGGGTACACAGCACAGAAAAAAAGGTAAGATTTTGCCATTGTGATTTTGCTTGGTTTGGGAAATTTGGCCCTCAGACCCAAAGAAGTTTTCCATTTTTGCACCAACAGGTCTATGTCATACTGTGCAAGTTGTGCCTGTAGATTGCTGTTGCTTGTGCATCACATTTCTGTGGTTCCTAGCTGAGGTTGTACATTCACCACGGGCTCTCTGAGATACCCATGAGTGGACAGAGGGGACACTGTGTCACAAGCATACAGTTAAGGTTGCATTACATGTTTTTTGTGTATCCATGCCTTGTGTACTTTTACCGTCTGCTTGGTTTGGGATACAGATGTTCCTGTAGAGAGAACTTATGTTTACTGATCACTTGAGCAAATATTCACACAGAGCTATTAGACCTTGCCTGTGCACACGTGTGTTTATGCAAGCAACCACAGAACGATGCTGACATGACTGAAATTTGATACATACTCATCAAATTGCTGTACTCTTGAAGTTTTTTTTTGTAACAACTCTAATTATGAAGTGGTCTTCTTTTCCCCCCAGCAGTTACTTTCCTAGATTGTCAGAGGGACTGGATGATGAGCTCACTTGCAAAGTTTATCCCTCCACCATCTTGGTGGCTTTCATGTACCAACATAAGGCAACCTTTTTTGGAGAGTGCTGCTGGGGCGCTTTTGGAAAAAAACAAAAAAACATTTTTTGCTGATGACTGGAATTTTATTTATGCCTGGCTTGTTTTTATAAGATGTATACATCCAGAGCTATCCAGCGGGGATAAGGCCTGCTACCTTGGATAGTTCCTTTAAAGTTGAGACTAAAATACGGGAGAGATTCGCTGCCCTACTGAAATGGGATGTCCATTCTTCTCCCTTCTGCAGGCTGATGGAATGTCTGCCAGTTTGGTGATTCTTGCAGGCAAGGCAGAGAGAGCTGTTTTCCAAGCTCTGCTTTTCTTCTTTCAATCATCTCCATAGCCAAGTAGGGTGGTTCCTGCTAGGAGACAATTGAGAAAGACGTCAGAGACAGCCGCTCAGTAGAAACCATAGAATCAGGTTTCAGAGCAAGAGGCAGAAAGGGACATCCTTGATATCAGGTTCCCAGTTTACTATCTTGTCTCCCCGTTGAGCAATGAGAAGTGAAGAATGATCAACACAAGTATGGTGTCCATTGTATGCACATTTTCCTTGCTTCCTCATTGATTTCAGCTGTTTCAGATAAATGGCTTTTCATCTTATGGGTATGCTGGTGACACATGACTGTTAATGGATGCCTTTCAAGGGAAGGATAATTGAACGAGGGACGTATTTGTGGTGGTGTTCTGCTTTTGGTACAGTAAAGTCTTGCCTAAGCTGCTTTATCCTACTGGGGTTTCTTGTGCTTCTGCCTCTCTCTTTTTTCCTAATCCCAATGTCCTAGAGCCATGTTTTGTAACTTATCCTTAAATAAAAAATAAATCCAGAATGGTAGACAATTATCACTTCATTGACTATTCTAACAGTCTGTATCCCCATCAGTGTATTATGTATCCTGCTCAGTTCTGCTCACCGTAGTTCAAGAATAATATTGAAAAGCTGAAACGTGTTCAGAGCGGAGCATCCAAGATGGGATAACTGGAGAAGGGGAGCTGCAGTTAAAGCAAGGATGTAGCTTTGGGAGGAGGGGAGATGAGGATATCGCCCCCAAATAAGAATTCTAGTCCCCAGTGAAATTTTCCTTCAGTCCCCCTAACATTTATTTATTTATTTATTTGATTTGCAAAAAGTGAGGAATTGAAAAATATTCACACCTAGACCTCTGATATTCTATTCACATTCCCTTTGTAAATTTGTCTGTCTCATTTCTTTGAATGTTTAAACTCTTATTTCAAGTGCAACTGAAGTTTTAAGTTCCTGCAATGCTAGAGATTTGGGAAGTGCAATTAAATTTCATCAGGGGGTCAGAATTCATATTTGGGGCAGCATCCTCATTTTGGCCCCACCCTTTAGCCTCATGTGGAATGATAGAGACTGTGACGATAATGATAAATAGTTAGGATTGTTGGCCTCAATTTGCACTGGCTGATCTTCCATGATTGTTTTCGTGTATGTTGAACAAGCCAAAGAATTTCTTCTTTGGACCACTGAACAAAGAAGTGTACACTGTATCCTTTGAAATTAAATAAATAAAAAAAAGAATATTATTAAATCCACCTACAGAAATAGAATTAAACCAGAGAGGCTGGTTGCCTTTCAAGTGCAAATGAAGGAGAGTCTTTGCCCAATAGGCCTGGATGCTTACACAACACTCAAAGGAATGTTTATATGGTGGTGAAAATCAGCGCCTGATAGTGGAATATCAACAGACACTTCATTTATTTAGTGCCCTGGCTTAAGAGGAGAGAACAATATGTTTTGAAACATAATTGTCTGCCTGGGAGCCTTATCTTATCTTCTCACGGGCCAATTTTTATGGCCTTCCTATTGAAGTTATGTCAACTGGAAGCAAGATTGTTCCTTCCCTTTTTTGACGTTGGAAGGCAGGTTGATGGAGTAGGCGTCCTGACTGAAAGTTACTCTAAAGCACCTTTATGACCCACAATGAGAAGCAATCTGAGGCAAGTGTGATTTACTGAACAAGCTGGTGAATTATCTGTCCAAGGTCAGCCATTTTGCTGATAAAACCCTCTCTGTTTTTTTTTAAAGATCACCATCATCCTCCCACAACTTCTGTGTTGTCATTAGTTGGCCTGGGCTCACGGTTTGTGACTGACTCTCCTGAATATTTCTCAATCTGTGGTGGAATATGTCCCCCCATTCTTTAAGGATTATTAATTTTTTTAAAAGCTTTTATTTAAAGGACTTTTAGAATTCACACTTCCCACTTTTTTTGGTGTTCTCCCAGCTGGAGTGCTCAGACAGGAGTCTAGAGGCTTCAGCTGAAAGAACTTGTATCTTGGTTGGACAGTCATCTCACTGGAGAATAGCACAGAGTTTCGAGCAAAGGGCCACCTTGTTGTGAAGTGAGGAAATTCACCTGTCTGGGCAATGGAAAAGAATCAGTAGAAATAATTGTGGAACAGGGCCTGCTAAGGAAGACAGGTTGCAAAGCCTGGAGAGGCATTAAACACCATGCTGAGAAGACAAGCAAGCAGAGCTTTTCCTGAAGGGAGTGATGGCACCAAACTTGTGAGTTTAAGTTACATGTTGAACAGGCTTTATTTCTATGAGGTCATCCGAGTTCTGCCTCTCAAGGAGTGGTTTGTGCAGCTGCTTCACTTTATGAAGAGTCACATCCTCCAGGTAAGATGGTGGCTACCTCAAGATATAGGTTTACTCGGGTGTGCAGTTAGGGGGGAAGGCCAAAAAGAGCATCACCTTCCCCTCTCAAAAGAAATTCTGTTCCCCATGAAAATTTCCTTGAGTTCCCAAGTTTCTAGCATTGTAAAGAATGAGACATTGAAAACCATTCATTCTTAAAACTCTTATATTTGCTGTGCTTGCTTTCTTATGGTAACTTTGCCCCTTTTCCTTTAGATGCCTCCACTCTGTTTCTAAATGTTTGATTGCAGTTTAAGTTATTGCAAGACTAGAAAATTGGGGACTGAAGGAAAATTTGATATGTAGGTGCATGTTCTTATTTGGGAGGGGAAATGCTGTCATTTTGCCCCCCTTTCATAACTGCACCCCTGAGTTCATCTCATGGACAATCTAAGCCACACCAGATGGTGGCAATGCTGGGTGGGGAAAATGGCATAAATGGCAGTTTCATGTAGAGAAATGCAAGGTGGTGATGGTATTTTCTCTGAGCAGAGTGGAGAATAAAGAAAGACTAGATACAGAGGGAGGTATATCTAGTTCAGGCTAGGAAAAAGAACTTTCCAAAGTTATGAGTAGAATACTGTTGTCACAGGAAACTAGAGAAAGCTGGCTTATACTGAGAAGAGCTTGAATAAGTTACATTTTGAGTTATAAGTCATGCTGGCTGGAGGATTCTGGGAGCTAAAGTCCCCCAAAATATCTTTTCCAACTTGTGGGCAGACTGTTGATTCAAATAGTTCTACTCTAACTTGCAGTGGCTCTTCTGAGTTTCAGAAGAGGATACTTCCCAGCCCTGCCTCAAGATCTTAGTTATTCAACCTGCATTTCTGCCTGCAAAACTTGTGCTCCAGTACTGAGTTGTGGCCCTTCTCTTTAGAGATAAAGGCTTATCTCAAAGCTTGGCACATTTTGGTCCTGGCAGGGTTCCTGTGTCTGGTGATAGACAGCAGCTCAGCAACAGAAACTTCCATGCAGCTGTCCCTCTGCCTCATAAAGGCCTTTTCTTCTTAAATATAGGCAAGGTGTACTACTTTTAAGGATGCAGGACCTCCATTTGAGAGCCAGTGAAGCATAGTGGTTTGAGTGTTGGAGTAGGACTCTGGATGGCCAGGGGCTGAATCCCCACGTGGCCATGAAAACCCACTAAGTGACACTCTCAGCCTCAGATGAAGGCAGTGGCAAACTCTCTTTGATCAAATCATTCCAAGAAACCCCCATAATAGTATCATCCTTAGGGTTACTGTAAGTTGGAAGTAACTTGAAGGCACTGAGTAACAACCACAGCTTTGTTTGGAGAGAGGGGAAAGGAGATAAGTAAGATGACTCAGCTCTCTTTCTAGCCTCATCTGACCATTGCAGAATCTTAGTAACCGTCATAGTAGAAATCTGCATGGGCATTTTTTAATTAAGCACTCTAGCACACATGAGAGCATTTCAAGGAAATTTCTGGAAGGCTGGGGAGAAGGATGATTATGGTGTGGTAGAAATTTAATTTTAATTTTAATTTTTTATATCCCACCTTTTCTCCATATGAGACTTCTGCTGTCATTCTGCTGGTATGGTAGGTAAAACTTGCAAGCCCCTTGTTCACCCTTTGTAGGTATATAGTTTTATGATTATGGGGCCAGCACAAACTCAGTTTTGTGTGTGTATCACCTGCAAATGTTGAATGTACTGCTTCCTGTAGCCTGAGTAAACCCCTTGCAGAACCACCACTGTGGAGGAACTTGTTCACAAGTCAGTTACTTTCAGTATGTTTAATTAGCCATGGCTGTTGAAAGGTGGATTTTTATTTCAGCAAAGGATTGAGGCTGAATGGCAAATATCTCTGCTTGAATTGTTGTTATTGCTGGTAAGGCACTCTCTTGGTAGCTGTTCTTGAGAAGAAGTATTGTTTGCATCATGCTAGGAAAAGATAGCGTGGGTTCATATTAAAAAAAAATACAACGTTGCTGCCTAACCAAGAGGTGGCTTTCCGGATGGTAGTGGTTTTGTTTACTTTATGAACTTCTGTATCTTTTTCTTGCCTGAAACTCTTCATCTCCAAGCTCTGGCCCTTTTGTGGGTCTCAGCCTTCTGTTTTGTTTTTGAAACAAGCTGTAAAATTTTGCAGGCTCTTTCTCTGTATATATTCTCTATGTGTGTGTGCACAAGAAAGTGTTTATACTTGCATCAACTGGACATGTGTTAAAAGGTTGGTAGTACTCTTGATCATATCACTGAGTGTAGCCTTAGCTTGAGAGAAGTATTAATGGAATTATCAAATTTTAATTCTTTTTGTTGGATTGCAGTTTTTGTCAGTCCCTGCCAGAGTATCCAACAGTAGGGGATAATGGGAGTTGGCTTCCAACGGTATCTGGAATGCTGCAAGTATCTCATTCCTGCTTTACTGCCTGGTTCCAGTCTCTGTGAGCTTCATCTGCTCTTCGTGATGCACAGTTGTACCTCTGCTCCTGGAGAACTTTTATGGTCTGAAAAGTGGAAGGGAGCTTGCATGGTCAAAAACACAAGAATGGTGTAATGCTGCTAAACTGAGAGTATAGGAAAGAGATGGAAAATTGAATTGGGAAGCAGGATATGCAATATGGAATGAAAGGCAACAGAAAAACAGTATGTACTATGCTGGAAGATGGTGTGTTTAGCATAAGGATGAAGCTGTTCATTAAAAAAAAGCCTCAGATTTGAAACGTTGTTTCTTTCTGAGCAATAAAGATACCAGTTTAGTTAATTATTAAATAAAGCTCTGTGAGTTCCTTGAGAACTTTTCAGTGTTCCTCATAAAGTCTGGTGGCAATATAACAGGCTTGTCATGTTCTACTTCTTTTATGTCATGATGTGTGTGCACTCAGGTTGTTTTGTTCTTTTTGAATGTGTTTCTGCTTTCAGAGGCTGATGACAGTGCAGGAAGTCAGGTTTTCTTTCAAAGGCTTGGCTTGGCTTTCTCACTGCACCCCAGATAACCAAGATCTGGCCCCCACTCTTGTCCTTCCTGTCTTGTATGTAAATTTTCTCCATTCCATTTTACTTGAGTTCAGAGATGTATAAAACTGTTGCCAGATCAAGCTAAAATGGACCTCAGAAAACTTTGAGAAGCTGGTTTTGATTGGGGTTTTTAAAGCAAGTATTTTGGGAACAGAACCAAGGAGTTCATGCTATGCATGCAGAAGATCCCAAGTTCATCTCTTTGGAATCTCAAGTTGAAAGGAACAGATTTGGGTGATGAGGAACATCTTTTACCATGGAGAGTGGCTACCAGTCAGATTAGAGAGTACTCAGTGTCATAGCTGCTTGGGCAAATAGTCTCATCTGTTAGAATGCTGTTTCCTAAACTCTGCTGAGTTTGTCCAGACAGTACAAATTTATCACTATAGTGCCAATTTCACATTTTTAAGAGGTAAAACTGTACCATGCGGGGCCTTCTCCATGGTATCCCCCGAACTGCAGAATATGTTTTTGAAAAGGGAAAGATTTCACTTGTCTACTCTGGCCTCCTTCCAAGTCCAGATAAAAACATATTTTTTCCATCACACTTTTGGGAATTAGAAATGTGGAAAGCTTTTCCCCCAACTGCTCTCTTAGTTCATTTTAGTTTTTAAGATGCTTTCACTGGATGTTAAGTTTTATTTTTTAAATGATGTTGTGTTTTTTAGAAAATGTGAAGCAGAAACAAAGTTTAAGTGTATCATTTTTAAAGAAAAAGTCATCCATGTGTATGGAAGATTTCATGCTTGTCATTAAGCATATAAAAATGGCTTAATGTTCTTTCTGCATTTTGTTTCCCTCCAAGGCCAGTGGGGAGCTGGAATGAGGGACAGATTATTCACGTTGCATTTTTAGATAAATTTCCAAATCCTAGTTCTCCAATCATTTTGCATGCTGATATTTGGCTCTCTTTCAAACCTTGCACTTGTCCAAATGTTGTGGTGCATGCAGAAGTGTACAGAAGAATGTCTATAACACATTCATGTATATAACACAGTTGTGAAAAGATACCTGCAGGTGTACAGTGTGAAGATATGACACAGTAAGGATGGAAAAGGAAGAAAAGTCTGCAGATGCTTCTCACAGTGATGCTCAAACATAAAAGTTAACAGTGAGACTGTTGATGCCTAACTCTTTTTTTGGGTCTTACACCCCCAAATCCAGGCAGAACTATGAATACTCTGAGCCCATGTAGGATATTTGTTAGGGGCTCAGGGAAATGGAAATGGAAACCTGTCAGGCAGAAACTTTGCACTTGTAAGACTGGTGACTGAAGGATTGGAGCAGGGGGGTTACTTGCTTTGAAAGGCTTGTGCTGGCCTCAGAGAAACAGGTTTTCAGCCTGAGTGACATTCTGGGCTGCAGTTTGTTACCTGATTCACACATGAAGATATGTTTATGGGTAACACTGATGTTTATTTATGGATTAATATCCTGTTTTTCTCCTGGGGTGGGACCCAAAGTGGTACAAAATTTTAAGATAAAAGTTTAGCTAAAAAACTTTAAGTTTATGAAAGTTAAAAGAATTAAATGACAATTCTATCAAAAGGCACATGGTTAAAATACATTTAAAACATAGTTTATAAAAGATACAAGAAAAAAAATAGGGCACACCATACTGCCATAGGATTAAAAGTCAAAGACCTGCTTAAATAAGGTCTTAGCCTACCAGTGGAAAGAGAATAGGGACGGGACTAACCAGATCTCCCATGGAAGGGAGTTCCATAGTCTGGGGACGGCCACTGGGAAGGCTCTCTCCTATATCCTCATCAGAGGGGCCTAAGATGACGGTAGGACCAAAAAACAAAAAAACCCTTCCTCAAAGACCTTAAAACTTGAGTCTGCTTATTGTTTTGTTACTGTTGTTATTTTGATCCTGTTTTCAGTGAAATTTTAATGTTTCCAGTGGAGCATTTTAAGAGTCTATGACTATAGAATCATAGAATAAGAGGGCTGGAAGAGACCACAGACGCCATCCAGTCCAACCCCCTGCCATGCAGGAAAACACATTAAAGCACTCCCAACAGATGGCCATCCAGCCTCTGCTTGAAAACCTCCAAAGAAGGAGACTCCACTGCACTCCGAGGCATCATATTCCACTGCCGGACAGCTCTGACTGTCAGGAAGTTCTTCCTGAGATTCAGGTGGAATCTCTTTTCCTGCAGTTTGAATCTATTGCTAATTTGTCCTAATTTCTAGAGCATGGAAAACAAGCCTGTTCCCTCTTCGATATAATATCATTTCAAATATTTAAACATGGCTATTGTGTCATCTCTTAACTTTCTCTTCTGCAGACTAAACATACCCAGCTCCCTAAGATGCTCCCTGTAAAGCATGGCTTCTAAAGCCTTCACCATTTTGGTCACCCTCCTCTGGGCATGTTCCAGCCTGTCAATATCCATCTTGAAATGAGGTGCCCAGAATTGGACATAGTATTCTAGATGAGGTCTGACCAAAGCAGAACAGAGTGTTTCTATTACTTTCCTTGATCTGGACACCATACTTCTATACACCATACGATGCTGCTGGTATGAATTGCTTCTGCCCTCCTCTTTTTTGGGGGTGGTGATGGTGGTAAGCCTTCTATGGGACTCTCTTGATACCAAAGCAATTTGTGAATATATATGTCAAACTCATGTCATGACTATAGAGACACATTCCTTTCCTTTTAATGAGAATGATCCAGGAAAAGGGGCAGGGTTCTATAGCACTCAAGAGTTCACTTTTCTTCCTTCTTTCTGATGTTCCTTTAAAACATAAACAGGAATCATAAATGAGTCAATTAAACTCCCATTTTGAAACCAGTAGCTTATATAGCAAGGCCTTGGTTGACTGGTGGATCTTCAGGTTTTTAGTGTGAACTTTGGTATCCAAATTGCAGAGCCTATTTTGGAAATAGTGTATTTAAGACAGCAGCTTCAAAGTTTGGTCCAAAGCCTGGAGTGGATTTATTGCCTCATTGGCATGGGAGTCAGTAGCCCCTGCTGCAAGGGGGATTACATTTGGAATTCAAATTCAAATGAAAGCAGAGGAAAAGACTTGCCTCCTCCTTTCATTTTACCATGACAAAATGCTAGCATTTTTTAGAGTTATCATATAAACAGATGCATGACAAGGGTGATCTGGTGGCTGTATCTGTTCAGATCCAGGGACTCGGAAAGTCAATGCTGGTAATTGGTTTTGCATGTGCCTTTTTGTTTTTGTTGGGAAGTGAGGCTGAAATGTCTCCCTTGGCTCTTTATATGTAAGCTGAATGTCTGTCAAAGTTGGGTTCCTGGGCTGGCTTGTTCCTGCCACCACTTCTGCAGAAGATTAGCAAAGCAGAGGCACAGCTGTGTGAACTAGAGTTCTGATAAATAACATCAATAACTGAATTATCTTGCTGTTTACACTTTGTGTTTTGAGTGACTTCTCAGTCGTTCCCATGGTCTGGTTTCTTCTTCAAATTCTGTAGCATCTGCTCTTTGAAGGATTGCAATAGGGAAGGCAGGGGTTGGTTCCAAGGAATTATATTCAGGCACAGTTCCCTGACATTGCTTTAGGCTTTGGTGGCCAGCCACCTTGTCAGAAGCTGCTGATAAATCCCAGGATTCCGCAGGATGGAACTATGAGTGTTAAAAGTGATATCAAACTGCTTTAACTGTGTAGTGTAGAGATTTAGTCCTGGGGTGTGTCCACACTGCACAGTTCCAACAGTTTGATAGCACTGGAAATGTCATGACCTCACCCTACCTAATCCTGGGATCCATAGGGTGGTGAGATACTTAGAATACTTTGCTAGAAGGCGATAGTGCTCTCTTCTAAGGAGCAGCACCGTACTCTCTGGGAGGAGAGTACTGTGGATTCTATGGGATTCCATAGAATGAAGTCATAAGAATTAACATGGTATCGAAGAGTTATAATTGTGTAGTGTAGATACACCCCTTGACTGTACAGTTTAATGGAAGGCTGTTTGTCCATTCTTGGTATTGTTATATACATTCACATCAACTCCAGCTTAGGATGAGCCTATCATAGGCAGCTTTCTTGGCAGTATTTATTCAAAGGTTGTCCATTGTTTTCCTCTTAGGAGAGTATAACTTGTCCAAGGTCACCCAGGAGGGATTTGAAGCTTGGTCTTCCAGAGTAATAGTGCAACACTCACCACACTACATCACACTTAGCTCACACTTCATCCATAGGAAGAACATCATTTCCTTCAATAAGGAAAGTCATGGAACCTTGCTAGAAGATTAACTCAAAATGCCTCAGATCTTGTGTCTCAATAAAAGTCTGAAAATCTAACAAAAATTTAGCTATTGAGTTTAAAAGTAACTAGTTACAAATAGCAAACTACTTCTAATTAGCTGCTTTTCCCCAACAAGTTGGTTACCTTATGTTTGCAACTCAGGAATGACGTTGCTCCATTGGGAATGTAATGGTAAGTGTTTAGTGACTTTTATAGTTGGGGCAAGGGGCCTTGTCGCGCATCTGTTTATATGATAACTCTAAAAATGCGAGAAGGAGGACTATTGTGGTTCATTGTTGACTCATGCCACCTTATGCTGCCATATTCTGATTTCTTTAAAAAAAAAATAAAGTGACTATTTTAGTTACTTCCAGGTAATTGCAAATTTTTAAAGTATTTTTAAGGGGCTATCCATTTTACTGTTTTCCAGCCTTTGTGCAATTTATGGTATTAGGTCAGTTTTTAAATGTTGCAACTAAAGGGAACTGGGGTTGTTTCTTTGGGGAGGGGTGTCTCGTAAATTATAAGTGCAAGACATTATTTTAAAAATAAATTTCTCAACTCTAATTTGGCTGAAAATAACATGTAACACCAACTCATTGCAGTTCGAGAAATTTCACCAATCTTATTGAAATTGCCACCCTGTTCCTCTTGAAAATATTCCAATGTCTAGTTGACCAGAGACTTTGCAACTTGACTTGAAATGTTCTAGAGGAAAAAAAAATCACAGCAGCTCTGTACTTGATGTCTTATAGGATTGAACAATTGTGTCAGGGTCCAATTTTATGATCCTGTGATCTGCTTGAATCACACACCTATCCAGGTCTGATTTAAATAACTTTTTTTTTTTAAAAAAATACTAAAATAATATAGATGGGCCCTGCAAACCTGTTTGAAAAGTGAATTGCCTCTCCTGAGGTTTATCCACACCACACAATTATAGCACATTTATACCAGCTGAACTGCCATGGCTCCGTCCTATGGAATCTCGGGAGTTGTAGTTTGCTGAGGGAAATGTTGAATCACATGCTAGAAAGCTCTGCTGTTGTAGTGCAGAGGAAGATACCTTACCAAACTACAAATCTTGGGATTCCACAGAACGAAATCATAGCAGTTAAAATGGTATCAAACTGTTGTAATTTTGCAGTGTGCCGGCAGTTTAACTTGCACTCATTTTTTTTTTTTTTTTGAGCAAAGTGTAGTCCTGGGCATGTGGAGGCATCAAAGGCCACAAAACAACCTTAGGGGCTGAATGAGGCTTTGCCAATCCTTGCCTTTTCTGTTTTGGGTCCACTGAGATCTTAAGAGACAGATGGCATGTCTGCTGGAAGCACCATGTGCCGAAAATCTCTGAAAACTGCACGGATCAATGCCCCCTGCTTTCAGAGGGGAACTTTGGCACAAGCAAGGAAGTAGAAGTGTGGCCAGAAACTACATTTTCTGTGTGTCACACATGCACATGAGAGAATCTGTCCTGGCCTTGCAGTGTCATGTGTCTACACATAACAATGCTTTGGTTAAATGGAGTGTAAAGATATTACCCACTCTGCATTTTGCCTTGGCCTATTGGTATAAATAGCACAATGACGCTTTGCGCTCTCCAGGCTCTGCATGCCTCATTCATGCAGAGCATCTCCTTTCTAGGTCAGAAAGCTTTGAAGATAATAAGAAAAGCAGCATCAGCCACGAGGCACCAAAGGCATTTGTGTGTGGAGGGGAATCTTTCCACTACTTTTGCGAACCTGAGAATGGTGCACGTGTGAGGACAGCCCTCAAGTGCCATATAACTTTAAGGCCCAGATGGAGTATGCAGGTGTATTTGTATGGTAAAGTGAAAGAAATTTATTGATAACTGAGTTTTCTGTGAGTCCAAGCAACTCATGAAAACAGAGGAAGTTTCCTGCCGCATCACTGCAATGCTTTTTGTTCATTCAGTGATTCACACTGAGTCTCACTTTCCTCTTAGTATTGGAAGGGCACGGTTCAAGGTTCTCCCACTACATTCTATCCACAGCAACAACCCTGGTAGGTTAGATCAGAAGATATGTGAGTAACCCAACTTTTCCTAATAAGCTTCATGGATGAATGGGGATTTGAACCTGGTTCTTTCCAGTCCCAGCCTTCCTTAGCCTGAGGGCCTCCAGATTTGTTGACCTCTGATTTTTATCACTCATTTTCAGTGTATTGTCTGTCTTTAGGTGATAAAACTTTCAGATGAACACATCTGTAGGGCCCCAAGTTGGAGGATGCTGCTCTGACTGCTGGACATGCAGGCTTTTACCAATTGTATATTCTAAGATGTTATTTATAACTTTCCTTTTCTGTACAAACTACAGAATTTAAATATACAAACATCACCCTGGAGATCAAGTGGAATGCAAACCATTCATTCATTCATTCATTCATTTCTTTAATTTGTTTCCTGAACAGATTGATACTACACTTTTCTGCCGTGGATGCCCTGAAAGTGGCTTCCCAAAATGTTTCATAACATCCTTGGCAGTCTTCTTAGGGACCAGCTTCCATGTATAACTCTTCGACTCATGGAACAGACTGCTTTATCATCCACCTGACTTCCACTTAGATCTTGGCTGCCTTGATTTTGGGGTCAAAGAACAGCCCCTCTCCAGAAAAACTTGCTTGTAGAACCAGAGGAGACCAGAGCAAAGCAAACAACATAGTTCAGGGGCAAAACTGTGTCTCACACACCAGAGTTTGTGTCACATGCTACAGTTTGAGGGATCCCATGAGTCATCTGTTCCAATCTGCTGCCAGTCCAGGGAACCCATAGCTAAAGCATCCCTGAATGGTGGCTATCTAACTTTTGTATAAAAAAGTCCAGTGTTGGAGAGCCCACTGCTCCTTCCTGCACTTCACAACAATTAGGATTTCACATGCTACACAACTGTTTAAAAATACAGGAGGTTTCCTCTATTCAAAAGTCCATGGAATAACACATAGAATTATGGAATCAGAGTTGCGAGATACCACAAAGGTCATCCAGTACAGCCCCCTGCCATGCAGGAATACACAGTCAAAGAACTCCCTAAAGATGGCCATCCAATCTCTGTTTAAAAACCTCCAAAGAAGGAGACTCTACCACACTTGGAAGCAGTGTATTCCATTGTTGAACTACGCTTATAATCAGGAAGTTGCTCCTAATGTTTTCCTGTAGTATGAATCCATTATTTCACACCCTGATCTCTGGAGCAGCAGAAAACAAGCTTGCTGCATCTTCCATGTGACATCCTTCAAATATTTAAACATGGCTATCATGTCACCTCTGAACCTTCTCTTCTCCAGGCTAAACATAGCTAGCTCCCTAAGCCTCTCCTCATAAGGCATGCTTTTCAGACCTTTTACCATTTTGGTCGCTCTCCTCTGGACACATTCGAGCTTGTCAATATCCTTCTTGAACTGTGGTGTCCCGAACTGGACTGGGCACAGTATTCCCAGTGAGGTCTCACCAAAGCAGAATGTAGTAGTACCATTATTTCCCTCATCCAAGACATTATATTCCTATTGATGCAGTCTAGAATCTCATTGGCTTTTTCAGTTGCTACATCACACTGTTGACTCAAGTTCACCTTGTGGTCTATTCCTAAGAAGCTCTGTGGTGACTGCCCCATCCTTCTCTGTAGGACCTTCTCTGTGGTGGCAACCTCATTGTGGAATTCTTTGCTCATAGGAGCTCAGGCATCCACCTCTCTCTCTCTTTCTCCCTCTCCCCCTCCCTCTCTCCTTTCTTTCCCCAAATTGCTAACTAACCTGACTTACTGATCTGCTTCATTATGTATATATGGTTGGGTGAGAATTTTATTTTAGTTCATTTTGTATATGAAGTTACCAAAATTTGAAAATTTCTTCACTTTGGGGATGGAAAGAGTTTCATAGAATCATAGAAATGTAGAGTTGGAAGAGACCACACGGGCCATCCTGCCATGCAGGAACACCCTCAAAGCACTCCCGACAGATGGCCATCCAGCCTCCTCTTAAAAACCTCCAAGGAAGGAGACTCCACTACACTCCGAGGCAACAGATTCCACTGCCGGACAGCCCTGACTGTCAGGAAGTTCTTCCTGAGGTTCAGGTGGAATCTCCTTTCCTGCAGCTTGAATCCATTGCTCCTTGTCCTTGTCTGTGGAGCAGCAGAAAACAAGCGCTCTCCTTCCTCTACGTGGCATCCCTTCAAATATTTAAACATGGCTATCATGTCCCCTCTTAACCTTCTCTTCTGCAGACTAAACATACTCAGCTCCCTAAGTCTATCTTCATAGGGCATGGCTTCCAGGCCTCTCACCATTTTGGTTGCCCTCCTCTGGACCTGCTCCAGCTTGTCAATATCCTTCTTGAATTGGGGTGCCCAGAACTGGACACAGTATTCAAGATGGGGTCTAACCAAAGCAGAATAGAGCGGTACCAGTACCTCCCTCGATCTGGACACCATACTCCTATTAATGCAGCCAAGGATTGCATTGGCTTTCTTGGCTGCCACATCACACTGCTGACTCATGTTCAGCTTGTGGTCTATGAAGACTCCTAGATCCCTTTCACACGTACTGCTATCCAGCCACGTGTCCCCCATCCTATATTTCTGTATTCCATTCTTTCTACCTAAGTGTAGGGCCTTATACGTCTCTCTGTTGAATTTCATTTTGTTCGCCTTGGCCCAGCTCTCCAATCTATCCAGGTCATTTTGAATTCTGATCCTGTCCTCTGGCGTATTAGCAACCCCTCCCAATTTGGTATCATCTGCAAATTTGATGAGCATGCCCTCTATTCCTTCATCCAAGTCATTGATAAAAATATTGAACAGCACTGAGCCCAGGACAGAACCCTGTGGCACCCCACTAGTCACTTCTCTCCAGGACGAAAGCAGCCATTTGTGATCACCCTTTGGTTTTGGTCAGTCAACCAATTACAAATCCAACTAACAGTAGCCCTGTCCAGCCCACATTTTACTAGCTTCGTTGCAAGAATGTCATGGGGAACTTTGTCGAAGGCCTTACTGAAATCGAGATATGCTACATCCACAGCATTCCCTTCGTCTATCAAGCTAGTAACTCTATCATAAAAAGAGATAAGATTAGTCTGGCATGACTTATTTTTGAGAAATCCATGTTGACTTCTTGTGATTACTGCGTTGCTTTCTAAGTGATTAGAAACTGACTGTTTAATGATTTGGTCCAGGATCTTTCCGGGTACTCATGTCAGGCTGACTGAGCGATAATTGTTTGGGTCCTCTTTTTTTCCCTTCTTGAAGATGGGGATAACATTTGCTCTCTTCCAGTCTGCTGTAACTTCTCCTGTCCTCCAAGATTTCTCAAAGATTATAGCAAGCGGTTCCGAAATGACCTCTGCCAGCTCTTTTAATATCCTAGGATGCAATTCATCTGGCCCTGGAGACTTGAATTCATCCAATGTGGCCAGGTATTCCTGTACCACCTCTCTACCTATTATGTGCCTCATTTCCCCTGCTTCCTCCCCTGCTCCCCAACCACCAGGTTGAGTGCTTGTATCCTTCTGGGAAAAAAACTGAGGCAAAGAAGGTGTTAAGTAGTTCTGCCTTTTCTCTCCCCCCTGTGAGTAATTCGCCATTTTCTCTGCACAGCGACCCTACTGTCTCCTCCTTTTTCCTTTTGCTGCGGACATATTTAAAAAAGCCCTTTTTATTGTTTTTAATGTCTCTGGCCAGCCTAAGTTCGTTCTGTGCTTTAGTCTTCCTGACCTCCTCCCTACATCTCCTGGCTACTTGCTTAAATTCTTCTTTGGTGGTTTCCCCCTTCTTCCATTTCCTATACATGTTTCTCTTAACACTTAGCTCAGCTGAGAGTTCTCTAGTCAACCATTCTGGTTTCTTCAGACACCTTCCATTTTTCCTCCTTATTGGCACAGTTTTAGACTGTGCCTTCAGTATCTCCTTTTTAAGGAACTCCCATGCCTCCTGAACTCCTTTCCCTTTCACTATTCCTGACCACGGAATTCCAGCCAGCAGCTCCCTTTAAAAAAAAAACTGAGACAAGATAATTTTGTTCTCTGCCCCCTCTCAGGACCAGGGCTTTGAATTTGAATTTAATTCCAAAAATTCGATTTATATGTGTGGATTCAACCATGTTGGTGTGTTGCTATTCCTTCTTGTTTCCTGAGAAGCTATAATGGCAGGCAGTTGTTCCATGTTGGGAATATCTCTAGCTATTGGAATTCTCTGGTACACAGGGGGAGGAGAATTGTTTTTTCTATTTGTCTTTTAAGAAAGTTCCAAAATTTATAAATTTACTAAGAACTGAGAATGGGAATGAGGGGAAAAAATACCGTGGAGTTTACAGAACTTCGTGCATTAGAAAGCAAAACTGTTAGATTTTTTCCATCTGTTACAAAAGAGCAATGAAAGACTTTCCCACTGTGTGAATTTTCCCTCGAGGTTGAAGGAAAACTTATCAAGATGAGATTGAGAGGGACGGCAGTGGCTAGCAGAGCAGTAATTTGTTGGAGTACAGCTGCTTCTGCTTCTAGTCTTGGCAAGCATCCTTTCAGACTGTCATTTGGGACTATAAGAATCTAAAAAGAGTCCTCGGCTAAGCTGACTTACCCTGGGAAGGGTCACTGTGGCTGCAGCATGGACTGAGGTTCCCACCTTTTGGACTTGAAGCTATAAATATCATTTGTACTTTTTAGTCAGTGGACTTTGCTGAGTTTGAGTTTCCCTAAAACCAGTGTTCTCTTGAAATGCATGATGGGGGGAAACAGGCTAAATTGGGAAAAAGAAAGAAGTGGAATCTTATTTAAAACACAGTTGGCCCTCCACGTTTGTGAGTTTGACTTTCATGCATTTGAGTATTTGCAGGTTTCTTCAATCCCACAACTCAGGCAGTTCTTTTACAAGGGAACCTTGCCTCTCGGAGGCTCTGGTCAAGCCATATGGCCCTTTAAAACCCACCTCTGGTCCTCCTCCTCCCCCATCAGCCACTGCCTGGCCAGCTAATAACAGCTTGCAGCCCAATTTCTCAGCACCACAAACCCTCTCCTAATGCCCCCCCATCCAAGGAAGGGGATGTATAAGAGAGGAAGTATAGGGCTATCATGCCAACCCACCCTCTTTCCCTCTCCTTTCCCTGACTTGGTTTGGACCTTGGGTGCCTCGGCCCCCTTCTCACAGAAACACACACATTTTGGCATTTGCAAGTTTTCCACTTCTGCAAGGGTCCTGTGCCCCTAACTCTAGCAAATGTGGAGAGCCAACTGTAGGAGCAATGAACCTCAAATGGGGCTAGATCCCACATTACCAGCTTAACAAATTAATGTTCAGCTTTTTCTTCTCAATAAACTGAGGAGGCGAAAAAGTCTGGTTTGTTTTAAAAAGCACCAGACTATGGATCTCCAAGGAAGGCCTCACACTCTTTCCAATTTAGGTATCCTTTTGAACAGGGTCCTTTTGCACTACCCTTAAACTTTCTTGGCTGCATCCTGTGGAATCATAAGGCTTGCAGTTTGGTGAGACACTAGAACTCTCTGATTGAAAATTCTAAATATCCATTCCTAAGCTGAAAACCCCAGGAATTCATGGGATGCTGTCATGACAGTTAAAGTGAAATACAGTGCTTTAATTGTTTAATATGAAAGGGTCCCAGGAAGCAGTCACAGGTCGCAGTGTACGGCCATGAAAGTTGTGGAGGGAGCAGTATATTTATTGCAATTTCATAGGCAGTAATGAACACTGCAGCTTGCTTTTAAAACCCCTTTCCTTAAACTCCTTCAATTCTAAAAGCCTCTTGGAACAATAAAAGTCTTCACTTGCTGATGGAGGGACAGCAAGGGGGGGTCATTCTGTCCTCTCAAGGAAAGCAGTTCTGAGCGTAGAGGCAGCCACCTATGAAAATATGGTTATTGATACTTGAAGAAAGAGCAGAGAACAGAATGAATATACAGGTTGAGCCTCTCTTAACTGAAATTCTTGGGACCAGAAGAGTTCCATATTTTGGATTTTGTTCGATTTTGGAATTCCTATATTTGCATTTATAAGTATATAATGAGCTATCCTCAGAGATGGGATCCTAAACCCTAATTTTTTCCCCCTCTGATCCTCCACCGTGATTTTCAATTCTCGTTGTGTCTAACTAAAGACAAAGAACAGAACTAGGAGAAAAGGAAGGCAATAAATAATCTTTCTAAGTGTCCCTGTCCTCTTTCTCAGTCTGCTGTCTCTGTCCAGCCTTGTGTCTCATTCATTCACTACTTGTGTTGTGTGTGAGATGCAAGTCTGGAGAGAGACTGAGGATCTGTGAAATGGCCAGCATCTGTGCCTCCTGCTGTTTCACTCTCTTTCTCTCCATCTTCTCATCTCCCTCCACCCTCTCTCCTGTCTCTGAGCAGTCTGCCAGCCACCTGCTTTTACCCTCAGCAGGAATGCCACAGCCAATGCCTAAAAGGTGGAAGCCTGTAGCTGGTGGCAAAAAGTTTCTGTTTTCAGAGGGTTTCAGATTTCAGATTTCCAGATAGGAGAGACTCAACCAGTACCTACTTTTCTGCTCCTTTCATGCCCCTAGTTGTTCAAACATGCAGTTAGGGGAGGGCAGTGAAGAAAATTTTAGCAGACTTTCCAACTCTTTGTTGAGGGTTTAATTTGTTTAACAGATTTTGCAGTCTTGCACAGTAGGTTCTTTTTCCCTGTAGCCAGTGGGCTGCTTGCTGTCTCCTCATGTTTTTTGAATCAGAATGTCAATTATGTTGCACATCTGGCCCCAGGAGATGATGCTGTGAAACAAACAACTGCACCAATGCCATTAGTCTGTGAGCATTTTGCTATACAGCTAAGCAGTAGCTGTATAATGAAAGAAGAGAATACAGTTATTGTGTTGAGAGCTACTGTGTTCTTCGCTTAAAAGAAGTGATGTAACTCTCAAGTTAACATCTGAACCAGAGAAAAACTCTGGCTCTTAACACTTGCCTCTCTTTGTTTTGTGAATTCAGCTCTTTGAGTCATTGAGATTTGTGTTTTTCTTAGTCAGAGACCTGGATTCTTGATTATCTGATGAGGTAAACTATGTTAAAACTTGTACAGGAAAGATGGAAAGTAAGGCACATGGCTGTTATTTCATCAGCAGCGAATGAGGGTTGTTTTGTGTGTGTGTGTGTTAGAAAGCTAACTTGTTATGCAATGAAATTTGACTTTTGCTTATTTTCAGATTCCTATTGGCTGTGGCTTGCCATCTCTCCCAGAGGGTAGAGAAGGCTATCGATTGCTTATGTATATTAATTGAATTAAGCATGTGCACAGTTAAAATTACTGTATTGACTTCCATTGGATTTAAACCTTTAAAAGGTCCATCTAGTAGCAAACGAGCAAAGAAACTAAGATAAAGGTTTTCTTTGGGGAAGTGAGACTCTCCATGATTGTTTTCTGTCCTTTCTCTAAAGTGTGTGTGTGTGTGTAATCTATACAAATGTATAGAATACACACACACATACACACACTTTAGACAAATCTATACAAATGTATAGATTAATTTATAATTCACTAGACTTCAAAAGCATTCTAAAATCATTCTATAGTTTATTAGACTTGGAGAGATTAGTACCAGACAAATAAAAGATGGATTTTAATACATGCATGAGAAACTTGTGGAATTTATTTTATTTTGGTACAAGAAACTCCCTTCTACATCCAGGGGTCATTAACCTCTATTTGGGGGCTGTTTACTTCCTGCAGAATGAAGTGGCAGAGTTAAGACTACTGCTTCAGGTTGCAGGTAGGGATTTCTGATTTTGCATACTCCACTGAGGTTGGCAGAAAAAGACTCCCTGCAGGTAGAAAACTAGGGACTAAATCCTGCTGGCCATTGCAAAAACACCTTTCTCCTTCTCTTCTCCCCTTCCTCCACAACCATGTTTGCCACCCCAGTAAGCCTCTAGAAGGCTTCTAAAGCATGTTTTTTGGAGATACATAGGAGAGCTATAATGAGGAGGTGGCACTGTTTCTTTCCCAATTCTGCTGGATTCTGTCATTTTGTTGGCAGAATTTTATGGCTGGATCCCTTCCTAGCAGACAGTGAGGGAGCTGAAATAGAACCTTTCTTCCTGGTATGTATCTGCGTGCTTATGCATACATAAACAGAGAGAGAGAGAGAGAAAATAAGGGGAGGGTATTCTAGATTTTTCCTGCCTAATAATCTTGTAAGTGTTGTGTAGTGGTTTGAATATTGGGCTATGACTCTGGAGACCAGAGCTTGAATCCCCACTTGGCCATAGAAACCCACTGGGTGACCTTCGTCAGGTCACACACTCTCAGCCTCAGAGGAAGGCAAAGACAAATCCCCTCTGAACAAATATTGCCAAGAAAACCTTGTGATAGGTTCATTTCAGGGTTACTATAAGTTGGAAATGATTTGAAGGCACACAACAACAACAACAACAACAACAACCATGTGGTAAAGATTCTGGTATTCCATACCCCCCAACTCTCCCAATTTGGCAGGGACAGTTCCCAATTAATTGGAAAATAGTCCCAATTAAGCTTCACTTGTCCCACTGTTTTCAGCTGCTTCTAAAATGTCCCGGTTTCTCTCTCCTCCCCCCACTTTCCCTCTTTGTACTCAGCTTCATTTTCTGCAAACTGAGTTCAAAATGCACAACTAGTTTCCACTCAGTTAACTCAGTAGTGGAGAGAAGGGAGGAAGGGATGGAATTTTGCCCTTTCCCATAGGGCCAGGCAAAGGCAAATGGCTGCAGCCTCCCCCAGCTTGTCTGTCCTTCCTCATTAATAACTTTGACCATCATGACCAGACTCTGCTGTTTACTAGCCACAAGTCTCCCGGTTTTCATCTGTGAAATGTTTTACAATTGGGGAAATATGTCTGTTGCACATTTTATCACAGTCACAGAGCTGATGACATAAGTGGCCTTAAAAACAGTTCTTGTAGATAATCTCGCTTGACCACCATGATTAGAAATCTGAACTTTTGCGGATAGTTATTTTTTTAAAAAAATTAGCCACTTCTTAGAAAATCACTCAAAGAAATATGTGGTGTTGTTTCCATTTCAGGGACTAGCTTAAGGTTGCAGTGGAGGGGTATAAATTTGACAAATAACAGTAAATACTTTGTGATGCCTGTCCAAGGACTAATGCTTTACAAAATAATCCGGTCTGATTTGGTTACATGGTTCTACGGTAGGAATGTTAAATGGTGGTGTTTGCAGCTGTTAAGTCTTCAAGCATTTTCACCCACGGATTATTTTTAAGTGTCTATGAAGTGGCTAGTGTACAAGAGGATGCTGTTAGAAGTAAATGGTAAAGTCATGCACTTGGAAATATGTGTGTTTGTGTGTGTTTTGGAATGTGGGTCATAAAGCTATAGGGGAGTATGTCTTATAGTGAGTACGAGGCAAACCAGATTTGTGCTGATGTGACATCAGCAAGCATATGAGGAGCTGGATGTTATTTAAGGCTTGGGATATATAGGCAATTTTGGTTGCTGCCCCTGACTTTTGCTGTGAGAAAAGCTTCACATTTGACCGTGCAATTAGCCCTTTCTAACAAACATATTAAAGTAAATTCCATGATTTTCAGAGGTCTTGGCAAAGCATGTTGGAGTTTTTGTACTGCCTATAAATGCTGGGCCTTTTCTTTGTTATTGCTTTTTTTTAAAATAAAAATTGCTGTGGTCCCCTGTCAAATTGTTATTTTAAAGTTCTTTTTTAGACTTAGAATTCTTAAAAAGAATAAGTAAAAGGTTTTTTTTTTTAAAAAAACAACAACGTTAAGTTGCTAGACTTTGAAAAACGCACACAAAGGAATGTGGGGTAAGTTTGCAGCTATTATAGCCACATTGAAAAGTATGGATCCAGTGGAAGCAATTTTGCAATAACTTTCAGTGGTGTTTCTTCAGAAGAATGACTGCAAAGTGACGTAGAGAACAGAAAAAAGTAGACAGGTACTTTGTTCAGATTGGTGCAGAGTTGACTCTTTGAAAATAATTTGTTTGTCACAGTGATTTCAGTTTCCCATTCATTTTAATGGGTCTGCTCCAAGTAGAATTTGCATTGGGCTACATTCCATGACTCTCAGCGTAAAAGGTCCAAACCAATGCTAGCTTTTATGCATGATCCGCAAAAGGCACCTAGTCTTCGGGTGCATTTGTTGTTTTCGACTAGAACTCTCAGAATCTTCTAGACAGCATGCCTATGGGATTTGGGGATGGTACTAAACCCCAATTCAACAACTAATGTTTCCAGGACCCAGAAAGTATTAGTTTTGTAACTAACCACGTTGGCATCTGGAATTAGCCTAAGGAAGTCATAAGTGTCAGTGGTTTCTTATGACTCTGTCATATGATGACTGATAGCAGTGCTTTCATAATTTAAGTTAATCAGTTTAATCATGTGGGTGATGTGCAATGTACATTTTTCTTACAAGCTTGAATTAAAACCATCTTTACTCCTGAGTAAGATTGGCTTTAGGCTTGACACTGTGTTTGTAAATATGCATGTGTGAGAGAGAAGAGTGTGTCAATGGTAATAAGACAAACCCTATATCAGCTTCCCCAAATCTAGTATCCTTTAGGTGTTTTGGACTTCAGATCCCATCAACCCCAACCATCATGGCCAGAAATCAGCAATGCTAGGGGAGTTGTAGTCCCAACAATCTGGAGAGCATCAGGCTGTATAAAGCCCCCAATTGCCTTGACAATATATGCTACCTAACATAGGTTTAAAGGCACTACAGAATATAGTAAAACAAAGCTTTCCTTTGGTCCAGAAATTGTAGTTTTATGATACATAAAGCTGAACCTAAAATTAGTCAGAATATGCTTTTGTGAGATGTCTACTTTGCAGAACCTTCTCTTAGTATACACTACCATTTTTTCATGGCAGCCTTCATTTTCCCTCCCCACTACAATACCCCTGAATTGTTTTGGATCCATGATACAAAATGGTGGTTGAACTACCAACACCATTGCTGTTGCTGCCATCACTGCCATTTTCAGGGGTGAAAAACAACTACAAAAAGGCTTGGTAGAAAAAAGGCAAGTAGTTCAACTTCTTGTATTAATGCTGAGCCCCATCTGCAAAGAATTGTGGGAGATTTTCTCATCTTTCTGGAGAAATTCGGTGCAATAGCTCTTCATAATCCACAAACAAGGTGGAGAATTTGGAAATTCCAGTTCTTCATCGCCCTAAGGATTTAAAGAATGACAGCTGAATACCCTGCCAAATTGTTCATGGTCTTTCTTCCCTTATAGTAAGCAGGGGTGTAGTTCCTGGGAAGTGAAGGGACGGAATGAAAGCATTGCCTCCATAATAATTCTGATCACTCCCCGATTAAATTTTCTTTCACTTCCCAAATTTCTAGCACTGCAGTAACTTAAAACTTCGGTCGAACTTTTTGAAATGCAATTTAAGCATCCAAAGAAAAAGACGAGGAAAACTTACCAAAGGAATGAGATCTCTGCAAATAGAAGCATTGTAGGTGTGAACATTTTTCAACTAAATAGGCTCAGATTTGCTTGCGGCGTTTTTTTCATTGCCAGTAATTCAGTTCAAAATTAAGTACTCTAACGTGCTATCAATATCTTATGTGCAAAAATTCAAGCAGTACAAATTATAAAATACACACAAGACTAGTCAAGGCAAAGAGTTTGTGGATTTCTTCTTTGCCCAGGCTTAGACTCTTAACTGGCCATTGCAGAATGTCTTTTAACTGGCCTTACGACTATGTTTTAACTACCTTTTAATTGTTTTATGTTACTGTTTTCAAATTGCTGTTTATTTAACTGCTTTTTGATTTTTGTATTATCATTTTTTTAACTGTATATGGTTTTATTTTTTTTTTAGTGGGAGAAAGGCAGGATATAGATCAATTAAGTTATATGTGTGTGTGTATTTGTGTATTTGTGTATATATGTAAGTGTTTGGGAAAGGAGGTTGAAACAGTGTTTTATCAAGAGGGATATTGAAACAGAAAGTGTGTATAGGAAAGAAACTGCTTCCTGACATGTTGTCAAAAGTTTCTTTGCGGGATTTTGTAAGACTTTATTTTGTATAATCAAACTTTCACATGTAACCATGAGGAATACCTGGAATGCTATGTCCAGTTGTGTGTACCACATTTCAAGAAGGATTTGGATAAGCTGGAATATGTCCAAAGAAGGGTGACCAAAATGGTAGACGACCTGGAAACCATGCGCTATGATGGGCGGTTTAGGGAGTTGGGTATGTTTAGCCCAGAGAAGAGAAGGTGACATGATAGCTATGTTTAAATATTTGAAGGGATATCATACAGAGGATGGGACAAGCTTGTTCTGCTGCTTCAGAGAGTAGGACATGGAGCTATGGTTGCAAATGTCAAGAAAAGTGGTTCCATCTAAACATTAGGAGGAACTTCCTGATGGTAAGAATGGTTTGACAGTGGAATGCACTGCCTTGAAGTATAGTGAATTCTCCTTCTTTGGAGGTTTTTAAACAGAGGCTGGATGGCCATCTGGTAGGAATATTTTGATTGTGTATTCCTTCATGGTAGGGAGTTCGACTTGATGGCCCTTGTGTTATCTTCTGTGATTCAGTTCTATGATTCTAGCACTAGAAACTGACATTTTGTAAAGAGAGATTGCTTCAGATGTTTGATCAGGAATATGATTTTTGTAGAATAAATCATGTATTGAATCCTAGCTATGTCAGTCTGAATGGTTGTGTTGTATCAATGTTGCACTTTTCAATGTGGCATTTTTCAGTCATATCTATAGCAGTGAGAAAAAAAGGAGCAATAAAATAGAATAAAAATCAGAACATTGTGATAGAGATGAGTTGGCTAGCAGGCACCAGTGTGGCCTCTAGTGGCCACAAGTCACTTGTACAGTGAAATTCCATAGCCCATGAAAAAAGTTAGCAGGCAGAACCGCCTCTTCAACTCATAATAGAAAAGTGCCTAAGTAAAAAAGGCAGTTGTAGATCGAGATATTTAGGACTAAGCAACTGCTGATCAGTATCTCATAAAGAAAAGTGATGTGTTGTTTTTGTTTGATGTAAGGTTATTTAAAATAGCTGCATTCAATTGTGTTTAAAATCTGCAAATCAACAACAGATCAGTCTTAAAAAGAAATGGAAGAAAGTGTTATTAAAGTGTAATTACATTTTGGGATAGGGGGAGAATCATTGAGAAGAGTTGCCATTTTCCCCAGGCAGTATTTATCCTTCAGGGTTGTATGTTAATATAATTTTACTCTATTTGGGATATTGTTTTTCAACTCCCTGCTGGGTTAATTGAGTAGAAACTAATTCTGTATTAAAAACTCAGTTTGCAGCAATTGAAGTAAGTTGAGGACAAAAGGGGAAAGTAGGATGAGGAGAGAGAAAGTGTGACATGCTAAAAGCAGCTGGGAAGACAGAAAATTTAAGATTGTGCCTGCCAAATCAGGGCAGTTGGAGGGTATGCCATTTAAGCCCACTGACTTGTAAAAGGCCTGCCTAAATGAAAAGGGAGGGAGCTTGTATTTTCTGTGGAAAAGACATACCATAACCTAGGAGCAGCCATCAAAAAGGCCCCCTGTTGTGTCCCCACCAAATATACCTCTGAAGATGGTAGGACTAACAGAAGAGACTCCTCCTAGAGCTCTTAAAACTAGAGCTCTCAAAACTATAGGGAAATATGATCTTTCGGCTAACCTGAACCCAAACTTCTATAGGGCTTTATAGGTCATAAACAGCATCCTGCAGCACATCTTGGCTCTCAGAAGGGCTACAGTCTTCCTCTTCTTCTTGGAATCTCTTCTTCTTAGGGTATAAATGAGCATCTGATGGCTTACCTTCATTCAGGGTAAACCCCAGCTGACCGTGTAATGTGACAATTTTATGTAAGAATTGGATATTTATAGTATTCATATATTACTCCCTTCTCATGCTAGAGTGCTTTTCAGGCTCTGGAAAGAACTTCCAAGAGCTGGAAGGGGGGACAGAGACCTTCCCCATCTTTTGACAAGCATGTGACTTGTGTGTCTCTGGCTTGAAAGGGTTTGCTGACAATTGGATCATTCTGTCTGCAGAGAGAGGCTTTTCTCCCTTTACTCCCTTATCAAATTGGAAGAGTTATATTGGCAGGCCTGCAGTGAAGCTATTTGATCACCCCAAATTGAGTTTAGCTTTTTCCAGTAACTGGGATATATGTCTGACCTCCACCACCTCTGTATATAAGCTGGAAGGTACAGTCTAGGAGCATCTGGAGAGCCACACTTCTCCACCCCAAGTTATGATAACAGTTTTCACCTCCACTCAGGTAGGTCTTTTACAGACCTCAGTTAACCATTCAAGACCAAGCCACCTCAAAAAAAGAAGACTGAAAGTTGATTTCTTGTTGTTGTTGTTGTCGTCTACCTTCAAGTTATTTTTGACTTGTAGCAACCCTAAGGTGAACTTATCACAGTGTTTTGTTGGTAAGATTTGTTCAGAGGGGCTTTTGCTTTCACTTTTCTCTGAAACTGAGAGAGTGTGACTTGCCAAGGTCAACCAGTGGGTTTACATGGTCAGGCTATTTTTAACATGTGAAAAGATGCCATGTTGAAGATAAAACAATGAGAAAGTCACTGTGCTTCAGCCCTGTCAGCCCTATCTCTATTACAGCACTGCTTTCTTCTCAATTAACTGTATCAAATATTCTTCAGTTCCCTTGAGTCTAGTTACAACATGGGTATTGTATACGAAACAGCAGCTATGTCTGTATCAGGGATTTCTCACCAAGGCTGAACTCTGATTTTTCCCCTTCTTACACATTTATGCCAGGATGTTCAGAATGGATTGGATGCATCACATGGAAGGACACCAGGGTGAAACATTGGACATCTGGCAGATATTCCCAGAGCTTGCCACGTAGTCCTTGTTTGACCTTGAGCAGTCTTTGCCTCATTTATCAATCTGTAGAGCTATCTCCTGAGGTGCTAGGGAGTTTATTAAATAAATGTTTCAAAGCACTTTCATGTCTTGAGATAAAAGAGCTATGTTAAAATGTACTCAGTGTTGTCATTATTGATTTATGCTGTTTCTTAGCTCTTCCTGCACATTCCCTTCTTTTAAAAGCCTTCAGTTAAATGGTGAAAACACAACATTCAACTCTTGTTCTTAGTACCTGACCTCTCTCTCCACTCTTTTCCTCTTTCCTCTGAAGATTTCTACAATAGTCACCACATTTCACTTCCAGCAAGATTTGAAGTGAATTTGTAGGTTCTCTTGCAAAGGCAGAAGCTCTCAGGAACTGGAAAGTAATATAATTTTGATAATCCCAGCTGGTACTGTCTTCTTCCTCTTCTTCTTTATACATTCCCACTTTTTAAAGCTAAAAACTAAGGAGATGCTGTGCTGAATGAGACCAAAGATTTGTCTATAGTGATATGCCAGATGTTTAAGGGGAAAGCAATAGAATGACAAAAATTACAGTAGCTGTCACCTATTCTTGATCTGCAATAATTGCTATTTCAGAACATTGCAGTCTCTGATTCTGAAGGTAATACAATTGGCTCTCCTTTTCCATGTGTTCTGTATCCATGGATTTAACCAACCTTGGCTTAAAAATATTTAAAAAAAATGAAATGTAAACAGCAAATTTTGATGTTGCCATTTATATAAGAGACACCCTTTTACCACATCATTGTACAAAATGGACATGAACATCCATAAAATCTGGTGTCCATGGGTGGTAGTAGTGGGTGGTGGTCTTGGAACCAAACCCTAGCAAATACTGAGGGCCCACTATATATAGCCATCATGACTAGTTGGTAAAGAGAGCCAAAAATACGGACACAGATGGAAAGCCCACCAGTCTGATTTCAATGTAGCAGCAGTTTCCAACTCATGCTCCTCAATGACTGATACATAGAGGCATTCTGCCTCCGGTATGGAAGAAAGGTGTGTTTGTTTTATTATTTATGTTTGTTTCTTTCATTTATTTATTTCATTCATATGATGCCTTTCTACCAGAGTAGGACCCAGGGTGGCTCACGAAAAGAATCAGTTGAAACTCGGTAAAAACAATTAAAAATCATCACAACAAAAAACTCCCCACAAAAAAACTCCAATTATAAACAGTATAAAATCATTTAAAAAGCGTACAAAAGTTAAAGCACACACACCCATAAGAAGCCTCCCTGAGGATAATTAGAATCACAGAATCATAGAAATGTAGAGTTGGAAGAGACCACAGGGGCCATCCAGTCCAACCCCTGCCATGCAGGAACACCCTCAAAGCAATCCCGACAGATGGCCATCAAGCCTCTGCTGAAAAACCTCCAAGGAAGGAGACTCCACTACACTCCAAGGCAGCAGATTCCACTGCCGGACAGCCCTGACTGTCAGGAAGTTCTTCCTGAGGTTCAGGTGGAATCTCCTTTCCTGCAGCTTGACTCCATTGCTCCTTGTCCTTGTCTGTGGAGCAGTGGAAAACAAGCCCTCTCCCTCCTCTACATGGAAAGCCTGCTTAAGCAAAAAGGTCTTTGCTTGCCAGCAAAAAGAGAGCAGTCACTGAGAAGGCTCTCTCCCATGTTCTCACCAGAGGAGCACCTGATGGTGACAGGACTGAGAGAAAACCCTCCCATGTGGATCTTAAAGACTCTCAGAGAGGAAGATACAGTTTTTCAGATAGTCTGCCCCTAATCTGTATAGATTACTGCTACGGATCATTGAGAGATGGCACTGACACAGGGTCAGAATAAGGGATGACTGAAATCCAAGTGAGATTGAAATTCTGATTCAACACATCTTGATTTGAGATAGGGAAACCTGTAAGTGTTGTTGTCTTTCATGTTCTCATTTTTTTTTTTAAGTGAGTTCTTTGTGTCTGAGAAATGAAGAAATTTGTGAATATTGGTAAATTAATCAAAAAAGGAGCTAAAACAGAACTCTTAAGCATATACACTGTGTAAAGTTATTCCCAAAATGCAGACCACTTCATGGTGCTACTCTGCCATCCTGGTTTCAGTGATGAGGAGCCTGTCAGGAAAAAGGGAAATAACACAAAGATTGAAGCTGAACTTCTTTCCATCCCAAAAATATGAAGAATTTTGCAAAGTTTGTTATCATCTTATGAAAAACAAGCAGAGCCAAAATAGAAATGACATTCTCATCCATACCTAGCTCTGATTCTCTGAGGCTCTTCACCACGTTATGGACAGCCTTTTACATATATGTACACTGGCTGGAGATGCAGATTATTATTTTTGGGCACACGAGGATGGGAGCAGTAAGGAAGAGCCCAAGACCAAGTGTGAATAGTTTTGATTTGAGTCTGTCTCTTTGAGTAGATCTCTTCCAATAATATAATTTTATGGTGCTTTGAGTGTGTGTTCCTGCATGACAGAGGTCTGGACTTGATGGCTGTTGTGGTCTCTTCCAACTTTATGATTCTATGATTCCTTACCTATTTGAAAAAGAGAGTGTTGTCATGCAACACTATGGTCAATCAATGTTAAGTTTTTAATTTATGGAAGAACATTCTATCACACGAGCTCTCTCAAATGGTACAGCCCATCCTAAAGTGAGAAAGTAGGTTAAAAGTTAGTTCTGATTTCATTGTAATTTTCATGCAACCAACACTGACATTCATGTGAAGGAGCAGTAATAAAAGTACTTCTTATGATATAGCCAATATGGGCTTAGAAATAATTGCTTTTGCCTTCTATGTGCTTTACTCCAAGGTAATTGTACATAGGATTGAAGCCAAAACTTTAGAAATTTATAATAAATAATGAAATTAATGGTAAGCTATATGTGTTTTGTCATCTACTCCGAATCTCAGTGTCTTTTCTTAATTCTTCTGTTGGGAAGTAGTGTTTGAAGAGAGAGAGAGAGAGAAAAAATAAAGATTCCCTGATCGTTTTCAGTTCATTTTTACAAATGGAGATCTCTCTCTCTCTCTCTCTGATTTTAATTAAGGGAAAACGTGGCTTGGAATGTCCTTCTAGGTACCGTACAGTGATTCCTTGTGTCAAGATAAATGGCTGTATTGAAACCATGCAGAATGTGATCAAAAGCGTAAAAAGAGTGGGCTTTTCATTTTAAAATGTAGCACTCCAATCAAGCAGGAGGTTTGTATAAATTGGGAGTTCAGACCTAGGTAAATCTCACAAATCCATGTTTCTTTCTTTTCTTTTCTCAGTACTTCCCCAAGATCACCAAATTCAGAAAAATCTTTGTTTTTGCTATTAAAGTTATTGGAATTTTCTTGGCAGTTGTGCATTCAAATCTTTGTACTGTGACAGGATTGTAAGAAAGAAAATAAACATAAAGGTAAATAATCTGATACATTTAAATAAATTGTGAATAGAATTGGCAAAAGAATGAGAGAGAGGCAAATATTTGTCAGTACACTCACTGCTTTTGCATGTATCAGGCAGATTCTAGAAATTGTGAGCAGATTTTTTAGATTGAGAGGAAGATGATGTGATAATTGGGGGAAGAAACATCAGTAGTTTAAGATATGTAGATGACACCATATTTCTTACAGAAAATAGCAAAAACTTGGAATGACTACTGGTGAAATTTAAGGAAGGAAATACAAAAGCAAGGTTATAGCTGAACATTTAAAAAATCAAAATAATGATCACAGATAATTTCAAATGAATTATCAAGTCACTGAAATAAAGACTCCCCCCTTGCTTGGCTAAGTTATCAATCTAACTGGAGACTATAGTGAAGAAATCGGAAGACTAGGGCCCTTTTCGCACGTTACCCGTTTGCGCGGCTGGCGGGGGGGGCGTCTCGCGCAAAAAGCCTCAGCAGGAACACTGCCGCTTCCCTGCTGCTTGAGTTCTGCAGCACTTCCTGGTTGCGCGAGCGCCATGCGAACCCCCTGCTCCTTCCTACTGCAGCGCAACCTGGGAATTGTAGGCTAGCGCTGAGGCAGGAAGCGCGACCGGGCCGGCTCCTGAGGCTCCGCAGGGCAGGTAAGTGCACGCAGGCCCCGGGAGCATTGCGTGACCGCGCACCGTTTTCGGCTTTAAGCCGAAAATAAAAAATGTGTGCGTGGTCCGCTTTAGGCTCTTGGGCATTGTGTAAATGGGAGTGCATCATATGGACCGCTCCTCCCAGTTATGTGATGCTCAAGGGGCCCTTTTGCTTTAGAAACGGTGTGCAAAAATTGCCTAGGACTTGGAAGGCAGTTGTGATGAGGAATTAGATAACAAATTAGATAAGACCCTCAAGTGTAAAAGTATATCATTCCATCCCAAAGTCAGAATCATCCATGTCATAGTATTTCCAATTTCTGTGAATGGATGTGAAAGCCAGATAGTTAAGAAAGCCGACAAATGGAAAATCAACTCATTTGAAATGTGATGCTGGAGAAAAGTTGTATAGATACCATGAAGTGCCAAAAAAAGACAAATAAATGGGTCCAAGAGTGAATTAAGCCTGAACTCAACATCAAAGCCAAATTAGCTAAACTGAGGCTATTGTCCTTTGGACATATCATGAAATGGCATGTTTTATTAGAAAAGATAATAATGCTTAGAATCATAGAATCACAGAGCTGGAAGAAACCACAAGGGTCATGTAGTCCAACCCCATTCTGCCATGCAGGAACCACATCAAAGCTCTCCCAACAGATGCGATCCAGCCTCTGCTTAAAAACTTCCAAAGAAGGAGACTCCATCACACTCCTAGGCAGCATATTCCACTGCTGGATAGCTCTGACCATCAGGAAATTCTTTCTGAGGTTTAAGTGGAATCTTCTTTCCTGCAGTTTGAATCCATTGCTCCTTGTCCTAGTCTGTGGAGCAGTGGAAAACAAGCCCACTCCCTCCTCGACATGACATCCCTTCAAATGTTAAACATGGCTATCATGTCCCCTCTTATCATTCTCTTCTGCAGACTAAACAGAAGAAAAGGTTAACAGGGGACATGATAGCCATATTTAAATATTTGAAGGGATCTCATGGCTTGGTAAAGTGGAAGGCCGTAGGAAGGAAGGAAGACCACATTACAGGTGGATTGATTGAATAAAGGAAGCCACAGCCATGAGTTTACAAGGCCTGAGCCATTGATAACTAGGGCTCTGGGGAGATCTTTCATTCATGGGGTTGCCATAAGTCTCAGCTGACTTGATGGTAAATAACAGCAATAAAGCAGTCCTGAACACACAGTGCACATAAGATATGATATGAGAAGATAACACTGATCCACATGTGCTTTCCCCTTTTTGGGGGTGAAGAATTATGCACACCTGATCCTCATTCAAAGTGGGCTTCCAAGTAGACCCCCTACACCACACATTATGTTGTATGTGGAATCCAGGATCACATTGTACATCTGTACCATCAGCCTATTGAACAGATTTCACCAACACAATAATGTCTGTTCAGATATATTAGAGTTCCAGATTTGCAGATGACACCAAATTGGGATGGGTTGCTAATACCCCAGAGGACAGGATCAAAATTCAAAATGACCTTGACAGATTGGAGAGCTGGGCCAAAGCTAACAAAATGAATTTCAACAGAGAGAAGTGGAAGGTCCTGCGCTTAGGCAGAAAAAACGGAATGCACAAATATAGGATGGGGGACATGTGGCTGGATAACAGTACACGTGAAAGGGATCTTGGAGTCTTGGTGGACCAACAGCTGAACATGAGTCATCAGTGTGATGTGGCAGCCAAGAAAGCCAATGTGTTTCTTGGTTGCATCAATAGGAGTATGGTATCTAGATTGACGGAGGTAATGATACCACTAAATTCTGCATTGGTTAGACCTCATTTGGAATACTGTGTCCAGTTCTGGGCACCTCAATTAAAGAAAGATTTCAACAAGCTAGAACGTGTCCAGAGGAGGGCGACCAAAATGGTGAAGGGTCTGGAAGCCATGCCCTGTGAGGA
The DNA here is from genome assembly GCA_948474755.1 of Ctenosaura bakeri. Taxonomy (NCBI): domain Eukaryota; kingdom Metazoa; phylum Chordata; class Lepidosauria; order Squamata; family Iguanidae; genus Ctenosaura; species Ctenosaura bakeri. The sequence goes on along the minus strand of CAOLHI010000522.1, from coordinate 77,699 downwards.
GCTGCTTAGGGAGCTGGGTATGTTTAGTCTGTAGAAGAGAAGGTTAGGAGGAGACAGGATAGCCATGTTTAAATATTTGAAGGGATGTCATGTCAAGGAGGGAGTGGGCTTGTTTCTCTCTGCTCCAGAGACTAGGACAAGGAGCAATGGATTCAAACTGCAGGAAAAGAGATTCCACGTAAACCTCAGGAAGGACTTCCTAATGGTCAGAGCTGTTTGGCAGTGGAATATTTTGCCTTGGAGTGTGGTGGAGTCTCCTTCTTTGGAGGTTTTTAAGCAGAGGCTGGATGGCCATCTTTTGGGAGTGCTTTAATGTGGTTCCTGCATGGCAGGGGGTTGGACTGGATGGCCCCTGGGTTCTCTTCCTATTCTATGATTCTATGATTCTAAGTGGCCAAGATGCCCAGGTGAGCCAACACTAGACCAGCTGACGCTATCCTGAATCCAAACTCTCCTTGCCTTGACACATTGGAAATCGTGTAGGACTATCCTTACCCTGGCCTAACTTTGTGCTAGAGTAATGACTGTGTCTGTGAGCTGGAGGAGGAGGTTTGCATCTGATATAACACAACCTAACCTTTTAATTGCTCACCTCTATTCTAGCTCTTTGTTGGCTCTTCAGGCAAGATGTTGATTAGCAGATAGTTCTGCTGGTGGATTGCTCTCTCTGGAGATCTCTGAAATCAGTAAGCAGAAGATGGTTCCACCAGATGAAGGGCTTTCTTACTGGCAGAAGATGCTTGTTCCTAACCTGCTACAACTAGCCCATCTTTGAGTTGGATTGCACTGCAGTCCAAAAAGTAATTGCCTAGGACACCACCTGGTCCATTTCTCTTGGTCTCCATAAGTAAAATGGATAGAGGGTACTTCCTGATGAAAGACACCTCACTATGTCATCCAAAAGGCATCTTGCAGTAACTTCATTACGGTTCTCCTTAACAGATTTCCTTTTTCTGCTAAGAAAACCAAAATGGGAGAAGGAGTAAGAACACACAGGAGAACTATTAATGGAAGAAGACAACATCTGGATCTCCTATAAGATTATCTGCTTGAGTAGAGTGACTGCACAGATATGTTTTGTCAGGAAACAGCCCTAAAGATGAAAGGGGAAATGAAAAATGAAATGAAAAAATATTATTTAGAGTTGCACCAAAGGTTTGCCTCTAATTTTTAAGGGGCTTCAATTTTTTTCTCAGTTTTGGTGAAAGGTACCCCCTTTTGACTCAGCACTAGAACATCTGTCAAAGGTACCTTAGACCGGAGCTTGGAAAAAATTACATTTTTGGATTACAATTCCCAGAATCCCCAAGCAGCACAGCAGCTAACCACACTGGCTTGGAGAATTCTCAAAGTTACAGTCCACAAAACTAATTTTTGTGAGCTCTGCCTGAGCTCTTTTTAAACTGGAAAGTACTGTTCATGAATCCCAATCATTTATATTTTGATTGGCCTTAGATCTCCAAGTTCTCATGTGGACGTTCTTTTCCTTCCTTGAGATGCCAGGATTTCAGCCTCCAGTCGTTTCCATAGAAAACATATTCTGAACTGTGACCATTGCCATGTTTTTAAGCTGTCCATCTGTTGGTCAGAGTGTGAAGATTCAGTAGGAATTGCTTTGCCAACGTAGAAGGGAGTGGCTGTACAGATTGACATAATGCCAGGTTGGTTTTAATAGGCTGGTGGAAGTACAGGCTCTTGTTGCCACGCACATGAGATGCAAACTGAAGCTCAAGGCCAAAGAGGCTTCCCACAAGAGCAAGGATCTGTCAACAAAATTATAGCCTTCACTAAATTCCTACAACTCTGTGGGCAGAAAGTGCCAAATCTGATTAAACTATACATTGGAAATCATAGAACATGCAATAGCTCTGTGCCTTTCATTCTTGACAAAGATGGTGAAATATTCTGTAAATCTGAATATTTGCACCAAGGTGATCCAACCTCTGCACTAAGAAATCCTGAAGTCTGCTACTGGTTTACATGAAGCAGATAGAAATTTGAGATAATGGGACATGTGCCCTTGCAGAGAGACATTGTTGGTGACTTGTGTCATCCTTTACCACTGGCTACACTTGTTGGAACTGACAGTCACTGATGGTGAAAACAATCTGGCAGAATGCTGGGAGTTACAGTCCAACCACATCTGAAGGGCCACTCTTTCCCATTCTTGCCATAAGTAACTTGATGTACTTTAAGTGACTTGACAGCCAGCCTGTATGTGATGATGTAGGACCAATTTGTTTTAAAGCCCAGTCACACCTAAAACTGAGGAGGGAGGTTTTGAACATGCCAGTGAAAATTGCTGAAGTCACTTTCCATTCCTTACTTACTCTTTGTAGTGTTCTCCCCAACAGCTTCTGATATGGCATTTTCTGCTTTTTGTGTTTCCCAAGAATGATTTTCCATTAAGCTTCATTGAATCTATTTCTGAGTAGCCACCTAGCAAGATTGTTCTTTCTACTTGCCCTTTGTCATCAGCTGCCCTATGAGAATACTGCTGATGCCTTATGTTGGGATTGTTTATTGTGGGTTTTAAATATATATTTTCTTGTTACTTTTCTATCACCTCTCCTGAAAGGCACAGTAGAGATGCCACCAGCATTTTCATTTTGGATCCTGTTTGTTTTTTTGACACCAAAGAAATTTGACCCTGGAAGTGAAGAAGGTATCCCAAGCTGCAAACTAAAGTGATACAGGGTCTAGTGTGTTATTGCCCTTACTTGTGGGCTTAGCGATGGTACCTTTGAGTCTCTTTCACACTATGGAATTATAGTGCTATTATTCCATTTTAATTGCCATGGAGACATCCCATGGCTTATCCTGGGATTTGCAGTTTTGGGATGGCTGTACGTATAGAATTCTGAGAATGATGATGCCTCACTGAACTACAGATTGTGCAATTCCAGAAAATGTTGGTAGAGCAGTTAAAATAGAAACATAGTACTATTTATTGCGCTGGTTGGCTATTGTGGGAAGAAAATGCTGGACTTTAGGCTGATGCAATCTGCTAACTCTGCTCTCATTATGTTATTGGTACACACAATTTCCTATATTAAACACATTTTAAGTCAGAAAGAGGATGTATTCTCCAGTTAGTGTCTGCTTTCATTTAATTAGAAAAAGCTTACTAGAACTGGAATAATGCATCAAACTTATTTTGTGTATTTTTATCTATATCTCTGTGTGTGTGTGTGTGTGTTAGTCCCAACTAGGCAGAACCATTGACTAAATTGAATAAATAAGTAAAGAAGAACCATTGAATAAATTGAATTCAATGGATTTCCTATATTTAGGATTCCAGGATTCCGGTAATAATATCATGGATATAATATATATGATACTAAATTAACATATTCTGTTGTTAGTGTTATTTTTATATTTTATGTATTGATTGAAGGATGTCTAAAGGTATCTTTTTAAGAAACAACAGCAGAGATATGGATAGCCTTAAAGTACATTGTATGTACATAAGTAATGTGGGAGGATTTCTGTAATCAGATAAGGAAGACAGTGTTTTTTCAGTGGAGCAAATATATGTATATACACACACACGTGTGTATGTATATGTGTATATATATATATGTGTGTGTGTGTGTGTGTGTATACACACACACATGTACATATACATACTGTATTTCAGCAAAAAAACTCTCTCAAAGCCACTAGCATTTAGAATTAAATACATTAAAATATGATTTAAAATAATTTAATTATAATGAAAGTTTTTTTAAAAAAAATCTCCCTTTTAAACAAATCACTAGAACTCCCACTATTCCTCAGCACTGTATAGTTATATTTGAACTTTCTGTATTTTTTTAAATCAATGAGACAGTTTATCTCTGTGTTAATTTTGTAATCCATCTTGAATCCTAGGACTGGGAAAGAGGTGAGGTGTGAGTAAATAAACTGAATAATCAGAATTAACATGGACCATGCTGGATGGGTCTGATGGAAATTATAGGCCAAAACATCTGTCAGGTCAAAGGTATTCCTATCCCTTTTTTAAATGAAGTAAAGTTGAATCATTCCCTGGAATGAAATTTCTTCCTACTCGACCAGCCACTCCTGTTTGTACTTTGCAGAGGAAAAGTGGTGATGGGGTTTCAAGACACAAAGCAGAGAACAAATGTGAAGTACCAGCATCACATTTGTTCTTTGTGGAGTGTGTTCCTGTGGAGTTTGAATTTAAAAAATAAATAAATTATGCTCCTGGTTCAGAAGTAGTTGTCCTGCTTGCCTCTCCTTGTGTCTCGCCATCCCTAGGTTATTCTGGGTATGTCCAGAAGTGAGCCCGTTGTATGTTTCCCTTTTTTGCCTAACAAGAGTTAGATAAAAGAGTTAGAAGGAGATTCCAGTTAAGCAATGGCTGGTTTTGAACCTGTAGTTCTGGCATCTGGGATTGTTTACTCAATAATTCTCACTACTGGTCTTTGGTCCCTCTGGAAACAGCCCTGAGTTATAATGACAAGTGCGTTAGATAACAAAACCTTCTGAAGTCACTTGTTTGAGAACTGGAGACTGAGAAGTAACTGTCATCATGGGGACCAACCAATATGAGGTTGACTTGGGGCAGACCATGAAAACGATAACAGCCACAATATAACAAATAATGTAGTCAGACATTTCATCAACAATGAAAACTTTCCCTACGCAACCTCCAGCTATTTTTTCCCTAAACGGTTGGTAAATTTTAAGGGTGTGAAAATAGCCACCCATCATCCCTAATCCCTGAGCTCCCCACCTCCATTGGTGGGGTGAAAAATGACCAGTTGCCTAGCCACTTTAATGACCAGTTGCCTAGCCATTTCTCCCCACATTCAGAATAAATCACTTCTAGATTTGGTTTTTTGTTTTGTTTTTTAAAAAAGCTTTCTTAGCTCTAAAGTAGGGAATGACCCAAATGGTGTTAACTTGACCAGCCTCTGGACCCCCGCTTTTGCGCTCCTCAATGTCCCTGAAGGCTCCTAATTTGTGACACAGATTTCAAGTAATTTTTACTCCCCAAACACATCAAAACACGACAAAGAGCACATGCATACTGATTTTAAAAAACACAGAAAATCCCAGATTTTGTTTCTGTTTTTTTTCGACTTTATTTTGGAGAGCTCTGTACAATCAGAGACTGTATATATACCAGCTCTCTGGCTCAGTTTATTTTAACTCAATACAACATTGGAAAGAATAGGAACAAAATCTGGAACCCTTCAATCAGTCTGGATTCACCCAGAGATGTGAAAATGTGCCCTGACAATGAAAAACAACCCCTATAGTCCGCAGTACTGTTTTCTTCTCAGCCAAAATGGTGGCTGGAAATGATTCAGTGCCACTTCCAATTTCCATTTTGGCCAGGATATTGTCAGCAGAAGAATTTTGTTTGGATTTGAATTTGTTTGTTTGGACTGGGGAGGCATAGAGGGTAGGGGAAAAGTGGTTGCCCCATTCCCCATGCTTGCCCAACACTCTTCCACAGGCTTCTGGAGGCATCATTGGGTTGGAGGCATGGTTGGGACCAGATTTGGGGAGGGTGGCAGTGACCCTCCAAGCTCTGGTGGAGGAGGCACTGGTGCAAATCCCTGAGATCAACCAGCAGAGTAGAGTTTTGTGGCAAAAGGGGAATTCTGCTTGCAAAACAGGTTTGTGCCTAATCCTGCTTTGAGCTAAGGTTTCACTTCCTCGCTGCAGGCCTGTATATGCTTATCTAACCATGACTGGCATCCTGCTGGTGACGTATGTGCAACTGTGGGCAGTTTGCATGCACGTAAGTCCCTTTCTGGATGGGACTCAGAGGGCTATTCACTTGACCTTGCATTCTGTCCAAACCCCCCCCCCATGGCCAGCAACTGTAAAAACCTAAGATGGACCCTGCTGTTCCTTTTTACCAGAGGGAAGGAGGGGGCTATTCAATTGTTGAAAATCCAGCTTCTCTAAACTCCTGGGAAAAGGAAGAGGTAGGTACATTACTTTTAGGAGCACATCCTCATTTGTTCACCCCCAGCTGCTACCCTATGGTCTGAGCCTGTTTGTCCACGCCTGAAAAGAAAGAGATGTTATGCTGTCCCATATGCCATTCCCACATCATGCAGAGCAAGGATGGAGTACTTCATACAGGTGGAAGAGGACCTACCTCAAATTCACTAGGAGCCCGTTCATACTACACTGTTATAGAGTTATATTCCACTTTAACTGCTGTAGCAGCATCCTATGGATTTCTGGGACTGGCAGTCTAGTTAGGAGTAGTTAGAATTCTCATCCAAAGAACTCACATGCCTCACTAAACTACTGGCCCCAGAATTGCACTGCCACTGCAGTTAAAATGGAATATGACACTGTAATTGTGTAGTGTGAATGGGCCCAGGAGATGTACTTGGCACTGCAAATTGGCTGTTGAAGTTGGCAGCAACTGCAGTAAGTCCCTGTGGTGCATGAGGTTGGAACCATAGATTCCCACAGGCTCATCCTTACAGCCTTTTCTTCCCCTCCAGTAGACAACAGGAGAGAAAAGGGTCCCCCCCACCTTTGGAGGGTGTGCTGACATTCACTGGTGTGCTTGTGAGGGATGGTTGTGACCAAGTCTGTAAAAATGCTTGGAAGTCATGCCAGGCTGTGTGCTGCTGAGCCTTGATACAGAGGATCCAAGAGTCATTTTGCCTCTGGAAGATGCAACAGGTTGTCATGTAGGGGGATCCCAGCATGTTTCATGTGAAAAGTGAAGCTAAATCCAGTGATGATGGCATCTTTGTATTTTGCTTCACTTTGGGTTTCAGTGGTTTAATTTGCTGTGAATTTTGCATGTGCAAATCTTTCCCAGAATCTTGGAGAAACACAAGAGAGTCAGTAGAGCCTCATATACCGTTCCTTGAATGAGTAAGTGTTTGCAGAGTACCATTGGCAGCTGCTTCCCACAGTTCTTTTGATCCAGCTCAGAACTCAGCTTTCCTCTCTCTCTCTTTCTCTCTCTCTTCTTATTTTGGCCCTTAGCCCGCCTCTCGCCTTTTTAAAAAAAAATCTTTCTAAGCAGAAAGAGCTCTTGTTTGTTGTTTTAAGTAGTCAGGTTCAGATCTTGTCCTTTGCCTAGCCTCTTTGCTGACCATATTTTCCCACAACCCTCAATTTCTGTTCTAAAAGATCCTTGCTCTGTCTCAGGATAGGGCCTTCAAATAGCTATGATTATTAAAAGTGTAGATACTCCCCTTATGTTGCCACAGATAGCAGTTGCCCTTATAATTAATGACCTTTTAATGAGAAAGCTATATGAGACATTCTCCAGTTTAGCAAGGGGGAGTCAGGACTGGGCTGGCAGCAGCCCTGCTCATTCTCTCTCTCCCTCTCCCTCTCTCCTCTCTGTGTGTGTAGCTTTCTTTTAATATTTTCTGTTGTTGAACAGATTGTATCGCCACATATCTGTTTATTTCTAATGGCTCGTTTAAATGACAGTTTCATAAACTCAAGTATCCCAAACAAAAGCCATGAGGTTTACTTTGGCCATCTTGAGTAAATTCTCCTAATCTAAACATAATCAGTGGGCTCATAAATCACTCCAATGACGTCACAGTTTTCCAATTAGCAAACATGGTATGTTCTGCAAAAGCCCTGCGATTAGCTGGGGCTTTGAAACTTCTTGTCATACCAAAGTCAAGGAACGCTCTTCCTTGAAACAAACAAAACCTTCCAAGTATAAAGAGCTGGATTTTCCTTTTTATTTCAGCACTATTTGTATAATTTCACTTATCTCTTTAAGTTCATTGATGATTGTTCATGCAAACATCATAAGACCTCTTTTTTAGCAGAATTGCTCTGCTTATACTTTATTGTTGTATTTACTGTAGGAAATAATTGCCCTGGCCTTAAGAAGAAATCATTTCCTGAACCTTTTTCTGAGTTTCTGTTTTTATTTTAAAAAGGACAACTGAAACTGCTGGTTATTAGTGGATGCTACCACCTTCAGTGAGCCATAGCGATTTGGGAGGCAACCTCAGGCCCTTGACTAGCTACATTTCACTGGATCCTCCTTGTACAGGAAGGAATATTAGAGGCTTCCTGTTTCAATAGAGTAGAGATGGGTAGCCATAGCCTTATAGAGGTTACTGTAACCTCCCACTAGTCCCAGCTAGCATAGCCAATGGTAATACATTAAGAAAGTTGCAATCTAACAGCATCTCTAGAAGCTAACGTATCTTCTCAACCATAGAGCATTTTTTGAAGAAGAAAGTCTTTTTGGAGTCTAGTGTATTTCTGTATCCTTGGTTGTTCTGTAGTGTAGGACCCTGCCTCCTAGTTCATCCTCTGAGTCTAACCTTCAAGGTTCCTCTTCAGCCTTGTATTTTTGTTTGCTCTTTGCTCCTGGTAGCACCTGACTACTAGCTTCTCCCATCACTTTTGGCTCTGGACTCACCTCAAACTACCACCCAGGTACTAGGCATGCTAAGAGGCTTACTTCTACATGTATGCAAGTAAAAACCAACCAGTCTTAGAGGTCCCAGTGCCCCGTATTTCGAGGTGAATTGTGCTTCTGGGTGTACTTCCTGATTAGCCGTGCCCATTTGGAGAACTGTATGGCCCTCATCTCTCTTCTGAAAGTGGGTTTTTCTGCTCCATCTCAGCACTGAGAATGATTGACTGCTGTAGTTCTGTGTATCATGCAGAAACATAGCAAGTAGACTCTTCTGTGTTTGGATGTGTGGGATTCATAGGAACTTTTACATGGTTAAATAATTAATCATTTGATGCACGCTTCCAGTTCTCTTGTGGCTCGCAAGTATGTTCGAATACCACCATTCGGGAATAAGTGGTAGCAGGATTGCTGCAACGACAAAGAAAGAAACCAGCACCATTCTTCTTTTCTTTCTTCCCCTTATGTGGAAATAATAACTATCAAGGACTGACGTCAATTGACAAAAGTGAGGAAATTCAGAGCAAGGCTTAATTCCTGTCCTTAACTCACCCTAGCAACATTCTTAGGTGCTAAATTAAAAGGTGCTCTGTAAGGTCATTCACAGTTGAGAAGATCCTTTCAGGGATTCTACCACCACAGTTTGTCTTCAAAGAGAACATGCATTTCTTTCTTTTCTTTTCTTTTTTTCTGGGTTGGGGGGTGGAGAAGGAGCAGGAATGCTCTCAAGTCATTTTAATTGCAGAAAGCTCAGATCAGCCATAGATTGGAACAACGAAGGGATTCAGGTGGCATGTTTGGCATACTCAGCTGATGTGGTGGAACACAGCAGCTCTTATTGACAAGGTGGAAGGTGGGAGTTATAAGATATTTCCATGCTTTCGCTAAAATTTCAGCAAGTGTTGTAGCAGTTGTCATGTGATGGAGGCCAATTTTTGTGTGTAGGATATCATCAAATTAGAGCAGGAGCTGCTAGTGGATATGGCTCTGTGGAGATGAGAAAATCCATTCTTGGTTTTCTTGCTGCTCTTCCAACATACATAGGAGCTCTGCTGGTAATAAGTCTCTGAAAAGTCCGGTATTGGGAGAGCTCCAGGAGTAGCAGTGGCAACATCAAAATGGATTTGCTGCCCCTACAGCAATGGTTTCACTGATCACCCCACAGAGCCGGACCTCAAGCAAGGATTTGGTGTCACTCAAGAGTCTGAGCCAAAACAGTCTATTGTTATTCAGACAAAAATCCAGTCCAAACCAGAGCTTTGAAACAACTAGTTACAAAGAACATGTTCCTTATAATTCATTCAATTTTGCGCATATTGTTACCATAAAAGTATAAGTAAACAAGAGAGAACTTCACTCTTTTATCAGCATAACTATGACTGTTGACTTTCTTTTATAGTAACAGACATGTGTCCACAAGACATGGTGGAGATGTAGGTCATGTAGTTCAGCTCTTGCTGTGCCTCACACTGACTCCTGCTTAGTTCTAGATGTTGTGGTGGCCAGAAGAAAAGTGCATTGAGCAGCAAAGGCCAGTGGCTTGCAATGTATAGGTATCTTCTTCCCCTCCAAGAATGTTTGGTTCAGGCCTGATTCAAGCATTACAGCAGAATAGAGGACAATGTAAGGGGAAGTAGCTCGAGTGCGGTTTTAGCAAGCAGGTGTAGCTGAATGTTAGACTTGGTTCCACCCAGAATTCAATAATCCTGGGATGCGTCAAAACCTGGTCTTGTTACATGCCTGTGATTCATCAAAGAACTTTAATGACCAGTTGCCTTGCCAATAAATAAATAAATCTCCTGTTGCAGGTTTTATGGTGTGTTTATATTGTATTACTCATGCTGAACACCAGGGTTGGGTCAGGTTAGAAACTAAAATCAAAATCAGTGAAGCCCCCTCAAGCAGCCACTGGGAAACCTACTTGAGTAAAAATATGTCATCTTAGGCTTCCAAAATAAGCAAGTTCAGCATGTTGCTACTTTTGATGGACAAGAAGTTCCTGCAAGTACAGGCATGTCCTGCCCTGGGCATCGTTTGGTGATACTTTGACCTAGCTAACTGTGTGGCATGGCCTTTTCAGCATTTGCTAACTCACTGGCAGCCTGTGTTGTTTCTTGTAACTCTTGCTCCATGGCCAAGGAGCAGCACTGCCTTGCCCCAGACTCCTCTAACTTATCCAGTTGCTTGTGGACACTAGAAACTGGCTGCTCTGTTGTAATGTATTTATGCTTGTTGTTATTGTGTCTGTTTTTTATATGCTAATAAAAGCAGGTCCTCTACCACCATAAGGGTTGGTGGGCCAAGCAGCAGGGTACACTAACATTTTAAAAATGAGTTTGTTGTTCGTTGTTAACTGCCGTCAAGTAAACTTCAGCTTATGGGTGAGATACCTCTGAGTCATCCTGTCCTCAAGCACCCCGCTCAGGTCTTGGAGATTCAGGGAATGTCTTCCTTGATTGATTCTATCCATCTGTAATGAGATCTTCCTCTTTCCTTCTGCCTTCTATCTCACCAAGCATTATTGACTTTTCTAGTGAGTCATATCTTCCCGTGATATGGCCAAAGTACAACAACCTCAGTTTAGTCATCTTGGTTTCTAGGGAGAGTTCAGGCTTGCTTTGCTTTAAATGAGTAGCTTTATTTTAATATAAATGTATTACTTATTATATTGCATTACTTATGCAAAATACTGGAAAAAGTTAGAACCTCTGAAAGAGAACGACTGGTTACTAAAGCTTTACGATTTAGTGCAAATAGGTAAGCTGACAACATTATTAAGAGGAAACCCTCTGGATGACTTTGTAAAACATTGGGACCCAGTAATTACCTACCTACAGGGCAGATGGGGAAACGTAGCAATGGCAAGCTTTTTAGATTAAGAGATTAATCTTTAAGGAATGATAATGACCTAATTGATGAAGTTTTCTTTGCTATTGATTGGAGTTAAATAAGTTTATTGTTTAGGATCAAAGTTAGTTACAATAGTAGAATGTATTAAAAATGTATAGTGAATAAATAAATATGGGAAATGTAGAATCAGGAGGATTATATGTAAAATAGAGATAATCTGATTTCTTTATTAGAAGAAAATATAAGTTTAAATTAAGGCTGAGGGGAGTTAAGGAATGGAATGTAACAAGAAGGTGATAATGGATGGGAATGAGAATGTTAGTGAATTTTAGTAATGCCTTAATGTTTAGGATATTTTTGTATTTTTTTTTTTGTTATTCTTTGTTGCCATAATTTTGTATATAAGTATAAAAATAAAAAAGTGTATAGCTGAAAAAAAAAGAGCTGGGATATTCTGTACACATGCAAACACGTTGTGACTTCTTGTTGGCAAAGTCAACACAAAAACATTAATCTCTGCTTCCAAAGATGCCCAGATGTGGGCAAAGTTCTATGGAAATAGACTTGGACAACTATGGATAAAAGGCCTCCTTGAAGCATTGGCTATCCTGATTTGTGCCAAAGATAGCGGAAGGCATAGATGTATGAGAAGATGCTATGGTCAGATTTTGAGATCTTGAGATCAGTTTTTGAGATCTTGATGGAAAATAGTTGGGGAGGAAATCATCAATCTATGTGTAAGGCTGTAGCTTGGAGGACCTGTGAAGTTCAAGACCTTAGTTGTGCCCAGGAGGTAACCGGAAGTCCAGTGTACATGCATATGATCAAAAGACTGGGCTTAGCTTGCCCAATGCATTACATGATATCACTACATTAGACCAGTCCTAGGAATTTTCAGCTGAATATTGAACTTACTCTGTTCAGGAGCATTACATTAGAGGTTCTGCTGTGAAGGTTCAAACTTTCTGTCACTGGTTGCAGACCCACTGGCCCATTCATATATACAAGAATTCACTTTGATTATCTGGTCATCAACAAGCAATGATGTCTGTGTCAACTAGCCTAGCAGCAGAGTACATGCACTGGCCCCACTGAAAAATGTTGTATTTCGTGTGGCATAGACATTTTACCTGTCGTGCTAGATCTGAGATTCCTCCCCCTCCCCAATCTATGCAAAGCAATCATAAACAGTGGATAAGCATATTTTTAAAAGTAACTTGTTCAGACTGCAACTCCCAGAATCATATAGCCAGCACAACCAGTGGAAGATATAGTTTAAAATAAAAACAACTTTCAAAATCTGCTCGAACCATATACCCTCCAACATTTCACAGGTGAAAATTGGACATGTGTGGCCAAGGAACATCAGAATATGGTCAAGGTGGCAAAAGATACTAATGAGGAATGATGCATAACCTAGGAGAGGCTGCATCAGTTTGATTTTGCCTGAGTCTACAACACTTCATGCCCTCTTCTCACTGTTGTGCTGAGTACAAACTACTTTTGCACTTGGTACTCGGTTTTCAATAATGGAAATAGGCTGAGGACAATGGAGGAAAGTGGTAGGAGAAGAGAGAAACTAGGATATTTTAAAACGCAGCTGAAAAAGTGGGGAAATAAAGGATCAATTGAGACTATCCCTGCCAAACTGAGAGACTGGAGGATATGGAATATCTCCCATTATCTAGTATTCTGCTTAGTTTCTCCTTAAGAAATGTCCTTCTCTTCCAAGGAAAGAAGAATAAAGTTCTTTGTTATAACAAAAGAGGAAGCTATTATAACAAAGTAGTCTATTACCAATGAAGGAGATGTTTAATTATGGAAAATCAGTGTTAAATTATATGAGCAGCTAATTGTTGCAAAGTGCTTTATAATAGCTATGGAAATGTACAACTATAGAAGTGATGATCAATCTATACAATGAAATGCCAGGAATTTAATAGTACCACAGTTCAACTGCCTAATCCAGTTCTTTTTCAACTGTGGATTTCTCAGCATTTTAATGCTACATCTTCTTTCTTGGATTATCTAATATATAAAAGTCAAAGTTTGTCTGTTTGTCTGTGTCAGGCAAAGACCTCATATGACTGGCTGCATCAAGTGAAGACTTTATATGATTGGCTGCCTAAGAATGTTCTAGGGAATCCTGGGGTTTGCAGTTTAGGGAGGGGCCTTTAGAATTCTCAGCCTGAGAGCTCTGAATAGCCCAGTTGCTAGGGAGATGAGGCCTAGCAGCAAAGAGGAGGGCAGCGTATTCCCTCAGAAACCCAATCTTTTAATAACTCTGAATACAGATTAGATTGGGGAATATCAGGAAAAGTTACAGATACTGAACAAGACAGTTTGGGGAATTAGAGACACAGGATCTCAAATCTTTCTAACAAGTATTACCTATGAGAAAGTAAAATCCCAGGCAATGCCGAGTATATACATTAGTATTTATATAGAATATATAGATTAAGCCAGCACAGTGTAGTGATTTGAATGTTGGACTATGATTCTGGGTTCAAACCCCTTCTTGACCGTGGAAACCCACGGGGTGACCTTGGGGAAGTCATACTTACTCAGCCTCAGAAAATTCCCTCTGAGCAAATCTCACCAAGAAAACCCTGTGATGGGCTTGCCTTGGGGTTGCCATAAGTCAGAAACTACTTCAAGGCACACAACAACAATGAGCAAATAGCGACTGTTTTTCCATCTTGTACCACCACACAATAAGTCGAACCTTAAGAGCAGTTGTGGGCAGATATGTCTTTTGAAGTTTCTTAACTGCGGTGGCTTAAAGAAGCAAGAGGCAAGCTGTCCTTGTAGCCTCAGAGACCAACGCTGACGTCCCTGGCCATTCTGGCTAATGGATTCTGGGAGCCTAAGTCCAAGGGCTAAATCCAGTTTCTTGATGCGTTTGTTTATACAAAAGTAACACTTCCAAGCTCGAAGTACTGTGTTAAAAAGCTAGAATTAAAGGCATGTGACTTCTTTTCATTGAGGAGCATTTTATAGTGATCTCTGTGTCAGGATAAATAATGATTGATTTGGAATAGACATAAATATTATCAACATTTATTAAGGTCCCTGATGAAAATCTCTGGAGCTGAAGTTAGGATAGACTTGGGTGTATAGCGTTTCATCCATCCATCATGAACATGCTGCTTTGGTACAATGGAGAGTCATGTTGAATCATTAAAATTACCCTATTAATTTTTCTGCAGCTAACTTTTAGCGTAGGCCATAATTAGTTACTATGCCTGGAGGAGGAGCTTTAAAAAAATGGAACAAAACAGCAAAACCAAAACCCAAGCTGTCACTTAGTTTCATCTTCACTGAAGAACAGAAAAGTCTGTGGGTAATTATTTCTTGAGTGTGGGGCCTCTGGCTGATGCATTATGTAGGAAAGCAGGTCAGTTGGAGCATAGTTTCACAGAAGCATGGCTGCCGATTCCATCCATGGGTTGTGAACTTAGGAAAACCACTCTATGGGGACCAGCTTTTCCTGTGCAGAGTGCAAAATGTCCTAATTTCTTAATGATGTTTTTGTGAGGAGAGTTATGTGTGGGTTGGGAAGCTGAATTACTATATCAATTATCTTTCTAGACATTAAAAAAAACAAACACCCCAAACCCCTTGAACTGTAGTTAGAAAATCTCAAAATTAAACTCTATTTTCATCCCAGCAATGGAATGCTAGTGTGATACTTAATGAATAGCTCTGATATCTCAGGAATCTGTCTCTGACCTTGGGTCCAAAGACAGCTATAGTGGGAAGACGGGGGGGGGGAGTCAGGATTCTTGGTGAAAGGGATTCCCCTTACCCCAGAGGCACAAGAGCAGTAGAGATGCCAAAGCTGTTCTTTGAAAATGAGGGAAATCAAGGTTTCATGGATGCATTTGGTACCAAGTGGAAGGTCACAAAAATACTTACCGTAAGTGTCATTTGATGAGCAGCTGGGGTTTCCAGGATTACAAGGTTGGCTTTTCATAGTTGCCACACTCTCCCTCACCTGCCACCATGAGGGAGTCTCACTTTGCCATGAATGGAGCAGAGAAGAAGAAGACACTGTCTTTTCAAGACAAACAGGAGTTTGTCTTCTCTGTCGAAGTGTGTGCGTGTGTGTGTAGGGATAGGTTAAGAGTGGGAATTGTGTGTCCCTACAGGTGCTGTTGAACCACAACTCCCAGCATTCTTCACCATTGCCTGCTAGGGCTAATAGGAGATGAAGTGTGACAACCCCTGCAGGGTGTCCCACTCCCACTCGTGATAAAGATAGATCAGAGCTGAAAAATTGTTGTCCCTCCAATTGTTTTGGACTACACCTCCAAGAATCCCTTATGATTGTTTGTGCTGACTGGTGAAGCTCTTGCAGTTTTCTTGTCCTGGTTTTGGATGTGGTCTGTCATCCCTTTAGTTTCATCATGTTCGTCTCTGACTATAGTTTTTCTTAGAAATTTGGTTTCTAAATAGAGTTGGACCTTCACATTCACTAGGGTTAAGGGTGCAGGACTCTCACAAAAGTGGGAAAACCACACAAAATGTGCGGTTTTGTGTGAGGGGGAAGGGGGCCAAGGCATAGTGGGGAGAATGGGGAACCACCGTTCAAACCAGGTCTGGGAAAAGAGAGGGAAAGGAGGAGAGTTAGCATGGTGGCTCTATACTTGCTCTTTCTACCCATCTCCTTCCTTGAGTGTGGGGAGGCAGTGAGAAATTGATGTGGCTTGTGGTGGGCTGAGAAATCAGGCTATGAGCTGGCCTTAGATGGCCAGGCAGAGGCTGGTAAAGGAGGAGGAGGAAGACCAGAGGCTGGTTTTTAAAGGCCTGCACAGCCTGACTGGAGCCATCAAGAGGGAAGATTTACCCAGAAAAGAAGTGCCTGAGGTTCGCAGGGGTGGAGGGTTGAAGAAACTTGCAAATAATCAAATCTGTGAAAGTCCCACAAACATGGAGAGTGAACTGTGTATTGCAGAGGCCAGACTAGAACTATAGATTGGGACACCATGGCCCTGCAAACCATAAAGAGGCATAAAGGCACTTTTGAGACTACAGTCCTCCTTCCACATTTGTGGGTTTTACCTTTGCAAATTTGATTATTCATGCCTCCCCACATGCCTCCCCCCAATTCTCCATGGAGAAGGAAGCACGCCCAGGCAAAAGGCCAGGTAGTGGGGAGAGAGGCACTTCTTCTTTCTCCCCTCTGGCTTTCTCCCTCCTGTTTCCTTGCCTCTGGAGCCTGTGATGAGACTTTGCACCAAGGCAAAAGGCAAGAGTATGGGAAAGGGGAGCCCTGGGAGGGGATTCGTGGGGGTAGGGGACAGTTATTTTCAGTTTTTCCACTTTCATGCCCTGAACTCTTGCAAAAGTGGAGGGGCCACTGTGATGGGCAAAAAAGAAATTCCTAGCATAAACTTTTGTGGACTGTAGTCTACTTCCTTTATGATTCCTTAAGATTCCTTTAGGCTTTTTTTATGTTAAAACAGATCAACAAGGCTATCTCTTTGAATTTATAGTTATGTATTCATGTTGACTCCAAGTTATGGTGACTGTATTATGGAGTTTCCTTCACAATATTTGTTCAGAGTGGGTTTGCTGTTGCCTTCCTCCGAGGTTGGGAGGATGTGACTTGCACCAGGTAATTCAGTGGGTTTCTGTGCCTTTGGAGGGATTTGAACCATGATCATCTAGAATGCTAGTCCAGAACTCAGACTAACACAGCATGCTAACTCTTTTTGGGTTCTGTAAACCTTAGTTTTGTGTATAATCTGTATGTATTGAAGAGTACAGTCAGCCCTCCACATTTGTGGGTTTCACTTTTGTGGATTTGATTATTCACAGATTATTTGCTGTCACCTCTGCTGCCATTTTTAATATGGACTGCAAGCCTCATGAGACTGAGAAATTGCAAATGAGGCTTGTAAGTCCCTATTAAAAATGTGTGGGGCAGCAGTGGAGGTGGCAGGAAGCCCCACCAGCCACCCATTTCTGCCTTGTGAAGGAACTCTGATGGCCTCAAAGGAATCCATGGTGGGCTGAATATGGTGATCATACTTTTTTGTGTGTTAAATATGGTTTGGGCGGGCCTAGAGTTATTAATGATTTTTTCACTTTCACTAGGAAATGTGGAGGGATGACTGTACATGACAACCAAATATATTATTGATGGTCTTCTCAATTGATATCAAAGACACTGAGGGGGCAGAACAGGACATTAGCTATATGCCAGCAGTTTTGTGTATGGCACATAACCACAGTTTTTTTCTTTTTAAAGGTGTGGGCAAGTCCTTGTTCACAAAGTAGAATAGGTACAACAATTCTCAATGTGTAGTTTAATTCTGAAAACAATGCAGACAGGAACTGGAATTGAAAAGTGACATCTGTGTTTTGGCAAAATGCTCCATTTTTAAAAGAAGTATTATTTCCTTTCTTTTTTAAAAAATGTGACAGAATTATAATTCTGAATTACTTTAATTACTAGGCACACGATTGAATTGTTTTTGCAAAAAAGAAAAGGAAAGAAAAAAAATGGAAACCTTGTGGAACTTGTGTTATTTAATGTTTCTTCACTTAGTAGCTTCTGGATATGCAATTACTGGCAGGTTGTCTTTTCTTATTAAATGCAAACAACCAAAAACAAAACAAAACAAAACAACAACAAGAAGAAAGACAAGAAAAGAAGACCAAATGAGGGTTGAAAGAGAGAGAGAAAGAAAAGGCATACTGCTGTTGAAATAAATACCTTGCAAAAGAGTTCTGTTTTAGTGGGATACATTCCAAGCTGTCTGTGCTTATATTGCTCTCAGTGTAAGCCACATGACTGTTTTGTTCATATATTTTACTTCTGTTTGTTCTTGTATTTATTTGTGGTGGCTATGGTCTAGCCAAGTATGGGCACGCAGGGTGCTTTTTCCTTCAGCAGCTGCTACCGCTGAGGAAGAATTGTACATGAATCAAATGATCTGGTTATCCAGTTTTTTTATGTTGTAACTCCAGAAGTCTATTCTCCTGCATTGATTTAGTTTGAGGAACTATTCTTTGTGTTTCCAGATGATCAATTTAGAATCTCTTGG
Source organism: Ctenosaura bakeri (assembly GCA_948474755.1). Classification (NCBI taxonomy): domain Eukaryota; kingdom Metazoa; phylum Chordata; class Lepidosauria; order Squamata; family Iguanidae; genus Ctenosaura; species Ctenosaura bakeri. The sequence goes on along the minus strand of CAOLHI010000522.1, from coordinate 59,405 downwards.
ACCAGAAACTCACAACAGTTGTGCCACAGGGATGTGGAGGAAGGTGCTAAACTTAATCTTTTCCTGCACTCTTGTCTTATTTTTTCCTCATACCCTGTTCTTTTCTCCTCACACCTACACCATCAGCAACTTCACCACAAGCAAGAATTGCCGCAGCCTTCTCAGCTGGGCCAGCAGTGACTTCTGGTGTATTTATTTTTCTTCATGTTTGACTAGTGACCATGCTAACTGGATGATTTGAGGAGTATTAGTCCTCAAAACTAACTTTTCAAAGCTTTGCTCTTTAAAGGAATGTGGTGCTTTTCTGCTTCCATTCCAAACCAAAAGGAACCACCACCATCACCACCATGTTCTACCCAAAACCTTGCTCCAGTGATGTTGCCAGAGGAAAATAGTTGATTCCTTAGTTTGTTCCTCTTCTCTTCCTCCTCTTTTTCTACACCAGTGGTTCTCAACTTTAGTTCCTCCAGATATTTTGGGCTTCAAATCCCTAAAGTCCCAGCCAGTACAGCCAATGATCAGGAATTCTGGGAGTTGAAGTTCTCCAGATATCTGGAGGATAAAGATTCACAAATACTACTCTAGGCTGTTGAGGTTCTTTTTTCTCCTCTTCATTGTTCTCTTGTTTCCTCACCACATAGTAGGCCTTTTTTAAAAATAGAATGACAAAAGCAGGAGAAATCTGGGCATACTCTCATGTTTTTCCCAAATCCTGGCCCCTCTTGACTGAGAGGGCATGCAGGGAGGGATGAAAGAGACCCTCCATTTATGAGAAGGACTTCTCCTTATAGAACAGTCTGTCCAACCAAGAGGACCCTGATATACTGTTGGAGAGCCCCATAAATGTAAAAGGGACACTTGCTTTTTGTCTACCAGTTGTAGAGATCAAGGAGGGATGTTCTAGGTTTGGGGAGCTTTTGTGGATTGGGTCGCATAAGTATGCCATTCTTGAGCTGGTGCAGATATTTTACTTCCCATTAGAAACAAGGAGAAAGAAATTAAAAGCAAAGTTCTCCTGGGTCCAATAAATGAGAAAACTCCAACCCCCGCACTTCCTGTCCTGGCTATACCAAGCTTTGGAAGTGGTAGAAACTCCTCCACTTCATTCCTTATGTATGCTTGGGCTTGTTCTGTGAAAGTTTATTTCTTCTTTTACTTTTCAAGGTTCAAGCTAGAGAAGCATGTACCATGGTGCTGAAAGACCACATTTTAGATTGAGTGTTATGCACCATGATGTTGGCTTCCGTACAGAGTTTCCATGTCAGGGTGCTCACAAATATTCCATGGATGTTCATATATCCCATGGATGTTCCTCCTCTCTGCCCCATGTACGTGGCATTTTGGCACATTGCAAAGAATAGGCAAAGAAGAGCCTGCTCCAAGTGGCTTATAGTCTGAAACTGCAGACATATCCGTAAGGCTGCAACAGAGGGAAAGAGATGACATCATTTGATTACTCAGTACTTTATTATTGTATGCAAAGTGGGATCCATTGAAAATCAGTGCCTGTGAGGTGATTTGAGGTGATTCACAAGTTCTCTATTTCATTTTGATTAACTTTCTGTAGACCCTGTGAATGGTTCATCTTGTTCTTTCCGCAATCAGTTGCATAATTTGCCAGTGATGGCAAATTATGCAACTAATAGTGGTGGGAAATAATTGTGCAGGTGCTGATATTGGCTTGACCTGTGGTATAGGGTGAGTTCGTCACTGTTGCTTCTCCTTTGCATGAAAAAAGAGGCTCCAGGAAGATCCAGATTCACTCAAAACATACATACCTTGGGATGGGCAGTTTATGGCCCTCCAGGTGTCAGATTTGATCAGTTATCAGTGATGGTGATGCCTAGACTTGATGGGAGTTGTAGTCCAACAGCACTTGGAAGGTCACATGTTGCCTACCTCTGTGGTAGTTGTTCCTGTGGTATGAAATTCCCTCCCAAAGGGGGCTTGATTGGAACTCTCTCTGCTTTCCTTTCATCTGCAAGCAAAGACCGATCTATTCAAACACACCTTTAGCTGGTTGGGGTAGAAGGATGTGCAGTGGTGTGAGGTTTTTAATGTGTAATGTGTGTCTAATCTAATTGTTTTTATATTAACGTTCTATGAGACTTATTGTTTGATACCTTTTAAACTTTTGTACCACATACTCTTTTAGCCACTTTTCTTTTAACTTACAATGTAAGCTGCTTTGGGTTCCATATTGGGAGAAAGGCAGAATTTGAATCAAATTTTTTAAAAAAGGGAATCCCAAACCCACAAAAATGATTTTTCAGCATACATTTTCAAGACCCGTTTCACATCAGAGATGAAAAGCCAATAGTAGTGTCTCCAGAATAAGTCAGTCACAATTCAGGAAGTCATCCAGATGACCTGAGCATGAAAAACTGCTGAGTGGAACTATACATCAGACTTGCCTTTCTTCTAATCTGCTTTATCCTGATTGGCCCAGTTACCTCTTTGGTGAAGTCCAAGAGAAACAAAATCTTCCTCCAGCAAAACTGAGCTTGCATCATTCATCCTCTGTTTGCCCTGTGAGAGTTTACTTGTGGTGATGTAATGAAGTGGGGGGAAAAGTATAAGTGCTGTTCTTCAAAGCCTCCCTCTTTGGCCTGTGCCAAGACTGTACAAAGGACTTTGAAGGGTGTGTTCAGCCTAATATATTCACAGGTGCACTGATGGCAGCCAAAAGTGTTCAGTGCAGCCTTGATTTCTTTCATGCTGCCCTCTTCTCTCGCTCTGTGTCCCCTTCCCCAGATCTAAAGGAGACAAAATTGAAGGAAGAAAAATAGCACTGAAAATGGCTCTTCCTCATAAATGTCACTGTGTTGTGTTGTCTCTTTTTTCAGCCGCATCTTTTTCAAAATACATCTTATGTGTCTGTGATAGGTTCCCCCCTCCACTGCTTGTTCCAGTTCTACAGCACCAAGGAGATTATTGCACAAAAGCACATTTTTCAAAACAACTTGGGCAGTTTGCATTGCAAATGTCCTTTCATGGATTTTTGATATGCGATGGAGAATTGGCAAAGGGAAAACAAATTCTGTCCCTTCCCTCCCTGCTTCCGTTATCTCTGTCCCCCTCCAAATTAAGGAGTCCTTATACATTTATCTTTTGAAAAGATCACTTGAGTATCTTGGCTTTTGAAAGAGAAAGAACGAGCTTGATTGTACAGCATTTGCTTTGTTTGCAGAAGACCAAGACTGGCCTTGAGATCTGCTCACTGGAGCCTGGTACAAAAAACATACATTTATAACTGTGAATTGGGGTATGAGGGCTGGACAGCATTCAGAGCCCTTGAACACAAAAGCTGTCCTGATTGCCCCTCATACTAATACTAATTTCCTCAGTATAATTTTATTTTTGTGAGGGAACATTTGGTGGTTGCTTTTAGGATTCAGAAATCCTTACTGATCCACCTACAATCTACTGGTAGATCCAGATCTATCTTACCTTTGCCCTAGATCAAATCCAGTGCTCAGTGGAGGATTCTAACTATGCCTACCACGGTGCCCACATCTCTGGCTTATTACTGTCCCTACAGAACTTGGAAAAAGTTCTTTTGTTAAGACTTGAATTCCCAGAATCTCTCAGCTAGCAGCCATGGTGTTTGGGAAAGTGAAGGTGTTCTAATCCAAACAAGAGACTTTTTCCAAGCTCTGTCCCTGGCTGATGTTAATATGGTGGACTTCATGTTTGGCTATGGGTCTCCATGCAAGAAGCCTATCGTGTTATTGACCTCATCTATGCAAACAGTACACTGCACATCCATATCTTATCTGTTTTGTTTTGCATGAAGTTTCTCTTCCAGTCTGCAGTGATCTAAATTGGAGAGGATTTTTTTCTTTCTTTAAAAAATTGCAATGAATTTGGGCTGTAACTCCAGGCAGCCAAAATATGAGATCCATGGCTTGATCATAAACACTTGGCTCAAAGGCCCTCTTATGAGCAGTCATATCTTGAGTGCTGTATAGACTGGCCATTTTGAGTGTCTTCTCAAATGGCGTAACTTGTGGACTGCAGCCTAGCAGGGGAAATTCCTTCTACCTCAATTCTCTGATAGTGGTTCTGCCACTTGACCTAATGTGACTTAATACTAGATATGCATGAGCATAGTACGTTGTTTGTTTCCTGCGAGGGAAACCACAGTGGTTTAGGAAATGCGTAAATGCAAATGAGAGCAGGATTCATGCTCCTTCAAGCATGTGTTGAGTAGATAGGGCAGTGTCTTGCAAGGTCATGCAGTGTTAAACACCCTTTTTTTTTTGATATCGATACTTGCACATGTAGACTAGAAAAACCACGGTGAACCCAGCCCATCAAAAACAGTGTTGAAACACTGAATTGCCTAGGGAAACCGTTTATAGTAATTTCCCCCTCTGCCATGGGCAAAGGAATGGCCATAAAATGACATTTAATGGGAAAATTGGGAGGGGGAAAAGCCCGAAGGAAATGGTGGTGGAGGAGAAGTCAGAATCATATTTAAATTAGCAAAAATGCTCAAGTGGAGGAATGGGGTTTTGTACCTTGAATTTTGTCTGAAGTGAAAGATTCAGTCCTGTTTAAGTAAGGATGTAGGATTTGTGTGCCTCTGTTTATGTGTGTGTGTATATGTGTGTGTGTGTGTGTGTGTACGTACGTATCAATGTGAGTGTATGTGTCTGTATGTTCACACGTGCACGCACGCACACACACACACACACTGGGACACACAGACAATATGTATGTATATGTGTCTGTCTCTCTCTCTATGTGCATATATACATAATATCAGAGAATGATAGCTTTCTTTGGTTTTTTTTCTTTTTCTTTCTTTTTCAGCTTACTTTTAAAATGTCCCATTTTCTCTCTGTTCTTCCCTCCATCTTCGTCTTTCTTCAGTTGCTGCAAACTGATTTCAAAGGGCAAAAGGAATTTGCACTCAATCAACTTGGCAGGGAGGAGAGGAGACCAGAGGCCAAGTCTTGCCTTTTCCAAGTAGAGTCAAGCGAAAGCAAACAGCTGCAGCTTTTGCTAGTTTATGTGTTCTACTCCATTAATAATTTTTGCCAGTGTGACCACATGTGATGTTGCTTGGCTGAACAGGTCCCAATTTCTATCTGTGAAATGTTAGAGGCTATGCCACTGTATTTTTATATAGAGCATATGCATTTGCAAGCACTGAAATTAAGATATGACTCATTTAAGAAGGACTGGAAAAGGGAGAGCATGATTATAGTGGCACCCAGAATTAGGATTAGCACTTGTAATTATCCTTAATTTGGATTAATTATGCTTCTATTTCAGTGAGTGCCCTAGGTAGTGTTAAAACAACTTCAACAACGAGGTCTTTTTCTTTGTTTTTCTTCTTCTTCTTCTTCTTCATCATCATCATCATCATCATCATCATCATCATCATCATTTTAAAAACAAAACACTGGATTTGCCTAATACTCATTGCAATTTCTTTGCACAATAATGAGATTAAGAAATTGTCATTGCTTGCAGTGCTCTCAGAAGAAGAAAAAATCCAAGGGAAAGCTATTTAAAAACAAATGAGTGTTGAACTGCACTGACAAGGAGGACGAAACAATGCTCTCCTTTAAAATGTGCCTGCTACTGAGGAAAAGTGCTACCCGTAGTCCTTCCGGAAGTTGCCGTGTCTTATTTACTTTCACATCGTTTGTGTTCTCAGTAGCTGAGACCAGAACTGCACGTACTAAATCTCCACAAAACCCATGTGTGCTCCCAGCTGTATTTCTTTCGGTCGGCTGCAGCCACGAAAACGGCAGCAAGCCTTTTGAGTGGCTTTGCATGTCAAGCAAAGGAGGCTTCTTCTGTATTTTTCTTCATGTACTTTGTGTTTTTGTTTTGGAGGCTGTGGCTGGGGCATGACCCCATTGTAGCCCATGCCTTCGGGGCTACCACGTGACGTGAGTCTGTTGCACTGCTACTTGGCAGGCTCCATCACCTCAAGGAAGATGTTCTGGCTGTGGGCAATTCATTGAGCAAACTTTTGGAAAGAGATGCTTGGCGTCAGTAGGAGCAGGTCCTGGGTTATGTTTAGATGGCTCTGTTTGTGTGTGTGAGAGAGAGACAGAGAGGGAGAGAGGGAGAGAGAGAAAAGTCTTTGCAGTTTTGCCTGTCCTGAATTTTCTTGACTTTTCTAGCTGAATCCTGAGGTTCAAATCAGAAAATGATCTTATTATTTATTGTTTTGTTTTGATTTGCAATTCCACATTCCCCCTCCACCACCACCCCCCAAACCCCCCCAAAACAAAACCAAAAACTGGAGTTCAATTCATTGACAAGACTGAAAGGAATTTAAGGAAAATAAGTTAAAATATGAGAAGACAAATCTTGATGTTGAATTATGCATTAAAAGTAATTTAAAAGGAGGGCTGAACAATATGTGTCCTTCTAGATATTACAGGACTGCAACCCCCATGTTTCATAAACACTAGTAAGGGCTCATGAAGATTGCAGTCTGACAACATCTGGAGACCCAGCTCTGCTTTAGACAGTAGTTCCCAGTCTTATCTTCATGTGTGCCCACTTGAAGCTACTAATACTGTATATGGAATGGCTGGCAAGCATGTAAGTCAGTGGAGCATGCTGATACCCTAATGGCCAATTCAAATTAGCTAGCTGGTCTGAGCAAAGGAGAAGTAGGCAACTCTATATTATTTAGGGACCATGAATGCCCTCCATAGGACCTTGGAGTGCTGCATCCTAATAACCTGATAGGCCCCTTTTCTTTGTTCATTAAACATGGCCTTCATGCCCCTTTAAAGGGGCACAGGAGGTAATTGTACTGTGTTTTCAGTAAGTGATGGATAGAACTTTTGAAAATACTTGAAAAATGGTTGGAAAAAATGGGTTTCAGACAGGGAATGATCTTTGTAGATCAGGACTTATTCTGTGCAAAAATGCATACGGTTTTTCCGCACAAAAATGACTGCTTAAGCTGAGTGCAGACTGTTGGGTATTAGTATCTCACCGTATGAGCCTGCCAGAGTTCTAAGATTTCTGGAGATGCTTTCTCTCTATACCGCCACCATCACAGACACATTTAGTTAGGATACAAGAGACCATTCTTGTTGGTTGCTCCTGGGCTATGGAATCCCCTTCAACTGGAAGCTCAGTTGGCTTTCTGTTTTCTTTTGGCCAGCAGGCAAAGACTTTTTCATTTAGACAGGTCTTTGGCTATCAGTTGGTTGTGGTAGATAAATCTTTTAATGAGAATAAGTTGTACTTTTATCTTCTCCAGTTTTTTAAAAAAAGTTCTAAATATTTTTAAAGTAGAGATTTTAAATGGGTACCTTATTTAATGTTGTTGTTATTTTAAATGTATTTTTTTTAAAAAAATCTGTATTGTAATCCACCCAGTGTTGAATCCTGGGGGAAGAAAGGTGAGATACGAACTGAATAAATGAAAGAATGTATGACTCAATCAAGCAAACAAAACAGGCTGTGAGAAAATGCAGCAAAATTTCCTTCTGGAACCTGTAGAGGGCATAAAAGTTCTTTTAAATAAATAAAACAAGGGTGCTGGGGGCTTTAATGTTGGTGTTTTGGGGGCCATTCTGCTTGCAGACTGCGTTGTGCTCACCCTTGTACAAGAGAAATCTCTTTAGGAGCTCACTCATGGATTCATTTATTATATTATGGTGTAAGAGTCAGCATCCAAAAGTCCCCATATTTTATCCAGTCCCTTGGAAGTTACCCCAGTGCCAAGTTATAGGAAAAACAGGGGTCCATGTAGAATGGTGTTTCCTGAAACAATTTCAGAAGATCATTTTGAGAACAGAGTCCCCTTCATTGCCCACTGAGATGGGAAGAGGACAAGATACAGGCCCATCTTATGGATAGTCTCTCAATCTTGCAATATAATGGTGTAAACAAGAGGTGCAGAATATGGAAGTTTAATTTTTACTGTGTGGCTTATAGATCTCCAGCACAGTCAGGGCAATGCATTTCTAAAAGGCCTATTTTTAGTTGTTAAGAGAATGTCAAAAATAGTTCATCAGGTTTGGATCTGAACTTACCACCCGTCATGCACATGAAAGCTATTTGGAGGAAGTGCTGTGAATGTTTTATTTTGAATTCCTAAATAGATACCTGTCAGTAATGTATCATGCATTTGGTTTACAGGGAGGTGGCTAGTGGATACTGTGGCAGGAGTGCAGTAAATCCATTCTGGGTTCCAATCCAGACTTTAAAGCAGCTGTCCAAAGTGCTGAATCTGTTTTGGAGATAGGGTTCGGCACCTTGGATAACTCTTCAGGTAAAATAAAACTCAGAACAGATTCGCCATATATCTGACATGGATACCACCAGAGGACAAAGTTCAATTACAAAAGCTCTGGAATAAAGGACTTTATGATATCAGTTGTGGTGATCAGATATAAAGAGAGCAGGCATAGGCTAGAAAATATAGAGAAATGGTGTTGAGGAACCAGGATTCAAATTCCTGTGCAAGTTGTAGGGTGCTTGGAAGAGGTCCACGTTGAACATGCTGAACTTGGCCTCTCTTCCTGAATGGAAATAACCCTTTCTGGCAAGGGTGTCAGGAGAAGAGAGATGAGGGAAGAAACGTAACTCTGGACGACCCAGTTCCTGGATGGTCAAAGGCCAGGCATGGCCAGAGGAAAGGTGTGGGGAGATGGAGGCAATTTGTGGTCCACAAGAGTAGGATCTTTTGGTAGCCCACACCATAAACCATACCTCTGTAGCAGGAGGGGGCAACATTTTCAGCCCACCAGTTGACTGTGGGTGGTATATCAAAGAGACCACTGGCATGTGTAGCATACTCATATACCCCATTCTCTCTGTCTGTCCCCCTCAGTCTTTCTCTCTCTGTCACACACACATGCAGTACACATGAATCCTTTTTTCATAGTCATACATATACCTATACCATTGGACACATTGACCTCATTCAACCACTCAGTCACTCACGCTTACACACAACACATACCCCATTGGCAGATACATAGTCACACACTCAACATACACTCACTGGCCATTTCTGCACTAGCCTGTTATAGCGTGATGATTCCACTTTCAACATCCTCTGCAATCCTGGGGTTTGCAATTTCGGGAGGGGCTGGGCAGCCCCTCCCAAAATTGCAAACCTCAGGATTCCAGAGGATGTTGAAAGTGGAATCATCATGCTATAACAGGCTAGTGCGGAAATTGCCACTGTCACACGTGCACACACTCATTAGCAAACATATATTCAACAACAGCATTCACCCTCTCTCTCACACACTATTTATTCATAGGCCCATTAGCACATAAATATTCCCATAAATAACATTCACTTTCTCACACACCCTATTTATATACACATCCTGTTTGCGCATACCTATCCACATGTAACCATATTCACACTCAGCCCATCTCTCTCATACACAAATTTGTCTCCTCACCACAGTCAGCCAGTCAAGAAGCCGACAAATCAAGGGCACAGCTTAACGCCAAGGGGGTCAGGTGCTGAAAAGACAAATGTCCTCCTCTAAGCTTGGATGCTACTGCCATCTTGTGCGTCAGAACGGGATTCAGAGTGAGTCAGGCAGTGGTACAAGTGGCCTAGTGGCTTGAGACCCACGGATAATTCTCCTACTAAGCCAGTGGAAGTTACACCATGCCACAAACCTGGAATGTAGATTGTCTTTCTTTGTTGTACTTCCAGCAGCTGGTATTCCTAATGTTTACAGGGAATCTTTTTTTTCTCTTGTAATTTGAATCCATTGGTTTATGTCCCAGTCTCTGGAACAGCAGAAAACAAGCTTAGTTCATTTTCAACATGACGTCCATTCAGTTATTTAAAAACAGCTATTGTGCCATCTCTCACTCTTCTCGTCTTTTAGCTAAATGTGTACCTAGCTCTTAAGCCATTCCTCATAGGGCTTGGTTTCCATCTTGGTCACCTTCTTCTGGACACAGGAACTTCCTGAAGGCAAGAGCTATTTGATGGTGGAATAGACAGCTTTTGAGGATGCTGAACTCTTCTTCTTTGGAAGTCTTTAAATAGAGGTTGAGCGACCATCTTTCAGAAATGCCTTAGTTATGTATTTCTGTATGGCTGGGAGTTGCATTAGATGACTCCTGAAGTTTCTTCCAACTTTATGATTCTGTGACTTGAAAATAAAACTGCTGCTGAATGTTGGAGGTTCTGCCTGGTTTCCATGGATAATGGCTATTGATAGCTTTATCAAGACAAATTTTACTCCTATCTCTTTAAAGTGTTCTAAGGTAGTGATAGGCCATCATCACATTTGATGGCAGTGAATTCCATTATTAAACTATGTGGCATATCAAGAACTGTGCATTGTGTCTTTCCTAAATCTGCTGGCTGTCAGTTTTGTTGGATGATCTCATGCTTTGTCATTAAGGAAGGTGAAATAAAATTCTCTGTCCTGGTCTCAGTTTAAAGATCTTCAGCATTCCCAACTGCATTGCAGAAGTGAGCAGGAAGGTGAGGCTTTATTTCTTTTCTGACGTTTTCTAAGAACTGTCAACATCCAAGGCCTCTTTGGAGTGACCTCAAATGAGAAATTTTATTTGATTTTTTTAAAATAAATGTTGATTTTTAGAAACAACACACTTAATAAGAAAGCACCAAATTATATAAACAACCTAATATAAATATATTAAAAGACTACAGCACCACATACCAAAATATAGAAGACCATCTGCCAAAAAGGAGAGCAGGTGCTTTGTTTTTCGATATTCACTGGGAAATGAAATGAAAACAAATCGTTGATTTTCTCTTTAAGACCTACTAAGGTAGAACTAGGACCTACTAAACTAGCCAAGATGGTCTGTGACAAGCTGAATCAACATTAGGTCAGGCAAAGCTGAGTTGAATTAAAACCCTCACAGCCTGAGGACACTGAAAATTTCTTAAGACTATCCTCACCATTGGTTAATGTGCTGACATTATTACCATGCCCCTGAGCTGGGGAAAAAATTGAACTGGTGCAATTTGACTTCCACTCACAGCACTCTCACTCTGTCCCCCCTGCTTGTTTTTAGTTCTTCCGTCAGTGTATTTTAGCCAGTAGAGCAATCCTGCCAACCATCAGCAGATCTCTGAGATCAGATGGCAGAAGAGGGTTCAGCCAGTCAAGAAACAGAAGGTCTTGCACTTGATCCTAGTCTCCTGCAGCCAGTGTACTTTCTGAGTTAGAATTGCACTACCATAAACATCTATTTCTGTGACCTCTGTCTTTTGTTCAAGCTATCCTTTGGTCAATGGAGTTACGGTTTCATTCTGAGAAATGGTGGTGGTAGCATAGAGATGACGCCTCACAGGTTCTAGGAAGGAATACTGAGAGAATTATGTAAGAACTCTGGATTTTTCAGGCAGAGTGGGATAGTTATTTTGGATATCAGATGCTGGAAGACAGCAAGAAGGCATCATTGCGCAATGTTCTATGTCCCATGTAGCCCCCTCTGGCCCCCAAGCTAGCGTGCTGTCTTCAGGTGAGGTGAAGGAAGACATCCTGCTGTCAGTGCTGAGGAAAGTCCCATCTTGTTGATCTGACCAGCTTTTTTCCATGAAATGGGAGGAGGTGCCATTTTGTCCTTTGTTTCAGGCAGTCTAGGGCTAGCCCTGGGCTGCTCTCTGGCATAAAAAATGAACTCAGAAGTGTAAGGATGTGGTGGAGAGGAACGTATTTATCTGTTTCCACTTACACTGCCATTTTATTTTCTACATCAGACCTCAGTGGTGCCTGGCTGATGACATCTGTGTTAGTGGGATGGTGAATCTGCTTTGGGTTTCAGTATCTGCTTTAAAGGAGGCATGCAAACTGCTGAATTTTTGAATAGCTCAGTGCAAAGTTGGTCCCCACAATGGATTCACCACCCCACTGACATGGAACTACCAGTTGACCTGGTGGGACATGCATCCTGCTTTGTGCAGGACTTGGACAGATTGAGGTGTAGGGACAGTCTATTTTCTATTTAGATCTGCCTACATCACATCTTGTGTGATTAACAACAACTTCATTATGCTGAAGGTACCACATCCTGTCGGATCTTGGAAGCTAAGCAAGGTCAGGCCTGGTTAGCACCTGGATTAGGGATCACCGACGAATAACAGGTGCTGTGGGCTGTATTTCAGAGTAAGATGCTGACAAACCACTTCTAAGTAATTCTTGACTAAGAAAATCCTGTGAAATTCATGGGGTCACCATAGGTTGACAGCTGAATTAAAGGCACACATCACACACACACACACACATAAACCCCAGTACAGTTTTGAATGTGATGTGCTATTCTTTCTTCCTTTCTGCCCTTTCTTTTTGTTCTCCTTGCTACACATGCATCCTTTTCATTCTGCCCCCATGTCTGTCTTCTCCCCCTCCTTGCCATAACCTACGTTTCTTGGCTTGGTTTAGCTCCTCGTCTGTTAGAACTGTGACGTCAATGCCTCTCTGCGAGTGACCCTCATGGCAAACCTGCAAAACATTATACACTGTGAATAAGAACTTTCTTATTAGATCTGCAGCTGGCTGGATACAGACATATGGCAGTGAGGAAGTTTTGGAAGAAAGGCTCCATCTGACAAAGAACCCAGTCTCTTGAATCAAGGTTTATGCTGGCACTTCTTGGTGTTTATATTACACGATGCCAGGGGCATGCCTTTTTTTTAAAAATTCTTCTCTTCTTTTGCCCCCCCCCGCACACACACACACACACGCTTCATGTATTTGCTGAGGGTTTTTTTTACATCTATTCAGTTTCAGACATGCAGGAGATATTTTAACTTTTTTTCAAAAAGGGTTATTCTCATTCCCAATAGAAAAAATGTCTTGTTGTTGCCATGTGTCTTCAGGTCACTTCCAGCCTACGGTAGCACTATGGTGAACCTGTCACAGGCTTTTCTTGGCAAGAATTGTTCAGAGAGTGGTTGCCATTGCCTTCCTCTGAGACAGTGTGACTTTCCCACGGCCACCCAGGGGATTTCCATGGCTCTCCTGGGTAGCAGCATCTATTGTGAAATCTGTCTTAAGGTGACATTTCAGGGAAATTGTTGTCTTTTCATCTTTGCAGTTATGGGAAATCTGTCTCCCAGCACCAGATTCCTCACAAGACTTCCAACTGTGGGAGTGAGAGGCAGACTTCCTTTGTAGTTGCATTTGACTTATAGACCAAATAATATTTTCTTAGGTGGGATTGCCTAGTATCAATCTACCACCCTGCCTAGACATGCATGCAGAGAGGGAGGGAGGGAGGGAGAGAGAGAGGGAGAGACAGAGAGAATTTTGCTTCTCCTTTCTCCAGAGTTTTTTTTTTATCTCAAAGAGTTTATTTGTGAAATTCTACTGATATAAAACTAAAGTCTACATGATCAAACTGTTATCAAATTTTTTGATTTAAGATTGGTGACCATTTTTAAAAAGCTTAGGATCACAAGAAAGTACTTGCTCTTTCCACAGTTTTTAAGATGTGGGTATTAACCAAGTTTTCTCAGTATATTGAAAAAGGTGCAGCTCGCCGAGTATAGTTAATACTGTCAGTTATGTCCTTGAGTGCACTTTTAATGATCAGTTATCAAACTCACAGACGAAATTGCACGTGCAGTTAGTATATGCAGCTAGTGAATGGAGTTTTCAGCGATTAGATTTTTAAGGCAATATTGTAATGAGTGTGTGTTTATGACACTAACATACAGCTGGATGTATATATTCAAATCAAGTTTTAAAAGTACCTTTAGCAATAACAAACAAACAAAAACCCACACTTCAGTTTCAAGTGTGAGCTGGTAGTAAATAGAGAAGGTAAGTGTTAAAATGTTAGAAACATTTAAGTGCCAACATGCAGTAAAATACAACTTTAAAGTTTAGAAATAACCACAAATGATTATTTCTAAAAACAGAAAACAAGTTTTGCATCAATATTTTCTGGTTAATCAGAACACTTAAACATCTAGACAGATAAAACATACAAATGCTTTCAGAAATGAATAACTTTCTTCAGAATTTTTTAAGCTGCTTTGTCCAAGCAAAAATCTCCAAATGGATTTCCAACATGAAGTTACTTTGGGGCAAAATTTCAGTGGCAACCCTTATCCTGAATTCTTATAGGCAGTTGCTTTGAAAACTGGGCACATTTGCTAGAGCCATAATATCATTAATAGCAGCCTTATATTTAGTCACCAGCCTGGGCACCATAGATGACAAAGAATTCTGTGCAGTCGAGTGAGCAGTTGGTGGAGGACAGAGTCCTTGAATATAAACCAAGGAGGCTGCCGGAGGAGGGAAAAGACCATATCCAGCATAGAATTGCAGCAGACTGCTGGAAGAGAGATGGAAGTCAAGCAGTGGGGAGGGAGGGAGGAAGGGCAAAGGAGAGTCATATAGACACTGGTAACTTTTTTGTGAGCTTTGCGAGACTTTTTAATGGGGCTTTTTTTTTTTTTTACATGACTGTTTTATTTCATTTTAAAAGCATTTTCACCCCACTCTTTATTTAAAAGGAAAGATTCTTGGATTGCTTTACAAAGACCAGTGACAGGACTGCCCCATTTTCAGACTTAATGTCAAAACATGCCTTTTTAAAAAGCCTTTGGGCCTAATTTTCTTTTAAGGATATATATTTTTTTTTAAAAAAACCCTCTTCTGGTCTTTTAAAGATGTTTTAACTTGTTTAATGTGTTTTTATCTTGTTTAAGTAATTGATTTTAAGCATCAATTGTTTTATCTGCTCCATGCTCAGAAATCTCTTTAGGCGATAAAAAAAATAAATATATAATATTTTTTTTAAAAAAAAAACCCAACAACCTTGCAATTCAAAAGGAAATGGTATCAGGAGAAGCAAATTCAAAGATGAGTCCTTAATGAGAAAGTTCTTCTTGTTATCAGCTGCATTGGAGACTATTAAAAAGATCAGGAGCCCAAGTTTGTCCGTCAGTTGAGCTCTAGCCCCTTTTTCTTCTTTCTCGCTCTGCTGCAGAAGAGCTGTTAGACTACAGCGCAGAGAGAGGCAATGCGTCATGGAGCTGGCGTTCCTTCAAAGTGAAAAGAGCAGCTTTGCTTCTTCTCTTTGTCCCTTTGTTACCATCTGATTGGATGACTGTGGCTGTGTGACAATTAACAGAGGGAAGAGCCTGCTGGAGGTGGAGGTGTCCAAATCTATTGACTCCACTTCCACTGACTTTCTCCAAAACCCACCCCCCTTTTCCTCCTGTGCTCGATTCCTTAGGAGTTGTAAGAAAGTGAAATTGTAAAAAAAGGTTTCTTTTCCCGTGACGGCTTTTTTATGACTTTATCAATTTTTTTCCTAAGTTATACATTTATTTAAGCATTTTACCTAAAGGTTTAAATTTCCCTATTGACCACAGTATGTTTTTGCATTTTTAAAAAAGTTCTGTACATTTTGGCTGTTTACATCTTATGAAGTGTGCATTGTTTTCTGTACATTTTATGTCACTGAGATGCCCCCTAAGGCTCACAAAGGTACACATTATCAAAATTAGATCTATATGTGTATCTATCTATCTATCTCTTAATAACGTGAAAAGGCTATTTTTGCCAAGACTAATGAATCCACCAAAATCCTTTCTCTGTCTCCAGCTGGAAATGGCTTCTCAGTGAGGTTTCCCCCTGCTCTCCACGTTTATTTTATTCTTCAAATTCGTAATGCACAATCCAGGGGGAGAAAAAGACTAAATTAAGCTAAATCACTAATAGCAATCTACTACTAGCTTTTTTCTTTAATAGAATGGTTGGTGATCTTTCAGTCATAGCCAAGAAATCCCATGGATAGATGAAAAGACGCATTTATACCTTCTCCTCCAAAGTAAACAGGGGGCGGTTTTCAATCAATAAACCCCCTTTCAACAGCCCTTCCTTTAATTAAACAGTGTGCTGGTTCAACCCTATTCCTAACATTCCAAACTCTCCCCAATCATTCCTCAATATACAAAGTCGTGGTGAAATTGTCAACTCTTTTTAAATCTTCACTTTAGCAGTAAAATTAAATCTGAAACTATTTTTTTTATGAATAGGTTGGACACTATTCATATCAGTAACCTTGAAAACTTTTAGGCTGGCATCCTGGAAGTTACATATGCATGCATAACTCTTGTTACACATGGAGGGTGAATTACTTGCTATGGTGCAATCTCCATATTTTGCTGGCAGTGGTGGAAGCGGAGTTGTGCATGCAACAACGCTACCTGTTGTAATTGCGCATGGCATGTTCTGCATTACAATTGCACATTGTGCATTACCGTGCATTACACGCAAAGCCAATACTATACAAAAATAGCAAAGAATAAAAGTCCAGCATATAGAAAAGTGATGTGTTTATACATTTTCCCTCGTATAAATATTTCTATTTGGAAGAGATTTTTGGTGGAGGCCTGTATGCGTGGAGAGTGGAGAATTCCTCACTAAACTACGAATTCCAGGATTCTTCAGGATGGAGTCATGCCGCTTAAGATGATATCCTTCCTCCACTTTTGGAGCTATGGATTGCAGATATTTCTGGCATTCTTTGGAGGTTTTTAAGCAGAGGCTGGATGGCCATCCATTGGGAATGTTTTAATGAGGTACTGTTGCATGGCAGGGGGTTGGACTTGATGGCCCTTTTGGTCTCTTCCAACTCTGTGATTCTGTGATTCCAGCTCTTTTGTCTTTGTATTTGCCTTTTTCTTAGTTCTGTCCCATCACCTTGCATTTTGTGGTGGCTTCTTTCAAGATGTTCCTCTAATAAATTCACAGTCTTCAAAGCTGTCACACAGGGACTTAAGCTGTGTGCTCTTACTGAAATGGGGGACTATGAAGACAGTTATATTGTTAATAATTATTTTTATCCCCATAGGCCAAAAGAGGTTCAGAGGGTAGTTATACATCTATAAAGGTTTCCAAGTCAGGCCTGGTTGCTTGCATTGGTTTGTATGTTTGTTTAGCAACTTCTAAAATAATTTTGGCTTCCCCAATTCTGTCCGTGGTGGGGAAAATAACAGCTCTTTTAAAGTTGAAAGTGAAGAAGCAAAATGGTATTTTCACCGGGAGCTAGCTAGGAACAGTGGAAGCTCCTGCTAGTGATGTGACATTAAACAGCTGCTTTCTGTTAATTATAACTCTTTTATATGAAGGGCAGAGAGGTCCTTTTATAAACTTCAATCTCTCAGTCTATTCACTGTTTGTCTTAAATCTTAGCTCTTAAAATTGAGTGTTGCTTCTTTTGTTTTATTTCTCTCTCTCTCTCTCCCCATCTCTTTGCTCAAGAAACTTCTGATTTAAGAGACACTCAGAGCTACAGTGGACAAACATGGCTCTGCTGAATTCAGAAATGATTTGGGATTTATAAAGTTTCCTTTCAGAAAAAGAGGAGGTTTGTAACATTCGTGCATCTGCACTGATAAAGCTGCACATCGCTGCCTTACTGTAATGCCTTCTGTAGTTGCCAATATCATCCGTGACTGAAGTTTGTGCAGAAATTCAGCCACCTGCATTTTATGTATCTCCTTTTCACATTTATTTAATTCTGTTGTCATCAAACAGCTCAGTAACTTTCCAAACTACTTTTTTGTCTCCATTGATTTATTTTCTAATTTGCTGGTCTTAATGTCTGTGCAACTTTTTTCCCCTCATTTGGGCAAGAAGTTAATGTTTTAAAGGAAGAATTCTTGGTCTAAGAGCTTCTTCTGGACTCTGTATGTCACCTTTCCTGATCTGCAAGATATGTACCATATTTACCAGCATAGAAGACGCACCAGCGTATAAGATGCACGCCATTTTTAAATGTTATTTTTTTGGGGGAAAGATACCTCTTTAAAAAATAGCATGGCTTTCCCCACCACTCTTCCCTTCCCTTTTGCAGAGGAAGGGAAGGGATGGAGCTCTGGAGGGAAGAAAAGGAAATTCCTCCCACCTCCCTTCCCTTTCCATTTTGCAGGGGAAGGGGAAGGGAAGGGAGGGCGCTCCAGAGTGGGGAAGGGGAAGGGAAGGGAGGGCGCTCCAGAGCGGGGGAAGAAAGTTTCTCCCACCCTCTTTCCTTCTGTTTTGCAGGGGAAGGAGAAGGAAAGGAGGAGATCTGGAGGGGCAAAAAGAAAACTGTGTGAACTTTCTTTCCCCCCTCTGGAGCTACTTCCTTTCTCTTCCAATGCTAAACAGAAGGGAAAGTGGAGTGAGGGAAGCCTTGTGTGAGGGCTCCCTTCCTCCTCTGGAGCTCCTCCTCCCTTTCCAATGCATTTTGCTCCAGCGTGGAGAACTCCTCACCAAGACAAAATAGAAGGGAAGGAGGGGTGAGGGAAGCCTTGCGGGAGCACTCCTTTAGCCCCCTAGAGCTCTCCCTCCCTTTCCTATGCATTTTGCCTCGGTGCTGTGAACTCGCGTGGTGGCAAAATGCATAGAAAGAGGGTGGCATTTGCCAGTGTATAAGATGGCATATAAGATGCACCCCATTTTTGAATGCTATTTTTCAGGGGAAAAAGTGTGTTTTATATGCTGGCAAATACAGTACCTTCTAGCTCAGCTTTTGTTATTGTGATTTTGAATGATTCATAAACAATATGGAGGGGTTTGAGCCTCTTGACTTCCTCTTTCAACTTCTGTTTTTCACCAGCCCCTTAAATTTCAAGAAGTTTCCTCTTTTGTCTTGTTAGTTGCCTATTTACAAATATATCACATTTGACGACACTGGAGTGGATGCTACTGGTTGGTTTAACAACACTGACATCAGGTCCTGGGCTCAGTTTCACATGTAGCCCAGAGTCACTTTCTCTCTGGCAATTTCTATGGCCAACTAGGGCATTATCCCTATTGTGCCCTGATCCATCCTTCCAGCACAGCAGAGTTGTTGGTCTGTAATGTAGCATCACCTCTAGTCAGTATAGGCAATGCTGTAAAATTCTGGGAGTTGCAGCCCAGCAACATCCAGAGAGCTAAATAACTCCCTGTTATAGAATTAATATCCAAAGGTAACTCTTCATTACACAATTAGCCTTTCCACACTACTCAAATGTAGCACTATGATTCTTGTTTAACTGCTGTGGTTTCATCCTGTAGAATTCCGATGTTTGTAGTTTGCTTAGGTACTGGAGCTCTCTGGGTGGGAATTCTAAATCCTCCTCTCTAAACTGGGAATTCTAAGATTTTCTAAGATGGAACCATGGCAGTTAAAGTAGAATCAATGTGTGATAATGATGCAGTATGAAGGGGCTCCACTGTGAAACGGCTTAATAACATTTGCCCTCTTGTTCCCGGGAGATATCCTTTTTGATTACACTCTGAAGTGGCTTGGATGCATGTGTCCTGGTTTTCATCTGTGGTATTTTGGACAGTATGCTGTATGCTGGCTAACCATTTTGCTTTGCTTTATCTCACCTTGTGGATTTCCTCTTCCAAAGTGAATGGGACCTAGATCTCAGAAGCATGGATTCAGCAGATTTTGGTGTCTGTTTTTTCTCTCCAACTTTTTAAATATCTTAGGCCATTTCTGCATTACACTGTTACAGTGTTATTATTCCACTTCCAAACTCCTATGGAATCCTGGGGTTTGCAGTTTAGGGAGGAGCATTTAGAATTCTCAGCCAGAGAGCTCATGGGCCTCAGTAAACTACAAACCCCAGAATTCCACAGGATGTTGAAAGTGGGATAATAGCACTGTAACAGTGCAGTGCAGAAATGGCCTTAGTCATGGTATATAAGGCTTCTCCAGAGAAAACTATCTTTCTTTTAAGGATACATG
Source organism: Ctenosaura bakeri (assembly GCA_948474755.1). Taxonomy (NCBI): domain Eukaryota; kingdom Metazoa; phylum Chordata; class Lepidosauria; order Squamata; family Iguanidae; genus Ctenosaura; species Ctenosaura bakeri. The sequence continues at coordinate 39,713 of CAOLHI010000522.1, read as the reverse complement.
TAATAACCCTACACACTCCACTTATTGTAATGGTGCTATACCCTTGTCTATATTATCATCATAGAAAACCCTTGTGCATGCATCATTTGGATGCGCAGTTTCTGAAACCAAAGATAAAGGTGTCTGAAAAGAAATATACATTAGAGAAAATGGTGAAATTAAAAACAGAATACATATCTGTGTGTGTATTGCTCTTCTTTAAGTTTCCAGTAGAAAAGCTAGAAACTGAAGGGAGGAACCTTTTCTGAAGTATTTGCTCTTCCAGAACCACTGGCTTGGGAGATAGTGGGAGCTGTAGTAGAAAAATAGCCTTTTCAAGCTCTGAGCCTGAGAATCTGCCAAGTCTGAGCATGTTGCTTCTACACAGTGGCAGGAGTACTATTTCTCACTTATCTTAAGTTCTTCATATCTTCTGCAGGAAGTGAAATGGATAAATTAATGTTTGATTATATCACATATGTGCATGCAAACACACATACACACATTCCTCAAATTCTTTCTCTACCAGTTACATGCATTTTTCAAAAACATGCTGAAACAAAAGAATCTACCCCAAATTCAGCAGCCAAATCCAGTATGTATGTGACTGCGGTTCTCAAAAAGGAGAGGAAATGTTGTACCTACCTGTTAAAAATGAGGAGCCTTAAAGGGGAAAAAAATAGATGGCAACTTTAATTCCACACCAACATGTTCCAAAGCCAGATTTCTAAGATCTGAGAACATTCAGATCTTGGACCTGGACAGATGAATCTGTCAGTTTTGGTTTCTGCCATAAAACCTTCACATTTGTTAAAAAAATCTCAAAATCCTTTCCATCCTGAATATGATTATCTTTGCAGATTAAAAAAAAACTGTTATGAAATCATCACCCATCTCTTTTCATAGTGCCTGCAGCTCCAAGAGACTGTCATTCTACAGAGCACATTCTATGCAACTTGAAGTATATAGAGGATTTAGGCCATTACCACACTACACTGTTATAGTGCTATTATTCCACTTTCATCATGCTGTGGAATCCTGGGGTTTGCTGTTTAGGGAGGAGCATTTAGAATTCTCAGCCAGAGAGCCCTTTGGCCTCAGGAAACTACAGATCCCAGAATTCCACAGGATGTTGAAAGTGGATTAATGGCACTATGACAGTGTAGTGCAGAAATGGCCTTAGGGAGCACAATTGCAGTTTCTGAGGTCCTCAGACTGGGGTCTAGAGCAGAACTTTCCAAACTTTTCATGTTGGTGACACACTTTTTTGATATGCATCATTTTGTGACATGGTAATTTAGCTTTACTAACAAACCAGAGGTACCTAGAGGCATATCTAGGGTGGGGAAAGGCAGCCCCCCACGATCCTGGCCTGCTGCTGTTGTCCTTGCCAGGAAAGGCCCCAGCGAGAGCGATGGCAGGGGGAAAGGCAGCCCCGTCCCACCCAGTCCTTGCCCGTTGCTGTTGCTGGGGCCTTTCCTGGCGAGGGCAGTGGCAGTGGGCCAGGCTTGGGTGTAGGGGGAGGCCTTTCTCAGCTGGGGAGATGACACACCAACCCACTACACGACACATCATTTGCAAAGCCCTGGTCTAGAGTAATCGTATAACATAATAATAATAATAATAATAATAATAATAATAATAATAATAATAATAATATTTATTTCTATCCCGCCTCTCCCAATGGATCGAGGAGGCATTACAAAAATATATAAAAACATTAAAACATTAAAATGCACCCTATCCTCCCCACCCTCCAACCCTTCTATTCCCCCTAAAACATATTAGTTAATTAAAACAAATTAAAAACAAGATTAACACAAAAGACAATGATGAGAGGCGGTTGAACACTAATCTGGGAAGGCCTGTCGGAAGAGAACGGTCTTGACTGCTTTTTTAAAGCAGTCAAGACTGGTAATGTGCCGGGTCTCCTCCGGCAGGCCATTCCATAACTTGGGAGCGACAGAAGAAAAGGTCCTCTGGGTAACCGCAGCCAATCTAGTTCTGACTGGCTGCAGTAAATTCCTCCCAGAGGAGCTTAGTGTGCGGGGTGGATTATATGGGAGAAGGCGATCCCACAGGTAGGCTGGCCCCAAGCCATACAGGTGAGAATCATGGTGGAACTCTCAGGAGTGCTATCCAAGAGTTAGGAATGCTGAGAGAAACAGTCCAACAGCATCTGGAAGGCTAATTCCCAGCGCTGCTTTAATTGCTATTGGTACAATAGGTGTCTCCACTTAATAGACTAGGTTGTATTACTTATTCAACTCTTACATGGCAAGGCTTGCACAGAAGTCAGGTGCTGTGTAACTCAGGGGATGAACCCTGCGTTGTTTTACGGTATGTAAGTCTATATTTTCTGAAAGCCTTATCCAGGGTGGTATGTAAGGAATGCACTGTTCGCATTCCCTCAGAATAAAGTTATGTTGGAATCCATGAGAGCTCCAATGTTAAACTTGGATTTAACACCTTTCTGGGATTAGCATAGTCCAAATTTCCAATTCTGAGGAACTTCTGCTCCTGTCTACAGGGTTCTCAACAGCATGGGTGTCTCTGTTAGAATGTAATCAGTGTTGCATGGATGCAAACATGCACCCACTCCAGGGAAGCATGTGGTGTTTTAGGGGTGTGTGATGTGCATATGCATTTACAGAAACGGTTCCCACCCCCCCACCCCCGAGGTGGATTTCTTGGGCCACATCAGGAGGAATTTTCTGGAAGCATCCTCACCAAAATCTTCAGTGTGACTGGGGCAAGATGTATTGCTCCAATTTTCACAGGGCTTCCATTTGCCTTCAGTGACATCATCATATTGCCCAACATGTCCCCTGATTGGTTAGCATTGCCCATCTTATTTAAACAAGGGCAGAAGTGAGTGACTTTATCAGTGTTGGGAGACATCTCCATTTCTTCTCCAAACTGTTTTTCACCTGAAAAGCTATACAAGCCAATATGAGGACTAGACTTCATTCCTCCTACATAGTTTATGGAAGCCCCTTTCTGCAAAGATCCATCAAAGCTGAGCTTCAGTATTTTTTCCAAAAGGAGTCAATTTTTCTTCTGCATCCTGGCATCTCACAGCCAGGCTGCTGGCTCAGTACATTACGCTGGAAGTGTTGCTTTATTGCCTGTGTTCTCAATTGAATGATACTCAGTTTGAGAAAGTGCTGTCTTAGCAGGCTGAATGTAGTTAACATTCATTTGTGAGAACATCTGACAGGAAAGAGACTCTTCATAGAGAAGATTCACTGAGTGATCCTGGATTTAGGAGCAAAAGAAGTTGGCCAAAGCCAGGAATGGGGTGAGGAATCTACGTTTTATGGATTTTCTTTTTTTATTGATTCCTCTGGATGCAAAGGTGTTATTATCTTTGGTCACTGCTTCTGCTCTGTAGTTAAAATGGGGACTGAGTCTCTTTTAGTCATGGAGCCTTTGATTCCTTTTTAAAGACATACCTTCCTATGCCTCAGTCAAGCTGGGGCCTTGGGCAGAACTCAAAGGGAAGTTGTGAGAAGTGTTTTAAAAGTTTGCCTTTGGTTTCATGTGGCTTGATCTGGGAACTGCTTTCAGGTCATATAAATGTGGAAGTTGGGCTGACTTATTTTGCAATTTACTTTTTGGGGCTACACATACTAGGGGAAGAAGGGTATCTCCTCACACAAATCATCTGTGTGTGGGGTGGACAATATATGACCTTCTAGATGTAGGGCTGCAGGCTAGATTTGATCAGAACTTAGGAAGTATTTTTAAAAAAGACTACAGTTCTCCAGATCTGGATGAGGAATTGTTGTTGCTGTAGTCCATTAAAGTAACTATCCTCCAACAGTCCCAGTTTAGCTGGGACAGTGCTGATCAATCCTCTATTGTCCCACTTTTCCAGCTGATTTCAAAATGTCCCATTTTCTCTCTGCTCCAACCACTTTCCCCTTTGTCCTGGCTTACTTCAGTTGTTGCAAACTGAGTTCAAAGTGCAAAAGTAGTTTGTTCTGAGTTAACTCACTAGGGAGAAGCGGAGAGGAGGGACAGAGTCTTGTTCTTCCCAGTAGGCTTAGGGAAAAGCAATCTGCAGCAGCCTCTCCTAGCTTGTCTATTCGTCCTCATTAATAGCTTTTGTCATGTTGATGACACCCTGATGTTGCCTAGCCACGTGTCCCAGTTTTCATCTGTGAAAAGTTGGGGGTATGACGTTTCCAAGATATGAATTTAACCCATTAAATTATCCGCAGTATAAAACCAAATATCTTATTTAATTTAATTTGGTTTAGAAAAACAGTGGGATATTAATGAAAAGATGGAGTAATACCATTCTATGATTATTCTGTCTTCTACTTTAGAAGACAGTATTGTGGTTATGTTTGTGGGAGAGTACTTAAATTCTGTAGCTGTACCAGCTGTAGCCAGTGTGCCTTCTGAGAAATGATGGGAGTTGCAAGTAAGCAATATCCAAAGTGATTTGGCTGTTCCTGGTTAATTCCATTTATGTTACTATCCCCAACCCTGCCAGGAAGTCTGTTCAGTTCTTTCTGTGATACATACCAGTGGAAGAAGGCTAAGAAATGATAAAAGGCAATGACAGTAATACTGTTCAAGTTCATACTGGCGTTTGATCAAGTAAATGGCAAGTTTCTTGGCATGTCTGTCTTCAGCAGCTCTAAAAATGAAAAATCACTGCAGCTGCTTCAAGGCTTCCTTCCACTTGGGAAGCTAAACCTATAAATAGGGCTTCTCTACAGAAAACAGGAGGATTTAAGTAAGGAGCCTGGATTGTACCAGAAGAAACTTAGAGGTTAACTATCCTGCCATGGGCCGAAATCCTCAGATGAGATTTCAAATCGATCAAAGAGCCATTATTTTCAGTAATTGTTTTCAGGTCTCCAAGGATACAGCTCCTTTCCATCCCCTTGGGAGTATGAACATCATGACTGAAGACTGTTTGATCTTATTCAGAGGATTATGGCCTTCAGGGGTATTGCATGATTCAGGTGCACTAGAGACTATGCAAAAAAACCGCACAAAAAAAACATGTTCTTTTGGTATGTGTTTCTTCTGGCGCTTGAGGAAAGTTGCTGTTGCTCTTGTTTAGTATGGTATTTCTGAAAACTGTAGTAAAGTTTGGGTGTCTTTCATTTGTGTGTCTACTTGAAAGTGTGTTAATGAGGATTCTGGGGCCACAGGCAGAATTTTAAAACATTATTTTTTTGGATTACAGCTCCCAGAATCTCAAAGCCAAAGTGGTCAAGTCTGTTTTAATTGATCAGGCAGTTTTATCATCCCTCTGTTAATTTTTCTTGTCTTCTCTTTCCATGTCAGTTTCCTTTCCTAATATTTCACCAGCAACCGAGCATCCTCTCATTAAAGTCTTCCTCTGTTGACATCAGTTAGGCCCAGTGTGTCCTTATTAAACACCACCTACTGTCTATTAGGGCCCCGTTGTAGACCTCTAGGTGTTGGTGGTCTGGGAGAAAGAACTTGGGCAACGTTGCCTTGTAAGAAGATTGACTTCGTTCACAGCTCTGGGACTTTGTTGCCAACGATGCATGCTTTCCTCCTCTGCAAATATTCTCCCCACTCGTCTACTCAGAAATCCTTTGCCAACAGGAGGACAGTTAGCTCAACAAAAATACTCTTTGTTGAAGATGCTTCCTTAGCAAAGTGATTATACAGGGGAATGGTAAATCTTATGCTTGACTCAGCAAAAATCATAAGACAGGGCAGTTTGTTGTTAATCGAACCAGTGCCCTGATGGAGACCTATTGAACACATAGTATACAAGAAGTTTAGGCCAGGATTCCTTTGCTACAGTCTGCCTTCTTTCCATCCATAACTCTAGGCCCTCTGTGGTGTCTCAAGTGCCCCTGAGATGAAAACACACATATACAGTGGCCCCTCCATATTTGCAAGATTTTTGAGGCATGGAACCCTTGTGAAAGGAGAAAAACTGCAAATAACTCCCCCCAATCCCCTTCCCATTCCCCTCCAGAGCTCCCCCCAATTCCTTTGCTTCTGACCCTGGCACTCAGAGAGGAGAAAAAAGACAAAGTAAAGGGCTAACTGTTACTTTCTCCTCAGAGGGAGAAGATGAAGTGCTGAGTTCTGGCATTGTAGCTACTTCTGGTTGCCATCTTGAGAAAGGAGATTCCTGCCAGAGGGGAGAGGTAGGAGCAAAGAAAGCACCTGACCAATCAGTGACCATTACACAGCAGAAAGTGCAGCCACATGGCAGAGAGGACCTGCCTCCTGCAGTGGCAGGGGGAGCTCTGCTCACCCAAAAGGGAAAAAAAAGTCCATTTTAAATACAAGCCTCGCAAGCCTGGAGTGAGGAATGCAAGTGAATGGGAGGAGAACGGGGAGGAGACAAACAAGTGCCTTGCGACTAATCAAATTCATAAAGATCAAGGCTGCAAATGTGGAGGGAGGACTGTATTACTTTGGGAAAGTGCCAGTGAAATGGAAACACACATATATTACTTTGAGAAAGTGCCAATGAGAGGGAAACAGGTATATATTCCTTAGTTAGGGCAGACGGGGTCATTCTTCTCTTTTCACACTTCCCAAATTCTGTTTTCATGTGAGTATTCTTCCGGAGCAGCTTTATGTCTGATGAGCTCATCTGGTTGGACCTGCAGAGTGACTGTCCCTATAAAATATTAAATGGATCCAACCGAGTGGGCAAGTTGTGTTCCTCCATATGTTTTAAGACTGCAAGTGCCACTGTTCCTCACCATTGCATGTGCTAGCAATAGGTTTGCCTTAGGATCACCGCAAGTCAGAAATGACTTGAAGGCACACAACAACAACAACAACAACAACAACAACAACAACAACAACGTATTTTAACCTTGTAGGCTACCTTGGGTTCCAGATTAGTAAATATAACAGCAGTGAAACAACAAAGACATGATGATGGTGATAATGCTCATAGGCTGGAAGGCTCATAGAAGGCTCTGATGCTTCTCTTCCCTTTAGAAAACTATCCCATCAGCTGTTTTGACCAGAAGCCATTTAGAAAGAGTATGATAAATGGCTTTGCTGATTACTGCAGTGTTTTGGTTCCTTTCACCTCTCAAAAAGTTCTAGCTTTGAAACGCCTCCACACATTGGAAGCATCTAAGTGCCATCTGCTTCCCATCTTATTTTATTTATTTTTCCTCTACAAAATGGACAACCTGCTTCAAATCCCTCTCTCCAACAGAAATTGTCAGCCGTTGCAGTACAACAGATGGACTATAAACCTCAAGATATGAATTTGGCTAGCTAGTTCAGATCAGTATGTCAAATTCAGCTGTCCCTTGACCCTATTTTCTTAAAAGTTCTTGACCCTTATGGAAATACTGCTCTTTACTTTTGACCAAGCACTCTTATGCCCTTGGATTTTTGATATCATTTGCCAAATTACAGTTTCACATTATTTCTCTTCTTGCCTCCCCCACACCATTTTATTTATACTTGCCTGGTTTAAACTTGTGGGCTTTTTAAGGCTGCCTCTGAGAGATCACCAATTTTATCACCCAATCAAGTGCTCTGTTCATAGGGCAGAAAAAAGATCACCAATGTTGAGAATTGGGATCAGCAATATAACCCTCTATCCTTGGGTCCCCCGCCTATGGTCCGCAAACTCCCTGCCCATGTGCTTTCTGCTGTGAATGCCCAAACTTTTTGACATCTTCTGAACATCTAAATGTTGAACTGCAACTCTTGTCAGCACAAAACAACATAACCAATGTTGAAAGACCCTGGGAGTTATAGTCCCAACAGAATCTAGAGGGACATTAGGTGTCCACTCCTCTCTAGCCCCTAAATGTAGTTTTGCCTCGGCTTTGATTTCTTCTTGGCTTTTCATTTGTGCAGTCCTCTGTCTCCCACACCCTTGGTTTACTCAGGTAAGCTCAAGTCTTGTTTCTGCTTTACCCAGATGCATTAACCCCCTGTCCATGTTTGGAAGAAGATCTTTCTCCTTCAGTTTGTGATATAAATCTCCTTTGTTCTTTACCCTCTAACTGTCCTAATGTGGCCAAGACAGTTGTGATTAATACTCTGTCCTCCCATTTTTCCAACTGCTTTTAAAATGTCCCTGTTTCTCTCCCTCTCATTTCCCCCTCTTGTTCTCAGCTTATTTCAGTTTCTGCAAACTGAATTCAAAGTAAAAAAAGTAGCTTGCACTCAGTGGTAGGAGAGAAGGGAAATGGAATCTTGTCCTTCCTACTTATTCCTAATCCTCCGTCACTCCACTCTCTCAGCTGTTTTTAAAATGTCCATGTTTCTCTCCTCTCCTCCACTTTGCCTCTTTGTCTTCAGCTTGCTTGAGTAGCTGCAAACTGAGCTCAAAGCGTGAAAGTAATTTGCACTCAAGTAACTCAGTGGGGATTGGGGACGAAGGGATTGAATCCTGCCCTTTCCAGTAAGCTTAGTCAAAAAGCAAACTACTACAACCTTGTGTCCCAATTTTCATCTCTGAAATGTTCTTAAACACTGCATAGTTGCTTTGGCACCTTTTCTCTGTTTAGACTCTTCTTGCCTCAGTTCTCTACTTCCTCTCCTTGCACCTCATTTTCTCCCAGATGCTCTTATTTCTTCTCTTTTCCACTTTTTTCTTTTCTTTGTCCTTTTAGAGACTCCTTTTCCTTGTACTTGAAATGGCAGGGGGGACCTCTCCCTAGCCTTCAGCTTTTTCTTATATAATTGGCCCAGTCTTTGCCAAAATGAATATGTCCTTTGCCTCACAGAGGTTGGACAGTAAACTGCCAGAGCAATGGAACATTTTGTAAAACCCAGCGAGCCTGGCCAGTTGGTATTAGAGGTTTCACTGTCACAAGGATAAAACGATATATAGGCATAGCTTGGATTACCATACCATCCTAATAGGGCTGTGGCACATTCAAATCTTTTCCCTTTCTGAGTACAGGACTCTGCGGCTCCAGATGTGAGTTTGGCTGAATTAAAAACAAACCAGGAAAATAAAACTTTTCCTTTTGCTACTTTATATGTAGTGTTGGCACGCAAAGCATCTGCTATCCAGATGTTCACTTCTAAGGCGGTACTTTTAAAAGAGATGAGGAAGAGGAGAAAGAGGAAGGAAGCCAAATGTCTCAGGTTCAGTATGAGTCCTGACAGCAATGAAACCCTAAGACCAGAATTGTATAGAACTTCTAGAATAGTGTAATAGTTACTGGGTTAGTTATAATGGATCCCACAGTTGCGGTATTCATGGAAAATCTAGAGCTGAGCCATCATGCAACTGTTGAAAAGCTCCTACCCCTTCAAGTGCAAAGTAAGTGAAAAGGTGGTGTGTGTGTGTGTGTACATGCAGAATGATTGGCTGCACTAGTGACCAGATTTGCACAACCTCTGAGAAAGCATAGCTGCATGTGTAATTCTTTTTACTCTTATATGGTACTCTTGTAGGTTATTGGCTGACATGCTGGAAATGTATCTAGACTACCTAATTATAGCAGTATGGTACCACTTCAACTGTCATGATTTTATCCTACAGAATTTTGGGATTTGCAGTTTAGTGAAGTACTTGGAATCATTTGTTAGAGAGCTCTAGCGTGCTCCTTAGAATTATAGCACAGGAGCTTTCTAGCAAAAAAAAAAAAAAAACTTAATACCCCACCAAACTATAAATTCTAGGATTCCATAGGAAGGAGACATGACAGTTAAAATGGTACGTATCTCTTATTGCTGTGTAGTGTAGATCCATTTCTAAGTTAATAACTGCTCTAAGAGGTGCTTGCTTATCACTTAAGCAATGAATTATGAGAACTAAAGGACCAAGGTAGAGTGTTGTGGCTTTATAGGGACAAGTAGAATTCTATTAGCCACCTGTGGCCAGCTGACAATTGCTGAATGACATGCTATAGCACTTCCCTCTATGCAGTGTCATTGGTGTCCCCTAAAGAAGAATGGAAAGGAATTCTGATGGTTTTGCAATACTTGAAAAATTAACCATTTTGTTGTTTCCTGTATAGTACATTTTATCTTTTTTCACAGGAGTGAAGTAAGTCCTGTACATCATTTTTAAGTAATTTTCTTTCAGACATGCACAAAAATACTTTAATCCTTGAGGAAGATGCTAGCCAAAATACCAGCATTATGTAATTAAGTAAATATATATATGAACTTTATAGTAAACAGATGTGAAAAATGTGTACAAATATGTGTTGGGAGAGAACAGATCTTGGTATCTGATACAAGCAAAGGTGTGATTGGAATGCAGGTGGGATGCAGGGAAGTACAACAAAATTGAGATGATTCCCCCACCCCCACATTCCTACTTTTAAACCAAGCAGAAAGTAAGCCATCAGTCCTCTTTTCTGCAGTGTCACAACATGTCAGAAGTTGTGAGTCCTCAGTTCCTCTTGGGCTTCTTTAGAAATTTTTCATATTTAGCCCCTCTCCCCCATTAAAGATTTTTGTACTGCTACAAAATTCCTGCAACTCTTTCTTTTCTGTGGGAATGGTGTCATTTGAGAATCCAGACGCTTGGATAACATGTTAATTTTTCATAGATCAGGGGCCCATTCACCCTGTACAGTTACAGTGCTGTCATTCCACTTTAACTGCCATAGTGCCATCCTGTCAAATCTTGGAATTTGCAGTTTAAGGAAGAACATTTAGAATTTACAGCTAGAGCACTTTGGTGCCTCACCAAAATACAAAGCCCAGGATTCCACAGGATGGAACTGTGGCAATTAAAGCAGAATCATAGTACTATAATTACTTAGTGTAAATGGGCTCTGGGTATGTAGTCTTGCCTTACATTTTGTCACTAGGTGCCACTGTGGTTGAGTTTAGGGAGCAGGATTGTGGAGAACAGAGAGACTGCATTATGCCATAGACCATTCCTGGTCTCTTAACCATAGAATGCCTGCAAGTGGCTCTATTGTTGTGTGCTTTGAAGTTGCTTCTGACATAAGGTGACCCTAAGGCAAACCTATCATAGGGCTTTCTTGGCAGGATTTCATAGAATCATAGAGTTGGAAGAGACCACAGGGGCCATCCAGTCCAACCCCTGCTATGCAGGAACACCCATCAAAGCATTTCCGACAGATGGCCATCCAGCCTCTACTTAAAAACCTCCAAAGAAAGAGACTCCACCACACTCCCAGGCAGCATATTCTGCTGCCAGACAGCTCTGGCTGTCAGGAAATTCTTCCTGAGGTTCAGGTGGAATCTACTGTCCTACACCTGGAATCCATTGCTCCTTGTCCTAGTCTTTGGAGCTGCGGAAAACAAGCCCACTCCCTCCTCGACATGACATCTCTTCAAATATTTAAGCATGGCTATCAGGTCTCTTCTTAACCTTCTCTTCTGCAGACTAAACGTTCCCAGCTCCCTAAGCTGCTCCTCATAGGGCATGGCTTCCAGACCCTTCACCATTTTGGTCACCCTCCTCTGGACATGCTCCAGCTTGTTGATAGCCTTCTTGAACTGAGGTGCCCAGAACTGGACACAGTATTTAAAATGAGGTCTAACCCAAGCAGAATAGAGTGGTACCATTATGTCCCTTGATCTAGACACCATACTCTTATTGATGCAACCAAGAATTGCATTGGCTTTCTTGGCTGCCGCATCACACTTCTGACTCATGTGGTCCACCAAGACTTCTAGATCCCTTTCACATGTACTGTTATCTAGCCATGTGCCTCCCATCCTGTATTTGTGCATTTCATTTTTTTTTGCCTAATTTCTGCCAGCTCTCCAATCTGTCAAGGGCCTTTGTTCAGAGGTGGTTCGCCATTGCCTTCCTCTGAGGCTAAGAGAGCATGACTTCCCAAGATCACCCAGTGGGTTTTTATGACCAAGTGAAGGTTTAGACTTTGATCTCCTAGAATCCTAGCCTAATACTCAAATCACTACACTGCACTGGCTCTACTTTGCAGTTTCTGGTTTTCCCTTTACACCCAGTCCTTGTGAATGTAGTTTTGCCATTGCTTCCAGCAGTTTTCATCCTAATCTGTACAATTACAGCCCTGCATATCTTCATGCCACAAAGCTTTCTGAATATGTTACTATCACTTTCTGACCTTCTACTGTGGGTCCTGCTTGTTGTCCTCTCAAGTAGCAATCGAGATAATTTGGTCTGTTAAGATACTGGGGTGAGGGTGAGTTAACAGTTATTTTTAGTGACCACTTAATTTTGCCCTTTGATTGTGCTGTTTGTTTATCCTTTTCACCATCCATACATGTCCAGTGTACACTTGCAGCCCCCAGACTGTTACCTTAGACAGAGCATGGAATGTTATTCTCAAAAGCTAACATATTGTAGTGTATTATTTTGAATAAAAAGGTTAACCTTTTAGAAGCCAACTTTACTACTAAGTCATTTTTTCATTGGTTTTATTTGATTTTTAAACCATTAAAATAAAGAAAATTAAAATAAATTACCCCAAACTAATAATATTATTTGGCATTGGTCCTTCTGTATAAAAGAGAAGGTCTTGTTAACTTCCAAATGAATTTTTTTTATGTGTGTGTGTGCCTGTGCGCGCGCATAATTATTATTTTAAATGTGCTTGTTCCAAACATCTTAAAAATGCATTGTTCAATATTTAATTTGCTGGTCATTGAGAGAGGGTTTCTAATTTACAGTTTTTAGCTGGGGCTGAAGAACCTGATATTTCTGCTTAAAGCCTATGAATTTCTTCCTATTGCTGTTTAATTAGGTGGGGGGTTAGATTTGATGCCCAAGGAAGCTTCATTCTTCAACCATTATAAACTACTGTGATCAGTAATATGGCTTTTACACTTGCAGTAAAATGCTGTTGTACATTCTTTATTCTACTTCTAAGAGTGGGAATAAAAGGGGGTCACTGAGCTACAAAATCACCATCTCAGTCACTGGGAATCACAATCACTGTTGGATTCTTGTGAGTTTTCAGCTGGGTTGCCCCCATGCCTAGAGGGTATACTGCCGTAAGAGCTGCAGTCTTGTTATTTAGTGAACATTCATGTTCTTCCATGCTTTAATTTGTTACCTAATACCACACTCTGTGATTTTTTCTGTACTTTTGTAGCATCTTGACAAAGATACAGCCTTACACTAGATGCTTGCCATCCTGTGTTAAAAATACACACATTTGTCGCATCCTCCTACCAAGTGCTTCTGTTTTGCAATGCCATGTGCCCACAGCACAGATGGTTGGAATCATAATGTTGAAAGGAAGCAGAAGGTCACAAAGTCCCATATCCAAGGTAGAAAATCAGTATTGTTCACACACTGTTGTAAATTCAGATCACCATTTGCCATGTGCTGTGGACAAAGGTGCAAATTGAGAGGTGGGGACTTGTGAGTTTCACAAATGGGTGATTGGGAGTCTTAGAAGTTGGCACTGGCTGGAGGATTCAAGTGGACCTCAGATTTTATGTAAATTTTCTAACCTTTAAGACTGCAATGACAGACCTCAAGGTAGGCACTGATCCCTAGTGGAATCTTTGAAGTCTGAAGTCCATCATTTTTGTTTCCTTCCATATTTGCTTAAGAAAAACACAACGGTGGCCCCATCATGTTTATTTTGGAATTTCTTTTCAACTCCTTTCCCCAACTATACAAAATTATCTCTCATCTATAGGCCCCAGATGTATTTCTATTGGATTTGGCCAGGGCTGAGTGCCTGTCACAGCACTTTGGTGACTGTTAGAAGCAAAATAAACAACAGAAAATCTTATCAGCCCTCCGTATTTGCGGGTTTGATTTTCATGGATTTGATTATTTGTGAATTTCTTTAACTACTGCCTGCTTCTCACATCAGGTGCTTCATATCTAGGGCTCTGATCAGGCCATGAGCTCTTTAAATGCCCACCTCTGATATGCTTCCTCCTCAAGCAGCCACTGCCTGGCCTGCTAAGGCTACTAGTTTGCAGCCCTCTTTCTCAACACAATAGTCTCCTGGTTTCCCCCATACCCAAGGAAGGAGATGGCCAAGGGAGAGGAGGTATAGGGACACCATACTGACCTCTCCATTCACTGACCTGTCTTGGACCCTGAGTGCTTGCTTTTCCCACTAAGCTTCACCCTCTTTCCTCAGACACATATACATTTTGATATTTGTGATCTTTCCAGTTTTGTGAGAATCCTGCACCTCCAACCCTAGAGAATGTGGAGGGTCAACTGTAAGCAAATATGTGCAAATTTACATGATTCAAGGATTCTCACAGTCAAACAGTGAGTTTCAGTTGACTTTCCCCCAAAAAGTGTCTTCTACATGGCTTAGACTTTGACTGCTACCATCTTACCCACTGGCTCCGCTGACTGGGGCTTATGGGAGTTTATCTGGGATATCGTGTTAGGGTTAGTTGGCCTAGATGTTGGTAGTACTATATTTGATGTTTCTCAGAATGTGCAGCTGTGACGGGAAGAGAAGAAGAATGAAGAGTTTGATTTTATTAAGCCTTCTTTAATGTGTTATATTCTGTGCAAGTGGAAGCGGTGAGCATCCAGCCCAATTACAGGACTGGGTTTTCCACATAGCTCCCACATAGCTCCCACCCTACTGTGCGGTGAATGTAAAAACCGCCTCATGACGAAAGAAGCCATTGTATGAGTCCCTTTACTGGCTAAAAACCAAACATTCTGGAGCGTCAGTGGTTTGTGATGTAGACTGTATATTTAATAGTGCCTTAGCATGCTTGTAGGCCAGTGGTTTTGTCCAGCCCTTTGCTTTGGAAAATCACGCGAGAAGGTTGTACAGGGTGAATTTGAGGGACCATTGGGTAGGGCTGTCAAATTTATTAGCCCGTAAACCATTTTACTGGCCTCCTTGCCCTGACACCATGCTTATATTAGCTCTCTTGGACCTAAAAGTAGTGAAACATTTCTCCCCCAGTCCCGCTAAAGACAATCCTTAGCTGCAGAAAGTAAATAAGACCCCAAAATAGCAACTAGTTCACTTACCTACTGGGTAACTTTCCATGTCTTTGTAGGCATTGTCAAGCTGGCCAGTTGTCCACACTCACAGGCAGTCTAAGCAACACTGAAGCTCCCTTCACATTTAGGTAGGGATGGAGAAGAGAAAATTATTATAGCAGTCATCTTGGCATGGTAATGAAACCTCCTGAAGAGTCTCCAGCCCACAGAAGTTGTGCCTGTGAGAGTGGAACACCAGAAGCATTTTTTCTCATTGTGTTTTCCATATTTTGTGCGGACTGTCTCTGCACAAAACCTTTTTCCTTTATGAAGTTAAGCATACACACAGATTGACTACAAAAGGAGAAGGTGAGAGAACACAAAAGTATACCCCCCAACCATCCAGTGCTGCCATATGTTGTGGTAGTTCATGCAACAAGGTGATAGCTGTTGCATCTTTTAGCCTTGCACTTTTAGAGATTGTTTTTAAAAAGTGCAAAATTATTCCAAGACCAGCTAAAAAAACATCTTGCCATCTCATTTCAAGGAAGATTGTGTGTATGAGTGTGTGTGAGTGTGTGCATTGTCACAATTAGCATGAGAAGAAGCCAAGTCAAGGTTTAGTTCTGTGATCCAACTCTGTGGAGTGTGCATCTGAAGAATACAGTTCCAGGGGGCAGAACCATGGGACTTTCCCACGCATTTGGCATACTGCTGGGAGGGAAGATGCCAATCAGATGGGAAAAACACATGCCACCAACCTTGCCCATGCATTAAATCATTATTGATTGCTGCATATCCCCTTCCTTCTTTCAAATCAATACAGAGAATTAATGTTATTAACATGACTCCCTCCCCCACAGTGAAGTAGCTCCTGACTGTTCACATGATGGGTTGCCTCCATACTTTCTCCCAAATGGTGAGCTTAAATTCCTGTTTTGTTGTATTTCTCTGGTGTGCATATGTGGTATGTGGGCAGAGGAGACACTTCAATTCACCAGGCCTCTTGGGAGGACAATACCGATGGGGTCATGCACACTTTCTAGCAAGTTGCCTTCTTAATAAAATGGCCATCTACATTCACCATTGCTTGACCCCA
Organism: Ctenosaura bakeri; assembly: GCA_948474755.1. Lineage (NCBI taxonomy): Eukaryota > Metazoa > Chordata > Lepidosauria > Squamata > Iguanidae > Ctenosaura > Ctenosaura bakeri. Next base: position 23,790 of record CAOLHI010000522.1, on the reverse strand, counting down.
TTCTCTTTTCTATGTCATATTTGTTTATTTATTATATTTGTGTGCTGCCTTTCTCCCAGAGTTGGGACCTCATGTGGTCCTCCATATGCTGTTGGGCTCCAGCTCCTAGCAATCTTCATCTAGAATGGTTAGGGTTGCTGGAACTTGCAGTTCAAAAACACCTAGAGGGTCACACGATACCCACCCCTTCTGTAATATCTAGTTTTATTGCACAAAGACTGGCACCTTAAAGGGGTACATAGTTCGGCTGGTCTCCTGCAGATCAGCTTTCTAGCACTGGGATTTCTATGATAAGATTCCACCCTACCACTTCCTTTACAGTCAGTGCTTTCTCTGATATTTTCTAAAAGTCTATCAAGGGTGAATCAAAGTTTGAGGCACCTTCTCTTATGTCGGCTGGCTTTTACCATGAGTTCTAGAGGACTCAGTTAGGGATGGGTGGTTGATATGAATGACTCTTTCTTGTTCCCACTGAAAGATTTGAGGCTACTGTTTACATTTCCAACAATGTCCTGTGGTGCTCTTAATGTACCATTGCTCTGGAGCTCTGTGGGAATCAGAATGGGTAACTCCAATCCTTCCCTGATCTCATCCCAGTACCATACAAAGGGGTCCATTACTGCTGGGTTCTGCTAGTGGCCTGCAATTTGTGCTGTTACATCTGTTAATATTAACCCCACAGATCTTACTACTTTAGTTTGTTATCTTTGAGGATATTCAAAATCTGAGTATTCTCAAGATTGCAGAACAAAAAACCCAAACTAGGAAAGTAGCACAGGGAGAATTAATAATTTATAGGATTTGCTCTCCACTACCAGGAGTTATCAAAAATTATGCAGTTTTCAAAGAGGTCTTGCAGGGAGAGAAAATCTCCAGTAGTGAGACAGGTGGGAAGCCAGGTGAGCATCAGAGAGGCTATAACCTTCCATGATCCTCTCAGCAGTCTCCCCACCGTTCCCCTGCATGACAAGCAAGCAAGGATCAGGGAGGCTATAAATTTCTACAATCAGCTCAGTTCCTCATCTCCCGATGTGGTGAAGGTTGCGCAGGGCAGCCAAGGAAAGAGCATTAGCTTCACATTCAGATAGCTGTGTTCTGATAGCTGATTCACATGAATGTAGATGTCATTGTCATGAGCTGGCTATTGGAACACAGCCCACAGCTCCTGACTGGACTGCTTCCATCCTTCGATGGAGGTGCAGGGGCAGGAAGAAAGTGAGTTTGGACTAGGGGGAGGGCTGGAGATAGTACTGGTGTCCATTCAAGGGCTGAGAAAAAAAATGAGAAAGGGGCTTGAAGAGGAATGTCCTTTAGGGGCTTTTATACATTTGAAAAGCCTTTTTGTCATTTTTTCCCCCTTCAGTCATTGAATTTTCCCATCCCCTCCCGTTCTATCCTTGAGACGTTGAAGTAGTTATAAAAATAATGCTGATTTCCTATATTTCTGTGTTGGCAGTATTGTGAAGATGGAACATTTTATCAGTGGGGATAAAGATGGGGAAGATACCAAGATTCAGGGAAGAAGGGGGGTGAGAGGAAGGACCACAGTTCAGAGGCAGAACTCTGTATGGAGAAGGACCCACATTCATTCCTTGGCCTCTCCTGGTAAGGCTAGGGAAGCCTATTGATGGAAACCCTGAAGGACTGAAGCCTTCTCCATCTTGGCAGTCTTGAGATACGTCAGACTACAGCTTCCACTGTCTACACCCGTCTGACTGAATAATATATGAGTTGCAGTTGTAATTTGTCTCATCAGGAGGATTTGTAGGGGAAGGATCAGTGCAGTGAAAGTTGACTTTGAAATAAAATGAAATGTGGGAAAGGTAGACTTGGAGATGCCTCCTTAGTTCAGCAGGGCTTGAGTTGTAAATTGCTAGAGGATTTTGCCATATAATGGCTAGCATAATTATTCTATTTGTAGTCTCTTCAGTGGTTCAGAACTGAGACACTAAGACAGCCAGTAAATGGATAGATAGAGTTGGTGGAATTCTTTTACACCCTCTCACGATGGGGTTTAGGGTGGAAATTCTAGACTGAGTGAAAATATGTCTCCTTAATTAAACCTTCTAATTGAGCAACAAGAGTGGCAGGACATCTGAATGGACAATCTCTGGGAGAAGGGGAAACTTTAAATATTTGTCTTGGATATAGGTGTGCTGAAGTCAGTCTGGTAGAATTTTGCTCCTCCTTTGCTCTCCCCCCTCCCTTTCAGTCTCTCTCTCTCCCCCTTCCTTGGTCGGAAAGATATTCTGTTTGAATTATAAGGCTGCCCTCTGTCTGGACTTCTCTGCAGAACAGTAGCATTTAAGGTAATAAAACAGAGCGGTCTACCAGATATTTTTGCTTACTAGCCTGATTACTATACAGTTTTAGAAAATGGGAAGTGGCAATGTTGGTGGAAGATTTTGGAATTTGCTGCCACCAGAGCCAGAAATATGAAGCAACATGCTCTGAATGTTGATGTTCTTTTTTTGAAATAGACAAGTGGCTGGGCACTGGAGCAAAATGCCGCACTGTATTCTCATTCACTAACAGGAATTATCCAGCTCTAATCAGCCATAGCCTCTCTACAGGATACTATAAGCCAGGATGGACTGCAGTTCCCATCATTCTTTGCTATTGCATGTGTTGACCAGGACTGATGAGATATGCAGTTCAATAATATCTGGAGGTCCACTGGAAGGAGTCTTAGGCAGACCATACTGCTCTTCCTTCTACTCTTGGTTTTGACCCTGACTTTCACTCAGAATTCTCCAGCTGTTAAGGCACACAACAATAACAAGAGTAACAACGACAAGCTTTTACCACCAATTTGCTGAGTTGCCTTGATGTCACAGACAAGTTGGTATAAAACAAAGTCAGTCAGACTATCAGTCCAATACTGTCTGCTCTGAACAGCTCTCAATGGTAGAGACCTTTCCCTGTTCTTCTGCTTGAGATGGATTCTATGATTAACTGGAAATGCCCAGGTATTGAACCTGAGACCCTCTGTGCACAAAGAATGTGCCTTGCCACTGAGCAGAGCTGCATGATGCAACCACAGTATTATCTATATTGTTTGCCTGCATTCCTGTCTATCTGTCTGTCTGATGAGAGTGAGGAGGAGGAGCAAGGAGGATTGGGGTACAGTTACTTTGCAGTTTAGTTTGCCTCTGAATTTTTCAGATGCCAAAGAAGGGCAAAAGGAGGCAAAAGGGCTTAGGAAAGGAAGATCAAAAAGCAGAGCCTAGGAAATGTGGGGAACAGCTGGAAAAGATAGCAAGCTATGGGAACTAGCAAGGTATAGTACAAGGTGGATTGGCAGTGGTCCATAGGAATCCAAGTAGTCACAAGAGACTGAGCAGAGAAACGGGGATGTGGTATATTGCAACTGGGGAAACTAATCCCCCTCAACCGCAACAGGATGTTGCTGATGGCAACTGTAGTCCAATGGCATCTGGAGGATAACAGGCTCTCCCAGTTGTGTAGTAGAGAATGACCAGAGCCTTCCTCTGATAGAAGATAGAAGGCATGTACATCTTCATTCTCTGGTTACTCTCTCCTAAACAACTGGGAATAACAGTGGTGAGCAATAATATGTTGGTGTGAACTGTCCAACAGTGGTATTTCTAGTATCTGCTAGCACCATTTTTCTAGAGTTTGGCTGCAGGTTTCCAGTCTGCTTTAAATTTGACCTATAGCAATCTTCAGTTTCTGCTTTGTCTTAATACTGGGAAGCCAGTGGGGAGGGTGTTGATTTGTTGTTCCCCTGAGTCCAGCTCTTGTGTTTAGTACCATGACATTTGCCTGTTGATATCTACCAATGGTGTGATCCAGCTGAGTTGGAAATCATGTAACAGTAATGTGTGTATGGGGAGCAGGTAGAAGGGCTTGGTGTGAGTGAGAAACAGCTTTATCCCTACCTAATTGGCAGATCTTTCGAAATCCTTTCTTCCTGCCCTAGCAATTTGCTGATCTTTGGGTTGACTGAAAAAGAGACTCTTGCAGCTGGCGTATTTAGTATTTGACCTTCCATTTTGACAGGGATGCCCGTGTTTTCCCATTCATTATCTTTACCAAGAAGTTGTCTGCATTCCTTTTTCCTGGAACGTTCAAACCGTTTGAAATGTCATCACAGAAAATAGAAGAACAAAGTGTGTGGCAATGTCTTCAAGGGTAAAACTTCAAGACAGGAACATGCCAAAGAGGATTTTGGGTGTAGGCATGACTGTCATTGCCTAAAGGAACTATGAGATTGTGCTTCTGATAAATTAAAAAGGTCACTGCTATAGGGAAGTCTGGGGCTGTATCCGAATCCAGATCTTGCATGGGTTTTTTTACCCTTCTGTTGCTGGTTTAATCACCCTCCAATCACAGGGGTGACTCTCTGAAGAGGAGACTCTATCTATGGAGGTTCTCCATGTGATTATTTGCTCCACTCACTAATTTCATGGAGTAACAATTCTGAAGCTAGACCTCTGTGTTCAGGCTTGAAACTCAGTGTGCATAGTATGGCGCCAGCATGTAGATATCAGTCAAGACAGCCAGATCCCCAACAAGGTGCCTGATCAACAGAATGAACCACAAAACAGCCTTTGTTTAACCCATGCCAGCAGGTGGAGCTGGGAAATTGGATTTGCTGCTGGAGGGGGGTAAACAAGAGATGTGTCATGTTAAAGGTGAATCATGGGAGTGACTTTATTAATTCTGCACCAGAAGATTCAATCTTGAGTCAATGCTACAAACATCCAGTCACTTTGCTATCCTTGCCTCCCCGTTTGCCAAACGCAAAGTGCTAATTAATTCAGTGGCTTGATTGAGATCGAGTGGCGGAGAGGCAAGTATATGTGTGTGATACAGTATTGCTGGTTGAATACGAAGTGAATGGACCAAAATAGAAAGTACTTAACAAGAAATACCCTAAGGGTCTGTTTACACTGAATGTACTGTGAGATTTGACATTGAGGGTAAAACAAGCTAGTGAGCAGCAGTTAAATACTAGGCCTTGTAGCAGACACACCCTTCACTTTAACTGAGAAATGAGTGAACAAGGAGCCATTTCTCAATGGTAGAACTCATGATGTTCAGGCAAAACATCACAGGTGACTCTGTGACATTTCAGCAGGTATCAGATGATTGGAGGGAGCCTTATCTGGAAAGCCACTGTCTGCTGCCATGAGGAAATTGCTGCCATTTGTAGTAGAATGCCTTGGGATAGAAAGATGAATAGTCTGACCATGGTCCTTAGCTCTTCATCAGACTACAAACTCCACTATTCCATAAGTTGTTGCCATGGCATTTAAAGAGGAATTATAGTGCTAGAATTATGTAGTGTATAATCCCCACAACCTTTCACAGATGAAAACTGGGCACAGGTGGCCAAGCAATATCAGAATGTAGTCAAGATGGCAGGAGGTATTACTGAGAACACACAAGCTAGGAAAGGCTGTAGCAGTCTATGTCTGCCTTAAGAGAAGATTCCACCCGCGCTTCTCCTCTTCTCCCTGCTGAACTGGTGAAAACTACTTTTGAACTTTGGCCATTTCCACACGACGAAGCTCTTCCGCTGCAGTTGTCTTGCTGCAGTCCCGGGTCCAGAAGGGAGGGCATCAGCAACGCTTCCCTCTGCACCCGCTTGGTCCACGTGGAAATGAATGCAATGGCTCCATGTCTTCCTTCTGCAGCACAGCTGAGCTTTTTCCATTGCTGTGTTACGGAAGGAAGCATTGCCAATGCACTTCCGCATCTTCCACATGGCCAGAAGTGAAGGGAGCACCACGTGATTTTTTCCCTTTTGCAAAAACTGCGCAAGCACGACACTCTGTGACAGGATGGCTGCAGGATGGCAACAACATCATGCGGAAGCGCGACCTGCCAACTGCTGCCATCCTGTGGCAAAAACGCAACAGCGACATCGTGCGGAAAGGGCCTTAGTTTGCAGCAAGTGAAGTTTGATGAGGACAAAAGGCTAAAGTGGGAAGAACAGAGAGAAACTGGGACATTTTAAAAGCAGCTGAAAAAGTGGGACAAAAGAGGATTAATCAAAACCGTCCTTGCCAGATCAGGACCGTTGGTGGACAGTTTGAAAGGGTCCTTATTGAGTTTCAGTGTCTGAAAACAAGAATCTTGCTATGTCCCAATCCAATACCCATAACCATTATGCTATTCGGACTCTGTTTAGTCTGTGTATGGAAGTGTGGTGGATCCAGAGAACAATTTTCAGGAGCTGCATAGATTGTCAAAAATGTCTACTAAAAAAGGAGGGGGAAAGCCAAAAGTGGCCTCTCCCTGCCCCTATAACTATTTAAATGGTGAATTATAGCTCCTGAAAGCTTCCAGAAGAGGCAGTTTGCCCTTGATAAAGTGAAAAAGGATGATCTGCGTGGGCAAGGGCCACAAAAATACCATAAGGGCCACATGTGGGCCCCTAGACTGTACTTAGGCCATACCTATTTAGTGTTTCCAAGAACAATTAGTGGCATTTGAGAGAGAGGGGATGAAAAATGAAAACAGACATTTCCATTTATCCAGGGTTATATATTGTAGCTGTTTCTGGAAAAATGCCAAGTGTTGTTGTTTCTTTTTATACATATTATTTTCAAAACAACTGCAGCATACAGATTGCTCATAGGGCACATCCAGACTGGTTAAAAAGATCATGAAGTTCCAAGTTTTGTTCCTGTTCTTTCTGATTTTATTTTGGAAATCCATAGACATTCTATTTAACCCAGAATATTTTCTATCAGCACCCAGTACAATCAGAGATGTTTTATACCAGCTACCCAGATCACTTTGTTTTAACTCAGTATAAAACTGGAATGAACAGGAACAAAATCTGGGACTTTTCAGTCAGTCTGGATGCACCCTAAATAGACCAGAAATTCGCAGATTTTGTTCCTGTTCTTTCCAGTTTTATTTTGAAAAGCCATATACATTTTGGATGTTTCAGAATATTTTCTTTCTGGTATGATCAGAGACATTTTGTACCTGCTTCCTCGCTTGTTTTTTTTTTTTTTAACCCAGAATAAAATTGAAAGAACTGGAACAAAATTGGGGACTTTTTAGTCAGGCGAGAGGCAGCCATAATAGGGTGGAAGTTCTATGTTGTCATGAAGAGATTATTGTCTCTTGCCATTCACACAATACTGCACTAATTGAATATAATTTGATATTAATAAAAAAAATGGAAAAAAATACTGCACTACAATATTATTTTTAAGGGTTCTGTGCTGAGGTTGTTTTTTTTTTAAATCTGAGACGAAATCATAGTGTGCATAAAACAATCTCTTGCCAGAGTAGCAGAAAAGCAGGAAAGAAGCTCCGTAAGCTTTTTGATTCTGTTTCTGTTTTTGTCTAGACTCTTTCTAAGACTTTATGGCACTTTGGAGGTTAGGGGATTTGCTTGGCGTGAGTTTTTTTTTAGGTCTCAGCCTACTTTCCTGAGATGCATGAAGGTGACTGAAGTGCTACAATTCCACTGTGTTATTTTTAATGCCCTCACTGTCCCAAGCGCCACTAATGAATGTCCCTAATTGGTGCTAAATACTTCATCATTTAATAGCCTTTACACTTCATGGATAAGAGAGATGTTGAGAGGAGGATCTCTTGGCTGACTGTTGTGCAACTCAGTAGAAGAACATGAAGTAAATGCTTTTTGTAAATCTTTGGTGTAACAAATTTATTTCACATTTGGAAATGCCCTTTTTAGCCTCAGTGATTTGTTTATTTATCTTTTGATATGCTTCAGCTTTGTAAAAATAAATGTGCTTTCATTTCCTGCCCGAATATAGTTAGTTCTTTCTCTTTCTTTCTCTCTTTTTTTGTGTAAACACCAGGATTGCTCAAGGCTGCCATTCAATATGCTTGAACTCTCTTAGGCCGTTTCCACACTAGACTATTATTCCGCTTTCAACACCCTGTGGAATTCTGGGGTTTGTAGCTGACTGAGGCCAAAGAGCTCTCTGACTGGGGCCATTTCCGCACTAGTCTGTTATAGCGCGATGATTCCACTTTCAACATCCTCTGGAATCCCGGGGCTTGCAGTTTCAGGAGGGGCCGGAAACTGCAAGCCCCGGGATTCCAGAGGATGTTGAAAGTGGAATCATCGCGCTATAACAGGCTAGTGCGGAAATGGCCTGGGTATTCTAAATATCCCTCCCTAAACTGCAAACCTTTGGATTCCAAAGGATGTTGAAAGTGAAATGATAGCACTATCACAATGTAGTGCGGAAATGGCTTCGGGCGCAGTTAACTTGAGCTGCAACTTGAATGACACAAGTGTGGTACTTTTTTAATTTGACCTTTGAAATATTCATTCTTGACCCTTCACAAACAGCGGTTAAGGAAATGGTAACTTTCATTACTATCTAAACATTCTTTCTTTGCATTTTTCAAAAGCTCAAGGCAGTGATAAAGGCTCTCTCCTCTCTCCAGTTTTTCTATACAACCAACCTGGGAGGGAGGCATCGTTGAAGAAATAACTCAAAGATATGCACAGTAGCCAAAAAAGAAAGCCATTTGAAACACATTAAAGTACAAAAATGTAAAAAAAATAAAATAATAATAATCAGTTACGACAGTAATCAAAATTCCTACTTGTGGGTTTGAGAGACACCAATAAATATTTGGAGGAAGAGATGAGTAGTCCACAGTAAACTGTATGATGGAGACAAACTATTACTCCATGAAATACTTACTAAAAGGAAAAACAATGTACTGAATTATTGTGTCCACTTAGTTCCCTGAAATGGCTGTTCCTCATTTATTATAGGCCATTTCCGCACTGCATTGTGATACTGCTATTATTCTACTTTCAATATCCTGTGGAATTCTGGGGTTTGTAGTTTACTGAGGCCAAAGAGCTCTTTGGTTGACAATTTTAAATGCCCTCCCCAAACTGCAAATCCCAGGATTCCATTGGATGTTGAAAGTAATAGCACTATAAAAGTGTAGTGCAGAAATGACCATAGTCTACTCTGAATCCAGTAAAGTTATAACTTATGTTACTGTTTAAAAAAGGATTTTCTTGCCTTTTCAAGGGGCCAAGGTAGTGTTAAAGATTCTCCCCTCCCTCCACTTTTCCAGACAACCAACTAGAGTTGCCCAATAGAAAATTGGCAAGGGCTCCTGTGTCTTTAATCATTATGTAGAAGCACCAGTACCTGATGAAATTCCTTCTATTACACAACAATCAAAGGACAGGACAGGAATCCTCAGGTTTCAATACAGCATCCCTACAACTAACCTGTGGAGTGGGTGGTGGTGGTAAATCCTTGCCGTACATCATGATAGCTTGAAAAGATGTGCAACAACCAAAAAGGAAAGCTGTTTAACACATCTTAAAGTACAAAAACTTAAAATACAAACAACAACAGCAACAACAACCACCAAATAATCAATTAAAACCAGAACGTTTAAAATCAGAGAATCAAAACACCATTCTGGGTAGCATAATCAGTTTGGAAAGGTTTGGATGAAGCCATAATTCTTTCCCAGACTTCTAATGCATGCCAGTGTTGACAACTTCCTTATCGGGGTGAGGATTTTCCAAAAACTGAAGACCACCAAGGACAAGCCTCCCCACCCTGAGAGTTGGTAACAGTCATCAACTGACCTTTGTGGCCAAGCAAGCATATTTTACCATGGATCTCCAAAGTGTGCTTAATTAGTATTCCCAAAATAAGTGCTCTCCAGCTGTTTTCTCCATCATCCATGACCATTGACCCTGATGGCTAGGGCTGGTGAAGTTTGTCCACAATACATGGAAAGCATCATTTCATGATTATGGTGTGCAGGAAACAGAGGGGTGAGTGGCCTGTAAATTGCTCCAGAAAACTCAGTACTAACTATTGAGCTTGGCGTTTTCTGTGTAGCCCCATCCTGAGTATTCCTTTTGGTCATGGTAGATCTGACAAAGGGACTGATTTATATTTTCTCCTCTGTGTGTTGTAGGCTTGGCATATGCTAGAATATTTATTGATTTAGAAATTTTCATTGCTGACTTCAGAATTATTTTTCTTTTAAATGTCAAGCCACATAATATTGCTTATGAAAAATATTAATATTCACATCTTGATTTTTTTTAAAAAGTGGTGTCTTGACTTTCAAAACTCCCTTGCCATAGAAAAAGAGATCTGCTGCAAAATTCTTCATGCTTCAGGACTTCACTATTTTGTGCAAAAGACACAGATTTTTGTGCAAAAATATTTTTTTGGCAGAAATCATGTACAGGAAAACTGTGTGTGTCGGAGAACTGCATGTGGTTTTTCTACACTGAAATCTGTGGGTTTTACACCAATAACATAACTTTGTGTGTGTGAAAAAGCTACACAAATTGCATAAACATTCATAGTGGCATTGACTTTACATCTGAGTTGAGTCCAGGTGAACCTCTCTGGGAAAGATGTCACACAAAAACCTAGCAGCCCTTCTCCTGTTCTCCACCAGACTAATTTAGATGGTAAGCTTGACATGGAAGAGGTCCTGAAATCACAATTATGCTTGGTCAATCAGAGGTTTATTACATGTTTAAATACATTAGACAGGATGGTCAGATAGACTGAACTGCTTTACTTTATCCCTGAATGTGGTATTGCTGAGCACAGTCTTTCTTTTCTATGTCCACCACTATTTCCACTATACTCTTGATCTTTAGTTGATGGATCCAAGGTCAAGACTAAAACTGGCTTGCAGACCAACTTAAAATGAATGAAACTAGTTGTATAACCAGATTTTTTTTTAAAACATAACTTTTAAAACAGAGGGAGAGGTATACCATCTTAGGAAGACAGAGGTGTGAGGATGGAAGAAACAGTGGGAATAAGAGAGAAGAGTAGGTATATACAATATAAAATTAAAAATGAATCCCATGCAACTAACTGGGGTTAAAGATCCATCCTGTGACAAAAAGTTAAAAACCAATTTGCCACACTCTACTAATAAATCTTAACTTATTTTAAATTGTTCAGTTGTAATTGTTGTCACTAAGATTTTATGATAAGAGTGTGGGAACCTCCTGCAACTTGCTGCTCTTCAGCTTCCATCATCACTCACCAGCGTAGTCAGTGGTGAAGACTCATGGAAACTGAAGTCCAAAACATCTGGAAGGCAACAGGTTCTGGATGACTATTCCAGAATACATAATTCAGCACATGGGCTTTTTTTAAAAACCTTTTTGTAAGTAGTACATTGAGAAATCCATATATTATTATATCTGCCACACAGTTTACTGTGGACAACTCATCTCTTCCTCCAAATGTTTCTTGGTGTCTCTCACCCCCACGCGCAGGAACTTGGAATCCTGGTGAAGTCAAACATAGTTTACGTCGTGGAAATAGGATAAAAAGGTCATATGCTGCCATGAGAAAAGTCCTAAAATATGTAGTCTTTTTCTCCCCCTTTTCTCTCTCCCTGCTGTCTTCACTTCCAGCACCAAATATGATCTCATCCCTTGACTTTTTTTGGAACAAAGATCACAGTTAGAAACTTGAAACAATTTCTTCACCATGAAGCATAGAAATGTCTGCATTTCTTGTTTATGTGGTTTCTCATGAACTGCTGCACCCAACCAGACGTTTAATTTCTTGTGCACTCACAGTATTCCTTGCATTCATCTACAACTCACTGACGTTACTATTGGCTTATTTGGATTATATGCAGTTTCAGCAAAGAACGTGCCATATCATTTTGGTCTGAATTAATGCCTTTGTATATTCTGCACAACAAATTTGTGAGTGAATGTAACCAAGTCAATTTACTTTCAGCACATTTCACTTTTGCATGCATGTGTTCACTAATTTATTTATGCATTTCTTCCATTTATACCATACTTACCTTCTGAAGAACAGTATACCAGCTCACTAATAGTGATAAAATCATATCAAACAAATGCAATTAAAGTGCAAAACAGATTAGAAGCACATTTTTTTAAAAAATCAGCAAGTCTATTATTTCCTTTTTCTGTTTTTTTAAATATATTTAAATACACAAGTTTCTTTGCCAAATATGGATTTCTACATACACACTCAAAATAAGCAGTTTAAACATGTATTTTAATAAGGGAGGAGAGGCTGAAAGTTGAGACAGAATATTCAAGAAGTACAAATGCAAGTGGATAAATAAGTTATAGTCTGCATATTTATCAAGTGCAGATCAGGTTGTGAACCAGAGTTCACAAACATTGAATTGTGCATTCCTGAATCTGTCTTTGTAATGCATGGATGATGGAAGTTAAAATATTTGCTCATGTCCACCCAATTATTACTCCTCTCTACTTCTTCATTAAATAACAAGCCTAGGTGCATTACTGGGGCATTTGATAATGTTTGACTCCAGTTGAATAATGGTTGTCCTGTCAACTAGTATGGTATCCCGTTTGGACATATTAAATTAAAATGAGAAACACTCTGGCTGCTTCCCACCCTTGCTAATAAATGTTCTGCACCAGGTGAAATCACTTCCAGTTTACTTTAAATTTTAAGAAAGGACTTTCCTGAGCCCACGATATGGCAAAAATACACCCCATGTCCTTTAGAGTGCATTTGGGAGCCAAAAAATTGAACCTTGAGGGTCCCTAAGGGCCACATGTACCCTCCAGAAGGCAGCACTTTGTCTACCCTTATTCTAGAGCCAGCTTTGGTGTCAGTGAATATTCTACTGCCTCTCTGTTGTGTCATTTTTTGGTCATGTTACAGATTTTTGCTCGTGATAAACACAGACATGTAAACCTTAGAATGAAACAGCCACAGAATTAACATGTCTAACACTTTTTAAATGAATATAAATGAGGTTTTGCTGTAAGCCACAAAAATAAGAAAGTTAATTCCAGCAATTATGCCTTGACTTCCAAAACAATTTGGGAAATATATGCTGTTTTCCCTTGTACTTCTGTAATTCTGCCTCCATGTGTTAATTCAGTAGATGGTGGTAATAAATTACCGTACATGCTTTGGGTGTGGCCAAAGCAAGTGTTTTGCAAAGTTTGCTTTGCAGCTACAAAAAAGCGATGACCATGCCAGATTTCACAAAGACTTGCTTGTCAGGGAAAGGGGGAAGAATGAAATGGAAGACATATGGGCACTATAGTTTGCTACTATGAGTTATTACAATGGTTTTGAGCAAGGGGATTTCTGCCAAGTTTATTGCTGGCGTCAGCAGCAGCAACAACATTGTTCTCAATGGGCTTTTAAAGACCTTTTTCTTAGTACAGGGAATGTGTTCCAAATTCAGGAAACAAATTTAAGAGTAATGTTATGTTCTCAGAGGGAGTTGAGCTCAGAAAAAGGATCTTGTTCTTTTATACAGGCAGAGTCTACAGCATGCTCCTTTTGTAAGAGACTGGTGAGAAACTGTTTTTTTCCTCTATGAAAAATATTGCCATCTGTGGGAAATGGCTACTAGATGGATGGATGGTAGAAAAATGAGTGTATTGTAAGCAAGGGTTTGTCTGAAAACAGATAAGGTGTCTGATAGTGCAGTTTTGTAGCTTATTCACCAAACTGTAGTGAAGTCACAAGCTTTGTAAAATGTTCCAGTTTGTTTGTGGCAACGTAAAATAGATATTTAACTTGTAGGAAGCCTTTGGTCTGTCCAGTTCAGTTCTAGAGCCACCCCTCCACAGTTTCAAACCAGGATTTTTCACTCCCCTTGAGTAATGCCCTCCCCACAATTCAATAAATTGTTGGCATGTTTCAGAGTTCATGCAGCTTGTCCACATAAAGGTACTAACCACATGGATTGATCTGTTAAAGTGCACAGCTGCCAAGTACAGACATGCTGATTTGCTACACTGATTGGCTGACCTCCTGTGGAAAATGCCTTTAATTCTTTTTTAACTTTTGTCAAGCAATGGTTTAGCTTGATCTTTATAAATTATTATAAGCTGCCTTGAACCCCATTTTGGGAGAAAAGCAAGATATATATATATCTATATTCAATAAATAAATAAATAGGGTTGCCCTAGGTCAGAAATGACTTGGAGGCACACAGCAACAAGGAAACCTTTTGTCCAAGAGTTTACTAAACAGTGTAATGTTTCAGCCATTTTGTTTTCAGTGATCTTGAAGCAGGCTGATAGGTCCTCTAAAGGTTCGAGAAGAATTTGTACTATAGTGCTGTGGATCCTAAATAGGAAGGGACCCAGTTGGTTTGTGAAATGAAGATTGCTCATAGACCCATCTAAGCCATTCTGACAATCAATGATTTTAGGAGGGAAAAAAGGTAGTACAGTGGTTTTCTTCACTGGTATGCAAGTATAATCAGTTGCAAATTGCACTTTCACTCTTTTGGCCCTTGTGCTGTGAACTGTTTGACAGAGGTCCAGATGCTGACCTCAGTTATGATTTCTCTAGGAGTAGGTGTATGAGCAAAAAAGTGTGATGCAGCTGTGTTGCTGGTTGCACTGAGATCTCTCTCACATGTGGAAATATCTGTATGCTTGTATGGATGTTGACCACAAAGGGCTTGGGCTGGATCAATTTTTGCTTCTTTGATGGATGTGCAAAAGAGTCCACAGAATGAACCTTACTGCCTCCCCTGTGAAATTTGAAATGACAGCATTAAGAGTCCTTTTTTGGGGTTGATGCATGATTAGAATTACTTCATCTGGGACTCTCTTGATTGCAGGCTTTATAAAATGTGAAAGAGAAGAAATGAATAGTCTTTTCAGTTTGTGGAACCTTTCTATTAAAGTGAAAGTACATTAAAGTCAGATTATTAACCACTCTCCAAGTAGTCACCAAGAGTCAACTCAGTCACTTAATAGGTTTTTTACCAGTATAAATGTAATCACATAGACAGATATTTATGTGTAAACCAGTACAACAAGAATTTAATACTGGTTCAGTGTCACTTTTCTTACATTAACAAGTTATAGATAGCATGCATGAGTGTGTTCCTCTTCATGGTCTCTGTGACTCACACAAATGGGGTTTCTACGCCTGCGCAGTACTAATTTTGGAAACTTCTAGAGCTTTAGGCCTAGCATTTTGGTGGGAACCCCACCCTATCGGGCCTGTCACTAGTTCCTTTTTTTTCCACGGCGTAGTTGGCTTTCGGAGCTTCTCTGTATACATTTGCAATCCTGTGATCACTTACTGGAGAGCAAGCCCCATTAAACATCACTTCTTTCTTGGTAAAAAAACCCCCATAGGATTGCTTTATAAGTATGCTGTATTTAGTTCATTTTTCTTTTTTTAAATGAAAACTATCTGGATCAGCATTCATTGTTCCTTGTTCATATCAGAATACAAATTTTGATTGAAAAAATTCAGTAGTTTTCCCCTTTAAAATATTTGGAAAAATAGAAATTTGTATAATTAATAATCCATTATCATTCTTAACATTTATACTCTCCAATACACTCCCTATATTCAAAGTGCTTGCTTATTAGATAACAAAACAATCTCTAAAACAAATATGATAATTTAGCATACTTTAGTCCATTATGGAAATACTGACAGAGTATATCAGTGTCATTTATTCCATTATAAGATAATTTATTATCTCCCGTTGAAGAGACATGTATACTATTTCAGGCTGAGATCTGTATTGTAAGGCATCTGATGTGTATGCAGATACCATACAAATTATTGTGGTGCCTAGTATGAGCCCTACTTGTAGTACTACAAATTCCTTTCTCTCTTATAGATTATGGGACATTCTGAATGGGATCACAAACGAGGACCCAGAGGATCTCAGGTCAGTGTTTGCAAGATTTTTCTGTGTAGTAAGTTCTGCTATGGGGCATATTTTTACATTGTGAATTGGCAACAACGTGATTAGTTAATGGAGGAACATTACTCGTAGAATGTGAACTTTTTATTGGCTCTAGTGTGAATGCTGATAGTTGCCAAGAAGGAATAGTCCCCCTAGTTCCCTGCCTAGCTGCACCAACCCAAACCAACCCTTCTACCACCCCGAAAGCTCATTATCTCTCCATGCATCTCTCACCTCCCTCTTTCTATTCTCTCCCATCATCTCCCATCAAAGTCCCGATTCTCTGTTTTTCCTCCCAACTCTGGTCTCCAGTCACCGCCACTACTACCATACGCATTTTGTTGATCGATCCTGCTTCCCCGGAATTCTTCCTCATTCCACCCCCTCTTCCTTTACCTTCTGCCCTTTTCTCCCACCAACCCACTCTGGCCAACCACCAACTCCTGCAATGTGGGAAGGTGTAGCTTTGCTGCTGCTGCGTATGAGACTCTAAGCCTAGTAAGTGTTGTGTATCCGTGCAGCAGCAGCAGTGGAGTTAAGCAAATATGCATGCAGACAGAGAAACTCCCAAGACCCAGCCAATGTTTTATTTTATTTTCTGCAGATTGAAATTTATAGCAAGTTAGATAAATAGCTTGGATATGAGTAAAATTTTTGAGATCTGCACCTAACCCTATTTTCTCCTTAAGTCCTGTTATTTTTAGAGTGCAAATTACTATGAAGTGGACTTTTTTTAAAAGGAATGTAACTATTGTGTTACAGCAGAGCTTGCTGTAATTAATATTAATTGATTTTGGACATTGTTGTGTATATCCTGCTCAGAAAGAAGACTCAGATCATTTCAACATGACATCACCATACTGCCATAGTAGTGAGTTATTTCTGGGTCAGGAGCCATGCTACCACATGATATCATTGCTATCCTGTCCCCAAACGTTGCTAAACCGCCCTATTCTATTTCCAGAAAAAATCCATTAAGCACCTCTTTTAGTGCTTCAATCCCGTCAGCCAGCTTGGTGCAATACTCTTATAACTCTTTATAGCTATTCCAGTCATTGCGAATCTAGCAGTGGGAGGGCTGTGGGCATGCATGGCTTATCCCTCCCTCAGAGACTCCCATGGCATGGTGACTTCAAAGTCTATCACCAATCTGTGTTTATTTGAAAGTTCTCCTTTGCATTAAAACTTTTTATTTTTTTAAATATATTTTTAGGCATTATAGCATGAAAATGCAATAGTGTACTTCCGTGTTCAGTATGGCTTCCAAAAGGGGAAAAAATCCAACCAATTAGGGGCAGTGTGGTGGAGTGAAGGCAGGAACGGGGAGTTCCCCAGGACACTGTGATGCAGAAGGAACACCAGTGGCAATACCGCGACTCATCCACTGAAGGCAGAAGGGTGCGGGAAACAGTATTCCCAACCCGACGGCATTGCACCAATGGCAATGCCACAATTATGATGGTATATCACGCTAATGGCCTCAAGTGTGGAAATGGCCTCTTTTTTTATTATGGATGGTGATGGTGATGATGATGATCACCATCATCACCACCATTATAGTAATCCTTCCTCAGCACTTTTCCCCTGGGTAGCTTATTGCATAAATATAAAACAGTGCACTAGACAAATGAAAAAAAAAACAAAACCCAACAACCACAAGACAATAACTAATACACAATCCAGCCAGGTTGTGCTGTCAACCTGCATCTCAACACACAATTTGTGAAAATGAATCAGCAGTATGCAAATGTTTGCCAGTTGCTTTCTCTCTCCAAGCCCCAAACATTTATGAAAAATGGCAAACACAGACAGCATCAGTGGACAATTTTGATCTTTACGGTCCAATCTAATCCTACTGAGTCAAAGCACTTAACAGTTTGGGACCTACATACTTTCTTTATATGGCTGCCTGAGAAATGAGATCTCCTGGAAGCCCTCCTCCATGTCCTACCAGTGGGGGCAATACAATGGGGGAGGATACAGAAGAGGGCCTTCTTGACTGTGCACCCCACTTAAAGAATGCCCACCCGTCAAGGCCTGCCCAGTGCCAATGCTGTTTTGTTTTTGTTTTTTTCTGTAAGTCAAGACATGGTGTTTCATCCTTATTTATTTTTAGCATTGGCAAGAGTTCTTTAAACTCTTTTAGCTTTTTTGAGCTGTTCATCCTTGTTTGAATTGTTTGATATATTTTTATCTAGTTTAAATTATTTATTAATTTTAGTTGAAATGTTTGAATTGTTTATATTGTTTTATATGTTTGCTGTCCTGAGATCTTGTGAGAAAAGAGCAGGGTAAGAATTTTTTTAAAAAACTGAATCAATTGATCAGAAACCTGGATTGCAGTAGGATCTGTCATGTGTAATCCTTGATATAGAGTGGGATGTTTTAATTAAATAAATGATTGAGAAGAAGGCTGTCAGTTGTGCAGATTTAGTAGGACTTCAGACAATTTGAAGAGCCAAACCAAATACAAAAGTTGCCTAATTTGGAGTACTCTGTTCAGTTCTGGGCACCTTGTTTTGGGAGAAAAGTGGGATATAAATTCAATAAAGAAATAAAAAGATTTTAAGATGGATATAGACAAGTTGGAGCAGGCTCAGAAAAGATCGAGGGAGGTAATGTTACCACTCTATTCTACATTGGTTAGAACTCATTTGGAATACTGTGCCCAATTCTGGGCACCTCAATTCAAGAAGGATATCGACACGCTGGAGTGTGTCCAGAGGAGGGCAACCAAAATTGTGAAGGGTCTGGAAGCCATGCCCTGTGAGGAGCTGCTTAGGGAACTGGGTATTTTTAGTTTGCAGAAGAGAAGGTTAAGAGAAGACATAATAGCTTATTTAAATGTTTGAAAGGATGTCATATTGAAGAGGGAACAGGCTTGTTTTCTATGCTCTAGAAATTAGGACAAGGAGCAATGGATTCAAAAGAGATTCCACCTGAACCTCAGGAAAAACTTCCCGACAATCAGAGCTGTCCGGCAGTGGAATATGCTGCCTCAGAGTGTGGTGGAGTCTCCTTCTTTGGAGATTTTTAAGCAGAGGCTGGATGGCAATCTGTTGGGAGTGCTTTGATGTGTTTTCCTGCATGGCAGGGGGTTGGACTGAATGGCCCATGTGGTCTCTTCCAGCTCTATGATTCCATGATGATAAGAGGTATGGAGAACAAAACATGTAAAAAAAGGTTAAGATAGTTGGGCATGCTCTACCAGGTCAAGAGAAAACTGAGGGATGACATCATGTCCTCTTTCAATATACAAAGGGCTGTCACAGAGAGGAGAGAGCAGAGCTTTTCTTTGCTATCCCAGAGTGTAGGACCAGGACTTAAGATTTTAAGTTGTAAGAGAGCACATTTGAATTTTTTGATAGTAAGAGTGGTTAGATAATGAAACCAATTGCCTAGAGAGGTGGTGGGGTCTTTTTCTCTGGCCACCCTTCAGAAAGGTCTGGACAGCTGCCTGCTGGGTATGCTCTTGCTGGATTTCATGGATTGAGCAAGGAGTTGGGCTCAATGG
Source organism: Ctenosaura bakeri (assembly GCA_948474755.1). Taxonomy (NCBI): domain Eukaryota; kingdom Metazoa; phylum Chordata; class Lepidosauria; order Squamata; family Iguanidae; genus Ctenosaura; species Ctenosaura bakeri. The sequence continues at coordinate 4,583 of CAOLHI010000522.1, read as the reverse complement.
CCTACAGAGTCCCATCCAGTTCTGATTCCATGATTTTATGATTCTATAAGGTCAGATGGAATCCTGTTGGCTCTTCAAGATCTCCTGATCACAACTAGACTAATGACAATAGTACAGTTCTGGCTATGGCATTGCAGAGCTGCAGAGGTAAAAAAACACTCTTTGCCTGCAAACTCTCTTAATGGTTCAGACAGTAAGTTATCTAGGCGCTAATGCTAGAGTTATAACACATGGCACCTTATCAGAACAAAGCCTGATGCTTTTGAGAATTATGGTATGCTGGCATGTGCAGATTGCAGATTGGTCTGCAGATTAGTCTGCAAAACATTTGCTTGCACTAGTTTATTGGCTGCTGAGGGAACCGAATTGCTTTCCTTGAACAATCATTGCTTCAGTTTTGATGTGTCATCCTTAAAATTTCATACAATTGTTTGCATGTATCCCTATCAGAAGTCATAGGATGTGTCCTCTGTACAGTTTTCATGCATTTCTTGTTAGAAAAAAATGCTATTTTATTTCTGCAAGTAATCTTACAGCTCAAGTCCTGCACTAAGTGCTCCAAATTTTAAAGTAATCAATAGTATAGTATAATAACAGATGTTACAAATGTTTAAGGCTGTTGAAATGTTGCTCTGGTATTATACTTCAGAATTACTTTGCAATGTTACCCTCTGCTTATTGTATGTGTCTTTGACAACTTTAACAGCATTTTACAAACTCAAAATCTCTTAGACCATAAATTCAAATAGCTCTGGATTAATCTGTCTATTTCATTTTCTCTGGTGTTCACATTACTTCAGGTAAAAGTCTAGTGTGTCTCATTTCCACATTGATTGTTCTGCACAAAAGTTTTTGTTGTCCATGTAGAGTTGAAGGCTTTCACGGCCAGAATCCATTGGTTCTTGTGGGTTTTTTGGGCTTTGAGACCGTGTTCTGGTTGTATTTTCTCCTGACGTTTCACCTGCATCTGTGGCTGGCATCTTCAGAGGAATGGTGAATTGGAAGTGAAGTGGAGTGGAGAATATATATGCCAGTCTGCTCCTCCGGAGGGGAGGGAGCAATTAGCATAGTAATCCTATTGTGTGTATTGAATACTTGTTCCTGGAGGGAGACTTCCTGAGCCCAGGAGGGGCTCGTTAGGGCTCGTTAGTATCTTTTGTGTATTGATTTTGGTGTTTTTCAATACTGGCAGCCAAATTTTTGTTGTCTGTTTCTCTTAGTTTCCACATTTTTGCAAGTACTTTCTCCCTAACCTTTGCGATTTGCCCACAATCTTTCCTACCATACACCTTTTTAATCAGAGAACTACATTGTAAAATTTGCAGAATGGAAGAAACCAAATGAAAACTGAGTTCTATTTTGTGTCTTAGATTGAGAAGCGTGAACAAGATAAATTCATATTAAATAGCAAAGCCAAATGAACTTTGCTCCCTTTCCTAATTTTGAACACTCCTATTCCTCCATACTAAACTTTATGTAGCAAGTGTTTTGAGACAAGGACCACACTCACTCACTCTTGCATGCTATACCTTGTGGTTTCTCACTTTGGCTGGCATTGATAATGCTAGGTGAGTAAATAAGAGAACAGCCTATTTCGTAGCAGTCTTATGACAGTTGTTCTAAAATTCAGGAGACTTCCATTGCATCTGTACCTCTTCTGCATTCTGTGGGGCCAATCATAAAGGAATATTGCATTGCAAAAACAATCCCAATTTAAGTCTCTCTTTCTCTCTCTCTCTCTCTCTCATGCACACACACGCACAGCAGTGTGACAAATTATATATTAAACACGTATCCAATGTCCCAGAAATCCCATGCATCCAATGACGTTCTAGTGAAGGACATGATTTTAAAATTGTTCTGTATGTGCTGCTTAATAATGTAGCGACCTTGGAGGCAGCCCTTAAAGCCTTGAATAAAATATAGTAAATAGATGGAAATGCATGATAGAAATCGCACAATACAGAATTTATTGTTTTGTCCCTTTCTAAATACATAATTAGAAACCTTGCTACCTTATTCAGAGAGAAAGGGCCCAGGTCCTTATCTCTGGGAACTTCAGCTTCACTCCAGTTCTCCCTTTTTCTCCCTGAACTCAACTAGTAAGTACAATCCTCTTTTAGATTTTTCCCATCCATTGGGCCAAAGAAATAATTCACAGCCGTTACACAGATATTTTATTTATATCCAACTTTTCTCTGATGTGGGAGAAGGCAGCTCACAATATATTTAAACAAAATACAGCAAGCCCAACCATAATAGTAACAAATAGATAAAAGAAACCACTGAATAAATTACACTAAGCCCTCCATATCCAAAAAAATCCAAAAAGCAAACCTTGATTTTGCCATGTGCTGAGCACTATGCTGATGTGCAGGCTGCAGCCTTCTGCCATTTCATAGGCCCACGGGCTCCCTCCAGCACTCATTTGAATTGTTTCCCATTTTCTGTACGGGACACCATTTTATTGCACTATTGTATATGGTGAAACTTGAGCACCCACAGATTCTGGTATCCATGGGGGATCCTGGAACTAAAATCCAGCGGATAATGAGGACCCACTGTGTTCTATTAAAATAACTTGACTTTGTAACAGTTCAAAAGCATTTAAGACAGTGGTTCTCAACCTTCTTAATGCTGCGACCCTTTAATACAGTTCCTCATGTTCTGGTGACGCCTAACCGTAAAATTATTTATTTATTATTTACAATGCCCCCCCCCCGGCAAAGGCAGCCTCGCTGGCCAGGAATGGGGGGGGCAGCGAGAGAAAGAGGAGCCGCGCATCTCCCCCGGGAAACAACTCCAAGAACCCCGCCGGGCTCTGCTTCTGCTTCACTCTCATTACCGCTGGGGGGGCAGTGTGGGAAAAGTTTCCAGAGTGTTGACCCTGGCCGGGGGGAATCCCAGCACCTTTGTCTTTTGCGCCGGGCGCAGCTTGCCCCCCTGGAAAAGCGCCACCTTGCAGCCCCCCGGCCCTTCTGCAGCACCCCCCTCCATGGCGAGTGGGGCAGCGGCTGTGGCGAGGAGGGGACCTGCCCCCCGTGCTACCACCGCCCCCCCCAAAATGGCCCGTCAGATGGGAGGTTCTCCTGGTAGCGGAGAAGGGGAGGGATTTCAATCCCTTCTGAACAGGGGGCTGGAGGATGTGAGCATGTGGCTCGCGCTTGCGCACCACCACTCCTGCTGTGGCAGTGCTGTGGCTGCACACGCTCCTGCCAAAGGGGGCAGGAGGACACGAGCGTGTGGCTCGCGCTTGCGCACCACCACCGAGGGGTGAATGGAGCCTAAGACCATTGGATATATATTTTTTCTGATGGTCTTAGGTGACCCCTGTGAAAGGGTCGTTTGACCCCCAAAGGGGTCGTGACCCACAGGTTGAGAACCGCTGATTTAAGACATTAAATGCAGATAAAAATACAGCACGCACACACTCAATGAAAGACCTTTCTGCAGCAATCACTTAGCAGTCAAAAGCTCGTCTAGATAAAAACAGTCTTGGTCTGCTGTGGAGGAAGAAGAGAATGGGGGGGGTGCTGCCTAGCCTCCCATGTTTAGAAGTAGGGAACCTTTAACCTTCCCAATGCCAGCGAGTCCCATGACTCTTCATACTTGAACACTGGTCATGCTGTGAGTTGGAAATCTACCACATCTGAAGACTCACCACTTATTATCTGCCATTAAGTCCATTTTGACTTGTGATGACTCTATGAATGAGAAACCTCTCAAGAGCTCCAATCATCTACACCCCTGCTCAGGTCCTGCAAATTCAGATACAGTTACTCATCTATGATGCATTTTTCACTTGTGATATGTTTCCTATATGCAGAAGACCGTCCCAAATTAAGAAGTGAAAAAGAAAGGCCTATGCCATGCTGCAGTTCGTCCCATGCCTGTATGAGCATCCCTGGTGCTTAGGATCTGGCCAGTTGTAGATTTCAGTAGAAGTCATGAGAAACTCCTTGGTGCAGATGTATTGCAAACTGTAAGAAGTACATATTCATCGGGAGTTTTCACTTCATGTTTTCCATCTCCTGTTCCTCATCTGATGACTTACCCATCTGCATGTAGCCCTTAGAACAAGGGTGGGAAATCTCTTTCAGGCTGAAGGCCAATTTCAGTTTCAAAGAATTTCTTGGGATCCAAATATACCAGAATTTGAGATAAAAGCTTTAACTTGCAGAAATTAAGCCATAGGAGCAAATTCAACTTTTTAGAAAGGGGCACAGGGTTGAATAATGAATAATGGTTGAGTGTTGAGAAATGCTGGATGGTTGAGAATCTTCATAGGTTGGGGCTTATTCTGCATAAAATTCACACATGGTTATTTCATGCAGTAAACAGCCTTTTCTGCACAGAAATGAGTATTTCTGTGTAGTCCTGTTTCCTACACAGAAAATGTTATAATTATAAAGACAGATTAGGGAAGCACAGCACAAGGAAGGTAGAAGGAATGAATATCTATTATAGAGATGGGGAAACATTGTTCTTTTTTCCCCCCTGAATCCTGTCTGCATTCTCATTCTGTCCTTGGTTCATATCAGGTTGTGAAGCTTTGTTGTCTTTCTGCTCACAAAGGAATTTGT